>CM053504.1:74493754-74512422 GCA_028627145.1 Eidolon dupreanum | reverse complement strand
CTGCTTGGGACTTACCCAGCTTTCTACTCTATTGTACCTATAATTAAGATGACTTCTGTATTTTCTAAAATTAATCTATTATCCCACTTCATAGTATTTAACCTTCTGATCTTTTTATTCATTTAAAGTCTCCTTAAATTTGGCAGAATCTCATTTTCTTTCATAGGACAGTTGACATGGCTCTTTCTCACTTTGCTGTATCATAAATCTTGGCAAGGACATTCAATGAAAAGGAACAGTCCGTGAAAGGGACTCTGGCTCAGGGACCCCAGGGAAGATGAAACAAGCTGACAGAAGCCTGGTCCTTATCTCCAGTGAAATTTAACTCAACCCTCTAAGGCTTAAGGAGGTTAAGAAAGATACTGCCTAAACTAATAGAATCTTTTATTTGTAGTGTGAGTTTTCTTTATGAGAATAAGATAAGGTTTGAAATTCGGAAAGGTCAGATTTGGAAAAACTACAGTGGCCACTATATCCAGACTATCACAAAAATTTTTATATTTATTAGCTGGTGTGCTAGGGCTTGGGCAAGATAGCACTGGAGAGGCAATTCCTATAGGCAGCTTCCATCAGGTGCAATATTAAATTACTGTCCCTACTTCTTATTCCATTGGGAATCAGGAAACCCAAAATTCTGGCTCCTCTGCAAACTTCTTTTGTGAGCTTAAGGGATTTACTTCACCCTTGGCCTCTGTTAAATAAAGAGATTTGTACTCGATTAAACTCTGGGGTCCCTTTCACTTATAATGTTCCATAATCAGTCATCCTTAGCTCCCTCCACCTAGATCACAACTACGGAGTATTTGAGGTGAAGATGCTGGGGGAAAGGGACAGGGAGCGTGGATGGGAAGAGCGAAACAGAGAAGGGATAGGGAAGAGAGTTGAGTGAGTCAGCATAAAGAAAAAGAAAAGGAATAGTCTACATGCCACAGCATGAGTGTCTTCTGTTGCCCTATTTTCTACCACTAACATCTCAGAAACAATCCAAACTATGTCATGTTTTTCAAGAAGCTTTTCAGAGACCAAATAATGGATAACATATTTGGGTAAGAAAAAAAATATATAAGAAAATAGAAGAGAGATCCTGAAGGTGAGTTTCCTTTAAAATTAAAAATAAAGTAATAAATGAGACAAGAAAGAAAGAAAGAAAGAAAGAAAGAAAGAAAGAAAGAAAGAAAGGAAGGAAGGAAGGAAGGAAGGAAGGAAGGAAGGAAGGAAGGAAGGAAGGAAGGAAGGAAGGAAGGAAGGAAGGAAGGAAGGAAGATCAATTTGAAATTCACATGAGAATGGTTTCTGGAGGCTAACAATAAACATGTAATATTTTCTAAAATTTTACCCAAACACATACATATTTAAGTATTCAACAAATATTTATTGGGTACCTATAATGAATGACAGGCACAATCCTAGTCACTAGATATGATAACACAAATCAAACATCTGATCTTCTATTATGAATTTATAAAAACGAACACTTTCTCATATGCCATGCATTTGGTTGTGAATGTTCTTGGTATGTGACAGCTACTGAATTTAGGATAGATTAAATATCTGTTGGGTTTCTGACATAGTAATAAACCCAAATATGAGACAGTTGCATTCTTGCAAAAGCTTCTATTATTATGAACTGGATCATGAATTCATCTAACAATTTGGAGAATTAGTTCCAGTGTCTGCCATAGTCCCTCAGATCACAGGGATCGAGTTGCAGAGGTAAGAAGGGTGCTCCTCTCAATTTAGTTTAGCAAATATTTTTAAGTACCTTTTCTATTTGGGGGTTTAGGAGAAATGCAAAAATGAGAGTGACAACAAGAACTTTACAGATTAGTGAGAGAAAGCAAATTCCCAAATAATTAACTACTTGGCAGAATATACTAACTTCTGTTACACATGCATAAAGTGCTATGAGGGAAAATCAAGGAAGATTCTATCTGATGAGAAATAAGCAAAACTTCATGAAATAAGTAACACATGCATGGAGCTTTGCAGAACGTTTATAATTTCAAAAGGGGAAAAAAAGACAATGCTGGAAAGTAAAAGAAGATTTGATAAGAGTTTGGATCATACGGACACTTACTGAACACTTACCCTAGTAAGGAACTAACTGAACAGGATTTCCTTGAAATCTCACATCTCTGTAAAATAAGTATACAATATATTATCAACTCTCTATCAGTCGGGATCTAGCCAGGAAAACGAACAGCTTCTAACATTTATAACCAAGGACATATAAAGCAGGAAAGGAGGTAGCACAGATATTGGCCAAAGCAGGAAGGCAGTGAGGGACAGAGGGGGAAGGTGGGATGACAGGTGTCTGGGGCCTGGGTCACACGCTCTGAGGTAGTTAGAATCACAAAGCAGACACAACCACTCTAGAGAATGCGGAGTTGCCTCCTGCTTTTCCTTCCCACCGACACTTCTATCTCGTGCCCACACCTCCCTGTAGCCAAAGCCAGCTTACCTGACCACCTAGGAATCTGCCACCTGCAGGATGAACTCTTTCAATATAAAGCAGAGCAGGGGAAGGTCAGAAATACAACGGAGGACAAAGAGACACAGGCCAGGGCTGACACACACTCCCTTCACTGATGAGAAATTTAAGTGCAGATAGATGGAGGTGACCTGACCCAAACCGCTCAGTAAAATGGCAGAGCTGCTCTGGACCCAGTTGCTGATTCCAAGTCAAATCTTTTTTGAAGGTCACAGTTGCCAGTTTCATGAATGCCCAGAGAACTCATCTCTGGCAGACAGAGTTGCTTTGATGAAGAAATCAAAGGCCATTCTAAGGGATCAGACTTCATGTATGTTACTGACAAAGTTCATGGAGGAATGGAAGCTATGACTTGATGAACAAGAAAATACACTTGAAGCCTCCTAATACATCTTAGTGAAAAAGAGAAGGAAACTCATTCCTCTCCATAACTCCCTACATTCTCCCACATATAATTTTGCTTTTGCTCACTGATCAGAAAAAGGGAAATTAAGGTAAAAAGATACAAAAAAGAGGCAGTCAAGACCACTGGCAGGGGGCAGTAGAAAATGTGGGACCAGAGTAGTATCCATCATCTCTGGATCCAGACACCATTAAGACTGGGTTACCTGATGCTATTATAAATGTCGGCTCAATCTCCAAAGCCTTCTTTCCCTCCTGGGCAAATAAGACAACAGTGTTTTATGCTCTCACGATATTTGCTTACTGACACTTACAGACAATCTCAGTTTGGTGTGTGGATCCTCGAAACGTTATCCACACAGTGGCATGAGGGAAAGAGAGGGAGCCTAATTTGCAGGCACTGAGAGGTTAAATGACTTGCCCCTGGGGTCCCACAGAGACCCAGCAAGGAGGAGAGAAAAAGAAAGGTCTCCCAATTTCTCCAGCTCGGGGCTCTATTCTGCCACTTCAAACAACCTCATAGCAGGGAAAACAACACTCCTACGGAGAGGCTCGACCCTGGCAGCCCCTCATTACAGTCTGGAGATCGATGCTTGTTAGCGCCTCTCCCTGAGCACCTGCCCAACACGAAGCAGGCAGGCAGGAGGGATGCCCTGGTCTTTATTATTTCTTTCATTGATGGGCTTCATTTCACTTTCCCCTCAATAGATAAGAGATTGTAAGAGCAAGAAAAACCTTGAATACCAGACTTCCTACAGAAGAGGAAAGCCATAGACTGGCAAGGTAATTGTTAGAAATCACCTGAATAATTAGTAGGTTTTCATTTATTTTCCCTCCCATGCCAGCAAAAGTTTAAAAAATAGCTCTAGACAGGGGTTGGGGGTGGGGGAAACCTGAATCCTTGAGTTGCTGTGTTTGCCGATTTCCATGGCAAAATCTCACTATGATGATTTCAACCAAGGATGGTAAACTGCTTGCAAAACTCCTGAACATTTAATAATTGGCTTTCATGAACTTTTAAGAGCACCAGCAGAGGGCTTTGGATATCAATTATACTGCATTAGTTTGTATTGTAGTCCAGCACACTACAGACAACTAAACTCCAAAACCTCCAATGCCATTCGCCTTTATATCCAAACTCATAATCTCTGTCAAGATCCAGCCTAAATGCCATCACAGTGCCTAGTATGTGGTTGTTCCTCACCCAGTATCTCTTCAAGAAATCAAATGTGTGGAATGCTACCTATCTAAATGAGCTCTTCCCAATCTCCACTATCCTCCCTGACAGCCAGAATTAAGTTTTGCCTTTTATGACCTTATAGCATTTCTTCGTATGTCGCCTTTATGGAATTCTTGTTTTTTTATCCTTTTTGATCTACATTATTCAACATTTATTCAACACTTACAATTCTGGTACACATTTCATCATCTGAGCTAGATGCTAAACTCATTGAGGATAGGGATCATGTCTTGTTCATCTTTGTATCCCTGAAGGATCCTTGCCTGTGCCTTGCACGAAATCAGCACTCAATAAAAGTTGAATGAATGAACTCAAATAAATCAAGGTTTGCCTTGGGCAGCTTATGGATTGAAAATAACTCAATGTTGCTCTGTCTAAAATGGGAAACTTTGAAATGTTAATGTCTTAAGCTATGATGTGCCTACAGGAAAAATGAATACAAGTTGCCTGTCTTCTTAATGAAATTGTGCTCCTTACCAGAGCAAGGTAGCAGAAAGAGCTTTTCTTTAATTAGGGAAAAGCAGCCTGGGGTGGGGTGGGGGTACTGAAAAGTGAGAAGGAACCACATGAATGCTCCACTCCCTACTCCGTTGTCTCTTATTAGACATTTCTGTCTTTATCTCGAATGTCCCTCGCTTGGCTATTACCCTCAGTAGCTGATAAAATGGCATGACAGTAAGATCAGGCAGAGTTCAGAGCAGGCACTGGCCACAATACTGGTTCCGATGCTTCTGGTAAGGGAACACAGACCAGGGTTCTGCTTGGAACAGACTGGCGAAAATTCAGTTTTCTAAACTAGTAACTGTATCGTAAAAACACTCATACTAACATTTTCATAATTATTGTGTTCAATGTGAAGTATATTTATTAATATTTTGGACATTATTTAGACAAAGAGAAGTAAAGGAATGTTGAAGATTTATTAAAGAAAGCACTGAAATATTGAGTGGTTCAAAGTGAAATGTTTGCAGATGAGCAAACCAGTACAGTACAGTTGGCATCAAAAGGGTTCTGCTGATACAGTTTACCTCTGGACATTCAGTAATTTAATGTTCAAAATAAAGCATATTGGTAAAATTTTATTCTTTCCTCTTTGTTTTAATTTGAACTCTATCATATGAGTTTTCTCTCCTCCCGCCTCCTCCCCTTAGCAAATGCTCTTTTCTGGAAATCGCAGTATTTTATTTTTGCTTATATTTTTAACATTGTCTATCTTCCTATCATAAAGTATGATATAAAGCCTGTATTTAATCTTTGTGGTCAGTACTATTTCAAATTCTGTGGAAGAAACACTTCATGGTATTATAAATATTCCGCCACAGAATTCCTTCTGTCTACATACTTTCTCAATTAAGAATATGATGTTAAACTCTACT
This sequence comes from Eidolon dupreanum, assembly GCA_028627145.1. Classification (NCBI taxonomy): domain Eukaryota; kingdom Metazoa; phylum Chordata; class Mammalia; order Chiroptera; family Pteropodidae; genus Eidolon; species Eidolon dupreanum. The sequence goes on along the minus strand of CM053504.1, from coordinate 74,506,913 downwards.
TGCTGTGTCTTTGACAGTAGGTGTTTCATTGTTATCCACCCTTCTTCATTCCATGAAATCATATCAACGCTAAATGCAAGGCTGCAACATGAAACCAGAAAGTGCCTGAAATTTTGAGACGGGAGGGATTTTAGGTGGGAGGGATGTGGTGCTAGCATAAAAGGCTATACACGTGAGAAAAAGCAGAGAGCGTATGTAGAGACTTATTGGTACAACAGAAACTTTTTGAAGTTGTCCAGATGCATCTCTCAACCCATGGCTTTGGTGAGAAAACTTGTGAAGAGCAATACTAGCAAGTAATGTGCAGATGAGTCTTGTACTCAAGGGGTACCCACATGTGTTGAAAGACTTTAAGTGAGTTTGATTTCTAGGTACCTAAACTGGTTAAATGTGTTGAGTGAAATGATGTTTATATTAGCCCTTGTCAATGCTGTGAATGCTGTATACTAGATAATGTCTTGATTTTAATACATAAATGGAGCATGTGAATTAATGCTGATGGAGGATTATGATTGAGAATATTGACTGAGTTTATTATGGTGGTTTTGAGGCAGAAATCACCAATAAGGTCAGCATTAGTTTCAAAGGAAGAAGGGAATTCTAATAACTATAACAACCACAAAAATGCTGTTTGTGGCAGTTTTGAGTTTTGGACTTAGATACTTTTTATATGGTTGCTAATGTTGAAAATTCTTAAGTAAAAGTCTTTTAAAAAAAGGAAATTGATCTTGCTTTCATTTTAGATTGGAAGCTGAGATTCAGAGAGATTAGGTAATTTGCCCAACATCTCACAACTAGTAAGTAACAGAGATAGGACTAGGACTCAGATCACTGTGACTCCATGTTAACGATCCTCGGAACACTCTCCTTCCCATGTTGTACACACAGGGCATGTGTTACACCTATTCCTTCTCCTTCTGCAGTCTCCACGGCTTCTCCTTCTGTGCAGCTACCCTTCCGTGGCTCCTACTGTTAAGTCTGTCAATAAGTCTTACTTGAAAGGCTACAGCAGAGGCACATAGCATAGGCATATCACCTTACCTTGGCCACAAGAATTAGATCTCAAGTGGGCACATGACCCAACGAGACTAATCAGTTACTTTTAAGGGACTGATATTAATGACAGAAGAAAAGGCAACTTTTCTCACGTGAGTGTGACCTGTAAATACCACATAACCTGAAACTTCTAGATGCCATTTTTATACTCCGGAGAGATCTTGCTAAAAATGAAGTGAATACAAAGAGAAGCAAACTGACAAAAAATTCAAGGAAGTTAGAGATCTCAATTGAGCCTCTGGATCCAGCTTTACCTGAAGTTAGTGCAGTCTTAAATTGCTGATTATTAGAACTAAAAATGTTCCTGCATTATTCAAGCTAATTTTCCACTTTCTACCAAATCATTCTGATTATTACTTCACCTTTGCATTGGACACCTCTTGTACTCTGTCTCATATCACCTGCACCAGCCTTTATTGTTCTGTGGCCATTGGTTCCTTGCAGGTAAAAAACTCAAAGCATCTGGAAACTCAAAGCATTGCTTTACCTATACCATGAATCTCTTACTTTTTGCTCTGGGTTTCTCTAACTCTGAGAGCGGGCTTCTTGGAACCACCAGGCACAAACTGAGAAGGGACTTCCCATCCTGTGGGGTAAACGTTGAGCAGTGAAGGACTGAAGCGTGGATAAATGCTTTTTTCCATCCCTCAGGCAGTCAGTTCAGGGTTATGTCCTTCACAACTCCTAAGAAGATCCAGAGGAGTCCAGCCTCTCTTGTCTAGTGGAGGTCAGCTAGATAGCTCACCTGGTGTTGGTTTCCTTCTCTCCTTGGCATTATTTTCCAAAGAAAACTACCTGAGTGTTTCAGGATCTGCTTTCTGAGAGGAAGCCAGGCCAATACGACCTCTTAGTGGCATTTAGTCCCATCACCCTCTTGGGACTCTCTCCTCCCTTCGCTTCTGGGATACTGTAGGTTTTCTGGTTTTGCTTGTTCCCTTCTGACCCCTCCTATATTATGTCCTGTATGAGCATCTCTTTCTCCATTTGCCCCTTAAATGCCAGTGCTCTGTGCTCAATCGTCTTCTCTTCTGCATTCCAGAGATTTCCCACACCAACAGCTTCACCAACCACTAACAATCATTCCTAAACCTCAATCCCATGTCCATAGAAAAGAGTAAGTAAATGTGTCTCTAACTCCCAGAGGAACAAACAATCAGACTATACCCTATTTGTGTCTTCTTTTATTTTGCACTAATTTGATGCGTAACATTGAGGTAGTAGCAGACATGGTGGCCAGTTAGGTGAGTGCATTTCATGCCATGTTTACTTGGCCCCTCCCAATATCTAAAGAGGACCTTATACTTCACAGTCACACACGTTTCCAAAGAGATGCTGGAGCCTATTCTTCTCTTTTACAAATAGCATTTAAAATTATTTTTAGAATGTTGGGAATTAATTTTTATGCTGCCCTTTAAGAATTATAAAAAGGTAAAGACTTTCTGCAATCATTCTTAGTGGCACTCATATTTCCTTGATGCAGGAAATTTGAAGGTTTAGGGAGGTGGAGAGCATTTGTTGAAATTGTGCTGCTGTACCTGTCAGCTCCTTTTGCCTCCCTGAGTCACTGGGCAGGTGTAGGTTTTGGTTTTTAATTTATTTGCAAAACTCCTGGATGCTGGGATCCTGGAATTCCTATAAATTGTATGCAACATAATAGATCTTAAGTCTAAAGCTCAAAAACACCTAGAAGAGAATTTAAGTGACTAAGAGATCATAATTGAGCCTACAACTTTACTCTGTTCTCCATTACCTAAGCATGCCCCCACTCCAAGATTTACCCTGCCCCAGGGGAAAAATTAACTGGGGCCAAACTAAGCAGCCAGCCACTCAGATACTGGAGAGGTGTGTGTCTATGCATCTTGTCAACGACTTTTCTTCCTGTTCCCAAGGTGCTAGGTTCCCAAACTTGATCACATTATAACCAATTGCTGTCTGTAAAATACAAATCCAAACCATGCTCTCTAATTATTCTATTATTTTCAACCTAGCTTGTATTATAAATTGTAGAAGCAATGCCTGTAATTGCTTTTCTCTGTGGTTAGGCTTACTAGAGACCTGTTTTAGAATGGTGCTCTGAATGAGAAGTTTTGATACCAGCACTATGACCTTGTCCTTTGACTGCCTCTTCTCTGGCTGTTTAGAGGCTAACAGATCCTGAGGCTTAAGTTAAACTCTCTCTAGCCAAATTTCTGTCTTCTCAGTACTGAGCAAGTAAGCACAGAGCAGTGGGGAATTGATAGAAGCTGACTCCAACTTCCCTTCCTAAGATGTAGGGTTGAATGTGAAGAGAGGACTTGGTCCTGCCTCATAATAAAGCATGCATCTGACTGAAAATCTTTTCCCCTGGAAAGCAGGATGACAGCATGCATGTATACTGGAAAGATAGGAGTTTCTCAATCACATGCTACTCTACACTTAGCCTCCAGCTATTCAAAATATCAAAATCACTATTTAAGTATACATATCAGTTTACAGCTCCAGAGATTTTGGATCCAGGTAAGTGAATCTCAACTCTAATTCTTTGAATTCACCTGTCTCTCTAGATTTCCGGGTGAGAGTTTGCCCTGAGACCTCAATTCTCCTGTGGTCCAAAAAAAGTCATTGAGCTTTCAGTTTGTCTATTTTTTTTTCTTGTAAGGATGGGAATGACAACATCCCAACTCTTAACATATCAAATGCATTTTGATTTGTGTGTGTGTGTGTACGCCATCTTTTGTGCTGCTGATACCTTAGCCTTCTTTGCCAAGTGAAGCAACGTCATAGTAGTTGGCATAGTGCAAAGAATGCCACATTAGCACTGTACCATTAGACTTTTGCTCTAAGCTTTTCCTTTGACAGTGTCTCTGGGTCTTCATTTTCAAAATGTGGATAATTATCCACAAAAATGGCTTTACCATACAGAAAATCCCAACTGTTTGGATAGGATTGGGTTAATCCAAAGTTTCATCATATATTACAGGTGAAAGGTTAAATTGCATTAGCCACTTTTGATCAATGTTAGACAGGTTACCCTAAATCTAAAAACATGCATATACCTTATCTTGACACAGTGATTTCACTACTAAACCAACATTCAGGAAAAAAAAAGTAAAATATGTTCCCAGTAACACCATTTGTAATAGCCATGAACTAGAAACAACACAAATGTCACTAGAATAGATAGATTGTAACATAATGAAATAAACTGATGAGAATTAATGACAAATTTTGCAAATATGTTGAGTGAAAGCTACCCCCCCCAAAAAAAAAGTACATACAGTATAATATCAAACTATTTATTTCATAGTTTAAAAGAAGGCAAATGTAAGATATGGTATTAGAAGTCAGGAATGTGTGAACTTGTTATGTTGAAACTATTAGTGATTAAATGGATGTAAAGGAAGGGCACATGGGATACTGGTAATGATCTGTTTCTTGAGATGTTTACATGGAATGTTCAATTCGTGAAGACCTACAGAGCCTTAGACTTACAATCTGTGCATTTCTTGTATGTATGTTGTACTTCATTAAAAAAGTTTAAAGAAACATGAAAAATGAATCCTTTAGCAATCTCGCTTGGTTCTTGTTAGGTTGTGGTGGCAATGTACGTGGAAATGCTATGAAAATCCAAACACTATAGTGATGCAATGAATTATCATCATCATCATCATCATCATCATCATCTACTTTACATATTATTTATATGTATTAGAACTCCAAGTAGTTGCCACCTTTCTAAATTAAAAAAAAAAAGACTCTAACTATTTAAATTTATCTTAGAAGATATAAGAAATCTTAATTCAATTTGAACTTTCTCATTACTCAGACACCTGGATGTTTTCTTTAAACTGCTACATTTTATGGAACCAAATGGTACCCTAAAGTCAACATAAAAAATGACTATCAGAATTACCAAACACAAGTTTCCTCATCTGATAAGACCTCATTGGATAAGAAATATAGTCCTCCTCTACTCTGCAGGTGGAATCCTGCACATGTGGCTAATTATTGTCACTTGTGCCAGAGAGTATTTTTTCTCTTCAGGCTCCCTCTTGGTTTACCAGATGGAGGCTACTGGTGTTCACACCAATCTTGACAAAATTCTTGATCCTTTCAGCAGAGTATACCTTGTACCCCTATTTCCAAATGTTCTCTAATCCATGTAACTGTTCTTAAAATGGTTCATTCCGCAGAAGGAAAACTGAGGCCTTTATAAGAAGGGAGAATGTGTTATACTGAAACCGTAAACATGAAGAGGTATTCGTACTGGCCTAGGAAACAAGTTAACTGAATGCAAAAGCCAATGATCTAGATGGTAATTTTTAGCAGTGAGATAATACCTTAAAGGTTGATGAAGATCTTTCTCCCATCCTAGATTGTAAGTGCCGCTAAGGCAGGAACAAGACTGCTTATTGACCGCTGCATCCCTGGTGAGCATGACTGCTACCTCGTAGGTACTCAGATGAGAAAACATGATAGCTGCTGGGAAGAAGGATGACATTTACATGGTTAAAACTGTCATAGCAACAATGTACGAGGCCATTCCTATGGACAAATCCCCTCAATAAAGTAGGATGGTTTAAAGACTACCCGCCACATGGGACAACATTTTTGCAAATCTGATAAGGGATTTATAACTAGAAAATATAAAGAATGATTACAACTAGATTATAAAGACAACCTAATTTTAAAAATAGTGAACAGATTTTAATAAACATTTCTCAATGAAGACATACAAATGGCTAATAAGTATATGAAAAGATGCTTAATATCATTAGCCATCAGAGAAATGCAAATGAAAACTACAATGAGATACCATTTTATACTCACTAATAAGGCTAAAATCCGAGAGACAGATAATAATAAGTGTTGGTTAGAATGTGGAGAAATTGAAACCCTACATGTCACTGGGGGAAAGTATAACAGTGTAGCTGCTTTGGAAAACAGTCTGGCAGTTCATTAAAAAGTTAGAGACACCATATGATCCAGTATTTCTACTCCTAGTATATACCCAACATAAATGAAAATACATCTCCTCATAAAAACTTGTACTCAAATGTTCATAGCAGAAATATTTATAATAGTCAAAAAGTAGAAAAACTCCAAATGTCTACAAACTAATGAATGAATAAATAAAATGTGGTTTGTCTATATAAGAGAATATTACTTGGCAATTTTAAAAATAAATTTTTTAAAAATGCTACAGTGTGGAAGAACATTAAAAATATAATGGAAAAGAAGACAGACCCAAAGGATCACCTATTGTATGATTCCATTTATATGAAATTTCCAGAATAGGAAAAAGTTAGAAAGTAGATTACTAGTTGCCTAGGGCTGAGAGGCTGGGGGAATTGAGAGTAATGACTAAGGATATAGGTTTCCTTTACAGGTAATAAAATGTTTTAAATTAATTGTGGTGACAGATGAACAATTCTGTAAATATACTGAAAGTCATTGAATTGTACACTTTAAATGAGTTGCATGGTTTGTGAATTATATCTCAATAAGGCTGTTAAAAATAAATTAAAAGTGTGATGACTGAGATAGGGGAAAAGGCACTTCTGAGAATGGTGAAAGTAATGGAGAGAAGGTAATAAAAACCCAATGAAAAAACTTCATGTATGCAATTAGCTATTTTGCCTACAGAGGACCTGTAGGGGTAAGACTCTGAATTTCAGGGCTCATTTTTCCTGCATATGTGCAACTGTAAATGGAGAAAGAAAATATAAAAAAATCAGGACATGTAAAAATAAATCATGATAAAAACTCCTTTAGTGCAGATTCTAATTTAATCAACATGCAAAACCAGGACCTCTCAGTCAGAGAAAAACAACATCAAGGAAAAACATCCCCTGGCAGATCCATGCAATCACAACGTCTCTTTTGCCAGAATGTATTTTCCTTCTCCAGGTAGGTCTCTCAAACAGCTCTTAAGAATTCCATTAAGAGCATTTCCCTTTGTGCATGTCTTTGTAGTTCAGTCATTGTTGCTGATACAATACTAAATGGAGACCTTTTCTTTAAACCAGACTTCTGCATATTATTAAAGCGTGAAACAAAGAACAACATGTCCACAGGTCTGACAATTTCTAGTCATTTTTTGCAGATATGTCTGCCATTGTTTGCTTTTTCTTTCGTAAATAAAATGTCTGCAGTTACAACAAAGCATAATTCCTGTCTCTTAGCTTGGAGAATATAAAACTAGTGTTTATTAGACAACTCTTAAAGTTCATCTGATAGTTAGTAAATTTTTATAAACTTTCCAGAGATATATATGGGGCTTCTCTCCTCTTATAATAAAAATCTTGTGTTCTTACTATGAAAATCTATGAAACTTAGAGACAAAGGACCATAATTTTGATTGATACCAAACAGAGAGGTTGTTTGGGTCTCTATCATTCTGTTTTCTCTGCTCTTCTGACCAGGCTGGTATATAAATCTCTCCTGACCCCTTCATAACTACTCTATCTTATATATAGATACATGTAAATTCTACATGATAATGAGAATAAAGTTGGCAAATTGATATATTGTGCTATTTACTGATATTGCCAAAATAGGACCTGAAGTTTGGAAAAGACCTAAAACATCATATGGTCCAACCATATACTGATGACATTTGAACGCCCTCCAACAAGCTTAGAATCCAATTTCTCAACCAAAAATAAGTAGCCAATTCCATTTCTGTAGAGCTTCAACTGATTTAAAGTGCTTTACAGGTAATTCATATTATTCTGCATCTATTACCTGAGAGTTATATCTAAAAGTAGCCTATGTATTCTTTTATCTTACTTACTATTATCTCACTGAATCCCTACAAAAGTATGGTAAATTAGATAACATTATCTCCATTTAATCCAGGTTTAAAGTGAGACTCAAGTAACTTAATTAATTTTCCCAGGCCCACACTGCTGGGGAGTGGCTGAGCCAAGATTCCAAAGATGGAGGTTTGCACAAAAGTCTGTGCTTTTCCACTTTATTTGCCAAGTCCCCTGAATCTCTTTACTTCAAGGCTACTACTCATCCAGGAATAATTTCTCATTCTTTCAAGACCTAAGATTTTTGGAATTCTACTCAACACTGTCCTCTGAATGTGCCCCTTGTAGGTCTATTTCTATCCTATGTGTGATATTCAGAACTCAACACTCCTGGAATGGTCTTATCAGGACACAGCAGAACAAAATTATCACCTCTCTCTTTTTGTAATTGTATCCATGGAACAAAAAATGCACTTGCTGAGTTTTATTGATGGTAGAAGGTTTGGTTGTTTTGCTGCATTACTATTAATATTCTGACCTATATTTTGAGAGCATTCAAAGTGACTTTTAATTGGTCACAACATTCACTCTTATTCTCATGATTTGAAAATCAACTACATAAAGTAGGTAGAGCAGTTATTAACTCTGTTTTACAGAGAAGAAAACCACAGCTGAGAGAAGTCAGAAAAGCACTGCAGAGGTAGACGTAGGACTTGATTCTAATGTATACCTTCTGACTCCAACCTACTGTTGTATTCACTACGCAACAGTGCAAGCAAAGTTGAGTGTCCTGCCCCTTAAAGCTCTGCCTCACTGTTACATGTTATTGTAAAGCACATGTCCCCTAACTTATTTGTGAGAAATTTTCTTTTTTTTTTTTTAAATGTGACTATGCATCCTGTGCTTGACACTGATTAACTTCACCTTCCTAGTTATCAAGATCTGTGACGCTGGCTTCTACGTACTCCACAACAACAAAAATTTGATAAATGGCAATGAATACCAATGCAGAACTGAAAGTCTCAGGTTGATAATGTGTTTTGTTTCTTCAGCATTTTTAAGATGTCGCTCCACTGACTTCTAGCCTCCATTATTTTCATAAGAAGTCAGCTGAAAATTCTTAATATAGCTCTCCTGCATATATTGATTAGGGGTTGGCAAACTTTGACTGTAAATGGCCAGACAGTAAATAATTTATACTTCTGTAGCTCTGCTTCTAGATTATAGGTCATATTTTCCTGCTTTTTTGTGTCCTGATTATTTTTATTTTTGTAAGCCAGATGTTGTATATAAAAATACTAACCATAGAGACTAAATAAATAATGTTTATTCCCAGATAAGATCATACGAAGTCCTTTCTCAGACCATCACTTTGGGGAGTTTAAGTCTATCTAATCTATATTTGAGCTGGGTGTGGGCTTTATCATAGCTTTAAAAAGACTCAGTCTACCACTGGCTTCAAATGTTTTTATTGTAAGAACAGACTATTCCCTTAGCAGATCTTAGGATCTGAACACCACCAAGACTCCAGAGATCTTTTTATGCCTTATAGTCAGTCACTAGCCTTCTGAACTACAGGAGCTGTAACTCTGAAATCTCAGTTTTATAGCTCAGCGATCACCTTTTTGGAGTCACTGGGGAGTTACCCCCCATCCCTGCACCTGGCTGTCTACGCTCCAGGAAATCTCTCACCTTTGCTGCCCTACCCCTCTCTATCTTTCTGAGAAGGTTCAGTTCTGTGTATACCCGGGTTCTCTCTTATTTCTTCTGCCTTATCTCAATCCTGTTCATTTGGTAAGGCCCCCTGCATCTTTGGGGGTGGGGCCTTTCCTAGCTTTCCTGCCTTGTTTCCATCCTTTGGGGCAGCAATTTCTTATATTCATAAAAAAACCCATGCATTGCAGAATGGAGGTAAGAATCTTGCTCCATTCTTCTACCCTGTTTTGGCTAACCACCAACTTGCATTCAGGGAAGTTCCTCTTGCCTTGGGATGTCCTCTCTCAGCCTTCCTTCTCTGCCTCTAAACTTTGGAGTGCTTTCCCTGTGCCCTCATGAGAAATATGTGGAGATTGGATGCATATTTGCTTTATGACTGTGGATCCTTGGGATTTTCATTCAATCTATCTGTCTACAAGTGGACATTAAAAGATTGTCAGATCAGGCTGATTTCCCCTTAGCCACATCTGTGAGGGTTTAATCCTCTTTCTGTCATGTCCCTAGGGAGGAAAACAGCCATGAGACTCTTCTTTCATAGGAAGAGCCCATTCATTTCTAAAGCTTAGATGATTTGTATTTTTAAGTATTCTACGGGTTTTGAAAATTATAATTTTTTAACTTATCCGTTTTGTTCTCATTAAGACATAAGTGATGGTCTCTTTCTCTTGCAAACTTTCTACATTCCAACCTGGGTTAAAATTCTTCTCAACCATTCTTTTGCTATATAACTTTGAGCAAGTTACTTAAATTCTATTACCTCAGTTTTCTCCACCACGAACTGAGGCTGGTAATTATATCAATCTCATTTGCTAATGAGGATGACAAGGGTGAATACATGTAAAAGCATTTGGTGCACAGTAGATGGCAAGTGCTGAATCATTAAAGATTGTACCAGACATTATACTGGACATTTTACCTAATTTACATGCTGCTTCTTTAATTCTCTCATTCTCTCTCTCTCTCTCTCTCTCTCTCACACACACACACACACACACACACACACACACACACACTTGAAAAGAAGTATTATTGCCATTTTATAGATGGGAAATTGAATCTTAGTGAGATAAGTACTTTGCTGAGAACTCATAGGTAGCAGGTGACCTATTAGGGAACAAAACCCATTTCTTCCTCAGTGCTATGTATTTTTTTTTTTTTTTTTTTACCATATCACAATCTCCTCATCAATGAATGGGTCAACTAGGGATCAACTAGCCTCATTAGGAAATCTGAGATATAAGTGCTCAAAGGACTCAGCTTATTTCCCCCCCCCTTGCCTTATCTATCTATCTATCTATTTACTTATTTATTTATTTATTTATTTATTCATTATTTTTTTGATTTAAATTAAGTTTATTGGGGGTAACATTGGTTAATACAATCATATAATTTTCAGGTGTACATTATCATTTGCCATCTGTATATTCTATTGCGTTCACCACCCACAGTCCAGTTTCCTTCAGCTACTATATATTTAATCCCCTTTACCCACTTCACCCTCCCCTTATCCTCCTATACTTGACCCTTTTACTCCATCTACCTGTCCCCTCTTCCCCCACCACACTAGTAACCACTAGTCTGTAGTCCATGTCCATGAGTCTCTGTTTGTTTGTCAAAGGACACAGCTTAGAAATGTAAGCAAACAATTTTTTGGTATCAGAAATTCTAATCTGGTAGTAGCAATCAGTCACAACTAAATCATAATTTGAGAATAAATTCGGCATTGGGAGATTTGATGAACAGCAGTAGGATGAAAAGAAGATGCGTCCTACCCAATATCTTCCTATGCCTTATATAACCCAGTTCCCTACTAAGATATGAAGATCAGATAGTTAATCTTTTTAAGGAAATCTCTAGCCAGGAATCTTTAAGGCTAAGGTCTATATTAATCACCTACTTCCACTATCGATAATGCTGCCTAACAACCCACCCCAAACTCAGTATCTTAAAACAACACATTTATTTTTCATACTCATGGGTCTACAGATTGGCCATGATGGTTCTGCTTTAGTAGGTTTGGTCTGCATGCTTCATTTTTCCACTGGGCTGGAGGAACAGAAGCTACCTGATGAATGTACTTCTCATGGCTCAGGTCAAAAGCTCCCAGAGTGCTGAGCAGAAACACGTAATGTCTCTTACAGCTTTGGCTCAAACTATCACTTTTACCTATATTCTATTGGGCAAAGCAAGTCACATGGTCAAACCCAACATCAATGGCATGAATATATACTCCCATACAGGTGCAGGGAGTAAATGCTTGTAATAACTTAATTTGCCGCATCCAAAGACCAGCATTGTCCTTTAGAGTCATGTTTCTACCTGTCAGGAATGATGCAATTCTCCACATCTAATAACAATTGAAGGAAGGGAGCCTGGATAATGAAAACATGGCTGACCAGAGATCATAATCCAGAACAGGAGAAGACTCCCTTATAATCATGACCTCTGAGTTCTTTTGACATTTCAAAACATACATAGTGCAATGCTTATAGAATTTCAGTTATGAGATATCTGAGGAGAGATACCCTCCCCCCATGCAGTCTAATGACAGCCAGGCTGGTTTTCACATTCCCTGTGAGCTGAAACCCTTGAAGTCAGAGGCCTTTGTTTGCAGAAATTGCAGTGTAGGTGTCCTGGCCCGGAAGCTTTCACAAAGATTTAACTGCTGGATTCCATATTTTCCAACTTACTCCTTTTATCCTTTTTCTAGGACTAAGGCTGGAAAGGCCGTATTTAGTGACCCTTGGACTCATTCTCTCTTCACACAAAAGCAGAAAACTCTAGCGACCACTGGACTGATTCACTAGCTGCCATCTTAACAGATCCGATTTAAAAAAAAAAATCAGAAGCTGGAAGAGAATTCTGAAATTTCAGCAGAAACAATTATGTCTTTTTATCTTAGACTCTTTTCTCAGTGAGGGGCAGCACTAAAATTTGATTTTTTTTCACCCTGTGAACTTTAGAAAACATCATCTCTAAAAATTTAATATTTAAAATTGTAGATTATAAGGGCCTATGTAAGAAATATTTAAAGTTATATATCATAGAAGTTCTTCTCTAGAGGATTGCTTAAAAGGTAGTTTAGCTCCTTAGTGACTGCCAAGATCCCAGGGGTATTGCAGTTAAGTATTATAACACAAACAGCTCCCATAACTTAAAATGAATTATTTCAAATATTCAAAGGTAACTTCTTACTGCAGATACTTTATTGGCATCATGAGACCTTAACTCTACCTGATTAAATACACTGGTAAATCAATATTATTGAAAGGTACTAGAGTGACATGAATTATTTTCCAAATTGCTACAATGACATGAATGTCTATAAGGCTATCGCTTAAAAAAATAAGCAAGAAAGAAAAACAGAACAAATGATAGGTCTGCAAGATCTCCCATGAGACTGTCTTGGTAGCTATTGACAAATCTATGAGGTGATGGATAAAATTCATTGAGAATGAAAACCATCATGCATAAATGCAGAAAATGGTGACTCAGAGTGTCCATTACCTTTGACTTTCAAAGGTGGAAGAAACAGTGCTGAGAAGCATTGTTTGTACTGTATTATCTTGTATTTTTTCTTAGTTTCTCTGTGTTTGTCTTGAGTTCACAACTATAAATTTAAGCATGTTGGGGGCCATACCATAGTAGCA
>CM053504.1:74449558-74493254 GCA_028627145.1 Eidolon dupreanum | reverse complement strand
CTATACACACATGGACTATGAACCATTGCACGGAAAAATCCTGTTTCGCTCTCTTCAGTTGAGATATGTCTGCAGATTTGAAAAGGAATCTTTTCTATGACACGAAGAAAACAAACCTAAAATAAAACGCTCACAGAAGCAGAGAAACAAGTAAATTCTAAATTCTATGCTGCCCATCACAATAAGCTGGGGAATGTGAACACATATTCCCAGACCCCTACACCTCACCTACAAATTAATCTTTTAAGCTATGAATCTGTATATTTATTGAAATTCTCAGATTATGCTTATGTGTCAGCCAGCACTATCCTTGGACCAATCTTGGGAACCATTCCTCTACTTTCCTGATCTTAACCAGCTTAGTCTAGCCAAATTATCATTGACGTAACTTCATTTCATGGCAGCTGGCAGCATCCATACTCTCATTGCAAAGGGGTGCATGAAACTGTATATAAGTTATTACAAGCCAAGTCTCATTCTGGGTAAATAATAAAACCTATCTTATCTCAAAACACATGTACTAATATTCTGACCATTACTGATGTAAAAAAATGAAAGAATCTTAACACTGGGAGAATTCTATAGACCAAAATTTTATGTAGTGAAGAAATGTCATATACTATACCTGATTCTTGGGTATCTGGCTCAGCATGATTATTTCAACCATGCCTAAACTTGCAATTTCATATCTCTATCCTCTCACAAATAGCTCAAATTAATAAAATATTCTTTGTTATATTGAGTCTATATATCTCTTATAATTTCCTCGTATTGGTCTTGTTTCTGCCCTTTATGGAAGATTAATTGCTATCTGGCCAATATCATTTAGTCATCATTTTATTATCCCTATATCCCTTAGCATAATTAAGGACTTACAACTATGTAAAATAAAAGGGAAATAATTCTACAAGAGTCTGAGCAGACATTACAATTTTCACCTCAGCCCACAAACTAATTCTTCAGGGCTATTTTCATCCTAAATTTGGTAGCCATTGTGAGCCCTGAAGAAAACCTCAGACCCTCTCAGGGCTAGTCAGTGCAGTAGCAGTGGTCTCATCAACTCTGTCCATCCGCCCAACAAGAATATCTTGAATAAACCCAAGATCTAACTAGTGCATCTCACTAAGTAAAGTCTCACTCAGTAAGATTGCTTTTGGAGTATTACTGCTATAAAACATTATAATATATAGACTGTGTATACTCTAAATTCTTTCTAAGTATTTGAAGATGACATTTATACTGCCCCTATTCTCAACCAGAAATCCCTAGAGAGTGAAGATTTCTATAAATATCTCTTGGTCAGTCTTCACTTTGGGAACTCAACTGTAAATATCAATGGGGACTACTACCAGCCTGTATTCAATTATTAATCACTCTCCTATTTTATACTCTCAGAACCAAGTCAGACATATTCCCTTGTAAAACAAAGAAATTTCAATTTATAGGTGTTTTTAGAGAACAGTTAACATTTCGATATGGCTGGACCATAGGGTAAGAAGAGAAACATGAGAAGAAATGAGAGTGGAGAATCTGACAAGGGCTTCGTCATGGAGGGTCTTGGGCCACCATATATAGATTTCATCTTAAAAAAATGATGAGGAACCCATAGGAGAATTTTAAGTGGGAGAGGAGTTAATACTATTGAATTTTAGTTTTTAAAAGATAATTCTTATTTATAGTATTCTAAATTGCTAAATTGTATGCACAGTATAATAACATTGTTATAAACAAACCTATATGAGTGTGTTCGTATACGGTTTATATGCATAGAAAAGTGAGCATATTCAAAATAAACTCAGCAGTTACCACCATGGAGTGGCTTTGGGCTGATGAAAGAGGACTTTTCAACTTAATAAATATCATATGATTTAAATTTCCCCAACATGACTCTACTTACTTTTAAAATTAAAAAGAAAGCTCACTCTAGCAGCCGTGTTGATGTGCAAGACCAGAGTTAAACCAATTAAGAAGCTGTTGCAATTTAATTGTCCAAATGATAGACTACGAGAGTCCAAACAGAAGCAGTAGCATCAGGGAGAGAGAGGATGAGGTAGGTTTGAGCAATATTAAGGATGAAGAGATTGGCTATGAGGAAATGAAGGAGCAAGAGGAGGTTAAAATGACTTCCAGGTTTCTAGTTGGAGTCACTCACTCAACCAGCATAAAATATATAGGATAAAAAAAAAAAAAAGCAGAATTTGTAGAAACATATACCTACAGGTTTGGAAATGTTTAAGACATCTGTGGAGTATCCAGGCAATAACTATCTAGTTGAGGAATTAGATTTACATACCTGAAGCTGCAAGAAAAAGTTGGGTTTGTTAGTGGCGGAGCTCAGTGTAGAATCAAGTATGCTAACCCTATCTGGTAGTTTCCCAGCAGGAGTCAGAATGAATCTCAGATGGTTCAAATGAAGATGGGAGTAATAACAAAAGGGTGGGAAAAGAACAATCCAAGGGAATGGGGCACCTGGAAACTAGCAACTGTGGGAGCTACTACTGCTTGTAAGGCCACTGAAACATGGGGAAGAAATAAAGTACTAGGACCACTGAGTACTTAAAGCATGGAGGAGGGACACCAGCTTGAAATTTGAGTAGTGAAAGGATGCAGTGATTGACAAAGTTGGCTCAAAGCAGAGATGAAACATGGAAGAAATACCCTGGCCTCTCTCCTCCATTCTCCTACCTCTATTTTCCTGACTCTCATTGACCAAACCCAACCTGAAGAAAGGGGTCAAGGGAGTTCTGGATGACACGGTTCATAGAAGCCAATCTCCTGGGACACAGAAGTGGGCAGAGAAATATAGAAAATGAATCTGTAAGAGAACAGTCATCATCACCCTGACTCCTACTCAAAGATCTTCTCTGAGAAGTCTACAGTGGTCTTGAAGGAGGGAGAACAAATTGACACATGTGAAATAATTACAAAGAAGCTAAAGGTAGCTGTATTCTGTCCTGGAATCGGAAATTATTGACACTTAGGTTTCAATCCCTACTCTGCTACTTGCTGGTCATGTGGCCATGGATAATTTATCATATTTCTCTAAACTTCATCTGTAAAAAGAAGATAAAAATATTACTGAATTTATGGAATTAT
Source organism: Eidolon dupreanum (assembly GCA_028627145.1). NCBI lineage: Eukaryota > Metazoa > Chordata > Mammalia > Chiroptera > Pteropodidae > Eidolon > Eidolon dupreanum. The sequence continues at coordinate 74,490,158 of CM053504.1, read as the reverse complement.
CATGAGAATTAAATTAGATGTTTTGTGTCAATGTTTAAACCAATGCTTGTTATAAAGCAAGCACTTAGTGAATATTAAGAGGTGATGATGACAATGACTATGAATCGCAGTGGTCACTAATTCAGATCCTAAAAAGATCAGCATGAGCTGGAATACATAAGTGTCTATGGTGGTAGTACAAGCATGCTTGATTGAGGACAGAGTTGAAACAGTGTAGTGTGAGCAGAGGACCACAGGAGAACTGATGGAGCTGGAAGGTTTCCTTGCTCACATGCCATCTCTGAGAGCTAGTTACAGGAAAGAGACACCTCCCACATATATATTACCTGATATCCTCCTGTCAGTTGTACCCTGTGGCCATCAGCTCTTACTTTTCTGTTAAGAAATTAGTTTTAAATATCTTCATAGGCTTTTTCCTTGAGGAGCCAAGTATAATTTTATAAGCTCTAAGTAACATATTAAAAGAACAAACCTGTGGAAAACAAGTTCTCCTGACTCAAGTCAGAGCAGAGAATGTAGCTCAGAGAGGCTGAACAAAGACCTAATTTTCAGAAAGACTTCCTTGACCAAAAGTCTTTAATTGACCAAATAACTTTAATTTCCAGCAGCAAAATTCTAATCTACTCCTTATAGTCTCATATCTCTTAATAGCAATCTCATCTGATGTTCTAGTTGTTGCAAAAGTATGCTCATGGTAACTTCCCCAACACAGTGTAAAATCACAAAGAGAGGGACATGTCCTCCTACTTGGCAAACGGTGAGGTGGGTCTGAATTAAGGGGCAGTAGAAGTGAAGAGGATGGAAGAGACATGAACATCTCCAGCAAGAAGAGACAGGGATTAATGATTAAGTAAGTGAATGTGGGGAGCAAAGGCAGACAGAAGTGTAAATAACCACAGTGTTTCTGACTTGAAGGCATGGGCGGGCAGAGATGCGGAGGGGGACTACAGAAAGAGTAACAGATTTGGGGTTGGGGAAGTTGCTCATAGGAAGGATGTTGGCCAAATGATTGAATTGAGTTCCATGATCCAATATCATACTTAGGTGATTCTATATTGTTTGGTATATAAATCTCAGAAAAGCAATCTGGGCCCCAGGTTTAAATGTGGGAATTATTGATTGGCACACAGGTGTTGGGTGAAACTATGCATGTGGCAATATACTCCAGAGCGTTTACGTTGATTGAAAGAAGTATTATGGAAGAAAGACATTTATGGAACAGGTTGAAGATAAAGGGCCTCCAAAAAACTGGGAAGAGTAACCAGAAAAGTAAAAGAAAAATCAATGCAAAGAAAAGTTGTAAAATCATAGGTAATGAGCTCCCCATGATAGGATTTATTCACACAGAAGAAAAATGGACATGTTTGGACAGTTGTTGCATCAGGCACAGGGCTGAGCCCAGTGGAGGGAGGAAATATCAATCCAGAGATACAGAAGAAAAAAATGAAATCAAAAGAATCTATTTCTCACCACTTACTATTTAAGTGACCTTGGATGGGTTACATGGTCCTTTGAAGCCTCAGTTTTTCACTTTCTGCTATAAAGCATCTATTTCAGCAGACTGTTGTAAAAATTAAAATCATATTAAAGGAATTCTTTACATGTTCTTTTCCTCACCTACTTTTAATCCATAAATAAAATGTCAAGACAGTATGACAAAACTTTTCTTTCAATAGGTAAATGTCCAAGTCTGCCCATTTTATAAAACCCTAATGACTTCACACACCTGAAGATAAATTTCATTTGTTGTCATTTTTTTCCATATAGGTAATGGGTATATTTTGAATATTATAGAAGAGGTTCTTGTGTTGGGAGAGGATTGGAGAATACTTCCAAATCTAAAATTCTTATCATTGATGTATTCTGGAAGATGGAAGGGAATTGAAATTAAGCTTCTTCCCCAGTAATTTGTATAAGTCATTCTTTCTCTCCTTTTGAATTTTGGGAACTTTGCCCATCTGTTTTCTGGCATTTATCCCATTTCTGTGATTTCTGAAAGATTATCAGCAGGTTATACACAGATCATCATAATTTTTATAGCAGGAAATATCTTTTCTTCCTAGGTAAAACAACAAGCTTTAATTTTCCTTTACCTAAATGCCACCAAAGGAAAGAAGCCATTTAATTATTTGTCTTTTAAAACATGTTTTTCATTGCATTTGCAAAGGTTTACAAGGAATACATCTAGGGCTTAATTGCTTGTAGCTAGGGAATACAATTATTCTTCTGGAGTCTCCAAATATTTATTGTGATTGCCTCAGCCTAGGTTTCAGGCTCACGCCACAAAGATTGAAACTAATTGAGCCCAAACCCCAAAGCTATTAAATGATAGCAGATTCATGTTGAAAAACAGGGGTGATGTCAAGCCTTTGACACTGGGGGGGTGGGGAGAAGGGTTGTTAATGTATTTTTCTGTGCTGCTAGAAAAAAAAACTGATTGACAGAATTCTTTCTTTGCCACATAATTATCTACTTCTTTGTTGACCCATCTGGTCCCCTTAATGGTGTGCTAATACCATCATAAAACAATCAGACTAAATTGGTCTTCTGGTGATCAATGGTTAATATGGTTTCATACAAATTATTCTTAGACTGTGAAGCCTTTCCTATTAAAACTATAAACAGTACATTACATATTGACAGGGCTTTTCTCAATATTTGGGTGTGTAGATTAAAAACCATAAAGTCTTTTGGCATCTCTTTGACAGACGGCATTTTTTACAGAGCACCATTTAAGTTCAAAGGCTCCTGGGTAACCTCTTGATTATATCTAACATTCACTACAGATATAAAATTGGCCACCCTTAGCTGTTTTTCCCCACCTGATCTCTACTTAAAACCACACAGAAGCTCTTACTATTAGAATAAAAATCTTACTCAGAAGAAGTAAATTAAGGAATTCTAAAAGAAGCCAATAGCCATGGTTGCTAAAGAAAGAAAATAAAAGTAGAGCGAACTCCAGCAATTTCAGAGTTCCAGAACTCAACAGCGAAAGGGCCCTGTGTCGCAAAAGAGATGGCACTCCCCCTAAGAACGCCAGCTGTTCTACAGCCTAGACGGCTCGCGATTTGCACTCTCAATATCTTGATTCAGAATGCCATCTTCTACCTTACCCTGCACACAGTTCATACTGATTCTTCTTCCTAAAGCAGAGAGCTGGTCATGTCACTTCCCTATCTCAGCTTCTTTGATGATCTCCATTACTTATAAAGTTCCAATGTCCAAGTGAGATATTAAGGTTCTTCCATATTCTTGTTCCTACCTACATCTGACTTATCTATTAGTGCATCCCTTCATACACTCTAGCCACCCTAAAACGCTCCTCGGTCCAGGAATATAACAGCCTCTTTCATGTCTCTTCATCATGACATTTTCTTCTGTCTCCAATTCTCTTTCCTACAGCTTCTCTTGTTCAATCCTACTCAATAACCACTTTTGAAAATAGTTTGACATCACCAAGAAAAGTGTATTATATAGATACCACGTGACACAATTTCATTCTCAAATATGTACTAAAAAATGCATATACCTGTGCACCTAAAAGCATATAAAAATGTTCATAACAACATTATTTATAAGAGCCAAATTGCTGGTGAAAACAATCAAATTTTTATCAAAAGTAGAGTGGATAAATTGCAGTATATACATCAAGAGGAATACCACCGAGCAATAAAAATTAATGAAAAGCTTCAATATGCAAAAAACACTGATCACACTTAGAAACAAAATGTTGAATGAAAGAAACCAATATTAAAAAATATACACTGTAATTTCATTTATATGAAGTTCAAGGAGAAGAAAAACTAGTCTGTGGAGTTAAATGTCAGGACAGCAGTTACTTTCAGGAGGAAGAGGGAACACGGAAGAGGCAAGATTTTACTTCTCCTTCAAAATACTCACCCACCTGTACACTTAAGGTATGTGCACCTTTTGATATGTATGCCATACATCATAAAAAGTTTTAAGTTCCAATTTATTTTTCAAAGTCAAGATCAATTACGATCTTTTCCATGAAATCTCAGCCTGATTTTCACTTTCAAGGCATTTAATTAACGTGCTTTGAATTTTAGGCATGACGATAACATATGACACGGGTTAGGTAATTAAAAAGAGCCTTATTAAATGAGGCAAAAAAAATGAAGAAAACTAGAAAGATGTGATAAATCCCTCATGTCAGCTTTGTTTAAATCTGGGTTTTGGTGGACTCCTCAACCTATCAATGGTACCTAATTATCCTGACCAGTTTCCTCTGCCCAGGTCAAATTCCTCTCCCTCCCACTTGCTTCTTATTCAACTGTGTAATGGTGTTGCGTATGTGGTTTTTTTGTTTTTGTTTTTGTTTTTTGTTTGTTTATTTATTTGGTGCAATATTAGAATATTAGAAAGGAATGAGCAACACTACCTAGCAAATGAAGCATGCCCTCATTGGCCCAGCTTATGCCTTTGAAATATTTATAGGGCTGTGCTTCATGAAAATCAGCTAAACTGTCTCCCAGAGCTTGACAGTGACATTCAATCCTTGAGTCGAGTTTTCCAGGGGCACAGAGTGAAGCTGTCATCTATACTTAGCAAACCCAGACCTGCAGAAACTCTTTCTGTAACTCATATCCTCAGAATCTGCCATGCTTCTGCAGGAAAATCTGTTTCACTACCTCTAGTAATCACACATGGTCAAGATACCAGCCTCCCGGGGGCTTTCGTGAATTGCCTTGAAGCCATGTAGTCCTGAACCTCTTTCCCAGAGCAAACAATCCTCCTAAGACTGAGTTTTTCATAAAGTCACAGAGCAGTGCTAGACAGCTATGTCACTTAGCTCTCTGGCACTCAGACCTGTCTTCCCTGTCACCTGCACACACACACCCCCACCCTACCCAACACATATACTGGGAGCTTACTAAGGACAAACAGTATTATTCCCCATAGCACTTTGCCTGTTGTTTCCTGCCCAACTGGATGAAATATGAAACAGTGTGAAGATAATTTTCATTCCCCTGGCTCAGTTTTCAAAATGTGTGGAATGGGTCATTATCCATCTGAGCCAGAAGGATGCTTTCAGCTTTTAAATGTCCCAATTGCAATTTTTTCTTTACTCAGTTCCAACTTTAAATGAAGGAAAGAAGGAAAAGGACTTTCAAAGTTGCTCTTAGCCATGCTCCCCAAAGCCTGGAAGCATGGGTTCAGTAGCTGAGATGTGACCTTCAGAGAATTTAATCAATACATAAGAAATGTTCATTCGGGCTTTTGACAATAACGTCTTGTCTGTGCCCCTTGCTCCCTACTTCTGTGCCACAAATTCCTCACTGACTTTTATTACCTACTCCTTTATACAGATTTAAAGCTATCCTGATGTTTCTTCTCTTGATTATTTTCCCTCAGAAGCACTATAATTTCAATTCCCACTGTTTAAACTAGGCCGGTTGTTTTGTTGTGTGTTTTCTTGTTTCTTTGTTTGTCTCCTTTTATTTCAATCTCCTCTTTTGATAGAGCCTCCTTGATTGAAATGTTACATTTCTAAGCTACTAAACCTTATACATTTAATCACTGGGAAATTGGTTACACCAATCTTCCCTTGTTTTTATTTTTGTTGCTATTTTTGTTTTGTTTCATTTTCATTTTTTTAAGCAGACATGGGTCCGGTCTTCCCTTTGGAAGTAAAAGCACTGGGCTTTTGTGGTTAGTCTAGTAGCTATAACAAACCAACCCCCATTTTCAATGATTTAACACAATCAAAGCTTAGCTGATGGTTATGTCAGTGTGTATTATATATGGTGTGGCAGATCAGCAAGTATTTTTCCTACAAGTAGTGATTCAGAAACCTGGGTTCTCTCTGTCTTGAGCACACACTATCCTTGGGGCGCTGGAGACATCTGTATCCAGACAGTGGAAGGGGAAAGAGAGAATAGAGAAGGCACAATGACTTCATTACACGAAAAACAGGCCCAGAAATTATAAGCATCCTCCTGTCCACATCCCCTTGGTATGGGAACTGGGAAATGTTATTCAAGGAGGAGTCACTGCCTCCTCATAAGAACTCAGTGAGCATAAAATTTTGGTGGATAGTTAGCCAGCTCTATCATGGTGCCTGCAAGTTTCTCCTCAACTGTATAAATGACTCACAGCATTCCCTTCTCACAACTTCATTCATCATTAGTTAAAACACTCTTTGGAAATTCCTAGATATCAGGCCAGGCCCTGGGAATGTAATGACATGGTCCTTGCCCCCAAGGATCTCAGGTTCAGTCTTAAATGAAATATGGAAATTTGATCAGTAAAGGAATACATTTGAATACCTGTGCCTGATGCTTAATTTGGTTAGGAGGACACATATTAAACAATTATTAATTATTAAATGTATAATTACAAGTGATTAAAGAGTTGAAAGGGAAAATATTAGGGTATATGAAAGGAAATCAGGAAGATTTGCCTTAGTTTAGAGGGGAGATTGAGAAAGCAAAGGGTAGTGGGCAGAAAAGATTGTTATGAGAAAATAATTCTCCACAGAATTTTAGTTGACTGGTTTTCAACATTTTGTTCACTTTTCCTGAAAAATAATTTGAATCACTGTACACTCAATCCCATTTTTAAGTTGACATCTGACATTTTTCATTATGTTAATATGAACAAGCTTTAACTGTCAGAAATTTTTTCCTTTTTTTCCTTACAAATTTCATTTTTATTCAACTTTTACTACAGAATTTCAGGTGTTTTGTGCTTGAAAGTTTTTAAAATTTTTCTCACCCTATAACATATCTCTGAAAAAATGTGTTTATCTAAAGTCAAATTTAGTTTTTAAAATACTTCCTTCAAGTATAAGACTAAGTGTTAATGGTTGCTTTCTGACCTGTGATACTATCAGTATGTAATTGATAGGGTTCGTGAAGAATAGAAAAACAGATGCCAAGTGTCAGATTGTGGGAAATGTTTTACTCTAAAAGGGAAGCAGAAGGAATCTGAGGGGATGAAGTCATGTTTCTGTAGCTCAATAGTAGGGTGGTTACACAACTGTGTATTTATCAAAATTCATAGAATCCAATACCAAAAAGAGTATATTTAAAAATAAGTATATACAAATTTCAAGAGACATATCATTGATGTTTGACCACTTCTTTTTGTAGCTCTTCTCCTTTTATGCTTTCTGAATCTCCAAGACTTGCATTTGAGCCAAGTGTTATTTTTCTCTGATGGTATTTTTCCCCCTCAGTATTATCTGTATTTTACTCAAATCACTGCTACCACATAATTTAGATTCAGTAAATTTTGAAAAGTATTATCTTTGATGCTGCCCAGCTGAGAAGTTTGCTTTCCTCCTGTTTGACAGACTAGCATTTGAAAAGCGACTAAATAGTCTACGTGACAGAGCCAAATAATATTATGCCACAAAGAGGGAAAAAAATCAAAGTATACATAGACATCATCTTTGGGCACTTTTTATCAAATTACTCTTTTCAACATTTTTAAATCCTAAGCATTAGAGTTAGAACCCCAGATATTTTCTCCCAAGACACTGATATAAGCCTATTTGACCTTAATTGCCCAACTTTTGTTTCCATTTCCTTTTATATACTTTAGGCTTCAGAATTTTCGTAAATAAAAAAGAACTTTCTATGAATTGCTGGGCAGAGGTATGTGTGTACTGGAAAAACATAGCATGTATAGGGCGTGGTACAATCTGCAGTTTCAGGCATCCCCTGAGGGTCTTGGAACAGATCTTCTGCAGGAGAGGGGGCTCACTAACTAGATTGTATACCTGCCTGATTAGTCAACTATTTCACCAGAGGGGCCATGCCAGCAGCCACATCAGTCAGCTGTCACTCCATAATCCAACTACTATCCAACTGATTTGTAAAACATTCGCTGCATAATTTTATTGATCCGAAGCTTTGGACTGACTGTATAATGTTCATGTGGTGGTCTGGGTTCAGATCTAGCACACTTCACTGCAGAGCTATACAGAATAGTGAACACTGATTGGCCAGCATCCCATTTACCAGAGTCCAAGTCCACAGCTCTGAAGACCCCTATGGCAAGAGGAATTAGCTACGAACTATATGAAGTGATTTTATGTGGTCAGTAGAGCTTTTCTGCCTACCAAAGAAGTCTGATTTACTGTTCGACACTTGCAAACCAAGCATGAAAGCTTAATTCCCTTACCTTAATTACATCTCATTTTGGAATCTGTGGCTTCTGTTTTGATATTTAAATAGTTCTTTGAAGGAGGGTTCCAGACAGAAGAGGCAATCCTCAAGAAGGTGTAGTGCCCAGGTCTCAGACGGTGAGGGAGAAGGCAGACAAGAACGCTCAATAAAGAAATAAATAGGGATAAAAGGGTAAAAAGTATGTGGACATTGCTACCTGAGAAGGGACAGGAGAAGATGGGGCTAGTGGAGAATAAGAGGGAAGAGTGGACATAATTAAAAGCCTAAATAGGAAGAACACAACTTGAAGATAACTTTGGCAAATTCTATAGTTTATTGTTGACCCACCTTAAGGCATAGTAAAGACTTGACTCATTAAGGGGAGATTAGATATTCTTTAGTCTTTATTTTTTTGCATCAAATGCACTCTTTGTTTCAACTTAGAAACTCAGGTATGAAAAATAATGCAATTCTCAACTAAGGATATTAATAGGTTAAGCAGGGGATGTGACTATTGAGAGCCCACTCTAATGGACTACTCTATATTAAACTTTCACTGGAAGCTTTCTCTCATAAACAGTATGCTTTACAACAACCAAGTATTTCTTCCATTCTTCTCAACAAGTTCCTATGTATTACTTTATTTTCCACACAAATGACTCCAAGAGAAAAGTCTAAGAATTTCTTTCCCCTTAGAAGACTGAAAAATCAAAAAATCATCATCTCTTTTCTGCATTCTTACTCTTGTACCAAGAACAGCTATGTATCCTCTCCACCAACTTATCTTTTAGAGATCATCAATCTTGGCTGCATTTCTAATAAGAACTTTAGAAGACAGTACAGTGTAATATTGGTTTGTCAACTACTGCCTTCCAAATATATTGCATTGAACTATAAACCCTCAAATCTTTATTCTGTAAGTTGATATGCTTGGCTGAACATAATATAGACCCAGCAGAAATATTAAGTCATGCTGAGGTTAATTTGGTGTCAATAAAGCTAGTTTAGACAAACTAGAAACTTAAATATATTAGTTTCATATAGTGGGTAGCAGGGCATGGTAAGCTATGATACGTGTAGGATAGAGGTGGAGACAGGGAGCCAGGAATGGGCAGCACCAGACATAGGGGAGAGCACCAGCTGGCTTTAGAATTGCCCATCTTCCAGGAACAGAAGACAATTTACATCATAGTCCAAAGGGACAGTGTTCATTCCAAGCTTCCCCGATGTAAATGGGATCCCATCTGCTGGACACCAGGAGTCACCAAGCAAAGCCAATGCACAAAGTCAGGGGGGTGGCAGCCTCAGCATTTTGGGTGGTCCATTTAATTTGAAACAAGACCCCTATCAGTGGCTGGAACTAACGGAGACAGCATCCAGCTGCCAAATTACATGGAATGTCAAGTGCTAGGTTTGTTGACAAGATCCTAGTCAATTGGGCTGGAGTTCAAGGCAAGACTCCAAATCCAGCAGAGAACTGAAATATTAAGCAGAAAGAAAGACATGAAACCCATTCTAGAGATTGTCCCACACAGTTTCACATAGCAGGTTAATACAATATGGATAGACAACTTCCCACTCCAGGGATGCCAGACTTATGAGTGCAAGACTAATTCCAGGCCTAGGGGAGGTCCCTTAAGATCTCACACATGACTTGAGCAAGATTGGCAAAGGAACTTGATAGAACAGAGCCTAGTGACAGAAGGCATGGACCATGAAGATAAATAGAGCTGTAAAAGCAGAAGTGGACTCTTAATGAGGAAGGGTTGGATCTTGTCTCAGCTGTAAAACTTAACTCTTGTCCTTGGACATAGACTCACTTGGGAGTCTGAATGAACCAGTTTTCTGGTCTGCCCAGTTAATTATGAAATTGCCAGCTACTCATCTTTTGTCCCCAGTGGACTCAAACTAGACAAAAGGCTCATATCAGTTACTTAAATATTCTGTGTTTCTACAGATGTTCAAAGAAAGTGGCAGAGCCTGGATCATGAGCCCTTTCTGAAAGGTGATAAGCAGATGGCAATAATTTGACATTCACTGTGAAGATATTTGAGGGGACTACCGCTCTACACATGCACCCCCAAATACGTCTGCTCAACTAAGCTGCCAGTATCTGCACTACCACCATTAAGGTTTAGTCCCTTTGGAGTTAACTTCCTGGGATCTTATCCCAAAGGCAATTCCTGAGGTACAGATTAACTTGGATGCTATTGAATTATCATAGCTTTTCCTCCAAACATTAGGGACCTGGCAATGGGAGAGAATAGGAACTTGAGGTTTTAAGGACACAGTGGTGAAAGGGAATATAAGACGTAGAGAGGTAATAAGAACGGTGTTAGGCGTTATCTGAAAAACTGAAACTTTTCCATAAGTGAGGATTATGAAAAAAGGGTGAAAAGATAAAGAGAGATACAGGGGTGCCAAAAACAAGGCTAGCCTGCTCCATGGTGTTCCTGGTGACTTTAAAAGCAGGCATCATACCTGAATGTTTCATGTGAAATTTTAAAGGATATTATAAATACTCTAATAGGTGTAGACTCTTACTGATCTGGGCTTAATGATATTTCTCCTCAAACAACACTCTCAAATTAAAATAACACACTGTATTAAAAAAGGTTTGGGTTTTACTTGTTCCTCACCCCATACACCATTTTCAAAGCCACCCTTGTTTCTCCACTCCTCCCTGCATTGGCCTAGTGCCAGTTCTCACCTTCTATCTCCTGATATGGCCATAGCCTCTTGGCTGGCTTCTCTTCTCCCCTCTAATTCTACTGAATTGAGCTGAAAAGCAAAAATCACATTTTGCCATTCCTCTGCTCCAAAGTCCCTTGAAGGCTCCCAAATGCCCACAGAATAAATTCCTAGTGTCTTAACATGTTTCATGAGGGCTTTCTCTTCCAGTGGCTGCTTAACCCTCTGCCTTCTATTCCCATCAACAGGTGGCTCACATCTCACCCTGTAGCAACACCAAACTGCTTGTAGTTTCCTGCACCCATCATGCCAAGTCTCGTAATCTTGAATCTACTGGAACAACTAAACTCGTGGAAATTAAGTATCACAAAATCATCAAGAATGCACAAAAAAATCATGTCGAAGCAGGAGCCAAACCTCTGGGCTCAAGTTCATGTTTTCACTTCCCTTCTTGTTGAGAAAAGAATAGTTTCACTGGAAAGAATTAAAAATACAGAGACCAGGGGTTACTCGGTAATATCAAGCATTTATGAAGCATCCACAGAAAACCAAATTAAACATGCAATATGAGTATATTCATACAACTATGAGTAAATAACTGTATTCCACATTTCACATCTCTGAATATTTTTAAACACTATAAACAAACTAAAAGGCAAATAATAAATTATAAAAATTATTACTGGATTAATAGGGTAAATCTCTGCTGATAGTCAAAAAGACTTACTTAGTACAAGTTGCTGCAATGAGCTGCTTCCAAAGAAGGACCCCAGAGCAATAATGTTGAGGTCCTGAGGCTGTGCTTCATGTTTCCAGAGAGTGGGATGGGTGTGTGTATGTGAGAGAGAGAGAGACAGGGGTGAATCCATGTGTCAGGGCTGGGTTCATGTTTACTAGTTCATGAGACTGATGTATAAAATCAGAAGGGCACTTTTTTCCAGTAATAATAAATATAACCGCAGAAGGAACTTGTCAGTTTTAAATGCCACCCAACACATTCTTGCCCAGGATGCAAAGTACAATCAAGATGTTGGTTTATTAATTTGTAATGAGAATCAAAACAGATGAGAATTCAAACCATCAAGCCCTCTGCCTAACACATGTTCTCCCTGTAGGCATACAGGGAACAAATGAAGGAGTTCCTTGGGGAGAATGAAATCAAATCAATACTAGTTAACAGCACGATTTAAATGTTTAATAACTTTGACCTAAAATAACTAGTTGATTGGATTGAGTCTGCTTTCAAAACCACAATGTTCACTGACTGCCTAATATTTGATACTTGAACTCACATTTTAATTCACTTCCATAGGTTATTTTATAAATGCCATGATCTTTCTTCACATATGGCAATAAATTTATTTATTCAGTCAATTTTTGACAGCCAGGTAGCCATTTTCTTTTTAACCTAAATTTTCATCTTTATATTCCACTCCATTATGTGTTCATTCCTAAATTGACTACTCAGAGTATAATTTTATTTTTGCCATTTCCAGATCCTTAGAAAATGGAAAACAAATATTAATATTTCAAGAGCTCTTAAAGACCAATAAAGAAAATTTAAAACATCCTGATATAAAAATATGATAAAAAGAAATGTGAGATGACAACTTAAAGATGAAAACATATCAAATAAATTTATATAAAAATATTCATTTCTCTTATTTGCCCTATAAAATATATACATTTTATATATATATATATATATATATATATATATATATATATATATTTTCCCCCCCAGGATTGGCAAAGGTAAAGTAGAATAGGCACTCTGATGTATTTGCTCCACGATGCAGAGCTATAAGTTCAAACATAGTTGTGCAATTAAATGAATGCCCTGGAGAGCTTGTTACAATCTCAGTCTTCCAGGCCCTACTCCATACCAAGAGCATCAGAATCTCTGGGAATGGATCTGGGATGCAATAGTTTTAAAAAATCTCCCAAGGTAATTCTGAGGCCTCTAGGGTAGGAATCATTTTTGGTTAAACCATCCCTTAATGTCCATCATAAAATATCCAATTTGCATCCTACCTACAGTTAATAGAGTTTTTTCAATTCAAAGTGCTGATAAAGGGATAATAAAGAGTTATATTAATAATAATAACAATACTCATATAGCCTCTGGACTGCACCAGGTGACAAGGCTGCAGTGAAATGAACCAATCCCTATTTTTTTTTCCTTTCAGTCCTGTTGCACTCTGTGAGAGTTGCATAAACACAGCCCTTGCAGGTAGGAATAAGCCCGTGTTGTTGCACCAATGTCTTGAGTGATGTTGATCAGCACTCGGATTGTGCCAGCCTTCTTAGCATCTTCATGAAGCTTCTTCATTTCTTAGGGAGCATTCTTCATAAATGTGAAGAAGCAGGAATTATAGGGAATTCCTCATTTATTGGTTCTATTTTGCATCACTGGTAAGTGGTACAGTATACATTCCTGAAAGATGTGAGGGCCAAAGCTCACGCAGGGGGCCTTTCCTGCCCATTCCAACCTACTTGATCTGCCCCTTCCTTTGTATCTCATATTCTCTGTACCACTCACCTTTGTCCTCTTACTAATATTGTTATTCATTCAACCTTCACAGAAGGCAATTTTGCAATGATGGGTATCAAGAAGTTTAAAATGATTCAGATACTTGAGTAAGTAGTTCTATTTTTAAGGATTTATCATGAGGAAACAATCAGTATTTTTATGAGGAAAGGACAATTATTGCTACATTATTTATATAACTTCTGATTATGTAAAAGGGTATTTAATGTTTATGTAAAAGAATATTTATCGCAACATTATTTATAATACTCCTGAATTTAGAAACACTAAATATTCAACCATTGGTTAATGTTTAAAATCACACCAGTTAGATGCTAGAAAACTGTGAAGACATTAAAATGTATATTTTTGATTTATAAGATAGAGGAAATATTCACAATAAAGTTTTAGGTACAAAAAATTTGCAATTCAATATAATTTTAATTTTGTTTAAAAAGGCTGAATGTATGTGTTTTACAAATGGCCAAACACTGAACAGTCTGGGTGGTAGAATTAGGGTAATTTTAATTTTATCCCTTTTTTCTCAGATTTCCCACAGCTAGCATGTTACTTTTCCCACTTAAAAATATTTTAATTTTCATCTCAAAGTAATAAAAATAAATAAAAAATAACTGTCCCCTGTATTAACCCACACTTAGTCCATCTTGCTCCCCAGAGGCAATCACTAGTATTCTTTAAGTTTTTTTCTTCTCACAGTTACTTTTATATTGCTGAATAAAACTCATATCACAGCATTCATTGTTTACTAATTTTAAATATTCTCTTTGCTTTACTAGAGGTCAATTTAGATCTCATATGCAATACGCCTCCTCTTATTCCATCCTCATAAAGTAGTTATTTCATTTTCAATTGACTTCATGAGTATTTCTATTATTATAATTTTTATTCACTGCAGTTAAATAAGACATTAATATATTACATTCTCTTTCTTATTTCATGTTTTCTTTCATAACTGCAAGTTCCTTGTTGTCTTTTTACCTTCTTCTTCCAATGTCTTTCATATAATAACATTTTTAGTTCCCTGACAGACATTTTATCAAGGCAACCTATCAGGCCCCATTTGTCGGAGAGATATCTCTCCCAAAGCCAATGTCCTTCTGCTCTAATCTGGGTGGTTGATCTGCAGGCCAGCTCACTGACATCATCATTAGATGTTTCCTAAATCCCAGGCCATCTTTTTGCTTAGATAACTTCCTCATTTTGTTTAGTACACACTATGTTCCAAAGCAAGGGTTTATAAGAGATAAATGCTCTGAATTCTTATGGTAATACAATGCCTTTATTATGCCTTTGTAATTGACAGTTTGGTTGTTTCTTTCTTTCTTTCTTTCATTCTTTCTTTCTTTTTTTGCTTTATGTTTTTGAGTTACTAAGTACATACAAATTTAGGATTTTTATGTTTTCCTGTTGAATTAAGCATTTCATTATGAAGTGTGTCACTCTTTATACTTAGTAATGCTTCTTAAAGTTTATTTTTCCCAATACAAATATAGCTATACTCAGCTTTCATTTAGTCAGTGTTTGTATGGAAAATTTTTTAGCATTCTTTTACTATTGGCTTTTGGGTTTATTTTATTCAACATCCATCTCTTTTGAGCAGATTTGAGTTCTTTTTTTAAATCTATCCTGATATTTTTCTCTTAAATGGAGTAATTTATTTACATTTAATAAAATTACTAATACAGCTGGCTTTAAATCTACATATCTATTTTTTAAAATTTGTTTTGTTTGTTCTTTGTTCTTTTTCCTTTTTTATTTTTTAAATGAACAAGTTTTTTTATTGTTATATTTCCCCCTCTACTTTCTACTTAAATATGCTTAATTGTTCTTTTAGTAGTTCGCTAAAAGTTACAACATACCTCCTTGACTTATTAGAACCTACTAACTTATAATAACTTTTAATAAGTTATAATAATGATACACAGGCCACATTGTCTGGTTTGTAACCAAACAGACAATGCAAGCAATGCAAGATCTTTAAAATACTTTAACTCCATTTACCACATTCCAGGCTTGCATTGTTTCTTTTTCTCAGAGTTTTATGAACGTCATTGCCCTTACCAGTACTCTTCATTCTATCTTATGGCATAAAACTCCCAGATGAGATCATTTTATTTTTAGTATTTCTTTCAATATGAGTCTACTGGCCACAAATTCATTTTTGATTGTCTGGGAAAATGTCTTTATGTATTTTTATTTTTAAATGATATTTTAAATGGATATAGAATTCTAGGTTATTGGTCATTTTTCTTCAGCACTTTAAAAATAACTTTAAATGCATCATTATGTAGTCTTCATTTCTATTGGAAATACAGCTGTCAATCTTGTTATCTTTTTACTTGAAATTAAAGTGACTTTTTTCCCTCTGGCTATCTTTAAGATTTTAGGTTTCATTTTGGTTATTAGCAATTAAATAACAATATCTATGGGTATTTTTAAAATTTATCCTACTTAGGGTTCATGGATATTCTGAAATATGTAGCTCGATTTTTTTTTTTGAGGTGTGAATTTTCTCAAATAGTATTTCTTCAAATGTTGCTTTTTCCCATTCTCTTCCTCCTTTCCCTCTGGAAATTTAATCCTCTGTATATTTTCAGTAGATCCCTGTCTCTTTTACTTTTTTGTCTATAATTTCCATTGGTTTTTTTCCTTTTTACTGACCTTTCTTCCAATTTACTAATCTCTTAATTGTGCCCCATCTGCTGTTAAAACAATCTATTGGAATTCTAATGTTAGTTATTAAAATTTTCCCTTCTGGTATTTCAATTCTGATTCTTTTTTAAAAAGATAATTTAAGCCAGATGAAATCAAGATCTGTTTAATTAAATATATTACTACAGTTATTTTAAAGACTGTGTCTGATAACTCTAACAGCTAGGTCACTTGTGGATCTGCTTCTATTGTCTATGTCTTCCCTTGTAGTTGTTTTTATATGCCTGGTAATTATTGATTGAATCCTGTTTATTTATAAAAATTTATAGGAGTTATGGATAAGTTTGTCTTTCTCCAACTAGGACTCACTTCATCTTCTGGCAGCATTAGGGGCGCATATTATTTCAGTCTAATCTGGTATTGAGATAGCTTGAGGCTGAGCTGCACCTTGTAAGTCTGCGTCTAATTCTGGAATATCCTTAATTCAATCATATATCCATCTCAGAGTCTTGATAGTTTCCTACAGCTTCTCATTTATGAAGGATTCTAAATTTCAATTTTTATCTTCCAAAGGACCATGAAAATGCTAAAACCTCTACACTATTTTGGACTCTCTGCTCCCTGGATATTGAGACTCATTAGAACATGTGAATTTTATTTCCCACAGATCAATGGATATATACTTAAGTGGAATCTGAAAAGCTTTATGAGATTTATATAAGATAACTAGCCTAGAAAGAGGTAGCTATTTCAAATGGCGAAGAGCAATATAAGCTAAAGATACAGAGACCAGAGACCAGAATGCAAGCAGAGGTTTCTAAGGATGATAATTAAGCAGTATAATTAGAATGAAGTGTGTTCTCAAGAGGAATACTAGCAACAAAATTCTAGGAAAATGAATTGGTATCAGTCTGTGTAAGGTTTTTAAATCCAGAGTGACACATTTGGATTCTATTTGGGAGGCAATAAAAAAAACCATGAGAATTTTATAATAGGTGAACGAGATTGTAAAAGCAATACTTTGGAAAAATTATTTCAATAAACCTGAAAAAGAAGTTGTGCATTAAACAGACAATTTTTTTTAAGCAGGAAGGAAAATTATAATATTTCCAATGGTCAAAGAGAAGCCAAATGGATAGTTTGGGAAATGTTACATCAATCAAAGTTAGATAACATCTGGGTAGACTAAGGAAGTCATAGAACACAAAAAAAGTAATTTAATTTATACCTAAATTTGAGGATAGTAATTGTTTTTTCCTATTTGTTCTAGGATGCCCTTAGAATAGAATCTTAGCCTAAGCTAAGGTCTTCAGAATCTAGCTCTGTTTCTGCCATATTCTCTGGCACTGTATAAGTGTATAGGTATCTAAACATGTGCTATGAAGAGGGAGTTAATGATGATATTTATTTATCCCTTCTACTGGGGGAAAAATAGCCAACTGTTCATAAAACTCAGCTATTTCATGTGAATCAATCTATAGTAAAAGAAGACATTACAATGTTATTCTATCATTTGAAAATTATCTTTTCTCAATTTATCAAAGTCCAGAGTGCTATGGTTTTGTATTTCAACACTAGCACATAGGGGTATCTGTCCAGGATTGGGATGTATGCTCATGGCATTTGTTAAGAGTCGTGTGTTTAAGTGCTACCAGCAGGATGGAAGCAGGCATGACACAAGGCCTGCTACAGAATAGGGGGACCTGAAAAGCTATTCAAATCACAGCATGGTACTGCTGACAATTGTATGATGACTTGCAATCAAACTCTCTCATTAAGAATACTTATGAGAGAGATGCTTTCATATAAAAACAGAGACCAACCCTCTCCCTGACCCACACTCTCTTCCCCATCTCGAGCTCCCCAAATCCATAAATATTCAATTTTAAAGTATACGGACATAGAAATTGGTTCTAGTATTAGTTTCAACTTTATATTTGAAATTATAGCAAATTTACCTGGTGATGTCAACCTCTCTTTGTGATCAACAAATGGAACCCGTAGTTTACTCTCTTTGTAACAATCCAACAGCCACATATGGAGCCAGCTTTATCTTTCAGCCTTATCTGCTTTGATAAATTCTTCCCTTTCAGCTAGTTGTGCCATTCTCTTTCTATTGACTGGAAACAGTGAAGAGGGTTACTCCATCTTTCAGTGATGGAGCATTAGTGCTCATATTTTGTCAGGATAATAATTTGGGATACAAGAAGCCTTTTTTTGTACATTCAAGCCATTACTGCTAATTGTTCAATTAATATGCTACTGTCGATGAATAAAAATAATGGGTTTGCCTTCTTTTTCAAGATGTCCCCTTAAGTACAATTACATTGCAATATCTGTGCAAAGGCAGTCCACAAGCATCCTCAGGTAACTGTCACTGGAGAAGGCTCCATATGCTGATGAATTCTATTACTGAGAGACAAACATCCCTGAAAGACCTCTCTGAGGCACACTGATATATCAAACGAATGAGAGGCCCTGCCTCATTAAAAGAAGAACTGGAAATCTCCAGGTGCTACATCATCATTTTCAGCTCATTTAAGGCATTAGCATTTTGCCATTATCGTTTGATTCCTTGTTACCACCTTCTCCAGGTTACCAATTGCTACCAATAGATGTGCTGTGCCTTCATGGTGCCTCCCACCCACAGACTTCAGTGTCGCCAACACTGAACCACAGATGACATGAATGATGGTACAGATTATAGGTGTGACCAGAGAGAACAATGCGTATATTTGTATTGAGGTCCCACTCTGTGTTAAACACTCTCCTAGGCACCTGAGTAGAAAACATTTCTATCCAAAAGACTCTAAGTCTAGTAACTCTTCCACTATGCCATGCTTCAGAAAAGGTTAAGGATCCCTAATTAACCATCTTTTGACTGTGATATCTGGGAAACAAATTCGCTCAAGGATCTGCTCCTAGGATATTGTACCTTCTTTTCCTCTTCTCCCAGACAGACTCTCAGTAGCATCCAATATAACCCCACTAATACATTGATTCAGAGTATTGCTAATCACTCTATATGTTTAGAAAATATTCCATTTTAACAGATTATGTGCTTCTCAGACCACAAAGACTAGCCTACAAGTCTTTCTAATCCTTTCAGTGTGTGGCGCAGTGCTATGTGCATACCTTGTGTGCATATTTTGACCAATATTCTTCTAATATGGCTATGAAACCAAATCATTAGGTGAACTGGTTAAAAGATACAGATTGCCAGGACACATTCCATATACTCTGAATTCCATAAGACTCTAGGGATGAGAACCTGGAATTTCTATTGTTTTTAAATATCCCAGGCAATTGTTGAGACACTGGGCAATGGCCAGAGAACCACTAATATCTGGATAAATGTTTCTTCTCTCTCCCTTTCTACCATAAAATTCCTAACCTGTGTTCCATTTGCTGCTAATAATTTAATCAAACCTTTGATAATGTGAAAATGTATAATTATATTAATTTTAATCATAACCACAATCTTTTACATATATGTACAGATGCATATTCATTGGCTTAATCTGTTTTCTAGTCCTGGGACCAGATGACAAGGCCTTGGAAAATTAAACTAATTAACTTCTTTCAGTCCTTTTGGACTCTGCCCCAGTTATATAAACACAGCTTTTGTAAACAGAAACAAACACCAGTTAGTTACACCGAAATCTTGTGTGGTATTAATCTGCTCAGAAATTGTGGCAGCAGTTAGCATGTTAATTAACCTGCTTCATTTCTCTGGGAATATTCCATACAAGAGATGCAAAGCAGCAGAAATTGTGCAGGCAGAATCTCCTCAATACCTGGTTTTATTTGGCATTACTGGTGAATGGTACTGAATGAAAGCCAATATCAATTTTTCTGTAACACCTGGCCTGCCCACTTGAATCCCCAAAATCTGTTTCCCTTTGTATTCTGTAAAATAGATTCTCAGCACCACCCGATAGGGCCCCAATAATGCCTTGCTTAGTGATGCTGTTCACTCCATGTGTTTGGAACATGTTCTTTTCTCCAGATTGTAGGCTTCTAGATAATAAGGAGTAGCCTCCAAGTCTTCAAAGTCCTCTCAGTGTATGGCATACTGTTGTATGCACAAATACTTTATCATGATTTAAGCGTGATTTCACTGCTTACGCTTACTAATGCTCATTGACTTCATTAAAAGTAAACTCTTCTTTACCAATAACTTGCATTGTCCAGAAGACTTCATTGAAATGTACTTTGTGATCCGTCAATAGGAATTGTTTGGTTATGAAAAAAGAGTTTGGCAGTATAATTACTAAAAGATTCTGCTACCTGATATTCAAGATACTGAGGTATGAATATTCCATATTCCATATTCTCAGCCCATATCTAAATATAATCCCAGTCTCTCTTGCCTGAAAATAACTATAACCTATACCTGTTTGGTATGTTAAATTCAACTGACATGGCTTTTGGGGGGGGAGGGGCAATGCTCATGCTCCTCAAAGTGTGATCTTGGAAGCTGCAACATCAGCATTATCTGGAAACTTATTAGAAATGCAAATTCTCCCCACCCAAGAATGTGCTTTAACAAACCTTCCTGGTGAGTCTGATGCTTCCAGAGTTTGAGAACCACTATTCTAGATAAGTTATTATCTAGAATAATAACTATTATATCCTTTTCTATACCAGGCACTATATTAAACATTTTAAGTCAATTCCATTTACAAATTGTCATATTGGTTGATGCGAAGTAGTGATTTCTATTTGGTTGGATCCTTTACTGTCTAATCAATCTGGTCATCAGATATACAAAATTGAATTGATCATCTAATTCTTGAGAATAAACCAGACCACCAACTTGCCTCTGGCCAATATGACTGACCCTAGGACATTCATTCATAAATAACTTACATCATGAAACAACAAACTGGACTGCAAATAAAAGTCTTCATTCTCAAATAATCCATAGGATCAATTTTAAAAGATAATTCCAGCTGCACACTGTACACCTTGAAAAAGGTTCAACTCAACAATATTCACAAATATTCTGTTAAGAGCCCCAAAGTATTTCAGAGCTTTGCAATGATTCACTCATTCGCTCTATATTTACATCTCTTTTCATTTGGTCTTCTTAGAGATGCAATATAAGGTGTAATGATAACATGACTAACCTCCTAACAATAATTCTAGGAACTGCATATCCAAAGGAGTGTTCATACCTTCGACCTTTCAAATGGCTCTTTGGAAGCCTGGACCCTCGTTCATGTGTTCCCACAGTGTTTAAATTCCAGCTATCTCAGATCTGGTCAGATAGGTCCTTCGCTGCCCAAAATGCACAGGTGTGAATAACACATCAGTAGACCAATTCTTACATTTGAGGGCATTTTTTAAAAAAAAACAATATCCATTTAATCATAACAATCCACGCGTGGTAAATAAAATTAATGATAGCATTTGGGCATTGCAGCTTTTCTGATAAAAATGTGACTGGTTCTGTCTCATGCTTTGAAATCTGGACCTGAAGTTCGTTCGGCCATCAGTGGGGCCATGTACATCTTCTATTAAAGATTACTCTTTGATTTCTAAGTTTCAGTACACGGGTTAAAATATACAGGTATTCATTATTTTTAACAAATCTTTATTGAGCTTCAACACTGAATGTGATGCTGAGCTACAAACAACAATCAAGAAAGACATATACCTCTGATAGAACTTACATTAGTTTTAGTAACACTTTTATCATTCCAAGTTTCAAGTAGCCTACTACTGCTGACATATTTTAGTGATTAATGGTGAAATAGTAATTGTGCAATTGTAGTCATCCCCCTTTAACTTAAACAAAAATGGTTACACCTCAGTCCCCTTTGTATCAAGTCATTTTATATAGGTAGATTCAAGCAGATTGTCAGCCTGGATGTCAAGGTAGCAGAAAAGGATAGTAAGGTCCATACATACTGAGGTATCAAGCTAACCAATATCATGCTAATTTGCAACATAATCAAAAGGGATTAATACAAATGTCATCAATATTATCTAAATACTTTAGCTATTTTAATTTATTTATGCCTCATTACAACCCTCGGATATGTGTTTTTATGATTCTATTTTAGATGGGGAAACTGAGGCACAGGGCGATGAAGTAACTTGCCAAGGTCACATAATTAGATGGAGCAGAGCCAGGCTTCTGAGTCAGTCTGACTCCAGAGTTAGTACTCTTAACTGTTAAACAAGCCACACTCTATTTCTTTAATGAAATGACAATATGATATAATATGAACATAAATAAAACATTCATAACTAGAAGAGCTTTATTACTGTGTCTGTAATTAAATCTGGCAAAATCCTTCCTCACTTAGGGAACTGACAACAACAACTGACCATCCACAGGCCAAGGGGAGCTAGGTGTGGCTATGCCTTTGATTTTATTTTCCTCAACCCACTGACTTGTTCTCTTTAACTGCTTTAACTTATAATAACTCCCATAATCTTGACTCCTACTTCCCTGATAAATTAGCTGTCACAACTTTGAACCCACTGTCTCTGTACCTTTTTGTTGTCTTGTTTTGGGGGCTTCAAAGTAAGTCTTCTCGTACTTCATTTTCCAATATGACACTCCCACCTTATGCACTATCTCCAGGACTGTGCCCTTTTCTTTCATTCTACAACTCTTGCCATTTGAGTTCAGTGTAGCAGAATCTATCTTTTTACCTCTCAGTAACCCCATCCTTCTGAAAGAAAAGGCTTGTCCACTGGGAACTGTATTAATAAGATCAGCCTCCTAGTAAACAAATTCTCCATGTCTATTGTCTCTGGTTTCTGGACAGAGGAAAAGTGAGTTTCTTCACCACAAATAATCTCAAATCCTTAATCAAGAGCAAAGAGAAATGGTATAATCACCTCAACCTTTCTAAACATTAATATTCATGAATTTGATATAATGAAATATTTTATCAAATATTATATGTGCCATTGTACAATATTACCATGGGAACTACCTTGCAGAGATCTTCATGGCTTGCTGCCTTATTTTCATCAGCTCTCTGTTCAAATGCACTTATTCAGAGATGACTTCCTTGTATAAAATAAGACACACCCCTCTCCAGTCATGGTCTGGAGCCCTCACTCTTGTTTTATTTTTCTTCATAGAATATATCACCATTTGAATGTTTTTATTTGTTTCTCATGTGTCTTCAGCTCCTTGAGGATAGGAAATTTGTCATTTTCATTTAGTTCCCCAGTGTCTAGAAAAAAGCTTGGAACATAGTCATTGTTCAATATATATTTATTTTTAAATGAAATAAAGAAGGTATTGTTTTTATCTTTAACAAGGTTAAAAAGCTCAACAAAAGTAAGCTTTAAAAATATGTTTACTGAGTGCTTCTTATGTCTTGACAATTCATCTGCTAAGGGTGTAGTAGGTAGAAACATGAAAGTTCCTTAAGTCAATTTCCATTAATTTATCAAGTTAAACCACTTGATTAATATATAAGTCTTAAAGAACTTCATAAATGGGACTAAAATTGGTCAGGAAAGCCATCTTATAATAGATAAGATTTGAATTACATCTATAGGATGGATAAATGGATAGGTTGAGAAGACTTTGGGACTGAGTTCTCATGTCAGAATCAATATCATGGCTCTTGCTTACAAACACTCACTCACACTCACACACTTTCTGTGTAGCTAGTGAGATGATCTCTCTTATTTAGAATGATTAGGGGGAAAGAGGGAGCTATATTTCTAAGATTCCAAACAGGAGAGTTGGATTTGTGCTGCACTTCCTGCCCTACAATAAAGATGTCTTTAGAAAACATGCACTTTAACTTTTAAAAATATCTTGAACAAGGAGGCTCTTTAAGGATTCTTTAAGACAACTCAGAGGTGAGAATAGCAACTCCCATGTAGGAATCATGACCCAGGAAGAGGACACTGGTGTTAAAGTTGAGACACCTCAGATCTTATTCTAACTCTTTAGGTGCTCAGACATACACAACCCACTACTCTTTACTAGCCCCTATATCAATCTCTTTCTCTCTCTCTCCCTTCTCCTCCTTCCCTCTCCCCCTCCCTTTCCTTCTTTTTCTCACACATACAGTGATTAATAAAATAATTTGAGTTACATACTCAATAGCATGTAACTTATCCAGCATATTTAACACTGACTGAATTAGGTTTTCTGCAAGAGACAAAAACAATGCAATTTTGGATTTGAATTTTATATGCTGAAAATATACCATCTACTTCCTGCTCTGATCTAACCCCACTCTCTTTCAAGAAAAATCTTAAGCTCCACAGTTTTGTACTATGTGGTATTTAGAATTCAACGCCAAAGTAAATAATACTAGCCTCTTGAATTGCTTTTTTGCTAAATGAGAACAATAATCAAACTTATAATACAATTACATAAATAAAAGGAGATTAATACAGCATTGTTGACCTTACAGTAGGTTATAGACAACAGAAATCACTAGCTCAGCACCTTCATTTTACAGAGTGAAAACTGAGAACCAAAGAGGTCCAGTGACTTTCTCAAAGTTCACTAAGCTAGAAAGTGACAGAGACAAGATCATGACCTAAGTCTTTAGATGCTTAAAAAGGAGTTCTTTTCTTTTTTTTTTTTTTTTAACCACTTAAAAGTACTCAATCAAATCAAATGTGGGTAGGAATAATTTGACAAAGTAATTTTACATAAATTCACAGCATAATTATAGCTCAGTTTCATTTTATAAATTAGATATTGTAGTGAAGCCACAGAAAATGATCTCATTCTCAACCAATGTTGTCCAAATTGTATAAAGCAGAATACAATCTTCATGGAGAATAGATGTCATTCAAAAACAACAAGAGACTTCTGCCTAGGATACAGAAAGTTAGGAAGAATATTATTCCCACCATAACAAAAAGAAAGAGACATTTAATTTACAAAATCACAAATTTCCTTGAGCCCATCAGAGAGCTTGGGTTGCTGGGCAACCAATTACTCTAAATATTAGGAGAGTCAGGCACTAGGTTTTCTTCAGCAGAGCATACAAGGAAGACGGGGCCACCATACAAGTGGATACAAAAAATTTGACTAAAATTTTCAATGAATTTCTTGATGCTGAATGTAGCATAGTGTGAGGATATAGAAACCCTGGTTTGAGAGAGATGCAAACACAAAGTGAGTTGTCATTCACTCTCAGGCTTTTCTTCACAGACCTCCACTGGTGGCTCATGAAAACAAATGGAGACAAGGTAGGAAACCAGAGGAAATCTTAACAGTGTGAGCCTCAGGGAAGAGAGCAACCATTGCTATAGGAAAGGCAGAAAAGTCCTACTTTCAGCCTTTTCCTCTCAGGAACAAAAAATTTAAGCTACTGAGAGATAGACATGAAACACTGTGGCCCCAGGACACAGCCAAAGACCTTTGAGTTACAGGTGAAGAATGGGAGAAAGAATGGGAGACAGGTAAGAAACCATCTTGGGTTCAGACCATTGGTCTTCTACTTAGGCAGCATCACTGAGATCACCAGGCTAAGCATTTATTTTCTATTTTGATCCAACCCCACTCTCTTTCAAGAACAATCTCAAGTGCCACAATTCAATAATACGCTGTACTTAGAATTCAACGCCAAAGTGTATAATATTAGTTTCTTGAATTTGTTAAATGAGAATAATAATTAATAATAATAATACCTGTAATACAATTACAAGTATCACTGAGAGAGGGCTACTTCTGAGATCCAGACACAGGGCCTGATTGAGGCTGAAGCTAGACCAGAATAACCAAGAAGGCCCCTGACCACCAGGCTAAGCAAGTACAAAACAACAACCGAGAGATGTCTCCTATCAGAGGAAGGTCAGGAACAAATAGAGAGTTCTTCTATGAGGGAAAAGCACATGGGAAGTCTGATGTTGAGGGTTCATTGGGAACACTGAGAAAAAATTTTCAGCAAACAAGACTCCACCCTAAGTAAAAAGTAAGGACTTGGAAATCCAAAGTCACGGGTACATTGAAGGTGAGCAGAGCAAAAACAGATTCTAAATCCAACTCAACTACTGACTAAATTTAGTCAATATCCCACTATAGCAGCCTAGCAGAAGAGATATGCCAGAAGGCATACATAGTCTTACTTCAGTCTCCATTGTTATGCACAAAATATCTAGCATTTGCTCAAAAATAACAAGACATGCAACACTTACACACACATACACACATGCGTGCATGCTCGCAGCCAGCCTACTACAAGAGAAAATACAATCGAAAGAATTTCTCACAAATGATCCCAATGTTGGAACCATCAAACATGTAATTCGGAAAAACAATTAATTATTATTAATATGTTAGTGGAAAAGATGGATGACATATTTAAACAAATGAGAAATTTTAACAGAGATGGAAACTATAAAAAAGAATAAAATAAAAATGTTGGGTGAAAATATGGTAGCAAACATTAAGAATGCTTGCCACAGGCTCTTCAGCAGACTCAACACAACTTAGGAAAGAATCAGTAAACATGAAAATAGTCCAATAAGTTACAAACTAAAAAAGAAAGAGGAAATAGAGCATGGAGTAAAACCAGAATATAGTATTTAAGTGCTGAGGGGCAATACCAAACACACATATAATTGGAAGTCCAAGAGAAGAAGAGAAAGAAAATGAAGAAACATTTAAAGGAATTGTGGCCAACCGTTTTCTAGACTCTCAGAGAACCACAAGTCATATAAATAACAAACCAAACTTAAAATGCTTTATATTCAAACTACTAAAACCCAAAGATAAAACAAATTTTTTGAAGGCAAACTGACAATTAAAGACACAAAAGAAGAAATAAATATAATATAGCAGACTTTCGCCAAAATCTATGTAAGCTATAAGACAACATGTCTTCTCTAAAGTACTGAAAGAATTTCAAACTCAGTGAATATATCTTTCAAAAATGAGTAAACTTCTTTAGAAAAATAAAAATTTAGATAATTCACTACATGAGACCTACACTACAGAGACAGAGATTTCTAAAAAGGTGAAATCATTGTAAATATTTCAAAAACAAGTAAATATAAAATACTTGTTTTTCTTATTTTTCATCACTCTGAGAGATAATTAAGTAAGGCAAAATAATAGCAATGTATTTTAGGTAAACAGAATATGTTAAAATGAAGTATATGACAATAGCAAAAATTAAGAAAGTGGGTAATTGGAAGAAAAATAATTTAAGATTATTACACTGGATTTGAAGTGGTATAGTATTATTTGAAGATAGGCTGTAATTAATTAAAGACATATGCTATATATCCCAGGGAAACTGCTAAAAATTTTTTTGAAACAAGTTTAAATAAAAAGGCTAATATTGAAGAGAAGAGATTTATTTTTAAAAATAATTCATCTAAAATCAGGCAGAATAAAAGAAAAAGACACCCTCCCAAAAAAGGCAGAATAAAACAAAGAGAAAACAATTAGGAAGGTGATCTATCATGCATGTCAATAATAACTTTAAATGTTGAAACAGTTAAAAGACAGAATGAATAAAAAGGCAGCACAAGACTATATGTTGTCTACAAGAAACTAACTTACTATATAAAGATATATATATAGTTTGTAAATAAAGACATGGACATACCTATATATACACATATGAATATAAATACGTATATTAAAGTTAATACGGTACATATATACCTACATATACACATATATACCATGTTAACTCTCATTGGAACACACATATCAATTAAATACTATTGTCTTTATTAATTTTAAAGTAAATTTGTAAAACACCTATACTTATAAGCTCAGAACAAACATAACTTCTGTGAATGCTTCTGTAAACTCTAATTAAATTTTATGTCTCCCTCGTCTGTACTCTTGTGACACCTAATTTGAACCTTCATCATAGCTCTTATGACTCCTTTGCGTAAGGTGGGAATCTATAACTAATTCTAGCCAATGAATTGTGAGCTGAAATAATGTGTGTCCCTTCTGGCTCTGAGCACTTAATTGCTAAGGCAAGTTAAAGGCCAAAGCCCTTTCCTTCCCTCTGACATAGCAACAACTAATATTCAAGATGATCACAGTCCTGTCTTCCTGGGCTTCAGAAAGAAATATAGGAAAGAAACCATAGTGAACCAAAATGTATAGGTGACATGAATAAAAATAAGTTTTGCTGTTTAAATCGGGGATCAGAAAACTATGACCAATATCAGTTCAATTGCCTGTTTTTGTAAATACAATTTAATTGAAATGCAGCCACGTCCATTCTTTTCTATATTGTCTACAAGTACTTCATGCTACATTGGCAGAGTCTAACAGTTGTGATAAAACTGTATGGCCTACAAAGCAGGATATATTTACCAGCTAGCCCATTCTAGCAGGGCTAGGACTAGGGTGAGGTAAGGCACTTGGGGTGCGAAATTTAAGGAAACACAATCTCAGGGTCATGCAAATTCTAACTCTGCACTCATATTTGGTAACTGGAATTGCCAACTGCAAAGCAGTAAAAAATTTTAAGGACATGGAAGCAACCGAAGTGTCCTGTGATAGATGATTGGATAAAGAAGCTGTGGAATATTACTTAGCCATAAGAAGAGATTAAATACTGCCATTTGCAACAACATGGATAGATCTCGAGATAATCATACTAAGCAAAATAAGCCAGACAGAAAAAGTTGAAAATCACATGATATCACTTATATGTGGGATATAAACCTAAAAGCAACAAATAAACAGAATAAACAGAGACTCATGGACATTTACGATAGACTAGAGATACCAGAGGGGAGGTGGGAGGTAGACAGGGTATCGGGTGACAGAAAGAAATCTAACAACGGGAGGTGAACACGCAGTGTAAATATATATATGCTTTACTGTTAGAGTATACAGCTGAAACTTATTGGATTTCATTAACCAGTGTCACCATAAAAAATTTTTTTCAATTAATTAATTAATTATTTTAAAAATTTAACTTTGGGTGGTAAAGACATAATGCAATATACATATGATGTTTTATTAAATTGTATATTTGAAACCTATATAATTTATTAAGCAATGTTGTACCAATACATTTAATAAAAAATAAAAAACATTTCAAAGCAATACTTAGATTCAGAAATGAATGAGAGATCGTACATACCATATTTAGAATTATATGGGTCACAGAAATAAAATTATGATAAAAATGTTCTATTTTAATTTCAATATGCAATTCGCCACCCTGACTTATGTCATGATTTTCACTATATTTAAATATCTAAGCTCATAGAATTATGTAAAGAATCAGTATCATGCTTCACGCACATTATAGCTAAACCTACTTTAAAACAACTTTAAAATATAAATTGTTCAATATGGTAAAGTGTTCTTTTTCCTTCATGTGTAACCATCAAAGATATTGTGTTGATACTTGAGTACTTTTAGATCTATAGATTTAGAACATAAAGAAAAGAAAATGGACACTTGGCACTCCTGGGAAATGATGGTTCATTATGCAAGAATGTATTGTATTCATGCTGTCTGAGAGGAAAGATTTGACAAATTAATTTGTCTTTCCTCCTACTTAAGTGCCTCTGCTCAAATCCTTCCTGCATGCCAAAACAGAATCCGTCTATGACACCAGCCAGATCACAACCAACAAACCTTCAAATAATCCTTTATAATCACCTTCTGTTTTGAAGATAACTTGCAAAAGATGTGGAGAAACTTTCCCCCTGGGGCCTGAACTGTAACAGTCAAATCATAGATATTTAGAATTTCAGGTCATGCTGGATCCTGAATGATAAAGGTAATGAAGCATGTTTAATTTTTTATTCGTGTGTGTGTGTTTGTAATTTGTGGAGCTCTCTTAAGGACATAACCCACAGCAGGTGCCTCTCTTGCCTGAGTTCAAGCACTGTACCAGAAGAGATTGGGGTGAAGAAGGAACAGAGAGGCTTACCAATAAAAATCACTAGCCTTCCATGGAGTAGTCACAAGGAGCTGGATCCTTAGACAAGGGCTCAAGGTCAGACAAACTGCCTGCCTCACTGTTTGATGGACCTGTCACAGAAAGCTCTGGGAATGGCCCTGTTGTAGCCAGATGGGCAACACTAACTCCCCTTTTCAGATCTAGATCTCCCTCCGGGGTTTATTATCCTTCAAGCTCATATTCAATAGTGCCCTTAAAGCCTCCACAGTGAACAGCCTGCTTCAGCTCTGCTTCTTACCCCTGTTCCAAAGCCTGACTGTATTCCTGCTTTTGCCCTGCCTCTGAAGAAGAGACAGACTTTAACTTCTTCGTTTATTAATTTACTCATTTTTTTTTAAATCAGCAAAGACTGTTTAACTCTGTGCCTTTCGTATGCAAGGGAAGGCACTGAAAGGGAAATAAAATGGGTAAAATGTCATTGCTCTCTCTAGGAGGACAAAAAGGAAGGGATGGAGAACAGACATTTCCTGAGCACCTGTTTTGCTGCTGCATTATGCTGTGTTAGTTAAATCCTCAGAACAGCCCTATCATCTTATGCTTAAGGGAAATGAGAATCAAAGAGATCAAGGTCACACAGTTAATAAATACCAGGTCTATGGCCTAACTTGAGATTTCTCTGACTCCAAAGCTAGTTTTTATATCAGATTTATTGTTTATTATAATGTAAAAATAAGATATGTATGCAAATATCATAATAAAAATCCACTTGAGTGTTGTGGAGTTTGGGTGATGTGGGCTGTTAGCGGGAACAATTTTTCTTGACCTTCCAAATGTCTACCATTAGCACCAGAAGGAAAGAGACATGTCTGCCTCCTGCCAAATGATGTGAACGATCTGAGGCCAGGCACTGTGTCTTAGTTCACCTTCCTAAGTGCTGAGCAAATAAGAGATATTCCACAAGTGCTGCAGAAATGAATTAAATGCCAAAGGGCCAAAGGAAAAAGTAAAAGGTCAGGAGAAAACACTGGAGACAGAAAGAGCTCTGAGGTTTGAACTCTTGGGGCTCAGCAAGCAGAGAAACAGACAAATATAGAGAAGAAAACACCCCAGCTGGGCCCCAGGGGACAAATTATGCAGGTTAATGAGTCTCTTCCCACTCTCATTTTGTGATTTCAGCGTTTGAAATTCTGCAAAAGGCCCTTTTCCTTCCTTGCTTTTGGGTGGAAGAAATCTCCTTCAGGGATATATCAGAGTTTATAAATAAGACCTCCCGCATTGAAAGGGAGTGGAGCAGGGGGATATCCTGTTGAGCTGCTGTTGATGAAGCCTCTTGCCAGGAAGATGACCTGGGGAGCCGTCAGCAGCGTTAATTATAGAATAGCCAACTGCATGCTTCCGCCAATCATCCGGGCAAGTTTGAAGAGCAGTTGTCTGGAGGTACAGGCAGGCACTCCCACTGCCAGCAGCACTCCTGGGCCAGGCAGAAGACCGGCTTTGATCTAAAATTCTAGACAATAAAACCTGCCTCCTTGACCCAGGCACCCTTCAGGTCAATCAGATAGAGAAGCCACAGTGCAGTGGGATTCAAACCTGGCTTTAGAATCCCCTCAGGGAATGATCTCTCCTTCCTTGTTTCTTGGCCCTGTATTGTAGTTAAGTGCACACAAATCATGAGTCCCCACAATCTATTGGATTCTGTGGGGACACAAATATTGTGCCCTCTTCCCTGTTTTCACCTATGTGAAGTCTATCACATTGCACGTGGTAGCCAGGTACTTAAGAGATGATTCTTAAATGAATAAACTGCAATGAGGGGGTCATATTTTTCATAAAACTGAAACCCTATGGTGCTTTCAAGGGTTACATTTGGAGGGTTACTGATACTTCTTTATTTCAATATGAAAGAAATTAGTGGATAGAAACCAATCAATACTCAGTGCTCAATGCTCAAACATACACACTAATTTTCCCAAAACAAACTCAATAGCTTCCTTTTTTCTCTTCCTTCAAGAGCAGGCTCCTTTGTCTAACCCCCTATTATGCCTGTCTTTGTATCCTATTATTCTCCAATCCCTATCTGCCTAGGTCCTACTCATGAGTCTAGGATATTCAGGTAAAGACACTACCCAGGTGTGGTACCCAAGGTGAGTGGGCTCAAGACTCTTGGTGTACATGGCTTGGACAGAGTAGAGGGAGACAAAGTTCCAACTGGGAAAAAAACAGTGAGTCTAATCCAAAGGCAACACGTAGACATAGAAAAAAAAGAGGGGCAGAGTTGGCATCTGAGAGTGTCAAGTGCAAGCAGGGCTATATGCTAAGAACAAATCAAATGGAGCAGCTCTAGAATTTTGCCACGGCCAAGCAGGATAAGCCAGGCTAGCCCCTGTTCAGAGCACACCTGGCAGATTTGAGTATGCTGATTAGGAATTTAGGTCCAAATGAGGAGCATCTTCCAAGCCACCTGTGGTAGAGGCCCACCTGCACACTATCCCACTCTGCTCTTTCCTGCCTCCATGCTGTTCTGGAACCTCTGACTTGCCTTTATCCCCCGTGCTTAAAATCTTCTCTAAGGACTTACTAAATTCTGATACTATCTGACGCTGGGGACACAGCAGTGACAGCAGCAGATACCATCCTTGCTCTCTCAGATTCCTTGAGATCCACTGAACCTTTTGCATTCTCAAAGTCCTGAGGCATCAGCTCAGCACTAGATTCCTCCATAAAGCTGCCTGTGTCCACCTTATTCCCTGAATTTCCCATTCAACAGCAGAATAGGAATCTGACTCTCCACTTCTCCATCCGTGAACTCAATCCCTTCACTCTTTAAGATGTTACTGCCAAGCAATCCTGTGAAATGCTACAGTTATGGTTCTTGGCCTATTAGTTTGAAACACCCTTCTTTGGATGACATTTGGTTGGAGTTTTACCTTTATATAATATGGCTGTTTTGGCCTTTATCATATGCCCTTCACTCCATCAGACAGCTGCCACCTCCTTCTCTGTTTTAATTTAGTTTGGGAAGGTTAAATTTTCTCATTCAAGGAGGCCAAGTACAAGCCTCAGCATCTCCATGTGGCAACCTGCTCTCCCCAGCCCTCCCTCTCTATCCCTCCCCCACTTGCAGCTCTGCTGGGTACACCACCTGAGCTCACTTCATCACCTTTCTTCCCGACTCCACCCAGCTCCTGAGTAAATGAACACAATCAAAGAAAGTCATCTCTCAATGATTTATAAGCCAAGTCACTGAATGCTTCCAAAATGCTCAGTGGCTCTGCTCTATTCTACTCTTTGGGTGAATATGTAAGGTCTTCCATTTCTGGAAAGGCATCTGGTGTACCCTTTGCTCCTTCTTGTCGGTGCCTCTTCTGGGCCTGAAAGACATAACTACTTGACCAAAACTCTTAAGGACACAGCAACCTGTGCTCCAGCAGTGACTTATACCCAGAATATCCTCCTTGCCATCCTCATTCTCTAACAAACTGATTAAACTTTACATTAATGATAATTACTTAAATGCCTGTCTCTCATGTTAGACTGAGAATTGTGTTTCTAGATCTGCAAGAAATTGAATATTGTCCCCCCCGTCCCCAAAAAAATTCATGTCCACCTAGAACCTCAAAATGTGTCCTCACTTGGAAATAAGGTCCCTAAATCTAACAACTGGTTTTTTTTTTTAATAAGAGAAAGGAGAGGACGAATCAGACAGAGAGACACAGAAGACATGCACAGGAAGAGGCCATACGAAGATGGAGAGATGCAGCTACAAGCCAAGGAACACCAGGGATTGCCAGCAACCATAAGAAGCTAGGAGAAGGACATGGGACAGATTCTCCCTCAGAACCTCCAGGAGGAATCAACCCTGCCAACACCTTCAGTTCAGACATCTAGCCTCCAAGAAATATGAGAACAAATTTCTGAAGTTTTAAGCCACTTAGTGTGTAGTAATTTGTTACAGTAGCCATAGGAAACTAATATAATATCTAATTCCCAATATCTAATAATGCAGGTGGCATCCACCATTTATGAGCAGTGTGACTTTGGGCAGATCACATTATCTTCAATACTAAAATGAAGATAATAATAATATTTCTCTTCAGAACAGCTGTGAGCCTCAAATGTGGTAAAACTATATGAAAAACATATTATAATCTCAAATGAGTACCATAAATATTAGCTGTTGGGATTATAGTTATGATTTCAGTTATATTATGAGGGAGGAAGAAAGAAAAGGAGGGAGAGAAAAAGAAATGAGTAAAGGCAAGGAAAAGGAAGGAAAAATAGAAAGCAAAATCAGTTTATAAGTTCTAAAACTATTAACCCCTTGAATATTTTTATTTTAGAAATGTAATACTTTATTAATTCCAGATAATTAATCTTAGTTTAAAGACATTTAGAAAAAGGGCCAAAAAAATAAATAAAACTCGATTAGACTTGACTCTCTAGTGCCAAGGAGTTAAAAATAAAGAGTAAATGTCTACTAAATATTTTCTAGGCGCTAGAATTCTATTAAATATTCTGTCTGCATCATCTTACTTAACTCTCACAGTTCTGCAAGTTATAGACTATATACTCCATTGCACTGAGGAAACAAAGGTTCCAAGAGGCTTCACAATCTGCCCAAAGTCACAAGGTCAACCCAATCTTGTCTGACTTCCAAACCTGTATGCTGAACTACTCCCCAATACTACTTTTCGCTCACAGCCAGAAAGCCAGAAAACACACCTTCCCCCTGTCAGAATCACCCCCGGCTGTGGCACTTACACAACCCATTCCTTGGCTTCCCCATGAGAATTCACTCCTTTCCCCATACGCCCAAGTTCAATGGCAGGTGCATCACTGTCCCCTCACTAATGTGCACTTCAAGGCTGTTATTAACCTGCTGGAATCGGAGTTGCTGCCTCCTACTTGGGCAATTTTCCAACCATTTAGTGGCATAATCATCAGAAACAAGGATGTAAACATTTCCTCCCCGCAGCCTGGGAAGAGGGCCAGAGGACACAACCTTGGTGATTTCCCTGTGGGAAGCTGCGCTTTGGGCAACTCTGTAGAATCGGGCTTATCAGGTGACACATTGGGAGAGGTTGAACCCATTTCTTGCCTCCCCCACCACCGCTTCTCTGTTACATAAATAGAACCTATATTGAAAGTCAACATAGATTCGGGAATAAAGAGAAACAAAACACCAAACATGCTACAACATGGATGACCTCAAAAACATCACACTAACTGAAAGAAGCTAGACACAAAAGGCCACATATTATATAAATTCATTTATATGAAATGCCCAAAAAAGAAAAGAAAAAGCAAAAAGAGCAGAAAGTAGATTAGTGGTTGTCTGGGGCTGGAGGTAGAAAATGTGAACTATAAACAGGTACAAGGGATCTCAGTGGGTTGATGAGAATGTTCCAAAACTGGATTGTGATGATCAACTTAATATGTTTACTAAAAATCATTTAATTGTATGCCTAAAAGAGGTGCATTTTATAGTATATAAATTAAACCTCCATAAATTTGTTTTTAAAAAAGCCAACTTGGGCTTTCTAAAGTTCCTAAATTGGTTGCTAACTGGAAATTCTAGAAACAGAGCTAAGATATCCAGTAGCAAATGTATGTGTATTCCAAAATCCAAAAGATGTTCGATTTGGTATGCTTTGTTAATGCTACAGATTTTTTTTTCCAACTTAGGAAATGTAAAGAGAAAGGCCTTATATTTTGCACTATTTGCATGATTTGTCTTCTCCTAGAAATAAGACATTGATTTTTTTCTTGGAATTTCATGGGAATCTAATTATCTCTAGTCCATTTTCAACTCTAGCACTGGTTAGTTAAGAACTCTGGTAACTTATTTCATCCCTTGGGGCCTCAGACTCTTCATCTTCAGAATGTAAAAGTTGGTCTGCATGATTAAAGAGGAGATTCCTTGCTTTTCAGACATTTTATTGTAATATTAGCTACATGCCAGATACTGTGCTAGGCAATATCTATACTCATTTAGTCTTCTCAGCCACCTAAAGAGAAAGAATTGTTAATCCATCTTACTGATGGAGAGACTGAGCCAAGTGGTTGCATTTCTTACTCAAGGTTTCACAATTAGTCAACAGCAGAACCAAGATTTAAGACAGGATCTTTTGACTATAAGTGCTTCCCAATTTCTTTCTAATCTCAAAATAGACAGTGACACTGTGTCATGAGATATCCAGAATGAGGGGAAATCAGAGACTAAGAATATTCTCTTTAGAATTCCAATTCCTGTCATATAGGTACAAAATACAAATAATGCCTCCTAGAAGATTCACTTACTGCACTAAACATGATACAGTGTTTCTTTCACAGGCAAATTAGAATGCAAATGCAATGGCTCCTTAGACCAGTAATTGAGAATCTGGGTATAAAGTTGACATCTTATGGCTAAATAAGAATATGTCAAAATGAATATAAATATATGCATGTATATATTCTATATGTATACATACACATTGCTAAAATTACGAAATATAATGTGATAAACAGTTTTAGTGTCTCCCATAAGGTATAAAAGGTGGTTTAGAAGATACTAATTGGCTGTCAAGATGCAAGAATTTTCAAGCTGTTTAATTGATTTATTATGAACAAACAGCAGGACTGTCTTTTTACTCAACCGTCTTAGAAAGAAGTGTGGCCTCAAAACTGTACCTCTGAAATCCACAGAGAAGACATATTTCTACTAGTAAATGATGAGTCGCTTTGATGCCATTCTATTGGGAAGTTTTCTCCAGGGACTTTATAAGAGCATCATAGTCATCACACAGGAGAAGACAACTTACACAAACTTCTCAGATGCCACCACTGCCCTGTCACACCCACCAACACAATTTTGACCATTGCTACTGTCATAAAGACTGCCCCCAATGCTCACCCCACAAATTACTCCAATCTATCTGGGGCGATTGTCTACCTCTGACCAGAGCACCTGTATTTCTTTAATGAGAAATGGTGGCTGCCGCCCTCTGCCGGTCCTTGGCTTTTTTGGGTCCAATCCCAATGGGCTACTGGGTTGTCAAGTCACATTCAGGGTCAATGCAGGAGCCCTGAGGTAAC
The DNA here is from genome assembly GCA_028627145.1 of Eidolon dupreanum. NCBI lineage: Eukaryota > Metazoa > Chordata > Mammalia > Chiroptera > Pteropodidae > Eidolon > Eidolon dupreanum. The sequence goes on along the minus strand of CM053504.1, from coordinate 74,453,211 downwards.
CAGTATAAACCAGACCAATCAACCCATTAGTAATTTGAATCTAGAAATAGTCAGTTGAATGGTTAGTTATAATGAGCCTCTGTGTGCTGGGAAGGTCTGTGGGGTACTGGTAAGGGCATGATTCTGTGGCTGGCTCATTTAACAAGAGGATGTATCCAGACCACTTACCCGACCTTTCTTCCTGAGCCCTGATACAGCTTCTCTTCATCTTCTAGGAAGTTCAGTAATAAGAAGGGCATCCAAATTCCAGGCATGGACTCACTCTAGTCTTGGCAATTTAAGGAAAATTGACTCAGTTTTTCTGCTAGTATCATCTTTGAAGATGCCACAACATTGCTGAAATCAGACTCATTTGATTTAGGGCCAGATTCTCAAATCTACATTATTTCCTCTGCCCTGGGACTTTTAGCTCTTGAGGTCTGTCTCTTCCTCAAGTTAAGACACAGGCTTGGTATTAACTAGAGTTTTTCCCTTCCTACCTGCATGACCTTGGGCAAGTTAATTAAACCCTTTTAGATTCCATTTCCTGTCAAATAAGATAATACCTATCTAATAGAGCTCTTAAGAGGATTAAATAAGAGAATGCATGTAATCCTCCCAAAATGCATAACACATGTTCCATAAATGCTAGCATCTCTCTTTCTCTGCTCTTTAGATGATACACAATCTGAAGGCAAGAAGTGAATACTCTCCCTGTGTGTTTCTCCCACAATTCCTTAAGACTATCTAAAGAAGAAATAGATGCAGAATGGCAAACACGTATGTGTTGAATGAATAAGCAGTACAGTGTGATCAAATGTAGCATGTAATAAAGGCAGAAATCTTAATTAAGCTCCCAAAACACAAGGCAACCATATTGAAAATGTCTTTTACAAAGACATTTAGCAACCTTGTCTGTTACTCGATTTTCGTAGTACAATTGTCACTCATATAATATGTTTTATATATTTTACATTTTTAAGAGCTTGCTGTATGTCCAAGAACTGTGTAAGTGCTATACAAACCTTACCTTATGTACTATTTCTGAATAAATCTCTGAAACCACCTCCCACTTTGAAAGATGAAATGCTAAACACTCATTCTCTATGCTCCCACAGCTACAGCCCAGGCACAGAAGCCAGGCTTTATCAACCATATGCATCCATGTCAAATTTAATGGAAAGCCAGTGACAGACAAAGTACTGAATGCTTCTGGGTTAGGGGAGACAGCAGGCACCACTTCCCCGAGACTGTAGTGACAGTTGTCCTAGCAACAGTGTTCTATGTTAGTGGGGCAAGTGGCATGTCAGGATCAATAATACAATTTTCACCTTGTCCCTAACTGTAGCAGCTAAGTCTGGTTCCCTGAAACTTCTAGAGATTCTATGGCTTGCCCAGTATATTTTAGTTAATTCTTCTGGGGCTTAAGTTAGCTTATATTGATATATGGCACTCACCATTGAGAAACCTGATTGATACAGGCAATAAGACCTCAGGTGAAAGGGAAAATATGGCCTCAGGGAAAAGATAATTTGTAAATCTAACAGTCCATGGCACAAAGTGCAGAAATAGAAATTGTCTCCCATGGTCACTTGGAATGATGTCCCCATTGAAGACAAGGCTTGAGAGAACCACATGGCTTCTGTTTTTTAAAGAAATTAAGAGTTTGAGAAATTCAAGGACTACAGAATTGTAGGTATGTTTCTAACGGTATTAGACAACTTAAAGAAGTAACATGACAAGCTAAGTATACTAAATTATTGGCTCAAGACATAGGCAAAAAAAAAGAAAAAGAAAATCAGGAACTCTCTATGGTTGTGCTAAAATAATCTCTTACCTCTTATATCTGCAGGGTTAAGATAGTTGAAAAAATCAAACTCAGTGTTTGATCCTGCAGGTTCTGAAATATGTCAGATGAATTTATCAGGTCTCTTTAGGGAAGTTAAAGTATCGATTTAAAAAAAAAAAGAATAGAATATAGATTATAGAATAGAATTGAAGACGATCCCATGAAAATATAAGGGCTTGACATTTCAGCAGACTCTTTGGTCAATGTCAAGAGATACACCCTGAAGAAAAGGACAGGTAGCTACACCCTGCACACTCTGCAATCTTAATACAGCTCTTTGAATTATGGTGGTGAAATATACCATACCTGGACATGTTTTTTTGATCCATTTACCAGATGATAGAAAAAGCTGACAACTGCTCCAGACCAATGATTATCAAACTTTAGCATATATCAGTATTACCTGGAGAGTTTGCTTAAACAGATTTCTGGTTTAAAAGAGCTTCTGATTTATAGTAAGTCTGGAGTGGGGCTTAATAATTTTCATTTCTAATAGGTGTTTGTATGATATTGATGCTGCTGGTCCAGGAATCACAGTTTGGGAAATCCTGTCCTAAAAATTAAGAAAACAGTTCTTCACTTTGTTCAGGTTCTAATATAAATAGCATTGCTACTTATGATGTAGCAGATCCAATGATACTAAAAAAATATTTATGGCTAGTTAGAATGCTGTATAGGATGTGTGATGAGCCAAAACTGAGGAATTGAATAGCTGGTTCCAAGAGTTTGGAGAGAAAACTATGCAATTTTCAGCATTTAATAATTCCACCATTGAAAGAAAGCTCTTGGGCCCTAGTAACAACTACACGCGATGAAAAGAAGAGACAAGGTCAGATGAGTTAAGTAGCTTCATTTAAGTTAATAAGGAATAGAGCTAGGGCTTGATCCCAAAACCTTGCCCTCATCAGTACCATCTCCTGCCTCCCTACACTCTTGCATGTTGATCTTGGCTAATACTTACGGTTGCAGTAAGATAAATGGGGAGACAGAATATTTGTCCATGAAATCTTTCAGATTTTGGATAATTGCAAGGAGTTTACAATCTTGAGGCCAGATAAGAGTTATAGCTCTGGCTCATGTTTGGGCTTCACTTTCCTCACCTGTAAAACAAGAAGTTAAATTTAATAATTGCACCTTTGTTCTAGCTCTAAATTTTTGAGTATACTTCTCAGGTCTTTCATATATCCTATACTCCCCCTACTGAAAAAAATCTTAAATTCTTCAGCAATATTTACAATGTTTCTAAATGTTATGAAAACACTTTACAGTTAATTCTTGCTGTGCCTTATTCAGTAACAGCAACAAACTATAAAATGAAAAAACTATTTTTTGTAGTTTTCAATTGCATTAATTACCTTTCTCTAAAAGCTCCAGTGAGTTTTTCTGTATCTGAATTTAAGATAATTTATACTTTATTTTTTCACAGACTTCATATTTTAGAGCACTAAATCCATTACATTCTCTAGACAGCAACAAAAGACCTTCCCCACAAAATGAGCTAAACTTAATGCAACAATGACACATGATATTTTATGGGCTGTAAATAGTTGCTAAGTACTAACAAGAACCTCAGATGTCTTGACTCAGTAAGACTCAAGACAAATTCAGATGGTGACATTTTCCTCTGTAATTCTTTTATGTCTGTACCCATTTAAGTGATTTCAAGAGCCTGATAAATGTCATCTAAGTTACTTAAAGCTTGAGAAACTATTTTGAGAGGATTTTTAAAAATAAAATTATACCTGTATTTGACAATACCGTCTGCCAGTAGCAACTCACTCTGTCAGCTTCTGGTTCAGTTAACTCCTTCATCACTGAAACTATC
>CM053504.1:74318527-74449058 GCA_028627145.1 Eidolon dupreanum | reverse complement strand
GAAACTCCCACCTACCAGCTGGGTTAGTTTTATTTTGGAGAAAAGAGAACAGCTGGGTGATTTTAAAGACGGAACTTCAGACTCACTTAACTAGCCAACTCCAGTTGTTAGGCCCCGAAGCTGCATTTAAGGACAGGAGTTGTGGATGTGACATGAAAGCGAAGGGGCCCAGATGCTTTATTCCCCGCAGCGGGGAGACTGCACACGCTATGAGATTTTCCCAACAAGCTTCTGCTAGATTGCTTTGGTCTTATTCTTCTCTCTATAAAAGGCATTTCCTAGAGTCTGGTCTTTTCAACCTTTTGGCTTAGGGAAGAAAGAGGTCAGTGAGTTAACAAATTAGACACGTTCCATCCAGCCAAGCCATCACCCAAAGCTAATTTTACTTGGTTTCAGCCTAATCCATCTCCAGACCCTGATATGTATCAAATGATGAAAAGTTCAAATTGATAAAATATTTTACAGAGGGCTAAAGCAGATCGTATAGACCCATTTCTCATTAAAAAGATCAATGCCAGGAACATCTGATGCTGTATAACTCATTCGATTTAGCAGATCAAGCCTGACTAATCCTGTCTTCTGATTGAGGACAATTCATTTCTCCTGAAAATAATTCCCACAAGCCACTGGATTATGTATTCTAAACATATATTTTTTATAAGACATTACTAGAATGTCGTTCAAACCAAATCAACCTTTAAATAAAACAGTGGTTAAAAATCTACATCACAAATCAACACTTAGAAGTCATATGCAATGAATTCTAAATCCTATTAGAAATGAATTGTGTCTTTAGCCAAACAGCAGTGTCAGAAAGAACAGTTGGAAGCAAATCTGTTCAAAGTTCACATATTCTGAGTCCACAGCTGTTATAGTTGGAACAGGAGAACCTATTTTTTCAGACTTTTCTTAGATCAATAAATTAAAACAAATAATACTACAGAACACAAAGACCACCGGATCAGATTCAAAACTGGGTTCTATTTTTGGCTCTGCTTCTTCTTAGTCTCTGTGTAATACTGTGGGGAAAATGCTTCCAATTTCTGGACTCCAGTTACTTCATCCATCACATGAGGGTTTCAAAGTTGTCTTTTTTACTACACCCAGTGGTATTATCCTTTGGTTCTAAATTTCAGTGTTAATTACGTAGACAGACTTCTAATGTGGGGCCTAAACATTTAGGTCTCTATCCCCATGGTCATACACACACTCATATAGTTAACCCTAAGGTCATCTTTGGGATTGCTTAGTTTCTCATTTTAGTGTGCTGCTTTCAGAGATGTGGATATTTTTTAAAGCTATTTTTTATGTGTAATCCTCAGTGTTTTTCTGGGTGAACCATTATCAAAATACACAAAACAGGATTTCCTGTGCATTCCCCCCAAAATCCCCATTTCTCCTACTGGGCAGAGATAAGATTACATGTCTCTGTGCCCTTGAATTAGGCATGATCTTAAAACATGCTTTAGCCATGAAATGTGATAAATGAAGACAGAGGGGCCCATCGTTTTCTACATTATTTTCCCTCTGCCACAGGTACTGACAATATTAAGGACTGCTCCAGTGTCCTGGGTCCAGGAGCAAATAAAGCAGAGTGGAGCCCTCAGCCAACCAACAACCAATAAGGACCATGAGCATGAAGGGGACATTTGTTTGGTTAAGCCATTGAGATTTGACTGATAGGACTCCATGTCAAAGAGATTCTCATTTCACTGGGCTGTTAGAAGTAGAGTAGAGTAAGAATAAGCAAGGGATTATGTTATATTTTTTGCAAGTATCTCCCCAATAGCAAAAAGGATGAAGGCTTTGGTGTTGCAAAATCAAGTGTCTGAGACAGATAAGGGTGGAGCCCAGAAAGGCCAGTGATTTGGGAGAGACCAAATAGTCAAACTGTAGTAGCTGGATCACAAGAGTAGGTTTAAGTACAAAAGAACTGATTTTAAGATGCTCAAGATTCAAATTACAGAGGAGGTCCAGACTGAAGGCTGAGAACAAAGAAATCCCAACGCTGGTTTGTTTCACTGTTACATTCTGCCTGGTTTGCAGCTTTGCCATGCCTCGGTAAAGTGGTCATAATTTTTGGTTCCTTTCTGTCAGCTGTAACCTGCTGAGCAGTCTTGGGAAGGAGCCATGCATAAAACTAGCTAAAAGGGGCGTCAAATTCATCAGAAGATGTGTTCTTCATTACTAACCTAAATGTTTCTTATCCTTGCTTTGTGTTTCATAACAATGCAACAGCATTCACTTTCCCCACCAGTATAAATGTCACTAATTGCTGCAAGCAAAGAAACGCCATTAATTCCTACCGTCAAAACAGAGGGGGGCAGAAGACGTAGGGGCACTGCTTACCTTACCAAAGTCAGCGCCAAGGACAGCAATGAAGAAGAATGTAGGCTGCTCTGTCAGCAACTTCCTGGGTGCCACACTTTAGCATCTGTGGCCCACTTCACATTTACCCACCTACGGATCCATGAGAACTATAACCAGGGCTATGATACAGTTTCAGAGCACAATAATCTTGGGGCAGCTGTATAACAGATATATTTGCATCAGACAAATGTAGTTAGTACCAAGTTCCAAGGCCTGCAAAATGAGGTCATATTATCTGAATTGCAGATTTCCCCACCTGCTTCCCATGCAAACTTGATGGTATAACTTTCTATTATTCTCATGGATTTTAAGTTCCTAACTAACTGTTCTGTGAACCAGAGAATGAGGCCACCTCTAGGGCTGTGGGTCTCAAAGTTGGCTGCATATTAGAATAGGGAGCTTTTAAAACCCTGCCACCCCATCACACCCCAGACCAATTGCTTTATCATTTATGGGAATGTGATCCAGCTATCAGTATTATTCATATTGTTTAGGCATCCCCATACCAGGTGATTACTTTTTTAAAAAAGAAAATCTAATTTTGGGTCCTTTTGCCAGAGATTCTGATTTAATTGCTATAGGGAAAAGCCTACATATCAGAATTTTCTAAAAGTTTCCCCAGGGGATTCTAATATACAACCACACCTACAGAGGACAGAGATGAATATTGGAAGTGTTACCTCTCTAGCCCTTCCTTCTGAAGATGAGTGATAAAAGGCCCTTGAGGTGGTTATAAAAGAAAAGTATTTGGATTAATTCATTAGATTACTTTACCCATGCCAAACATTTACCAGCATATAAGCATGGATCGAACATAGTCCCAAAGACCAAAATCCTGACACTCAGAATCTAGCTCAAGTACTATAAAAATGTATAGTATACATGATGTGATGGAAGGGGTAAACAATAGATATTGTAATGAAATATTGCCTCTACCTGAGAAAGGAGTCAGAATAAGTTTAAACCAAACAGAAGATACAAAGATGTCTAGAAGATTCAGTAGTAGCAAATCAGTTAGGAGTATGGCATTCCAAGCCGCTGGAATAGAATGTGCAAGGACACTGAAGCATATTTTGCCCGTCAGTTTTTGTTTCAATTATAAAAATTGATTGAAAAGTATTTTAAGCAAGAAAGAAAATATATGGGGAAGAGCAGTATAAATCATGAAACCCAAAGAAAAGAACTATGAACTTCAATAGTGTCCTCTCTATATCTGTCTCTCTCCAACCAGAATATTTTTTCTTAGGTGTACAATGGCCGAACTTAGTTGCCCCAGAATGGTAGCCTGCTCCTGAATTGTCATGGTCTCATTTATAGCAATCAGCACAAACTAAGTTAGTGTCTTTCAACTTTAAGCCCAAATTCCTGGGAAAGAATATGATTGGTCTACCTTAGGTCAGGTGCCCACTACTGGTCCAATCAACTATAGCCAGAGTCATATAATACAAACATGGCTGTCAGTATCTTAACCCTCGACAGAGGTGAGGACAAAACTTTTAATGAATAAGAGATTTGGAGGGCTAAGCAGATATCCCAGAAGTTGCGTGACAAAGATATGAGACAATAAACCCAGGTTAGGGACCAAAAGCAAGGCAAGAAAACCTCACATAGATTGAAGAATGGAAAATGAAATTAAAGAGGAGTTGATCTCAATAAGTATTATGAAATCAAAGCCAGGACTTATAAAGGGATAATACATCATGACCAAGTGGTGTTATCCTGGGGATGTATAACTGGTTTCAAACTTAAAATAAATGAAGTGAATGTAATTTATCATATTGTCAGACTAAAGAAGAAAACCATGTGATCATTTTAGTAAATGGAGAAAATGTTTTGACAAAATTTAATATCCATTCATGATTTTGAAAAACCTCAGCAGACTACAGACTTAAGGGAATTTAACCAATTTTTAAAAAGTAATCTACGCTCCTATTCAATATCATACTGGAGGTCCTAGTCAGTACAATAAGAGAAAAGAAAAAGAAAAGACACACAGAAAAGATGAAACAAAACCATCTCTACTAATAGGTGACAAAATTATCTACATGGAAAACCACAAAGAATCTCAAAAAAAAAAAACCTACTAGAATTCAAAGTGAATTTAGCAAATTTGCAGAATATCAATACACAAACTTCAATAGTATTTCTATCTATTGGCAATAAATAAGTAAAACTGAAATAAAAAATTACCACTTACAAAATTATCAAACAACATGAAATGCTTAGGAATAAATCTAACAAAATATGTGCAAGTTTTGGGTTCTAAAAACTCTAAAACACTTTTTCCAAATTGATCTACACTATTAAAAATAATCCCAATCAGAGAGAGAGGAAAAAAACGGCATAGGTAATAGAAGCTCTGTTCATACCTCTAGCAACCAAATCAAAGTTGTGACGGAAACAAGGAGCAAACAGCAAGGAAAAATCGCCTGGGATCTAGATGAACAAGCCATACAACTACAAAGAAATCCAGGAGAGCACCCTGCGACAGCAAAAGGTAGGACAGGACGAGGGCGCGGGCCTGCCAGGTCCCAAGCAGCTGAGTGAGATGGAGTCTGCGGCAGTGGCAGATGCCTCCTCTTAAAGGGGCCGTGCCCACGAGCGGATTTTCGTGGTGATGGACCTGCTCGCTCTGAGCACTGGTGCCCATTTAGCTGCGTGCAGGGGGCAACAGGGACTTACAGAGAGACATTGTCGGAATGAGGGCCAAGGTGAGACTTGCTCAGTACAGAACTGCTGGTGGTATCCATTGTTCCCTGTTGGGCCCTCCCCTCTACCAGTGTGTCGGATACGGCACAGCCATAGTTGTGATGTCATCAAACTGGATAACAGAAGTCACTCCACCCAGAGGATTCCCTGAAACTCCACCTCCCCCAACTTGCGGCCTCACCCAAGCCACATCCAGGTGTATCTTCTGCGAGTCAGGCACTTCTTGCTGGGACTCACAGTGGTGGAGGCAGCTGACCTTGGTTTCTGGTGTGGCCTTCTGAGGCAACTATAAGCACAGCATCTGTGGATTGCTTGCTGAATCTTAACAGATGGCCCTGGATAGGTAGAGGCTTGGACTAAATTTGGCCTGCAGCCAAACCCCTCTCAGGACTGTGCCACTGGACACCTACTTCACAAATCCACACTAACAAGACCGGGAGACTTAGGAGCTTTGCTTTGTACATAGAAATAGATATGGAAAGGCAGCCAAATTGGAAAGACAAAGAAGAAGAAACCATATGACAGAACAGAACAGAGATTCAGATATAATGGAGTCGAGTAATCTAACAGGTGCACAGTTTAAAACACTGGTTATAAAAATGCTCAATGAACTTCTGGTAAGTGTAGATAAATTCAGTAAGAACTTCAACAAAGAGATAAAAACATAAAAATGAAAGTAAAAATTATAAAAGAAAACCAGTCTGAAATGAAGAACACATTATCTGAATGAGAAATATATTAAATGGAATAAACAAAGGAATAAACAAAGTGAATAAAGAAGAGGATCAAATGCCCTATCTAGAAGACAGGACAGCCAATCAGAACACTCAATCAGAATGGCAAGAAAAAAGATGCCAAGACTATAAAAATAATTTAAGGTGGATATGGGACACTATTAAGGCTCCAAATACTCATCTGATTGGTGTAACAGAAGAAAATCAAGATGTTGAACAGCTGTTTGAAGAAATAATGATGGAAAACTTCCCTAACTTGGTGAAGGAAACAGACATAAAACCCCAGGAAGCTCAGAGAATTCCAAAAATCAGGGATCCAAAGAGGCCCACACCAAGACACATCATAATTAAAATACCAAAGGTTAAATACAAAGAAAGAATATTAAAAGCAGCAAGAGAAAAAAATTACATATAAGGGAACACACATATGACTGGCAGCTGATTTCTCAAAAGAAACTATGCAGGACAAAAGGGCTTGGCAAAAAATATTCGAAAGGATGAAGATCCAGGATATACACCTGAGAATAATTTATCCAGCAAAACTATCATTTAGAGTTGATGGACAGATAAAGAGCTTCCCAGATAAAAATAAGCTGAAGAAATTTATCACCACCAAGCTAGAATTATAGGAAATGTTGGATGGACTTCTTTAAGAAAAAACGTGTATCAAAAACAGAAATAAAGAATGATAACAACTACATTCCTATCAATAAGTACCTTAAATGGAAAAGAATGAAGTGCTCCAACCAAAATATAGAGTGGCTGAAAGGATAAGAAAACAAGATCCCTACATTTGAAAAGGAAGAGAATGGAAAAATATATTGCTCTGATGAACCTAGAAGGTATTTAAATCAGACAAGAATAAACATTATATGATTTCACTTATATGTGGAATTTAAGGAATAAAAAGAATAAACCAATCAAAAACAGACTCACAAATATAGTGGACAATTTGGTGATGGACAGAAGGGAGGAGGATTTGGGGGGCTGAGAGAATGGGGTGAAGGGTTAAACGGTTGGGGAACACGGCATAGGGAATGCAGTTAGCATTAATACATTGGCTAGGTGGAGGGTCAGGGGAGGGAAGGAGCAATTGTGGGGATCATTTTACTAACTATATAGATGTCTAATCAATGTATGGTATACTTGAAACTAATTAAATTTTTTTAAAAAGCTATGTTACGGGAAAACAAACCAACAAACAAATAAAAAATGATCCCAATCAAAATTCCATCAGGCACTGTAAAAACTGATGAACTGACTCCAAAGTTTATAAGGAAAGGTGAAGGAACTAGAATAGCCAAATTATTTCAAAAAAGAAGAAAGCTGAAAAACATCCACTGCCTGATTTTGAAGATTTATTTAAAACTACCACAATCAAGACAATGTGGTATCAATGAAAGCATAAATACCTAGATCAAAGGAACAGGATAGAAATAGAGAGTCTAGAAATAGAACTGTGTATATGGGGTGGGGGGAGGATTGATTTTTGACAAAGGTTCAAGATAAATCAATGGAAATGAATAGTCTCTTCAACAAATGTTACTGGAATAATTGAAATCTGTATGCAAAAAAAATTAAACTCAATACATGCACTATGCCTTGTACAATGTTAACTCAAAAGGGATCACAGACCTAAAAGTAAAACCTAAAACCATAAAACTTCTAAAATAAAACAGAAAATATTTGTGCCCTTGGATGAGTCAGAGACTTCCTAGATATAACACCACAAAACATGGCCCATGAAAGAATATTAGTAAGTTAAATTTCGAAGCTAAAAATTTGCTTTCTAGGGAAAACCTGCTGCTGCTAAGGCAGGCGCAACACAAACCAAAGGTTGCCTGATGAGCAAAGCACCGATCTGATGACTCTGAGGAACTCTGGGTGGCCATCACAAGTCTGCCACGTGCTGGGTGAGCCTGAACGAGACACTTCTCAGGCCTCAGATTCCATCTGTAAAGAGGCTTGGCTGGTTTTTATCTTTACTAGGGATCCTTCTGGATTCAAAATTTGAACACTAGAATTATTTCTTAGTTGTTTACCTTCTTTGGGTTTTAAGATCACCACCCTTAGGATGATTGAAATGGATGAAATCTAAGTTCCTATTATATATAAGCCAAAATAGCTTAAGGGTCTAGGTGGGGAGACTTTCATGATATCCAAGCTAATAAACCAGAGTAGAATAAAAAAGCAGGAAGTAGTTAGTGATCCACACAAATTCTACAAGAATGCACAACAGAACTTCGTATTATCGGTGATTCATTAAGGAAAACTGGTTCTTAGCTAGGCCCACTTTGGAGTATTCTTACTTGTTAATGGTGCACATTATATTATATCCATTTAATCATAATGTTGCAGAGATGGGGCACGCTGAGTATTTCTATTAATTGAATATCAGTATGTATTAATAGTTGCCTATAAATTAGGAAAAAAGTAACAATAGACTAAACATAGATATGAGAATCCAGAAGGAAATTAGGATTCTGAGAAAAGCCTTCAAAAATGGAAAAACTAAGTTTGCTTTATCAATAAATATTTGAGGGTTTATTACACAGAGATTTTTGTGGTAGGTATTACAGACTTCAATTTTCTAATCTGTCTGGACTCAAAAGGATATTTTAATATATTTTGACCTTTTAAATTGGACCATTCCTGTGGCTACTAATGGAGGTTATATTTTGCTCCATTACCAGAAACTACCATGAGTAGAAAGCATCCCCCTATTTTTAAGTTACTCTTTGCTAATATATTAGACGTTTTTATCCAAAATAGTAAGGCCCTGATTCAAAAGAAGACTTTGATTTTTTAAAAAAAATCTTTATAAACGAAATAAAAACAGGTACCTCACATTTTCCCTCAGATACCTTCTCCTTAAGCAAACAGTTTGTGCTTATGCTTCTCTTTGGGTCAGCTTCCTTTCTCTCCAGGCTGTGTTGACATTTGCTTTTCACGCAGTGGAAAAGCCTCACTCACTCACTGTCTGGTTCTCCTGCCTTCCATCAAAGCCCTGATGCCCATGAAAGTTACAGCTGCAGTTAAGTAACTATAGATGGATGCCGCTTCCCGGGCTCCTGGTACCACCCCAGGGATAAACTACTTAGAAGCTGCCTGAACTTTCTGAAACGTTTGAAAATTGCTCCTCTGCATGGCCTTGCTGATGACTTCTCTTTACTTCAAAGGTAGTGCTTTGAGCTTCATGGTACCCTAACCCCTGGGAGGCCTCCCACTCACCCCAACCAGCCTCAACCTGCCCACAGCTTTCAGAAGTCTCCACCACACCGAGGCTGCATACCCCTCCCACTGGAAGTGTTTGGGGTGTGGGGGATGGGTGTTTCTCTAAAGCTACACAAATTCTCAACTGCTCTTCTTAATATTTGAATCCTTGGCACATAACTGAACAAACATCAGCGTAGCTGCTTTTAAAAGAAAAAGGGAAAAAAAGGCTTTCCTTCAAAGTGAAACTACTCTTTCTTTATGCAATTTCTTAAAATTCTCATTAATATAATCTTGTGGTCTTTAAATCCCTGTTTCTTGGCATTTAAACGATTACAGGCCTACTTGCGGGGAAGCATAAATGCTAAGCCTTTTCTAGAATTAGCTCTAATAAATAATGTCATTGAAGGAGCATGAGACTGGGATTCGAAAAACCCAGGTTTGATTCCCATCCTTATTTCTTGTCAAATGTGTGTATCAGGAGTTTAATTTTATCTCTCTGGGATTTGGTTTACCCAATTGTAAAATGGGGACAGGGCTGTTGTGAAAATTGAATATCAGTAACATAGTAAAACTTGATAGATATGCCATGTCAGAAAACATCTATCTGACCAGCCTGGCTGCAAGAGAGCTGCCCAGGGCTCATGTCCCTTTTCACCTCATTTGAAACACTCATTGATGCCTCATTGAACGAGCCATCATTTCATTGCGCATATATTTCTCTTCCTTCACTACACTGTGATCAGTTTTATCTTTTTTGGTTGTTATTTCCCACCGTACCAAGTGTGATCTTTATACCCAGCAGGCATTCAACAGATACTAATTGGTGGATTGATTAAACTTGAATTTTAACACTCTCTCAGCACCTTCCTGAATCAGAGAAACCCTTATGCAAACACTAAAACGATTTGTCAAGCAAACATTCGTTTTTAGGAGATCTTTGCTCTGTAGAAAGAGCACTGACCCTGGAAAGAAAAACAGTTGGGCTCATATTCTGGTTTTGTCACAGACTGAGTGACTTTAGTAAGTTACTCAGATTGAGCTTTAGTTTCCTCATCTTAAATGGAGTCAGTACAAACTACTGAAATTTTCTCTACGTTGTTGATGTTAAGAATTATAAGATCCTATGGAAAATAATAACATAAATAAATATGTAAGTGCTAATAGAAACTGCTTCAAATCTCTCACTTATTGATATCCATACATTCATGTTGCCTCCACTTAAACAAGGGTATGCTATGTAATTTGGCCAGCAGCTTCAGAGAGGAAACCTACAGTTATGGGATATCCTGAAACCGCTGGTGCTTATAAGCAACAAGTGATCAAAAGTGCCTAGAGCTCTCAATAAATATTGGATTGGTGGCAGGCTTTATTGGCCTAGGACAATCACATGAGCTGGCAAAAACACTAACTGGCTGTCAACAAATGTTTCACTCTAGAGATGACCGTAGGAACCTACGTAATAATGTGGGGATCAAGATTCAATGTCTAAAAAGCAGTCTTTGACACTAGCGAACTCCAAAGAATAGACTATTTCTGTTGAAAAGGAAAGAAAATGGAGCTTTTGTTGGATGTCTGCTCTCTGATCATTGTACTATATACATAAAAGTGTTTCCTTCATTGATTTCTTGCATCACAGGCAGAAGAACTGAGATACAGGCAATTAGTAAGAAGTGCCTGACATCTCAGCACATCAGGGTTACTATGAGGACCAGGCTTGGCACCCAGAGGCTGGAAAGGAGGGCTTGAGCCCTCATCCTTTTCTCAGTAATCTACTCATCAAACAGGAAAAACCCTGGCTGGTAATTCCTACCACACCTATGTGGAAAGATGGTTCCTTCCTTCTTCAACATCACGAAAGAATCCTGAAAACATACATGGCAACTCCCACTCATATCCCCACCCCCATAGTCCTGTGAAGGATACTACACAGTACCTACTGCAATTTAAAAACACAGAGGGACATGAAGAAATAAAAAACCACAAAGAACAAAGACAAGATCTAACCCCTTGCCTTCATTTTACACTGGAAGAAACAGGCCTAGCAAAGAAAGCTAAGTAATTTTGCCTTAAGTCACACAAAAAGACAGGAGAAACATGACCACTATACTGGGGTTCTTATTCCACCATCTTTTGGGCAAGAGACCAAGAGCTCTATTTTTTCTACCTTTTGTGTTCTGGACATTCTACAGATCAGTGGTTCTCAAACCTAAGCAAGCATCAGAATCATCTGGAGGGTTTCTTCAAGGAGAGAAGAACGAGCACATCCGAGGGTGTCAGATTCAGAGATTTGGACTGGAGCCCGAGATTGTGCCTTTCCACCAAGCTGCCAGTGTTGCTGACTCTGCCCGTCCAGAGACCACATTTTAAAGACCTCTTTGTAGAATGAATGCCGATTTTAGTGCTTTAACTCTTTACGTTAGTACCAAGCTCCTCCTTCCAATCTTCTGGGAAGAGGAATAAAGGTTTCGATCAGACTTCTTCAGGATTGCAAACATGGAAAGAAATATTCCTGAACCAGTGCAGTAATGGTGTGACTCCTGCTGGGAAATTTTTGGATAAAACCTGTACAAACAGCAGCAAGACCTTGGAGATGATGGGGTCTTTAATTTTGTCTGTCTCATATTCTTTCAGAGCAGCCACCAGCAACCTGTCTGTTAGAACAGGGCTCCCCAAACTTTCCTGTGTCAGGATGTATCTAGAAAAGGATAAGGTTTGTATAACACCCGGAGGGAAAATAGAGGCTCTATGTGGTCTGGACACCCCAGGCTCTGTAACTAAGGGAATGACTACTTTCTTCCACCTGAACTGACTCATGGCATGGTTGGAAAGTACTCTGTTACAGAAACACAGTGAACAGGGAAGCTGAGCCTTCAGTATTAAGATTAAACATTTAAAACATAGAAGGGCCACCAACGTTACTGGTCCTTCTATTAGCAATAGCAATGGAATCACGATGATCAAAAATAGCAATTAAAATAGAAAAGTCTTAAGCAAGGACAAAAAAATAAAGTCATTCAATGGGTGAACATTCTTTGTTAAATAGTAACTAAGGATACTAGAACTCAGATTCCTTCCCTGAATCTTAAGATACTGTCTTTTTTATTGTATAAG
The DNA here is from genome assembly GCA_028627145.1 of Eidolon dupreanum. Lineage (NCBI taxonomy): Eukaryota > Metazoa > Chordata > Mammalia > Chiroptera > Pteropodidae > Eidolon > Eidolon dupreanum. The sequence goes on along the minus strand of CM053504.1, from coordinate 74,436,918 downwards.
AATAATTTTTATTTGACTCATTTTTTCATGTCACCAAAATCCCCTTGATGCTGATTTCACTGAATCTAAGAAAACATAGCATGCTAGATGTACCATTACGAGGATGTATCACTAAGAAATAATTCTGCCAACAAAAAATATGGCCCAACGCTTTATTACCATCTGAAAGCAGAATTTTGAATTTACAGAAAGAGCTCTTTTAAACTCACTTGAACTTAGCCAATTTCCATATATTATTCTGTACATCCATCATGAGGAAAAATAAGCTAATCCCATCACTACTTCATATTCCACATCTTACACTTACCACTTTGACTCCTCCATAATACATGCCCTTTTCCATGCTGTGCCATGCCTTAGCTCAACAGTAATGACCGACTTAAAAAAAAAAAAAAAAAAAAAAAAAAAAGAAAACAAAAACTGATGTACTGTTAATGCTAGGATTTTCTTCTAACTCCCATTCATTCATTCTGCAAGTTTTCCTGTCCACTCCCCAAAATAACCACTATAGCCCAGTACTACTGGCCTATTATGATTGCAAGATTTACCCTGACTTCATAGATGTAGAAATATTTCTTAAGCATGTCTTAGGGTTTATGAAATATGGAAATTCCATTTAATATTGCTGAGAGCTCACAGAGAAGCAATGTCCCTGAGTTTAGGGACAACCTCACTTTTGTTTATGGAAGGGGGCCCTTGTTCAATGTAATAAAGCCCCCATATGAGATCAAAAACCCTGTTTCTTTGGTGTCTTCTTTTGAAGAAAACTCTCCTTTTGAGTTTCTGAGCTAAAGCACACCACACTTTGAAATCCTAAGCTACTCTTATCAACCGTTGCCTCTGGACTAGTCAGTGCCGCAGGTGACTTTAATCAACTGCTTTGGCAGCACAGAGGGCTCAGCAAACGAAGCCTTTTACAGGTATAAGACTTCTTTGTATATGTCATATATCTGCATCAAGCTTTCTCTACAGAACAAACTGAGCATGTCCCAGGTTGACAGAAAGCCACTCCTTCCCAGCCTAAACAGGACTCCTGGCCAATAGCCATGCCGGTCATCCCCTTGGGAAGCAGCTTTTTCCAGGTGCAATGAAAATCTGGCTGCTGCCTCACTAAGACGTTCTTCATTCAGATAAGTTCAATGAGTACTTTGCCAATGGAGTACCTGCCCTGTGCCAAATAATCTTTTAAATCAGAATTGCTTGGGAGTGAGGGATACAGATTATTATAGTAAAGACAAGGAGTCCTCCCCTCAAGGAGCAGAAGCTTTGACTGATTAAACAAAGCTTGGACATATGAAATAATTAAAGAAAAATACGAGGTACAGATCGATCTCAAATCTCCAAGCAAATGTCAAGAAGTAGTACAAATTCCAAGCAAATATTGCGAGTGTCGTATTAACTGGAGTTATGGAAAATGTCCTTTGGTGAACATGGACGTAGCCAGCTTCTAAAGGAGATGTGGAATGCGGTTACACTGGAGGACAGAGCAAAAGAAACACGAGCAAGTTGCAGAGATACAGATGCTGAACACACATGTACATACGGAGTTTGGTGGACACACAGATAATCAAGCTCACACACATGTTAGCATAAGCAAAAGAAGTACAGAGGTGTAAAATTTTGACATGGAAATTATTTCATCACCAGAAGAATCTTTCTCCTCCTGGCCAGAGGAGTTGAAAAGCTATGGAGTAAAGTCTTAAAAACAACTGTCACAAAAACATGATAGTCCTTGTATACTATCTCTATCTTCCAGGTATGTATGAGGCACAGACAACAATAGGTCAAATAAGAAAACACCTGGATGAATATGTTCTATATAACCCAATGCAGTTACTTTTAGTTGTATATACCCTAAACATGATCAACTAATTTATACTCATAAGTGTCTGTATTGTGGCATTCATACTCTAGGCACATTCTCCTCTAAACCAACAGAAGACTAAAAGATTAGAAGTTGTGTTCTCCAGACAAGTATGGTCTGAATGATTTGATCTCAGGCATCTCTAATTACAAAATAAATTCACATTTCTATTAAATATCCCCAATATTATAGCATTAGACTGATGGTTCCCAACTGGGAAAAAATTTGCTCCCCAGGAGATATTTGAAAATGTCTAGAGAATTTGTGGTTGTCACAACTGGACTAGAATCTAGTGGATGGAGGCCAAGGATGCTGCTAAACATCCTACAATGCACGCAACAGCCCCCACACAAAGAATTATCTGGCCCAAAATATCAGCAGTGCCAAGGTTGAGAAACTCTACTTAGCCCTTATCCATTTACATACTAAAAATCAACTCCCCTCAAAATGCAACCCCCTTTCCTTGTTCTACCTCAAGTATTTTAAGACACCTCCAAGAAGTTTTTTCCAGCCAAATATTTTTAAGTCCAAGTTATAAGATAACTGATAAAATATGTTTTTAAAAATAAGAGTACATTATCTCACATAAAAAGAAGTCTACAGCAGGCTTGAGTCCTGTGCAGGCCCTGCCCGTGTGGGCCCCAGGCCCCGGCTGCTGTACTACCACCAGGATGCTCATGGAGGGGATCATGGCCTACTGCAGCCTCACTTTACCTGAGGCTCTACCGGCTGAACTGCCAGAACTGCACCCAGACATTGTGGGACTTCATGAAGACACATGGCAATGTGAGCATTCTCATGCTCAACGCTTGTCAGAGGTTCTTGATGTTGGTGAAGCCGTTCTGGCCAACTGCGTATGAAGGCAAGGTGAGATGCCACTTCCCAGGGCGCCTTGAAGCCAAGCACCAGGACAGAGCCGGGAGCTACAGGCAGCACCGCCCAGCTGGGTGAGGGTAATGGTCAAGCTGTGCATGATCTTCACAGACCAGCTTGCACTCTTGCTGGAAGACTGGCTGGCAAGGAGGCTCGAGAAGAGTGTGGCTACCACCTGGCCCTTTGAGCTGTCACCTGCAAGTCTGGCATGGGACTTACCTACTCTGGCCAGACCATGTTCCATGCAGAGGGAACAAACGCCCAGAATGGCCACCCAGGTGGGGACCTGGCAGAGGAGGGCAAGCTCAGTGAGTTCATGCACTCGGAGGATGACCTGAGTGCTCCCAACACCCTTGGCATCATCTTTAGCATCTCTTTGCTTCTTAGCCACATAACCCTGAGTCCACAGATAAATACACCCAAGGTTGCCTAACTCAGAAGCTCAGTGGTAAAATGAGACACGTTCTCCGAAAAGATATTTACACCTTAATCCTTGGAACCTGTAACTATTACCTAATATGGTACAAAAGGGTCTTATATGACTAAGTTAAGTATCTTGAGATTATAAGTGGACTGTCAGGTTCCTGGCGGGCCCTAAATGGAATTGCATGTATCCTTATAAGAGGAAGGAAAGGGAAGATTTTATAACACACAGAGGAGGAGACGTGAAGATGGAGCAGAGGAAGGTTTTAAGGTGCTGGCCTTGATGACTGGAGTTATACACAGGTAAGCTCAGGAATGTCTACAGCCACCAGAAACTGGAAGAGGCAAGGGTTCTCCTTGGGGCCCTCCGGGGTCTTGATTTTCATCTAGTGATACTAATCTTGCCCTTCAAGTCACCAGAATTGTGAGAGAATAAATCAGTTGTTTTAAGCCCCCAAGTTTGTGAAGCACAAACAGCAGCGACAGGTAACTAATATAGCTGCAAAATGGCTATCTCAGATCTAGGTATCACCTCCTCATACAACTGATTCTGAAAGAAGAGAGAAAACCTCTTTTCACACATCAATAACCCTCTTCTTTAAACAACTAAAACTAGAAAAGGAAGTCTTTCCCAAGGAAACTCCAGCGAATTTCTCCTTAGGTCTCCACGGCCAGAATGATGTCACATGCCTATAGCTAACTCGATCCCAAGGAAAGAAAACATGAGAACCACGATTAGTTTAGCTCAATCCTGGTGCACCCTCTGGAACCCTGAGAGGGCCAATATTTCCTGAGGGAATCGTTATCTGCTCAAAACAAGACTGAGGACAAGGGAGAAGGGTTTGACACCGCTTAGGTAGGCAGCCGGCGAGGCCCCAGCCTCTTTGCCGTGCCCTGAGTGGCCATGCTTACTGTGGCAATGCTGGGTCCTTGACTGCTCAGGAGAGCCCGGATGTGCTCACAGAGGCTCCACCGCCACAGACACCCTGGGGGCCCTGCGAGACGTCCCTGCTCCGTCCTCAACACCTCCATCTCAATCACAGGAAAGGCCCGTCCCTTTCGCATGTGGATGAGACCACAGCGTGTGTCTTCATGGTCGAATAATGTGTTGTACAACCGAAACTAATATAACATTGTCATGTCTACTGTACTTTAAAGTAAAAAAAAAAAAAAAGAAATAAAGTTCTCCTCAGCACAAGGGAGCTGTGATTTGAGAGGAGGCTGATTTTTCACCAGAAGAGGTGAGTGGGAAATAAGATCAATACTGTATTTGGATTCACTTTTGCTTATACCTGTTTTCTAGAGAGCTGAATTTCACTGAAATTATGTTAGCAGCAGCAGCAGCAGCAGCGACCTTATATATACCAAACCGACTTGGACTACTTCCAAAGTTCTTCATGACTAGCAGAGTTTAAGATTGCATCTCTGTCCCCTTTAAGCCTCTTCATCATTCTCCTTCAAGTTCTCATCCACAGCAACAGCACAGCATTAATAAAAACCTAACGCAGAGGGTTCTCGTGCCTCAGCTTTGGTCCTGGACTGGGGGTGGCCAGGTCTAGGCTACAGCCTAATGCCATGCAACTCTCTCCCCTACACTGTCTTCCACCCGCTGCACTGTGAGGGCACCTGGGCTGGATGGCATTGGCCAAAGGCACCAAAGTGCAAAATGACCTGCATTTCTAAGTTTATCATGACTTGGCCACCGTGAAGTCATAAGAGGTAATGAATCATAGGCAAGAGACTAAGACCCTGTCAACGTCTGTGGCATGCCCATTTATTAAAGTCCATCATAATACTTTAGGACCTTGACATGTATTAAAAATAGACCTCTTGTGCTTAGGAGTCTCTTTCTAGCATCGCTATGATAATTAACATCTCTTGACAGGTTTATCATTCTCTCATTCTCCGAACATGTTCTGAGCACCTTCTGTGATCAGGGTCTTTTGGCAGGCAGGCATGGGGATATGGAGTCTCCAGACACAGTCTAGAATCCTCTAGGAGTTCATAATCCACTGCAGCGTCTCCTCAACTTTTTAAAATTCATGCTCGCTGCACGCTTTCGTAACAGACTGTTTGTATATCCCCAAGAATATTTCGTCAAGGGATAATTTCAGTAATCTGTTTTAGAAAAACAACAGGAATACTGAATTTTAAAATATGTTTTCACAAGCTTCAGCCTGCCGACCCCTGCAGTGATTCTGTTGAAAACGGTCATTCTCTGGGTGAGCCAGGCTTGCTGCTGGAGACTCCAGGGTCAAAATGAGTATATTAAAGCTACGGTGCAGTGCAGCCATTTCCCAGGTTCCCATGCTCATCAATCTCACAGCGCAGAGAACGTAGCAGGGCACTTCCTCCGGGAAGTTAGGAAGGACACATTATGCTCCTGTAGACCCAGCATGCTTCCTGTCAAACACCAGGACTTCTAATCACTTTGTATCCCATCAGAGTTCCAGGAAGTCCAAACCCAGCCAGCCAAATGCAGAACAGCTCAGGAGAAGCAGCTTAACTGTGCTACCAGTAAGGTATTAGGGAACCTCCTGTCCTCCCACTTTGTGTTATACAGAGGACAGCCTCGGGCAACAAGCAGTCCCGGGGTCCCATCCTGGTTCTGTCACTGGGCTGGGTGGTTTTACTTGGATACCTTAATGTCTGAGCTTTATTTCCATTTTTTTTGATTACTTTAAGAAATGGGAATTATCATCCTAATAGCTATAGTTGAACCCACTGGTCTAAGGCCATTTGCAATACAGTGTTAATCTCCAGTAGAAAATCTGAAAGGTCACTGAAGATAGTTTCTGTAAAGAAATCTTTGCTCAAACTACTTTTTTTTTTTTTTCTATACACGTATCTTTATTTTAACATTTAAAAGAAGCACATACTCATTCTGACAGCTTTACCAGGCTTGGCCACCCAGTAAGTTACACACACACTCGGGTACTTGGAAGGTTATTGCACAGCTCCTGAGCTGGTCAGGGCAAAGGGGCCACTCGGCCTAGTCGTCTCGGAGTTCACCTTCCACCAGGACGCCTTACCCCAAACAGGCTGCAGGGAGGCTGCTCTTGAACCCTGCCTCTGGTTACAAACCAGAGAAGTTAACACGATTCTCATGACTACTTTCATTTCACCTTTTCTATTTCTTTTCTTTCCCTTTCAGTCTGTCTGTCTCTCTCTCTCTCTCTCTCAACATTCCCTCTCTTCACCTGTCTCTCTTTCCACCTCTCTCTCTCTTTCCAGCCCTTCTCTCCATCTCTGTTTCCATCTCTTTCTCTTTCTATCTCTCTCCCTCCCTGCTCCCCTCTCTCCCCGCCTCTAGTTCTCTGCACTTGCCACTACAACATGTTGGACATCCCTTTTTTGCTTGGATGCCAGAAAAAAAAATAAGAATTCTATCCCAGTAATATCCTTCTTCCTTCTACATCATCAAGGCTGGCTCAACATGTAACAGAATTACAACCTTTTATCTGTCTGACTCCTTAAATTTTACAAAACCCTTTACATACATCTCTGGTTCTGACATGTTACCATTCTTCAGAATCACCTAGAGGACTTGTTAAAACACAGATTTTGGCCCCACTCCAGAGTTTCTCATTTAGTTGGTCTGGGGTGAGGCCTGAGAAGTTGCATTTCCAACAGGATTGCAGGAGACACGATCATCTGGAGACCACACTTTGAGAACCCCCGACATATGTCAAGTCAAGACGACTGATTATTAGCAATTACAGGATGCCAGGAACAGGACAACTGCTCCCTATGTATTATTTCTGTTCTTTGGCTGAAGTCACTCCTTTGGGTTTAAATGAGAATCCTTCCTACTGAAGTAGAAATAGGCTATCTATGATAAATAGCTACAGTAGCCATAATTCACCATTGTCACGTCATCTCAGACGTTTTCCTCTAGATTGGCTCAAGGCTCAGCAAACTTTTTCTTAAAAACCCAGAAAGTAAACATTTCGGGCTCCGTGAGACATACAGTCTCTGTTGCAACTACTCTAGTCGGCCTTTGCAGAACAAAAATAGCCAGAGGCATTGGTCAAAGGAATGGATTTGGCTACATTCCAATAAGACTTTAGTTTGCCAACCCCTGGATTAATTCTATCACATTCAGGGGACTTGAGGAAGACACTGAGATGAGAGCCTCAATTCTCTTTTAGATAAGAGAAATTTAAAGGGGACCCTGAAAACGGAAGTGGTCCTTGGACAACAAAGAAACTTTTAACGATGAGAACAGAGTCCCCGGGGTGGGGTTGGGGTGTTGGGGGAAAGGTGGGCAGACATGAAGGAAAGCATTCCTCTATCTGACTGACTGTAATTCCAGTCACCCGCAGGCTCACATCTTCAACAGGAAGCTGGGTGGCTCTTTCAGATCTATTTAGAGGAAATCAAAAGGGAAAGGAAGTCATAAGCCCAGGTGCAGTACAGTATCTTGCTCCAGGTATTGGAAAGGAGAGGTCACTGTGGATAAGAGAATGCAGCCACTCAATCACGTGGCCACTGGGGCAGCAGAAGAAAGAGCCTGACACAAAACCATTAGTGGGACTCTGGTATCGCTCTACTCCAACAAAGACACCTACAGGCAAACAATGGATAAGAAAATAAGCAGAACAAATGCCTCTTTGAAATAGTAAAGAGCCTTAAAATATGTCTTACTTTATAAGGAACAGAATGATTTGTGAACAGAAAGCTGCACAGAGAATCATCTCAGCCTTTCATGAAGAAAGTATTCCAGCCCTCAGAATGGTACAGAGTAGCAGAAGTTGTGGCCCACTGAGGGGCTGAGCTTCCAGCACCATGTGTGAGTATCCTGCCATGGCTTCCCCATCAACAGGGGATGCCTACTGCCCCTGAAGAAGCCCTTGCTGGTCCAGAGCCCACTAGATTTTGATGTGGACTTGCAAATGTCCATCAGAGCCTCCACTTACTGGAGGTTGCAGAGAACTGATGGATTTCAGGAGAAAAAAAAATTGACCCACAAAGAATGTCATCAGATAGGGCCACTCAGTTCAGTGTGTCAGAGGCCAGATTCTCACTGGAGTCTATCCTGCCTCCAAAACCATCAGCCCTTCCACAATCCCATGTGGCCTTGGGATGGAGGCACATGTTATAATACTTAATATAATGCTTAAGCTTCATTTTATATTTCTGTTTTTCACCCAGTTAACTGACCTGAAGAGAACTATAATATTTCTAATATAATCTAAAATGTCATTTATTGAGTATGCCACAGAAAGAATTTCAATTTTCTTTCAGATTAGTATTTGCTCACTGAATATTTAATGGAAAAGAGAAATTATTTGCTCTTTTCTTGATTACAAAAAAAGTTCAGAATGGTGCTGTGAGAAATTCAAAAAGGTATTTGTATTGTCAGGATGCCATGTTCCTGCCAATACTTAGCCAGATATTAACCCAAAACCAAAACCGAATTCCCAACACTCTAAGGTCTGTATTCCTAAAATGGCAAAGAACATATTTGAAGGATAGTATTCTAAATAGGGGCTTGGGGGTGGGTCTTGGGTAGAGAATTTCAGAAACCGAGATGGTGAGTTTGAGGCAAAGATACTTGGTCACTCTCACTTTCATATCCCAGAGGGACCCTCACTTTAGATGAACTTGAATCTGTTATGTAATTTTAGATGTTTAAATTAGAATAAATTATCTCATTCTAAGCACGGCTGAAATTAGTTGATGCCATTGGTATCATTGTTAAATTAAAGCAGGTATAATTGACATAAGTCACATTTTTACGCAGACATACCTATGAATTAGATATAGATAAAGAGTGAGAAGAAAGAGAGAGAGAGAGAGAGAGAGAGAGAGAGACATAAATGCTATTATGTTACATACATAAACTACATATAGGATATACAATTTGTATATAGATACAAATAGGGGAATATATTGGTATAACCTCCAGATGTTATATAAACCTACTAATTTAAAATAATATAATATAAAACAAGTGTATTAAGGCATACAAAAATGCATAACCAAATTTTTATATTAACGGTATTCTCATCTTTCCCCAAATTATCATTTAACTGCAAGTCATCTGCTACTGTTTGAAATAATAACATTAATGAAATTGAATCTGCACTCCACACAGTATACTTAGCAAGGCCCTTGGGACTTTTGTGGTGAAGAAGAAAACAAAGGTTTTGTCTAAGCTATTATAAAATAAAAACATGAAAAATCCTGCAATGATCCGACATGGAAAAGGTGGGAATTTGAGGAAGAATGACCTAAATGTTCCCCAGCTTGTCAGGGTCCAAAAATTTTAGAAAATTAAGGAAAAGAATTTCCATATACCAGAAGATTTTATTTTGTCTTTTTGAAAACAAAAATAATTCATTTTATTTTTTAGAAGAGGTACCTAGGGGATGTGTTGCAACTTGGTAGTTAAAAGTCGGGGGCCTCTGAATGCTGGTGTGGATTAATCATCCTGTTTCATGTATGTTTCCTCAGAGTGACAGGTCCTCCCTCTCCCACTTCTGAATAGATTTACTCTAATAGGAATAGTGAGAAAGTACTTAGCCAACATGACCCAGCTGGTCTGTGGAGCGGCTTATCTGTAAACACATTCAGAAGCAAGCTAGTTCTCAGAATTTGGGTTTTTTCCCCATTTTTATTTTGGCATAATTGACAAGTAAAATTACATATATATCATTATATATATAATATAATATTATGCATATAATATAATATAATATATACTATAATATAGGTATATATAATATATACATCTAATATAATATAACATAATATTATAGTATATATAATATAATATATATATACTATATTATATTATATATATCATTTATATATAGTATATAATGTAATATGTTATATATACTATATATATAATATAATATATATACTATATTATATTATATATATCATTTATATATAGTATATAATGTAATATGTTATATATAAATGATATATATATATATATATCTCAGGTATACAATGTATTAATTTGATACAATATACATTGAGAAATGATTACCACAATCAAGTTAACACATCCATCATCTCACATGGTTATTTGGTGTGTATGTGTGCACATGTGTGTGTGTGCGCACACTCACACCAAAACACTGGTTCTAAAGGAGCCCTACAGCACATGTGAGCAAATTTCAAAATGTTACATTCTGTCTAAGTCACATCAAAAAGAAATTTGTTGCTAGGGAAGGAATGAGTTCTCTAAAGGATGCCTACCTGGCCAAAATAAATCAATTCTTTCATTTACATGACTTCATGTAGGTTTGGAAAAACAAATACACATATCAGACGGAAGAGAACTGGCTTGACAGAAGTGCATAGAAAAAAAATGATCTGTGAGTTTTTGTTTACCACTGACATAGAAGTCAAAAAAAAAAAGACTATATTTTCCTTAAAGCAAATGTCATTTTAGACAAAGTCAATAGTAGTATGGTCTGCAGATTGAGGGGGGCAATGGCTGTAATCTATCTCCATTCCCTGCCTCTACACACATACCATCTCTCAAAACTCAGCCTCTAGCTTTCCCCAATAGTGAGACTGTATCTAGATTATTGTGTTGAGTTAAAAGCAAATTTGGATAATTAAAGCAAATCTAGAAGATTAACCTGGCATAGGGAGTGGTCAAAACCTGGAAATCATGTTGTAGAATGACTAAAGTTCATGAGCCAAGTTCATCTTGGAAAAGAAAACTCTTAGTGGGATGTGATAGATGTCTTTAAATATCCAAAAGGCCACCTTGTGGACAAAGCAGATTTGCTCTCCTAGTATAGAGAGTAGAACAAAGGTCAGTGTGAAGACAACTTAGGTTTAATACATAATGAATAACTAGAGTTATTGCATAACAAAATAAGATAATTTTGTAATGTAGTGGATATCGTTTCACTAGAAATATTCCATAGAGTGTGGACAACAATCAATCATGGATGTTATAGAAAAGATTGAAACAGATCTCAGGACACAAAGTTCATTATAATTTGGTATTACCTCTTATCCTTGAATCCTTTCCATAAATCCCCTGCCACATGGTCACTCGGCTGATGAAGGTACATGTCCACTGACAAAAAAAAAAAAAAAGCCAATCCTTTGGGAGGAAGATAAAACCAAACTTGTATTTCCCCCAGTGTGGTTGCAAGCTGTCTGCCTCAGATTATGTGATTTGATTGTCAAAAAAAAATTTCAGATTCCTTACTACCCTCCATCACCAACCTCCTGCAAAAGAACTTCTGGAGTGGCCCCAGGAATCTATATTTTCAATGAACTTCTCAGATTATTCTGATGTACATTAAAGTTTGAGAAACATTGAACTAGATGAACATAAAGATCTTTCTGATGCCAAGAGGCTATGAGAAAGAACAGTAGGATGTAGCCTCAGTTTCTCCACAAGAAATAATTCAATTCAGTGCTATAAAGATATTTTAAGTGAATAGACATCTGCAAGCTTTAGGATCATAATAACCCCAAATAAATTTTAATATTTAATGAGGGATTTGCTTCTTTATATAGAACAGTCCACTTTCTTCAATGCCAGTTCTCTTGACGTGATTTTCACAGGTTGTGACAAGCTGGGGTCCTCTCACCTTACGCAGACACATTCTTAGCCCCATTCCAAACAAAAATCACCAAGTATCACCATTATTGGCAGGTGCCAATTTGCTTTCTTGGAACGTGAAAGAGAAATTTAAAACTGGAAAACATCAAATTTGACTATTTCATAGACCTTTGGAGAAACACATGGTTAAATATACTGAAAGGATCTGACCCATCCTGACCAAGTCACAGGGTCTTTTTAGTCAGGACAGTTAAGTTCCTGCAAAATCTGAGTCTAACATTTCCTTCCTCCTTACCTCCCATTTCCTCATATCGCAAATCTTATACACAGAACGACTTGACAGATATGAGGAAGTCATATTCCACGAATGCTGAAGCCATTTGTATTATGATGTGTGGCACTAGGGAGTTCAGATGCTAAGGGCTGAGAGTCAAGTTCATAAGGGTTTACTGAGTACATCCTTTATACCTGGTATTGTAATTTTAGAATTCAAAGGAAGAGAGATGGTTAAATCAACCCTCAAGGGGGAAAAAAATTACTTGATACTCATTCCTAGAATACTTGCTCTCAGGAGACTTCCTCATAAGCAGCAAGAAGCAATTTTTATGCTTTATAAATTCTACCTCAAAGTTTTTCTTCATGAGTCTCTCTTATCTTTCGAAGGAAAACTAGACACCTACTATTCAGTCTGCCCAGAGCAGCAGCTCTAATCTTCTGGGAACAGACCTTCCCCTATCTTAAACATGGGGTTCAAATATGTGAGTATCACCATGGATTTACTGACAGTGTCCCAGGTTGACCTCTGATGGATCCAGGCATGATTTATCATCCAAGACGAGTCAACTTAAGGTGTTGCTCAGTTATCTTTAAGTTTAAATCAAGAGATTGACTTTCAGTCTCTCTGTGGAGGCAAAGGCGAGAGATATAGGGCATTGGAGCTGTTGGTGTCTACGCTTCCAGCCCTGTGTAAGAAGGGAGTTTGCATCGTTGAAGCCAACATGCAGACAGAAGCAGAGAAGAAAGAAGAGCTGATATTGTCTGGATCCGATATTCAGTTGCAGTGAGGCATGACTATGCATTTGTCCTTCTAACACTGGTTAGGTACAGAAATCCAATAGATTCCTTTCTGTGTTCTAGTTGGAGCTGATTTTTCTTTCGTTCAACCAAAAAGAGTTACACTAACCAATAGAGAATATAAAATATCTAGTAACTGAAGTCCTATGGCACATAGGCCCATAACTCCTCCAACTCCCTATGCATTGGGTCATCCTTTTCTGAAGGTCAGTGGAGAATCCTGTTAACATATAGATCCAATCATAATGTAAGCTCAAAAATTAAGTCCTGTAGCTAAGGGAGTATTCTTGGTAGAAATCATTAGAACTTGAAAAATACTTTTCATTTGTTTTTAAATGTAGATCAGAACAAAGGATTTTTAGAAATAGTTTAAAATAAGAAAGGGTTAAAGACTAATACTCCAGTCAATGTTTTCTTTTGTAACTGAGATATGTATTCAAAGCCCTGTGACACAGTAAAATCTTATAAAATCCAATTCTCTCCTATTCTCTAGCCTATGTTAAAATCCATATCTTATTAAGATGTTTTCTTTACTAAGAGAAGAGTATCTTTAATCTTAACAACAACAACAACAAAAAAAAACTAAGGAAATTCACAACCGAAATGGAACACAATATCAGTATCTGTCCATAAACAAAATCACATTTGTATGAGGGTAGGCAAGAAAGGATGGCCAAGGGAGATAAAGATAACACAAGGATAGGAGGATGAGAGAGAGAAAGAGAGGGAGGGAGGGAGGGAGGGATGGAGAGAGAGAGAGAGAGAGAGAGAGAGAGAGAGAGAGAGAGAGAGAGAGAGAGAGAGAGAGAGAGATTGGAAAACTTGGAACCCAAATTAAATGATTATAGATAGTTTATAGCTACCTGATGTTTACTGACACCATGGAGGCGTATTTAATGCAAGACCTTTCTGATTTAGTTTTAAATAAGCACCAAACTAAATTAGCAGAAGAAAAAGGATGGATAGCTTGAAGGCATATACCAGCAGAATCAAATATAGAGCTAAAAAACTAATGTTAACCAAACAGATAAAGGGAGTTGATTCCAAGAAAAAATAAAAACCAAATAGGACTCTATTTTCTTTCTTTTAGTCATCCATCCATCTACCTCTCTTTCAGTATTGCACATGTAATTGTGCTTCAGACACTGGACTAAAGGCTGAAGAGAATACAGCTATGGATCAGACAGGCCCATGCCTATAACAATTATCCCCAAGAAGGAAAAAGATGTGAACAAAAATAACTCAAGACCCAAGACAGTGTGAGTTTAATGAGTGACCTAAAGTATTCTTGGAAGCAAGGAAGAAACCATTTCCTGCTAAGACCTTCACAATGAATGTGATATAGAAAAGGGACCTTATAGGATGATGTCACTTTTAAAGCCACTCATCCAAAAATAGGGGCCTCCAGAGCATGAAATAAAAGCCCTTTGTGCATTCTTGATGGCTCCTAATACTCTGAAAGTGTCATAATTGACTTGTTTCCCTTCCATTTCCAGCTGTGAGGTCACATAGGTTTCAAAGGGTTTTTACCTGATTTCTTTCCCACCCTCCATAATTTCTTCAGAAGATAGGATTACTACAAAATGTGCTTTTAAAAAGTGCTTTGATAGGAAGGAAAGCTAATCTCTGAGAGAGAAGGAATACACACACACACACACACACACACACACACATATATGTATATATGTATATATACACATATATATATGTGTGTGTGTTTGTGTATGTGTGTGTGTGTATGTGTGTGTGTATATATATATATATATATATATATATATATATATACATATATACAGCTCTTCTGCATTTAGTGTGTTTACACCAATTAGGCTCAGACACTAGACCCAGAATGTGAAATTCCTAAATAATTCCTCCAGGTATCACACTCTCATAAAACACTACCCAGATGGCATTCTGAATCAGAAGAGGTTCAAGACCATAAGCACAGCTCCTCATACTCTTCAAAACTGTCAGAATATGAGTGACAGAAAGACAACCTAGCTCCTACACCCCACTCATACCCATTTCCTCTGAGAAGGGACTCCAGAGTAGCTGAAATGCAGAGTAGAAGCTGAGAGCTCCCTGAAAAATGCTAAATGGATTTTTATGAAAGAACAAATAGCAAATTCCTTAAAACCAGACAAAATACTTGTTGATCAATGTATACTTATAGCTAAGCTAAAGAAAGTGAGAGTCAGTTCTTTCATTCCCCTAATACTCTGTCTCTTTCCAGCATCACAAGATTAAGTCTCTGGTAGAAGGAGTAAAGAGATAATAGACATTGAAGAGTAATATGTTCTTGTTGTTTTAAAAAATAAAACAAGGACAAGAAAAAATCAAACAAATCTAAAGGAAGCAAATTGGCATCAGTCTGCTGATATGCAATCCTAGAAGTTTAAAAACCATGCGAGAAAAAAACTCATCAGAGAAAAGAACTGAAACTGAACAATTCTAAGCCTAGTGAAGTTATCATTCACTTATGAGGGTCACATAAAATTATTCAAGGAAAAGGAAAAACTCAGGAAGTATTTTACCCCAGTAGCCTACCTGAGGAGAATACCTGGGTTGGAGGAGTGGAAGACTAACGAACCAACAAATAACCTACAAAGGATTTCAAGATTGAAGAAAGATTAAGAGTAGAGAAAACAATGATAAAGAACAAATATTATAATATATAGATATGGCTATATTGAAAATGATACAAGATAGGCATTGCAACTGCCTAAGAGCATGTTAGTATGACTCTCAGAGACAAATGCCCAAAGATTTTTAATATAATTTCACAACTCTGAGTTCAGAATGTACTTAGACCAGGATGCACTTATTGGGGAACTTGAGAGGGAAAATGAGAATTGTGTTAGTGGCTAAACGGACCTTACTGTACTGTTCTCTTTGTTCGAATCTATATTGTACAACAGGATTGAAGGGGTATATGCAGGGTGACCAACTCAGCCTAGTTTTCCTAAAATTTTCCCAATTTAGGCACTAAAAGTCCCATGTTCTAGGAATCCACTAAGTCCAGACAAACCAGATAGTTGGTCACCATAAACGCATGTAACCCAGTAAAACTGCACACAAGAAATATCAAAAACAACTTACGTGTAGAACTGCCAGACACAGCATGAGACAACTGAGGTTCTTAAAAAGCCTAAAGCAGATCACAGCTGGGGTGGGTGGAGGAATTTCCGCCCCCTACACACCACAAAGACATTTATTAATGTCTAGAGACATTTTTGGTTGTCGTAATTGTAGGGGAGATGCTACTAGCATCTAATGGGTAGAAGCCATGTATACTTCTAAACATCCTACAATGCACAGGACAGCCTTCACGACAAAGAATTATCTGGCCCAAAATATCAGCATGCCCAAGTTGAGAAACCTTGGTCTGAAAAAACAAAATCAAGTATAAAAGTTACAACATTAAATGGAAATGTTCTCAATTATCCCATTAAAAAGAAACTGTCAGATCAGATTAAAAGTAAATCCTAGCAATAGGCTATTTGAAGGAAACATCCATAAGATAAAGCAATAAAGAAGTTTGATAAGAAATTGATGAAGGGACATCAGTCCAGTACAAACAATATGGAAACAAAAGAGGCAAAATTAATGATAAAGACAGTTGAATTGAGTGGTAAAACAAACAAACAAACAAACAAACCTTAAAAAAGACAAAATTGTCGTAAACTTAAGCTGTGTAAATCACACACTATATCAATTAAATATATAAAACAAAAATTAATAGAAAAGGAAAAATTTGATAAACTATATAATTCAAGCAGAAAAATTAATTAACTCCAGATCAGTCAATTCTACTAGATCATAAATCAAAAACATAAACTAAAATATAGAGGAATTAAATACTATAATAGAGTCTAAATCTTTCAGAGGATGTATTTTTTATAAAATCTTGTAATGTGTACATAAAAAAACTTAAAATTTATAGTAGATATTGTAGGCTATATTCTGATCATAAGGCAATCAAATTGAAAAAAAAAAACATTTTTTAAGTGACATATTATTTTAGCTGCTTCAAAATTTTAAAAAAAAAAATGCTACTCATATGTCTCTGACTAAAATTACAATGGAAAATTTATTTATCTATAAAATAATTTAAAAGACATCTTGGAAAACTTATAGGATACAGAAAAACAGTATTTAGGAAAATATATATAGCCTTAAAAATCTTCATAATTAAAGAAGAAAAACAAACTAAAACTAAGAACTTATCTAAGATATTGGGGAAACAGGCAGAGGTTGACTCCAAAAAGAGGGAAACAGGAAAGTAAAAACTGAAATTTCTAAAATATGAAACAAAAAATTAGAAAAAAATCAATAGACCCAAACCTAGATTTTTGAAGACCTACTACATTATAAACGGCCTCTTACATTCCTGATTATGAATAAAGAAGTCTAGACATAAGACTGAGGTTATAAAACAGATAATAACAAAAGGAATTCTACTTGGGGCAGCAAGTTTTGGGGTCCTAGAGAAAATATATTATTTCCTGGTCAAATATAAACTGCTAATATTTATTAAGAATAATAAAAAGTGAGAATATATCAATAATCATAGAAAGTATTACAAAGTCATTAGATATCTGTCAACTTTAGAAAGTAGAAAACAAATTGTTTCAAATAATAGAAAAAAACACAACTAATTATTTTGAAGTCAGTGTAACTTTATCATCAAAAATAAAAAAGACAGAATAAAAAAGGAAAACTATAGACCAGTCTCACTTATGAATATATTAAAAATTCTAAATACAACTTCATAAAACATAGTCTCAATATATGAAACACAATACATTATGAAGAAGCTTAATTTATTCCATGGATACAATAGTGTTTCAATCAGGAAATGTATTAACATAAACCACCACATCGAAAGATAAAAGTGGAAAAAATGATTATACCTATGAGTTTTGGAAAAGCATTTCATAAAATTTATCAGCCATACCTAATAAAAGATTAAGTGTAATATAAACAAATGACTTTAATTAAGTTTATTTATCAAAAATCAACCACAATATCATATGCAACAGAAGCAAAACATCATTTCAATTAAAATTAGAACTAGAAAAAGAAATCCACAATCACTATTACTACTTTAAAAACCAAATTGGCAGTTTTGGTAAATGCAATAAAAGAAAAGAATTAAATAATCTACATAAATATTAAAAGATAAAAGATATAATCTGTTGATTTTATGCTAGAAAACTAATGAGATGCTAGTAAAAAAAAATTTAAACCTTATCAGACTAAAGATTTTGGTTGAATAGATTAAAGCAAGACAAACATAAAAAATCAATAACTTTTCTCTACTCTAGCAATAAGCACAAATTGAAAAAATATTAATATTTACAATGAGAAAAATCAATAAGTACTTAAAAACATTTTAATTGAATGGGACTTACATGGCTTACATGAATAAAATTAAAGAATATTTAAATAAAAGAATATTAAAATTAATAAGACAAGACATGGCATAACATGTTTATATATGGAAGATTCAATATAATGGAAATATAATTGCTCCCAAAATTAATAGGCAGTTAATTCAATACAGTTAGGAAAACAGTTAATATGAAAGAACAAATGCCTGTGAATAGACAGTAAGCTATGAAAAATAGAGAATCCTGAAGCGTAACTTGCCTTTCCAGATAGAAAAAAATATATATTAAACAATTAGATATTCAAACAGAACAGAGAATCCGGAATCAGGTCCCAGTATACTGTATACGTGGCAAAATCAGCAGTCTACATTAGTGAGAAAAGTATCAACTATTTTATAAGTGATGATGGTACAGCTAGTCATCTATTCAAAAGAAAACAAAAGTGAGTCCTTATCTTAAATTAAAAATGTTGTATGTATTAAAGACTTAAATTTAAAAACTAAATTTATTATAAACATTGTGAAAAAAAATCAAGAAGGCAATAGTGTAGTGGAGGGGTAAGGAAAATTTTCTGAAGACAGAAAACTCAGATACTAAAAATTAAAAATTAGGAACTATTTTGGAAAATTAAAATTTAAAAAGTGTACACAAAGAAAAATACCATCAACAAAGTCAATATCATATCTCTGGAGGGGAAATGTAACAGGTATAAAACAGAGGGACAGTTCACTTAATATACCCAGAATTCTTACACATTTCTAAGAAAAAAGATAATTCGGGAAGAAAAACTATGGGTAAAGAATATAAATGGACAATTTATGAACAAAAATAAAAATGTCCAACAAATATGTGAAAAGATTCTTATATTGATGAAACTTTATTTTGCATGTAACTAAATAAATTAATAAAGAATTGTAATTTTACATTAGATTAATTACATAATTAAAACTAAACAGTGCAATATGGGAAAAACGGACTCTTAAAATGTTGGTAGATCATAAAGTGCTATGGACCCTTGAGAAAACAATCTAATAAACCCTGTTAAAATGTAATAAATTTTTTAACCCAGTAGTTCCAAATTATTCCTGGAAACCTCTTGCAAAATTATTAGAGATGGACAGAAACTAGAAATTCTCATAAAAGTGTAAGAATTTACACTCCTCTCTGTTAGAAGAGGAGTGGCTGAATAATGTGTGGGATAGGCATGCCATGGAATATTATGTAGTCATTTAAAAAATGAATTAAAGCCACCAAATGAGAGATATAATGAAAAGTTCTTTATATTGTTTAATTCCAAAGACAAACTCAAAAAAAAACAAAAACAAAACCCAGTATGTGTATGGATATAGGCTCTTTTAACCAGTAGAAGAAAAACATGAGAGGGCATAAATCAGATTGTTTGGGTAGGGGGGAGTGGTTACTGGAAAATGAAGGGGACAGTGATATTAGTGGATTAGAGAAAGTAACAAAATTTTAAAATAAAAAACATAAATATGAATACAACTACAAATAGATTACATTCACAAATTTATAGATGTGAATATAATTAAATTGAAAACTAAATTTAAACAACTGAAAGTAAAAAAAAAAAAAAGTGAACTCCTGGTTTCTTTCCCCACTAAGACAACATAGTAGTGACAGAAATACAGAGAGAATGGCTCTACTTAATGATGAATCTTGATAGTGACATCGGTCTTGATGGACTTTTTTCTAATGTCAATCTCAAGAATTGGTTCTCTCCCTTATAACAGACAACTTAGTCCTAGACAATATCTGCTCCAGGCTTCTCATTTGTCAGATGAGAAAATTAAGGTCTAAGGAGTTTTAAGTAATTTTCCCTAGAAAACTCAAGAGTGCAGAAATAGACTTAGAATGTTCCCTTTTCCAGGGTTTCCTCCAACATTCAGCCTTGTTCCCTGTTATTCTACAAGGTCCCTGTCATCCAAGATTTAGAAGAGTTCTCTCAGGACTGTACCAGCACGGAGGGAAGAAATAGAATCAAGGGAGTAGAAAGGCCTTGTCCTCGGTAGGGCATATAGATGGCAATATTTTCTTGTTGAAGAGAGAAATATGTCATCTTACTAAGAATTCTTGCACTAGACACTGAATCACAGGGTGTCCCAGAGCTCTGCCCAGTGACATATGCGAGTCACGCCCCAGCAGAATCTTTACGTACCTACCTGGCACCCTTACACATAAACTTATTTGCAAATGCTTATGCCCCAAATCCCCAAACCAATTAATTTTCTAACTCAGAATTGATATTTTTATACATCCAGCAATTGTTTACTATTCCTACATGAATAATGAAAAACTGAAATCAAAATATTTAAAGTTATTCTTTCACTCCTTGATAAAAGAACAGACTCAGTTGACATGGGTTAGCTAGTTTACATAATGAATATTATTATTGAAGCCCTGTCACAAATTCAAGCCTTTAAGTAAGGATCAGATAATTTTTATTTCCTGCAAGAGACTAAAATTTTAAGCTCAGTTATCTGACTATGTGCTTTCTTTACCAAAAACGTCAGGCAGGAGACTATGGATCTCTTGTAGCTAATCTGATACTTCTCCTAGAGGAACAAAATGGTGAAAAGTAAAACTATCACATGTCAAAAACATTACGTTTCTATTTTTGAAGAGGAATTTTTCACTCAAATGGTTAACCTTATAAACAGCTCTTTGTTCTGCTTCTGTAGATATGCTTGCCGCATAGGCTGAAAGATGACCTCGAGATTAACTAAAGACTCTCCCTCTCCTTTTGCTTGTTCTGTCTAGATAACAGATATATTGCCTAAGTTCCTGTTTGAAAATCTCATGCCCTGTAACTGCCTGTAGCCCTTAGCAACTCCTGTACTCTGTAACCACCTGAGGACAAATTAACCAATCGGCCCATGCCAACTGTAAAACTGTAACTGTGCAGATAAACCCTATAAAGGGAAGTTTACCCCTGAGCTTGGGGCCTAGATCTTCAGAGCACTAGTTCCTCTGGGACTGCCAGCATAATAAACCTGAATTCTCCAACTCTCTGAGTAGTGCTTGGCTTCTCACTGGTCTGATTATTCTGCAACATTTTCAATTACATAATAGAGACATGTGGCTAACATACAGATCATCCAGGCCAGCAACTCTCTCTAATTCCATCAACAAAATACTGACTCATTTTTCCAAGTAGGGTCTAGATGGCTCTATGTGAGTACTAAACTCTGTCCCATATGACCTTGGCATAATTATTTAACTTCTCTATGACCTTGTTTCCTTATCTATAAAATAGGTTGTTTAAAGCTCTCATAAAACAAAACTTATAAAGTGGATAGCTTAGTGCCTAGTATATAAAAGTGCTTTAAAATAACCATTAGTCATATGGAAATTCTCTATGTCATACAGTCAACCCTATTTGTAAGCACATGGAGTTCAAATAAAAGAATAAACAAATATCACACAGGAAAGTAGAGACTAAATTGTGGAACTTACGTGATGCACTTCTGAATTCTTGTGTACATTAGAAGGGAATGAGGCAGATTAAGAACTGAAGTGATAAAAATAGATGTGATAAATCCATAAGAAAGCATCTCATTTCTTAGAGAGATCCTGTAAGAAGGAGGAGGGGTATGATAATCTGAATCTTTTATGTGTGAGTCAGGGCTAGGAAAGGTGAAGAAAGAACCTCAGAAACTATTTTTTCCTCAGAAATTTCAAGAAAATAGTTTTCACAGCTGAACTGTCCAGAACAGTGGTTCTTAAACTAAATCAGAATCATCTAGGTGGCTCATTAAAGTGTAAATTGCCAGCACCTCCGTCACCTAGAGTTTCAGATTCAGCAGGTCTAGGGTGGGGCCCAAGGACTTACGTTTCTAAAAAGTACTCAGGTGCTACTGCAGCTATTGGTCTGGTGACCACACTTTGAGAACCACTGCTCT
Source organism: Eidolon dupreanum (assembly GCA_028627145.1). Lineage (NCBI taxonomy): Eukaryota > Metazoa > Chordata > Mammalia > Chiroptera > Pteropodidae > Eidolon > Eidolon dupreanum. Next base: position 74,414,823 of record CM053504.1, on the reverse strand, counting down.
CAATTATCTGCCTCAGTTTTCCAATATGATCTATTGACAAAGACCTGCAGAGGGGAGAATTGATAGAGTGGAGGAGTCCTAGAGAATTTTCACAGGCGTTTTCAAACCTTTCCATCACTGTTCACCGTGCTCTGTGGCCTTCAAAGTTAAGTCAACAAGCAGCTTTTTAAAATAAAAGTACTCTCTCGTAAAGGTACTAAGGGAGACAAATGTGATTCACCTCCTTTTACTTGGGGGTCTAGAGAAAAATGACTCTGGCGTTTTGCTAGATATTTTGACGTGTAGCCAGAGTCTGGCTTTGAAAATGAGAGCAGCGTTGGCGCTCCTGGAGACATGAGTAGCAACAATTAACATTCAGACAGACAGCCCCCCTCAGACTCCACCATCAGCCCAGATTCTTGTGCCCCTGGGAATATTGATTTGAAGAATCAATTTTGCTTATAAGTTAAAGGGGGTGGAAATCTAATTAAAGCACACAAGATGTGGTTTAAGTGCAGAATAATTATGCTACGTGATGACATTATGATAGTTTGAAGATCAATCATTTGGAAATTTTTTATTTGGACTCCTTTTGGAGAAATCTTAACCAAAAGAAGAAGTGACACGTCCTAAGGAATTATACAAGCTTCTAATACAGCCTTACATATTCAAGGCATATATCAAAGAAATGATCCGGTACAGGTTCTTTGTAATACTTGTGTCATCTAAATGTCCACTGTTTTAAGAGCCAATACCTAATTGAGAGCCGACTATCACACCACATGAAAAAAAAAAAAAACTGCCAGATATTTCAGCATATGTACACCTTTACTGATCTCTTGCTTCATCTTCCCACTCTATCTGAGGCTTCTCCTTGTCCATGTTAGCTGTTTCCTCCAAAGCTCCTTGAGATGATGAGCTATGGCCACTGACCATAATAAGAATACTAATGTTCAGTTAAGTAATGCTCCTCCAGAAGCCCCCAAATCCCAAACTTTGGGGCTCTAGGTGCTGTAGGCATCAGAAATTAGGACTTTTTTCTCCCATCCTGCACCTACTTTGCATTGTAACAGCTCTCTTGAACAATGGCATACTAGTTTGCTAGGGCTTCCATGACAAAATACCATAGGCTCGGTGGCTTAAGGCTTAAGCAGGAGACATTTATTCCCTCACAGTTCTGAAGGCTAGAAGTCTAAGATTAAAGTGTGGGCAGGTTCGGTTTCTTCTAAGGCTTTGCTTTCAGATGGCCACCTTCTTGCTGTGTGCTCACATGGTCTTTTCTTTGTGTATGAGCTCCCCTGCTGTCTCTTCTTATACAAACATCAGTCGTATTAGATTAGGGCCTCACAGTAATGGCCTTATTTTAACTTAATTAATTCTTTAAAGACTTTATCTACAAATACAGTTTCGTCCTGAGATTTGGGGCATTGGAACTTCAACACATGAATTATGGCCAGGGATTGGGAGAGGACATAGTTCAGCCCATAATAAATAGAAACATCTTCCTTCTTTAACATTTTCTTCCACAGGAGACCAAAGTTCATCTAAGGGACCTGGTGTGGGGTACAAAGTCCTGCACCTTTATTTTCCCCTATTATTTGAAATGTCTAAACTCTTATCCTATTAAAACACAAAATTGAATGTGGAAGAGAACTAGATGTTGGTGTAGGTGTGTGCTGGGGAGAGAGATACTATCTCTATTAGCCAAGAATGAACTGTTATGCTGACTTAAGTTAGATACTAGCATTTGGAGAGCAGACCATGCAATCCAGACCTCCTCTTTTACAGACTAGGAAAAAAGGCCCAGATCAATTAGGTGACTTTCTCAAGATCACACAGCTTAACAGTGAGAAGGCTGACTCTTCCAATTCCTAATCCTCTGCTTTTCCCCACCAATCGTGGTCCATCCTATATGACACCTGGAGTACCTGTTCATGGGAGAGTGCCAGGGTCCCCTGTGCTTTACTTGCAGTCCTCAGTACCATTTCAGGTAGAGCCAGGGGTTAGTGTTTCTAGGAGATCTCCCATCGACACAACCCTCCCATGTTTCTCCTGGGAAAGACTTCCACAAGGCCAGGGGTTCAGGGAACCCCTAACCACACTCCGGAAGCTCCAGGTCTGGATGATACAGACAAAAACTGTAGAGCACATCCAAAAACAAGATCAGCGGCTCAAAAGGTTTCCAGTTAGAACTCAGTTCAGTCTTCATCTTGTGGGCAACAAACTTTGCCTATAAATTAGCTTTATCCAATTAGAAAAAAAAATCTTGGTTTTATTTGAAATGTCTAGAAATTTGAGACAGAGAAGTTGCTTTTAACCCAAAGCCTCAGATAATTGCTTCGATTGTCCAATTATGTCAGTCTAAGAGACCTTAAAGTCCTGCACATCCCCAAACAGGCAGCCCATTAGCAACAGCAGAGTCACACAGCCTTTTCACATCTGCCGCAGCAGCCCCGCACATCTGTCAATCGGCTGCTCTTTTCTTTTCCTCAGATTGACACTATGTGTAGAATGACTGACCAAGGGATTCTAACCATTTGGCCAAGAATTGGAAGACCTGGATAATGATAATGAGATTGTTAGATGAACATTATTGCTGCTACTACCATAATCCTCAGATACAGAACTTCCCTAACACAAAGTATATACATACATACATATATACAAATCTGTCGAGAGAGAGAGAGAGAGAGAGAGAGAGAGAGAGAGAGAGAGAGAGAGAGAGAGAGAAAGAGAAGGAGTAGGCCATATAGGTAAGGAGACAATTTTTTTTTTAAGTTAATGGCATCAGGAAGGACAAAATTAAGTCTTGTACAGGCTTCGGTCCAGCAACTATCAAAATGTTCCATTGACTAATAGAAATCATTTCAAAGATGAATAATAGCACAAGGCTACACAAAATTAGTAACTTTCAAATCCTTCTGAATAATGACCTCAGACGTGTGATTTGGCTTATGGTTACCCTCTCTCACCACCAGTTAGCAATGCCTTTTCCTCCTCCTTCCCTTCAGCCAAGTCCTGTTATCCTTCAGCATTCATTTATACATCTAATATTGATTGAATATATACCAGGTACCAGACATACTAGGCACACTTAATTAGCTTAAAATGCCCCCTTGTGATATGCTTTAGGGTCTTTGCCATCCAACCAGCCTCATACTGAAGGTATATTATGTACGGGCGGTTGTGTTTATACCATAGAATCTCATCACCCTGTCTACAGCTAACTGAACCAGAGAGATTTCTGCAATTGTCTGGTATAAGACAGTGATACTCAATATTGGAAAGTAATATGTAAACCCAATAAAAGGGATTTTTAATGTAGGAGACATAGTTGTGTATGCAAAAAAATAAGTACAAAATTGGAAAGACACACCAAGAGAAGATAATAATCAGAAGCCATGAGATTTTAGAAGCTACAACCAAACAGAATCTTTTTCTAAGCAGAAGCCATAATACAGAATTGCTAGCAGAGGAAAGAGACAGGAAAGAGAGAAGCAAAGATTGGAGTGCTGCTGAGTCACAAGCAAGGCAATCTAGGAACTTATTATTAATTCACAAGAGCAGCTACTGAACATCCAGAGTTATTGTAACCTAAATGATGATAAATGACATTCGAGTTCTCCAGGAGGCCTGCATACACAACCACCAAAGTATTTTTTGTCCTCCATTATTCCCTTGGTGTTCTTACAGTCCTAAGGAAATCTGAGTGTGCCTCTTCTGCTCTTAACCAGGAGATAGAACCTGTCTAGCAGTCAGTGAGGGGAAAGACAAATACACCAACAATCCATTATAGTACATGTCATAAGTGGGTATTGCAGGAGCACAGAGGACCTTAAAATGAACCAGAGATAAATTCTTTCTTGGGCTGAGTCTTGAAGGTCAAATAGGAACTGTAGACATGGAGCAAGGACATCTGAGGGAAAAATTATTGGGCGTGAAGGCACTGTAGCACATAACAGTCTGTTGGGATCAGGAAACTACATGTTTTTGATCTAGCTCAAGTGAATGCCGAGCTTGTGGTCAAGACCAGAGATAAGGTTGGGGCAGTTGGGAGCTGATAAACAATCTTGTGACTAAAATAAGGTGTGTTGTTTTTTTTTTTTAAATCCCAAAACCTATTGGGAACCACTGAAAGACTTTAAATAAAAGATACAATAAGATTCATATTTCAGACAGCTCCTTCCATCTGGATCATGAAGTGTGGACAGAGGGGAAGAAGGGAGTCTAGTTGGAACATAAATGCTGTCCTCCGGGTTGAAACTAGTAAGTGGCATGGAATAGAAAGGAGTAAATAAATAAGAGAAAAATATATTAAAGGGAAGGTAAAATTTGCAGAATTTGGTGACATACAAAATAGATATGAGGGAGAATCCTAAAATAAACCCACTAGTTCTGGCTCGACTTCTGGCAGGATGGTTGTACAAATCACTGAGATTAGTATAGAACAGAATGAGTAGGTGTGGGTAAGAAAGATGGGGAGCTGAGGTCTGGAGATGGTACCTTCAACAAATATGTGGAAAAATCAGGTAGAAATATAAAGTAGACACATATGGGCCAGGATCTCAGCGAAAAGATGTAGGCTTGTGGCACCATTATATAGACAGTAATCAGTGCTAAGCATTAGAGTATAATGATCATGAGATCGCATATAGAATAGGAGACAAGGATGAAGGATGGTTTCCCTGTACACCATGCTTCAGACAAATAGCAGAACCTCTGACAGCAGATGAGGTCAACTGATCTTCTAGGGAATCCTTTATTATTTAAAGCCACATACACTCCTTTCTGAAATGCCAAGATAATGACTATCTTTACCTTATTTCATAAGAACAATCATATCCTCTCATTGTTTCATGTATGAAAATCTCGCCTCTTCCCTATGTAGACACTGTCTCAAGTTCGCTTTAGATGGTCTTTTATACATAGCACCATGAGTGATAGTAGGGGAAAACACTGAGAGCCGAGAGCCCTGAATGCCTCTTCCAACTCTGTCCCAACAAGATAGGCAACCTTGAGAAAAATGTCAAAGTAGGCTACCTTTTAATTGACCCTAGTCTATGGGTCAGGCATAAGGCAAAGCACTTTATATATCGCTTGTTTAATCTTTTTAACAAATCTATAAGGTAGGGATAAGTCTTCCTGCCACACAGATTAGCAAAGTGAGCCCTAAAGAGGTTAAGTAATTTGCTACAAGTTAGCAATGGAAGCCAGTTTTAAACCAAAATTTGTTTTAAACCCAAAATCCTTTTCCTTCTATTGTTCATTCTTCTAGGAGAGATCACTGAACTCTTTTAACCTTAGGCTCCTCATCTATGAGACAGAGATAAGAATGAGTTACAAAGGTTGAACAAGCTATTGTATATAAAGATACACTGAATAGTATGATAGCAGAGAGATTAATACACATCAAATAGCCCCTTTGCTTCTCTACATTTTCTAGCCCCTATTCAGTTAGGTGAAAAAAAGGAAGTAGTGTGAACAATACATGTGAGAAATGACATACATCATCTCTGGACAGAAGCAATAAAAATTTCACATAAGATTCTCAGTCTCTCTTACCCTGATGCAGAGACTAGAAAGGTTGTGTGTTCCAGAAGTTACAGATACAAGATGGTAGACACTCCATCATCCTAAATTCTGAGAATTATATAGAGTAGAATTTTCTACCAAGTGAAATATGGCCTCAATATAAAAGTGAACTTTTGTTGTGTTAATTCACTAAGATGTAGGAGTAATTTGTTATTGTAGCATCCATCTGGCTTATCCTGACTGACATAAATGCCAAAAACTTATGGAAAATTATAGATAAGTCAATATTCAGTATTCAATATTCATTATTCAATGTGGTGAGTGAGATCAGAGGGCATTGTAATTAAGAGGGTGGGGTGGGGTGCTAGAATACATGAATTCCAATGTCAAATTCCTCATGTCAAATGGGAATGATAACATTGAAGAGGAATTTTCACTCAAAAGGCTAACTTTATAATCAGCTCTTTGTTCTGCCTCTGTAGATATGCTTGCCTCATAGGCCATAGGGCAGGGTGACTTCAAAATTAACTAAAGACTTATCCTCCCTTCTGCTTGTTCTGTGTAAATAACAAATGTAACTGGCTGCAACCCATAGCAACTCCCGTGCTGTGCTCTGTAACCACCTGAAGACAAATTAACCAATCGGTCCATGCCAACTGGCCAAATGTAACTACACGGATAAGCCCTATAAAAGCAAGGTTGCATCTAAGCTCGGGGCCCAGATCTTCAGAGCGCTAGCTCTTCTGGGACCGTTGGCATAATAAACCTGAGTTCTCCAACTCTCCGAGTAGTAGTTAGTTTCTTGCTGGTCTGATTTTTGCAACATTTCTGCAACAACATTACTTCACCTAAGCTTGAGGAGAACTAAATGAGTTAACTCATTATGGCATTTAGAACAAGGCATATGGAAGCAGTCAATATCAGCCGTTATTTTTAGTCCATAATGCATTGACTTCAATTCCAGTGAGCATAGGAAGTCTACCAAAAACAGTCTAAAGACAAAATTCTCACAGGTTTGTCCTCCAATAAAAATCACAAAGAAACTCTTCATACCTCTGCGGGAAAAGAAAAGGGAACAAGCAGCTCAGAGAGCAAAGGTAAAGTACTCTTTACCTATTGACAACTGTTTCTGCTCTCCTTTCTCAGATCTGTGGAGTGTTGCAAATGAAGAGCCTTTCTCTACACCAAAGAAAACAATCTGGACAATATATCCCCTAATGAAAGCATGTAGCCTGTTTTTGTACAGCCCACAAACAAAAAAAAATTTTTGGTTTCTAAAGAATTATAAACAACAACAACAACATAGAAAAGACTGAGTGATAGAGACTATACATGTTCCACAAAACCCAAATATTTATCTGATGGCCCTTTACAGAAAACGTTTGCTGATTCCACTGTGTTGAGGTGTGTGAACACCCTAATTCCAACCTTCCAGCTCAGCTCATCCTTAGGGAACTGAAGGAGAGGTTAGGGTTCCATATCACCTCCCCACTTCCCAATCATCTTCTCTTTCCATTGTCAATCTACTCCACTAATGAAATCCACAAATATGAAAAAACACAAAAACAAAAAAACAACTTTCCAAAGAGCTGCCTAAGCAAAGAGTGAATCAGAAGAGAGAGGCAGTCCCATCTTATTTATAGGGACAATAACTGAAGATTTTCATTAAGCTTTTACACATAAAAACTAGATCTTTTTTAGTAGTAATTAGCTAATCCACTTCTTTCTTCCCTTCTGTTTATAAATTCAGGGTCCCCTGAAGGCAAGTACCTAAATTAGCAGACCCTAGGGACAGTCCTGCTTCCATATTTCTAATTCTTTACAATTTATTCTTTATTAAGCTGTGGGTTTAAAGTACTGGAATTAGTGTTCTTTGTTTTCCTTCAGAATGCATTTCCTTTCTTTCCCAAGCAACAGATTTTCAAAAGCAATGGACAAGGAACAGTTTCCAATAACGTCTGGTTGACAGTAACACAGGAGAGAAAAACAAGGCAAGCTTCCCCTCCTTTTCTCACCATCTTCCCATTTAATGAAGAAACATAATTAACGACAACCTTATTAAAATTAGCAAAGCAGTAAGACTTTAACGAAGGTAATAATTAAGCCATATTAACCCTTGGGTTAAATTTTGTCTGACAACACATGGCCATCTATAAAGGCAGAGGGTACAAGACAAGACCTAAGTTATTAAGCCACCTGGTTGGAGCCACCCCATCTCTACTTCTTTCCCACCAAGAGAATCTGCTTCCATGGCCCCTGACCTCATTCCAACCATTCTGTCCTTGTTTATACTTTTACCTCTGCTAGAAATAGAAATTTCCTTCATTCTGTTGAACTCTTCTTTTCTTCACTGCTTTATTACCACTCAACTAAGACTTTTAAGCCTGGGTCTAAAAGATATTCTGACTCTATATTGGTTGGTGTTGACACTGACATAGCTCTCTCTAGAAACCTTTTAATGACCCTTAACAACCATAACAAAGAATGAGACCCTTGAATTATCTATCTACTACTGTTTTTGAAACAATCATTTCTGAGATTACATCACCTCTTGGATTCTTGTGGTGCCCTTACTTTGAGTTGTCCTCTATTCCACAATATTTTTTTCTCATATACTTAATTCAAAACTCAGCTTAAAAGTCACTTTTTCTGGTGAGACTTGCTTGACAACTTCAAAGGGAAAACTCTCTCCTTCCTATAAGCCACTAAATATTTGTTGGCTCACTTGTAAGTTATATACTAATATTTAGCAACATCTCATATTATTTAGCTTGCATTACATTTTAGTGTTTTGTTTGTCTCCCAGGTCAATAAGAAACTGCAAGGGACATATTTTATGTTCTCCATATTCCCTATGGCCATGTAGAATGTCTCATACATAACAGGTGCTAAGTAAATGTTTACAAACTTGATTGATTACTTAATGAGTTCATAAGCTAGGAATGCCTTGTGTGAAAAGCTGGGCTTCTTTTAATTGTATTAACACAGTGATCCCCAGAAGTCATTGAACATTAAAATATATTGAGGAACTTTTAAAACTGTGGTTGAGATGGTTGCACCTAATACAAATTAAATGTGAAAGTCTGGGAGCAAGAGCCAGACATAAGTACATTTTAGAGATCCAAGGGGATTTCAATGTGCAGTAAAGTTTAGGAACAACAATATCATCTTCATCTAGAGCTAGATCTTCCATTTAATTGTGCCCCAACATTGATTTCAACAAACAGTTGAAACAAAGTGCATTAGATGGTAGGCATGATGGCCCCTGCATTCAAGGGACGTACAATCTGGTGAGTCAAGTAAATCTGCAGCCGTGTTTTTCACTAGCACTCCCGTCTGTTAATGTCCTAGATGACTGTTTTAAAAGGTGTGTCATTTGCATTTACTGACAGTTTTATCAGTATGTGTGACAATGTACTTTAACTTTTTTATAAATACTCTCTGGGAAGGCATGGGCTCCTTGCCTTCCCAAAGAACACAGAACAGCATTGCACACATGCACGCACACACACGCATGCGCACACGGTAGAAAATGATAATGATAATGAGGATGATGGTGAAAATGATGATGATGATGATGATGATGATGATGATGATTATAGTAGTGGCAGAAGTGGTTATTGAAAAAATAAGAGCCACCAAATAGAAAAATTCTTTAAATTTCAGTATCTAATTGGATCTGGGTAAAAAAGAGGAAAGGTATAGTCAAAAGGTTGTGAATTCCTTTTGAAGTCCCTTTGGAAATATAGATTCTCCAGGTTTATGTTAAACCTTGAATTAAAGCAATCAGTATAATTTTATAAGCTTTATTTACTGCCTTTAAGGGGGAATGAATTAGATGGATAAATGCTGAATTGATATGTTGAAATGTTTTCTGCCTTATTGGTGCTATGATGCAAGCATACTAATTGGAAATTTGTTCTACAGTGAATCATTGGAAAGACAAAAATTAAATTATATTAGCTTGAATTATCAGATTTTCCTGATGTTGGGAACTTAATCACTATGATCTTTTGATTAATTTACCCTCTTCCAGCTCATTTTTATACTTCTGATTACTTTCCACTGTGATGTTCTTGAAGCCCATTTTAGATGCTCTCCACTCCAGAAGGCAGGCTGTGGGAACCAGAGGAAGACTCTGATGCCAGATCATTTTGCTAATGGAAGATAATTATTGTGATTATCTCATCCTTGCTTAAAAGCTCTAATGGTAGCAGGGCAGCCTCTCCAACAGGGTGAAATTTCAACCAAAATATGTTGACTCTCTTTGTGGAAAAACTTGTCATATTCCTCATATTCCTCTGAGCAAGGAAAGACTATTTATTGCTAATTCCTAGTGGGGAGAGACTCTTTTAGGAGAAGACTATCTAGAGTCACAGAAAGAACTCTTGTCTGGATCATTATTATTCTTGGTTTCTAGCTCTGGTCTGACTACCAGGCTGCTACATGACCTTGATCAAGCCCTAAAAACTGCTGTGGGTTTTAGTTTGCTCCCTATATAGGAAAAAGTATTGGAAAGAAAAAATGTCTTAATGGACGTAAGCATTATTTTAAAAACATGATGTAATTTTACATATGTATTCTAATTATTCATGAAAATTATAAAATTATACATAATGTAAATTTTATAAATTTAAAGAAAGAGTATCAATATCTAGTGTCTTACTCTGGAACAAATGCTACAGTCTAAATATTTCTGTATTTGGTGGGTAAAAATCACAGCTCTGTTCTTTAAGAGATATACCACCTAGGGCAAGTTACTGAACTTCTTGTAGCTTCAGTTGCATCATCTTTAAAATGGGAATTAGTTATTCCTATGTTGGGCAAGACTGAAATTTTTTTTGTGAAGGTAACACAATATATCAAAGCCAGATGAATACAAACCATCCATACTTTCAAAGAAACCAAAAACAACAACCAAAAAAACTCTTACCTACTATTTTTACATGTGAATAGTGATACAAAGAAGAAATTAAAACATTAATTCTATAGTAGACCAGAAGTATAACACACAAATACCACACTTATTTGATAAAGTCAAAATGATATAAGCCAGAAAATGGTGAGAAAAAAATATGAATGAGTTAGACTAATTTTATCCCCCAAAATTTTAAAGTTAAATTAAAAAGAATTTAATGCTGACTAAGAAAAACATAAATTGAACAGAAATTTATTGAATATTGGACTATTATATCGAATATGAATAATCCAGAAATTGTCCAAAATATATGCAGGAATTTATCATAAAGGTGGCTTTGAAATCAGAGAGAAAAAGACAGTAAATGCATGTTAGAACACTAACATCAAGGGGAGATGGGATTAGAAGAATGGCAGTTATATTCCCAATCTTCATCCTTATGCAAAAACACCTAAATTAAAAAAATAAATAAATCAGAGATGCAAGTATAAAAAGTAACAATAAAAATATACAAAGCCTTGATTGAAATTCTATAGTTTTGGTGAGGAGAAGGTTCTTAAAAATCATTTAAACAGATGCCATGAGAAGTGTTTAAAGTACCAGAAAAACACACGAAAAGTATATATGACAAATTTGAGAAACATTTCTAACAGAGGACAGACTAGGGCCTAAGGTTTTAATGTATAAAGAGCTTTCATAAATCAAGAAAATGAAATGCATAACTCAATAGAAACAAAGTATAGAAGGATGTATTTCACACACGAAATAATGCACTGGCCAATAAATATAAGAAAAACATGTTCACCAAAAATTTTTTAAATTAAATGAAACATATTTCCTAAACTATTAGCTAGCTATAGATTTAAAGGTTGAATGATCTTTAGTATTGACTAGATTGTAAGTCACAAGCCACAGAGGGAAATAGGAGTGTCAGAAAATATGTTTTGCATATTAGTAGAAATGTAAATTAGTACAAACTTTTAAGAGAATATTCTGGCCCTATTTATCAGCTTTAAAATGTGTTTAGTATTCATCCCAGCAATTCTACTGAAGAGAAATTTTCACTCAAAAGGCTAACCTTATAATCAGCTCTTTGCTCTGCTTCTGTAGATATGCTTGCTGCATTGGCCATAGAGCAGGGTGACCTTGAAATTAACTAAAGACTCATCTTCCCTTTTGCTTGTTCTGTCTAAATAACAAACGTAACTGCCTATAACCCATAGCAACCCCCGCACTCTGTAACCACCTGAGGAAAAATTAACCAATTGGCTCATGCCAACTAAGCCCTATAAAAGCAAGGTTGCCCCTGAGCTCAGGGCTCAGATCTTCAGAGAGCTAGCTCCTCTGGGACCACTGGCATAATAAACCTGAGTTCTCCAACTCTGAGTGGTGCTTGGTTTCTCACCAGTCTGATTTTTGCAACATTTCTGCAACAGTACTTTTAGCCATTTACTCTACCAGTGGTAGGAAGGACATATAGGAAACTCCGTTAGCCCTTATATGTTGGTCTAGGAATGGTCAGTAGTAGTTGGAGCCATTTTCTTTTCTAAGTTACAGTGCTCTGTATCACTTTTTTTTCTTCTTTTGTTTGTGAATGTGTGTTTCTGTCATGTGCAAATATGACTGTTCTGCTACCTGCAAAAATGGTTCACGAAAATAAGACAACTGTACTTACTTTCAAGAGATGTTACGAATATTAGTGATAATATGTATACTATGCTGAATATTGATTAGCATCTAGTAAATCATCAAAAAAATATGGCTTTTTAATATATATTTACTTTGGGGAAAAAATTACAACCAGTAACTCTTTCCCACCCCACCCCCAGCTTCCTTCTTTACCATTATCTTCCTTAAGTGATCATTTAGAAAGACTACAAAATGTCCTCAATTTCATTATCTAAGTAATATAATTCCATCAAAACTAAGAAGTGAATAGAATTATGAAATATGTCTTATTTCTAGAAGAATCTTAGAGAATCAATCCAACTCTTCTGTTCTATTTAAAAATAAATACAATGGTTACCACAATTCCAAGGGAGGGGATGTGACTTGCTGAATGAAGGCCCTGGCTTGTTAAGGCTGGGTGGATGCAGAACATACACAAATGAAATATTCTGCTAGTGATCACAAGTGGGGAAGATGTTCTGAAGAAGATTCTGGGAAATAGAGAGGACTAACTTATTTGAGGGGAAGCAGGGACACGAGAAACTAATGTCCCCTACAAGTACTGTAATTCTGAAATGATAATGGTCACCAAATAAAAACATATTGACATGGATACCCAAAGGAAGTGCTCTTTGTGAGGTAGGAATGAGTAAAGATGATGGGAACTGATACCACAAAGGTGTACCTCTGCTGCTTTTGCTTTTCTTCTTTAGAATTCCCATGAAAATGGGTAAAGGGCCCAGAAATCAGACTCGAGTCCCAAGATCTAGTTTTTTCCCAAATCCCAATTAGCTTTAGAACTTTCTTAGTCACTTAACTAAAAAAGAGCCAACCTTTCTACTCCACTGTCCTGTTCTGAGGGTCAAATAAAATATTTATTAAAGTACTTTACAAAATCAAAGAATGATTCCAATGTAAGATACTGTCATTGGTTAGCTTTCTCTTCCAGTCACTTGTTGCCTTTACAAAGAAGCCTTATTTAACACACAAAGGTGCATCATAAATGGTTCCATAAAAAGTAGATACACAGAACACACAAACCAAAGGAAGACTATTTACACATAGTGCTGAGAATAACGCCCCAAAAGAAGCAGACTGGAAAGTGAGTTCAGTAAATGCTTTGACCTTGTAGATTAACCCTGGATGCTCTCAGTTGACTGGCTGGCTATGTGACTTCCCAGATTTGAAGAGCCTACAGTCTTCAGCCCTCAGTTGTTAGTGTCCCCCTGAGAAGGGAATGAAGAAATGCTCTCCCACATATACACAACTTCTCTTGAAGGCCCAGAAAGCTCATTTTAGGATTAGAGTCAAAAACCCTATTACAATTAACTCAACAGCCACCTCCAGAAGTCTTTGGTTGCACCAGAGGACACAGCCCAAACTCACTGACCCAGAATTAATAAGACCTAGCTTGGTTTTCAGTCATTTATTGTGCATTTATTCTATTACATAGTATATTCTGTGCTTGCTAAGTATATCATCGAGATTAATCATACTAGTATTTTCCTAATCAGGGGAGCATAACAGACAATGTTTTAAGAGCTCCTATGTTTGAAAAATGTCTGTTTCTACCCTTGTACTTGAAGATTTGGAGATATAGAAGTCAGGTGTTCAGGCCTCAATTGTTCTGATAGAGAAATTCGATTCGATTCTAATTTTTGACCTTTTGTAGACAATTGCTTTTGTTGAGTCATTGTATTTGAAGTTGTTTTTTAATGTCTTGAAAATTTTAGAATTTTTAGGATAAATCTCTATGTTCTGATATTAAACTATAATAGGTCCTGTTATCTATTTTAACATAATTTTGCTGGGCATTTGGTGAGCTTTTTAAAGATGGAAACTCATGCTCCTCAGATCTGGGAAATTTAATTATTTCTTTGATAATCTGTTCCCATCAGTTTCCCTCTTCTTCCTGTCTGAGTCCCATTAGCCAGATGGTGGACCTGTTTGAGCCTCCTTTTCTCACCATTTCTCTCCTTGTTAAGGGCCTTTGTTAGTATCATTTTTAATGTCCGCTTCCTAAGAGATAGTCAACTTTATCTCCCTATGCTTGTACTGACTTTTACTTTCCAGCTATTTAATTTTCAAAACCTTTTTTTTCCCCTCTGAAAGATTCTTTCTAATAACATCTTGTTTTGAGTCAGAGATAATGTATATTCTAGCTCTTCGAGAATGCTAATAAAATTGCATTTTTCTGTGTGCTTGCTTGTTGTGTAGGTGTATTGCCTTCTGCCACATGTGATGTTGGCTTTGCTAGAAACATGACTGATGACCGTTGGCTAGCCTTTCACAGGAAAGGGGGGGGTCACTCAGAAAGTAAATAATCAGATCTTTCATTAACTATTTTCTCTTGTACTAGTCAGATCCCTAAGAAGAATATTTTAATCTCTGCATGAAGGAGATTAGCCTAGCTGCGATGAGGGAACTCAATGAGGGAAGGGATTCGGGAATTGCAAATTTCCTAACAATACTTCCACATCATCTTCTATTTAGCAACATGTTACCCTTATCCTCAGATATGACGTATTCCAGAAGTGTCCACTCTCCTGAGGATAAACCTCCACTCTTTTATCTGGGGTTAGGGGAGATGAGAAGAATGATAATGAGATTCAAGATCTAAACTTCATCAGATTTTCAGCCACTATTTCTAATTTTCAATCTTATTTTCAGATATAGCTGGTCATGCCAATTGCTGTGTCTTTTAGGGTTTACAAATCAAACTCTTCTCAGATTCTCTCACCGCTGGCCTACCTTCCTCCAAGAGCTGCTAAGTCATTTACCACATGCCATAAACTACTCTGCTTCTAATATTTTGACGCTTGTCTTTTTCACCTTTATTTTTCAAGCTTTCAATTGTTTTTTTTTTTTTTGTTTTTTACCCTTTATTTGTTCTTAGTATGGTTCTCAGAAGACATAGAGATAAATGCTTGTGTTTGATCAATCAGAACTAGAGAAGTTTTGAAGGCAGTAAAAGGGTGAGGAGGAAGATCAAGGCTCCAGAGAATCATGATCAGCAAATATCTTATAGAATAGTCATTAAACAACCAATTTAAAATACCTCAATATGTTACTCCACTATCTATTTTACCATATCCATGCAAAAACAGCCAAATTCTAGGTTTAAAGTACCAGAATCTTGTAAATAAAGGTAATAAATAATGGCTTATTGAGTTTTCCAGATCCTCTGACAGGAAGCTAAGGAACACTGCCTCTTAGCCAATAAACATTTTTAAAGGTACTGTTAAAATGACCAAGTTTAAAATGCCATAAAAATTATATCAAGATTTAAGTAATTTCTCTCTAATGGCTGGACAGCATGCCTCAAATTGTCTACTTTGGGTTTTAAATTAAGAGATGACAAAAATATAAAAATTGCAGCTAGATATTAAAAAATGGGTCTTTCAGATTTTTACCTCTGCACCTTTAACAACAGGTAGCACTGGGAATTTTCCTTTTTGTTGAGGAACTAGACTTTCTTCCCTATTCACACTGAAATTGAAATGTCAGAGGCATAAGGCTGTATGAGAAAGCCATTCTCATAGGAGATCCCAAATTTATGAGCTACCCCATCCAATATGGCACACTCTGGGTCCTATGGGACATTTCAATAAGTTAAATTAAAGTCATTGACTTCAGGAAATGAAATTTAAGTAAACAACAACATTAAACAGCCTTGACAGACACAGGGGAATTATTATTGCCATTGTTGTGTTTTCCCTAGCTTTTCTCTCTCAAAAGCTTGGCATGTACCCTCTACATTAGCAAGAGATGAGAAAACATGGTGTATGCAGACAAATTTTGATCTTATAAAATTGCAAGAGTATTATTCATTTTGCCAAAGATTCAGGTCCTAAAATCTGAGGCTGTCCAAAGACCTAAGAACAGCACCCACCAATTGATGTCTGCATGCAATCTGTCTTTCAGCTCCAGAACAACATGTTAAAACATAAATGATGCCACTTCCTTGAACACTGCATCCAGAACCACAATAAACACCACCTGTTAAAAAAAAGTAGCACTTAAAGGGCCATCTAGCCAGGCTCCAGAACATTGCAAAATTTGTTCCCTGCTATTGTTCTGTGATCTTGCAACATCCAAGGTGAGGGAGTTGCAAAAAGAAATCTGTTTTGACATGGTAATGCTAATTGTCCCCAAATAAAATATTTTTATTATGACAGCTAATTTGAAGAATTGCTGACATGTCCTAGAATAGACAGCTAAAAATCGTTATTAGAATGAATATTTTTATCTCATTTTTCCTTATGGAGAGAAACATATCTAAGAGGCAAATCTTATATGCCTCAAAAAATCAACATTATCTCTATATGTAAGAATTGCTTAACAGATGAAGAGCTCAGAAATGGCTGCCATTTGCTCTTAGGACTATTCAATCCTCCTCCTCCTCTCCCCACCCCAAATCTATCTCTATCTCTATCTTTATCTCTCCCTCTCCCTCCCCCCCATGCACACACACACGCACGCACACACACCGTGTAAATAAATCAGCAGCAACATTTATAAAAAGATAACACAAATGCTTGCATCTTTTTTAACACAATTATTTTTTGTGCATAGAATGAGAGACTCAAAAATACCTGTAGTTACTTACTATTCTACCTCTTTTAGTTTTATTGAGGTATAGTCAACAATTAAAAATTGTTTATATGTAAGGTATACAACTTGATAATTTGATATATGTATACATCATGAAATAATCATTATAATCAAGCTAATTAACATATTACCTCACATAGTCATGACCTTTTTGGAGTGTGATGAGAACAAGTAAGATGGACTCTCTTGGCAAATTTCAAGTATACAACACAGTATTGTTAACTACAGTGTTATACATTAGATCTTCAGAACCTATTCATTTTGCATAACTAAAATCTTCTTCTACTTTTTGACCAACATCTCCCCATTTCCTACTCCCCTCAATCCTTAGAAACTACCATTTTACTTTGTTTCTATGAATTTGACTATTTTAAGATTCCACATATGAGATCAGGCAGAATTTCTACATCTGGCTTATATCAGTTAGCATAATGACCTCTAGGTTTATCCAAATTGTCTAAAAGGCAGTATTTCCTTCTTTTATATGACTGAATAGCATTCTATTGTGTATACACACCATATTTTCTTTATTCAGCTGTCAATGGACACTTGTTTTGATATCTTGGCTATGGGAACAACACTGTAATAAACATAGAGGTGCAGATATCTCCTAAAGATCCTATTTTTATTTCCTTCCTATATATACCCTGAAGTGGGATTGCTGAGTCATACTGTAGTTCTATTTTTAACTTTGGGAGAAACCTCCATATTGTTTTCAATAATGACTGTACCAATTTACATTCCCACCAACAATGCACAAGGGTTCTCTTTTCTCCACAGCCTTGCCAACATTTGTTAACTTTTGTCTTTCTGATAATAGCCGTTCTAAAAAGTGTAAAGTGATCTCCTTGTGGTTTTGATTGACATTTCCCTGATGATTAGTGAAATTGAGCACCTTTTAATATACTCGTTAGCCATTTGCATGTCTTCTTTTGAGAAATGTCTATTCAGGGCCTTTATACATTTTTTTAAATTGGGTTGTTTGTTTTTTTGGTTGACTTGTATGAGTTCTTTATATTTTAGATATCAACCCCTTATCAAATATATAATTTGCAAATATTTTCCCCATTCCATAGGTTATCTATGCACTCTATTGGTTGTCTTTTTCTCCCACTGTGCAGAAGCCTTTTAGGTAATGTAAACCCTCTTGTCTATTTCTTGCCTTTGTTTTGTGTATTTTTGTGTTATATCCAAAAAAAATCATTGTCTATACCAATCCCCCAAAAAGATATCTTTTTTACTATCACTCCTCATCCAATATTTTCCTACATTTTTCTTGTATATCTCAGATAATTTTTCCCACTCTATTTCACACAATATACTTACAAATAATTATATTGTTATCAAACATTTTATATATGATAGTGAGAGGGCGGAGAAAGTTTAGTTATTCTGAAAGCCAAATACGAGGAGCTCTATATAGAATAGCAGCACCAAGCAACTAAAGAATGACAACAAAAATCTAAAGAGTAACCATCTTCCTTCAGGGCTTTCACATATTGAAAAATGAATAAATACATATCTTGAGACAAATGAAAATAGAAATACGACATATTTAAACTTATGAGATGCAGCGAAAGCAGTTCTAGAGAGGAGTTCATAACAACAAATGCCTACATTAAGAAACAAGAAAGATCTCAAATAAACAACCTAATTTTATACCTTGAGGAACTGGAAAAGGAAAAGCAAACTAAGCCCAAAGTTAGTAGGCAGGAGGAAATAAAGATCAGAGAAGAAATAAATGAAACAGAGAAAAGATAAGACTAAGTGAGAAGCAAAACTGAGTGGGAATAATTTTAGAAATAAGCAAAGTTGGCAAACTTTTGTCTAAACTCACCAAGAAAAAAGAGCAAACCCAAGTAATATTAGAAGTGAAAGAGGACACATTACAACTGATACCACAGAAATAAAAAAGATTATAAGAAACTATTGTGAACAATTATACACCAACAAATTGGACAACCTAGAAGAAATGGAAAAAATCGTAGAAATATGAAAGACTGAATCATAAAGAAATAAGAAATTTTAACAGACTAATTATCAGTAAGAACTTTGAAATCAGTAATCAAAAAGCTCTCAATAAATAAAATTCCAGAATCAGATGACTTCACTGGTAAATTCTACCAAACATTTAAGGAAGAATTAATATTAATCCTTCTCAAAGTCTTCAAAAATATAGAAGAGAAAAGAATACTTCCAAACTCTTTTTATGAAGCCAGCATTATCCTCATATTGTTGCAGAAATGTTGCAAACAGACTGGTGAGAAATCAAGCACCACTCAGAGGGTTGGAGAACTCAGGTTTATTATGCCAGCGGTCCCAGAAGAGCGAGTGCTCTGAAGATCTGGGCCCCGAGCTGAAGGGCAACCTTGCTTTTATAGGGCTTAGTTGGCATAGGACAATTGGTTAATTTATCCTAAGGCAGTTACAAAGCGCAGGTGTTGCCATGGGTTGCAGGCAGTTACAGAGCACGGGAGTTGCTATGGGTTACAGGCAGTTACATTTGTTATTTAGACAGAACAAGCAAAAGGGAAGATGAGTCTTTAGTTAATTTCGAGGTCTCCCTGCCATACATCCTATATAGCAAGCATATCTATGAAGCAGAGCAAAGAGCTGATTATAAGGTTAGCCTTTTGAGTGAAAATTCTTCTTCAGTATCAAAACCAGACAAAGACTACACAAGAAAAGAACATTATAGGCTCATGTCTCTGATGAATATAGTTGTAATAATATTCAACAAAATATTAGCAAACAAAATTCAATAATATACTAGAAGAATCATACACCATGATCATGTAGGATTTATTCCAGGGATATGAGGATGGTTCAGCACCTACAAATCAACATGATACACCGCATTAACAGAATGAAGAATAAAAATCACATGATTATCTCAATAGATACAGCAAAATCATTTGACAAGATTCAACATCTATTCATGATGATACCTGTCAACAAACTGGGCACAGAGGGAATATGTCTCAACAAAACATAGGCCATATATGACAAGCCCACAGCTAACAAAATACTCAACAATGAAAAGCTGAAACCTTTTCCTCTAAGGTCAGAAACAAGACAAGGATGCCCACTCTCACTACTTTTATTAAACATAGTCCTGGAAGCTCTAGCTAGAACAATTGAAAGAAAAAGAAATAAAAGCATCCAAATTGGAAGAGAAGAAGTAAAACTGTCACTATATGCAGATAGATCTACACACTGAAAACATAAGACATGATGAAAGAAGACACAAATAAGTGGAAAGTTATTCTGAGCTCCAGCATTATAAGAATTGAGGTTGTTAAAATGTCCATACTACCCAAAGCAATGTACAGATTCAATACAATCACCATCAAAATTCTAATGGCTTTTTCACAGACACACAATTGTGACAATCATTTTGCAATATATAAATTTATGAAATTATTGTGTTGTACAGCTACCACTAATATAATGTTATATGTCAATTATATCTCAAAAATTGAATGGCTGAATTGATTAATAAAGAAAAAAGAAATAAGCAAATATTCCAACAATTCTAGATAGTTGTATCTTAAAATCTAAGTTATATTTTATCTGATACTTTAAAAGATGATATAGAATCAAGCAGACAGGGGTGAGATAATTGACTCCTGTAGTTAGAAGCAACCAAGAGAGTGTTTATTCCAAGTTCCTAAACTTACAAGGAAAAATGTTGCTTCTCAGAGAGAAACACTGATTTATATAGAATTTAGTCAGTGGTAGAACAAGTTTGGCTCTAGTTCTTATTTCTGACCTATACAACAATGTCCTGCCTCAGTGGTCACTAAGTATCATCTCAATCTACACAAGGGAAGATCTAGCTTTCCGTAGTTTCCTCCACCACCATCTCCAGCAGACAAGTTACAAGAAGGGAAATTTCACATCTCTATTAATCCCTCTTCCCATTAAATAAGGCCTGCTTAGTGACATTTCTGAGCAATACTGTAAGAACTCCCATAGACTTGGGTAGTTTCTCTATTTGGATCTGGAGCTCAGGAATGTCAGAAAACTAGGGTGGAGGGTGGTGGGGAGGGGTCTTCGTTGATCTTAGACAGTTACAAGAGGGTTGTAACAGTTCTAAACATTGTATCCACAGCTGCATTCAAAGTCAGAAAGTGGGAGGTGACACAAGGGAGAAGTATTTCTTTTTTTCAGCGATGGAAACCTTTTTCATGACCTTCCAGCAAATTTTCTTTTTGTGTGTGCATGCCACTTGCCGTAACTTAGTCGCATGTTCACTGATATTTGTGATGGGAAGGGCCTTTCTTCCAAGACCACTTGGTCAGAGGATGGGACGTCTAGAACGGCACAGGAAGGGCCTCCAGAAATCCACATCTCTCAAGAGTGATGGGGATACCAGCTCTGATACTTGTCATCAGAGACACTTTAAGTGAGAGGTGCAAGAGAGAAGTAGTGTTGCTCGTGAAATCTCAAAGTTGAGGGAGCAGAACCCATAAATGGTAGAAGAGGGAGAAGCCTAGGTGCTGGCCTCAGATGCATAAAAACTCCAATCTAGACTTACGAAGCAATTTTAAAATGAAGCTATTAATTTCAACATATATATGTTCATAGAGTTAAAAAAGATGTTTTATTTCTTTAAATTCATGTTCAATCATACCACCTAGAGTATACTATGAAATACAACTCCTCTAATCATCTCGAAGGTGGAAAAACCTTACTGTACTATATTTTAAGTAATGAAAGTTTCAATGTGGTGAATGTTAATATTCAAAATTTACCACATTCAAAAAAATGACCTTTGGCATTTTTTCATCTTCAAATACACTAGCAATATGAAAAATGAAAAGGCGGGGCCTCTCTTGACACCTGAGAAGCCCAGGGCCTCTGATTACATGCTTCTCTTTATCGACAACACTGGTGTCCCTATCTTGACGTCCCAATGTGGTTTAAAAAAAAATCAAGTAGCTTGAGGCAAAGCATTTACAGAAATATACGAAAAGATCTGTCACATGGCTTGGGAACTGTGTCTCCTTAGAACTTTGCTACTCAAAGTTTGCTCTGCATCAGCATCACCTGGGGTTTATTAGAGATAGAGGATCTCGGGCCCCATTGTGCAGACTCACTAAATCAGACTCTGCATTTTAATAAGATCCACAGTGATTCACATGTACGTTAAAATGTGAGAAGCTTTCCCTTAGAAAACTTCAAGCCCAACAACTTCTTTCCCTGGAAGAGGAAGCCGGTTTGAAGAGAATAACTAACTCAGCAGTAGGAGGGTTGAGGTTTACTCCCAACCTGGTCCACTCCTCCTCAATCTCCTGTTGCCTTCGTGATGAAAGTCCCTGGAGCTGCAGGTACAAAGTGAAGAAACAGACAAATGTGACTAGACCTGTGATCTGGAAAGGTAATGGTACGAGCAGTAAATGCAGATTTAAAGTGTCCTTTTTAGGAAGCCCATCTCTAACCTAAGCTTTAAGTGAATAAGTAACTTTCTGTTGGGTCCATTGTTTCATTCACACATTCTTTCCACAAACATTTTTTAATGCTTGCTGTTTACAAGGATTTAGCCGAGACTCTTACCAGTACTTCTTGGCAATATTTGATGTGAATTCTCTTTAAAATGGGACTTTATAACGGTGCTAAAAGGTAGTTTTTAAAAAATGAATTTATAATATAGAATAAACTTTCTCAGATTTGCAAATACCTAACTTTATCCAGATTAACAGTTGCTTAAACAAGTAGAAATTTCTTTTCTCTCACGTAAATGTTGGCAGTCCACGGCTCAGGACTGGGGACAGGCTTTCTTTCTCAGCACCCCGCTGTACTTACCAGCATGGTCTCCACATACAAGGTACTGAGAAGGAAGAAATGGGATGTCCTCTTCCCATAAGGACTCTTCCTGGAAGTTGCACTCACCTCTGCCACTCATTTTCACTGACCGCAGCTCAGTCACACAGCTATACCCATCACAATCCAGGTTTTGATATTTTGAAGTCTGGCCATTGTAATTAAAATGTCTGTTGTCTTTATTCCACATTTAAGGAACAAATTTGACAAACTAAAGCTGAATAAACATTGATACCTTTGTCCCTTTCTCAGACAGCCTTGCCCTAAAGCTATGAGATGGCCCCACAGCTTCCAGTGGGCTGAAAGGGAGCTGTGATGGGAGAACACACTGGTTGGTTTTAGTATGTATTATTTGGCTCTCACAGCAAAGAGTTGGGGATTTTTCTTAGAATTAATGGAGAACTTTGTGAGAACAGATTGGAGAACCTAGGTAGCCATTCCTTTTCCGGGTAACAACAGCATATTTACACTGGGAGAGGATGAATAGCACAGGCAAAGGCCTCCTTTTGATAAATGTTTTGTAGATTTTGGATGCCTTCAAAATCTGTGACCTTGGGCACAGGTCACAGTAATTTTTTATGTATGTACGTATTTTGTCTCAGGAAACCTAGTGATCCCTTCTGGTGCCTTTGTCTGATATTCACACATGGGCTACAGAAAGCCACCTCTGTCATTAGCACAGCCCCTCATTCCCAGTAACCAAAAAATATTCCTGGCTAGGAAGAGAAGAATGGGAGTGGGGGAAGGGCTTAGGACCTTCAGAACAACTGAAGATTTATACTCTCTGCAGAAAGACAAAAGCAGTATAGATGGCATCTTGACATTGTTTCACGTTACATTTGATGTGGAATATGGGAATCTGGGGCCCTTCTGGCCAGTCTTTGTTTTGGTTTCCTGAGATTTACACTCGTTGCAGCTCAAATAATTGAAATAAAATCTAATCCAAGGAAGGAGGCTTCCCTAATTTTGGCAGGTTTGAAAACAACAGCTGAATGTTTTAATCGGAGAATGACGTGATCAATATTTTATAAAGATTCAGCTCTCCGAGGTAAGAAAAAACCAAAAATGTTAACATTTCTATTAAAACATGAGATTTTAAAATGTATCTGTGTCAGTAAGTCATCTTTCATATGTAGCACAATTGAAATGCATTTAAAACACATCTTTCAAGCATTTGAGTTCATTCAAAGCGTCTGTCTTTGGGGTGGAATGTTTCTCATTTCTTCAATGACACTGGTCTCCCTAGTCGATCCTGGAGTGACTTTGAGTAGATAACTCTTTGAAGCCATATTTCCAGCTGCCTACTGTTGCTCTTGGTTCTCACAACACAGAGTCAGGGACTCTTAGCCTCAACCTGTACAAAACTAACCTTGTCACTTCTCATGAAGGGCAGCCTCTGCCCTCTCACTGTCTCTGAATAGAGCTTCCCAATCACCTCAGAGTGACCTTCAACTCTGCTTTCCATTCTCTAGCTACTTATGTCTGACAAGTCTACCTTATTTCCAAGATGTCTTGCACCTCTCCTCCTGCCTCTCCGTTCACTGTGCTCATTCATTCTTCAGTGGTTTTCATATATGCTGTCACTCTCTTCCCCTTATAACTGCTCGTATGCCTCACTGATAAATCTTCTGAGGTACAGTCTTGAAAATAGCACTCCACTTTCAAAACTCTTCAGTGGTTTTGTGTTACTTACAAAGTCTGTATGATAAAGGGATGCTAGTTCTGCATATCCGGATGTGTGTGTTTTAATAGTGATTTTTTTATATATATAAAAATGAAGTCACATAAGATAGATTGCAAAAATAAACAGAGAGCTCCTGATGACGCTAGGAAGACTAGCATGAACTCTTGCCAATTAGATTCCCATTGGGGGCCTTCAGTCCCTCACAAACCCTTCGGGGAAAACCTCAGTCATAGTTACAGAATTCTGAAGACTTCTGGGTTTTTACATACTATGATTTCCTTCTGGTTTTCATATTCTATGATTTTACTAATGCATGTAATCTCTAACATACAACAATCTCCAAAATTACTATACTTTCAAGATTTGAATACAGTATCCCACTGCTAATCTTCTAATGTGCTATAATCTCTCTTTTCTTCCTTTTAACTCCCCAGCCTACCTCGAATTTGTTAATCACGTGGCAGTTTTCACCTTCTATCCCGGGACAAACTGAAAAGTTCATCGAAGCCAGGGACTCTGCTAATCCACCTGGTAGAAAAGAATCTCCAATATAATAAGTGAGTTATTTAACTAAGTTAAATAGAATATCCAATTTAGGCATCCCAGAATGCATTAGAGCTTGAGGAAGGCCTTCCCTACACTTCCAAAATGTGGAAACCTTGTTAAAATTAAATGGCTATGAGGTAACTCCAGCAGAAGCAGATGGGCCCCTAAATAAAAATGTGACTTTCTTTGGCCAAAAACATAATAATGCAAAATTAGAAGAGTCTACAAAGCCACCTTTACTTCTGGCACCAACTGCAAGCTCAGGGGTCTCCAAGACCACACTGGGATTCAGTAATTTGCTAGAAAGACCCATAGAACTGACTGAAAGCTTTTATACTTGTAATTACAGTTTACTGCAATGAAAGGATACAGATTCTATCAGCTGAAGGAAGAGATGCATGGGACAGAGTCCAGGAAAGCTACCACTTGTCAGCTCCCAGGGGAGTCATGGACAGTACTACCTTTTCCAGCAACAATGAGTGACATTATACATGGTGTACTACCAGTCAGGGAAGCTAACCTGATCCTTGCTTTCCAGAGTTTTCATTGGGGCTCCATCACATAGGCATAGCTGATTACCCATATACTCAACCTCAGTTTTCAGCCCCTGTAGAAGTCAAGCTGATACAGTATGACCCCAGTCTCTACCCTAAATCACACTGTTAGACTATCTGATGAGGCCAGCCTAAATCACATTGTTAGATTATCTACTGCGACCTAAGGTACTCAGGCGACCAAAGACATTACAGTGTTTAGAGATTTTCTTTCAGAAGCAGAATGCAAAGGTCTAGGCATGATTAAATTCCATACTACACAAATAGATATTGGATAACTGGAAAATACAAAGGGAAAAAAATCCTTCACCCAGAAGCAACTAGTTTTACAACTCTGAGATTCAAATACTTAGAAAGGAGAATGGTTCAAGTGTGAGCATCCTGACTGTACCTTCTGGTTAGGAAGAGACAAATGTAAAATAATGTACCATGTCCCCAAAAGTGGCCATTTGGTTTCTTCCTTAGTGAATCTAGAACATTCTTTCTAATTTCAGCTCCCCAAGAAAGTCGGGATCATCACAAGGATTAGAGGGAAGCTAGAATAGCTGATGCCAACACAAGTTTGACACTCCTAGAATAATACCACCCATTAAAAGGCAAAATAGCCTTCCCAAGACAGGATGCCTTGGAAGAAGCTTCATAAACAAAAAGCAAAACATCAGATAAGATTAGGATGTTTTGCAGGAAACAAACTTCCTCTCTAGGATACATTTCTAAAAGGCTCCCTCCATCCCCTCTGGCTACCAGCTGAACTATTGGCTGGTGGAAAGATAGATAAGGAACTATCCTACAAGAGAAGATAGTAAGCGCTATCAGAGACCCCAAATTCACACAGCTGCAGCTTACTTGCCACCACCTTTAAGGGGCTAGATTTCCCAACCCTAAGAGAACATCCATCCATCAGTGTTCCTTCTCCTCCTCACCTGTGTCTCCCTGAACTCTTAGGCACTACTTCTCTTTTGTCTCAAAATTTTCCAATGAAAGACCCAGTTTCCCAAGGAGATACATATGGTATTATCTACTTTTATAGTCAATGATGACAACAAATTAGTAGCAGCAGCAGCAGCAGCAGCAGCAGCAGCAACTAATATTAAGACATAAGACTTTAAAAAGCACAAGCAGCGCTTCTAGCTCAGTGGGTTTAGGGTTATACCAGAGCATAGTTCTTTTTACAAAAGCCCTCCAAGCCATCTGACACAGGTTTTTGCTTAAAATCCTAATTTACACTAGTAAAAAAATATGTATGCTAAAACAAATCAGGGTTAAGAGCTCTGATAGATAAGAGCGTTTTATCAATTCTGCTTAGACAACTTTACTCTGAAGATTTGACCAAGTTGTCTAAAGTTCTCCTCTGAGAGCACTAACTGCATGTATATCTCATTGACTTTGCACACATAAATATCCAATCATCTGGAGACAGAAATCTGGATGAGAACCACTGGTGTTAGAATGGCTAAAATTTTAAATAAAATGGGAGAGAGACTGACAGGACCATGTGATGGCCAGCATGTGGAGCAAGTGGGGACTCTCATATGCCATTTGGGGAAGCACATATTGTTACACCCACTTTGGAAAAGTTGGCAGGTGCTACTAAGGCTGAACTTATACTTGCCCTGTGATTCAGCAATTACACTTCTAAAATATAGCCAGCCTATGGTCATGCCACCCTGAACGTGCTCAATCTCATCTGATCTCAGAAGCTAAGCAGGATCAGGCCTGGTTAGTACTTGGATGGGAGACCACCTAGGGATACCAGGTATTGTAGGCATAAAATAAGAATAAGAATAAGAATAAGAATAAATAACATATAGCCAACGGGAATGCACATATATGGGCATCAAAATGCATGCGCAAGGATGATCAGAGCAGGTTTTTTTCGTAGTAGCCCCAGACTGGGAACAGCAGAATTTCTAACTATGGAGTATTCACATACTTTGTTGAGACAGCAATGAAATGAACAAAATACCACTAAATGTGACAACACAGATAAATGTGGTTATGAACCAAAGCAGTCAGACACCTGAGTAAACGAACTATTCGATTCTATTTATATAAAGTTCAAAAGCATGTAAGACGAATCTGTATGGGCTACCAGGTCACCCACGAGGGACACAATAAGAAGAAATTATGTTCTGCTTCTCTCTGCTTTTAGAGGCAGCATAATGCAGTAGGTAAAAATACAAGATCTGAAGCCAGACCGCTCTGCCTGCATTAATTCCTTTTGCCTTTGTGCTCTGTGGCAAGGTATGAGATCCCTCTTTGCAGTTTCTGTTCGTGTGAAAGATGATAATAATGCCTACTTCATGGGATTTGTCAGGAGAATTAAATGAGTCCCCTTTCCTGACAGTAACTTTCTCTCCAGGACCAGTTCCCAGCATGCCGTGGCCCAATCAGACATATTTTGAACATCAGAAAGATGCTTCGGACCCAGTCTTTTTCTCCCAGAATCCTCTCCTGGGAGACTTAGGTAAATTTGTGAATCCAAATCGAAATGGAGAGAAGGGCACTTACACAGCCCCTTTACGCACCTGGCAGCAATGCCTGCGTTCTAAATGCCAGTGGCAGTGGGAACAGCAAGCTGCCTGCCGACAGTGTGAGCCCCTGGTCTGTGCCCAACTAAGTGCTTACTGAGAGGCCACCGTGCACTGCAAGGTATGATGTGCTACGTGCACCAAAGTTGCATGATACTTGTTTCGCCCTGGAGGACTCCTCTAACAGGTACATCTGAAATCAATCCAGTGATTTCCTGTGTTATGGCTGCCCTTAAACAAACAAGCAAACAAACTTATGGAATAAAAGTAGAGAACATACAATTCTACTTAATGACACACTGAGTAATATGACCTTATGGCCTGAATTACTTGGAGTGGGGACACTGTCTCCCCACCCCACCCACATAGTTCTGCAATAGTGACCTCCCTTGAGGAGCACTAAGCCGATTGCTTTGCAGGAATGGCAGAACTCAGCTAAATCTCCCCTACATTTTATTGAAATCTTCCTTCCTTAGGGACCTTGGTCTACGCTGGCCTGCAGTAAGCTTTGCATTAAAGGCTCAGTCCCAGGAAGCCAGGTCTGCAATTTTTCCACTCTTTCTGAGACCAGATAGATAAGTCTCCTTCTGGGACACAGTATAAACCAGGCCTCCCTCATGTGCGTGAGGCGCGTTCTCCAAAGAGATTAACTTGGATTAAAGATAAAATGCATGTCTGCTGACTCCTGTTCTCTTTTCTCCTTTGTTCCTAAATTCCAATGGGGAAAAGAAGACTGTTACTTTGAGAATCCCTTCAAACTCTACCACCGCTCCACGGCTGTAAAAGCCTCAGTGGACACAAGGATGGGACACTGTCTTTTGGTGGTTTTAGCGGCCCCCGAATCTCCTCCTGTCTCCTCCTCCTGTTACTACTTCTCTACGGTGGTTTTTGCTGCTGATGCCGTTTTATTACTATTTTACCACTCTGAGTCGCCTCCGGTTCCACTCACAAGATCACAATTAGCAGTGCTAACACTGGCTGCCTCTCTAAGTCGGCCACTTAAATGGAATCTCTCCCAAACAGCTCTTCATTTTGATTGGAACAGGAAAATAAACACCAACAGATTATCACAGCTGTATCTGGCACTACCATCAGAAAAGTGATCCAGGGTTGTTGTGTTTTAATTTTTCCACACTCCCAAAGATATTTTTCTTCTGCTTTACATCGCTCAGGCCCTGCTTTCATCAGGCAGCTTACTTTGGAACGAGCCAGCAATATATCCCCTTCTCATCCTCTATCACTGAGGAGGCATTAAAAATGCAACTGCCTTTTCTTAGTGAACAATTATCTCACTCATTGGCTTGATTCACTGATCTCTTAATGACAGCTTTCCCGCTGTTTCCTTTGAATGTTTAAAATATGAAACAACCCTGTCTTGTCAAGCTGAAAACTGTAGCTGAGTTTTTAGTAGCTGTTTCCAATAAATAATTTCAAGGGGTTTCAAATTATCCATCATCTGACAGCTCTCAGGAAGGTTTTCTCATCTCCTTCAGGCATAAAAAGCCATTCTAACCACGGCTCTGTCCCACTGATTACCCTCAATAATTTTCAAAATCAGTTCCATTCTTTTGAAAGAACCTCTCTCTCCATCAATATTGATGGGTGCTTAGAATGAACGCATGCCCTGGAGGAAGGGCTCTATGTGACCGTTCTTCTCTGGCCAAGATGAATGAATAAATGGATTATAAAGACTACAATGGGATACTGATCACATTTATATAGAACCTTATGAAAAGATGCACATTTAGAAAGAGAAGATCTAGGATGGGAGAAACTAAAGCATTTCTGATGGGAGGGGCAAAAGTAGCATGTTCAAAAGGAAGAAGAGTCAAGTAAGGAACTGAGAAACACCCTGACAGAGGTCACCACAGAAGTCTGTGGTATACTTTCCTGTCACCTTAACTTTCTTCCTCCTTTCTTCCCCCTGGAAGGATGAGGACAACTCAGAGAGGGGAGTTAGGAATGCAGTCCTCAGTGCATTCATAGCATTCCTAACTCAGTGCATTCATGGTGGAGAAAGATGGATGTAGCAGACTCTGTAGTGTGGAAAGGGTTCTAAGTATGAGAGCTTTACTAAGCAGAGAAGTTTCTGGAGTAGAAAATGCAGTCTTTAGATATCTTTGTGTCCAAAGTAACTGAGGTCAAAAGTTGAAAGGAGTAGAGGAAGGTAGCTGAGGACAAACTCTAACCCTAGGAATTAGTTCTGACTCTAGAATAGGGATTCTGAATATTTGTTTAAAGTGTTATGATAAAGTTGAAAAACAATTTCAAGGCTAGATTAAGTTTAATGATCCAAAATAGCAAGACAAGATGCTAACAATGTCTCTGTATATTTCTTTGAATCTTGTACTACGTCTTACTGATATTGAAAGTTATTTTAATATCGCTATGCTTAAGTTTGTGGGTTTTTTTTTTTTTAATTTAAGGAAAATTATGTTATCAAACGCAACTATGAGCTAAGCTCTGGGGTTATAAGTAAAAATAAAGTGTTTCCTAGACTCAAAGAGGTCACAAGCTAATTGCAGAAATACCCATATGACCTACCCTAACGAATGCAGTGGGCAAACTGAGGTTCTTCCCTTTTGCATGTCATCACCACCTCTAAAAAATTTAAAATATTCTCTGCTACCATCTACCTAATTACACAAGTGCAAACCAGAGACCTAATGGTTATTATAACCCACCCCCTTAAATCCAATCTTTCAGTGTGTGGATTGATGCAACCCCCTCACCTGTAAGCCTGTGCACCTGTCTGAAGTAGCCGCCATCACCACCACCCCAGCTCGCTAATGGACACCATGGTCCAGGTGACTAGAATAGCTTCTAACTGCTCTCCGCCCATACGTACTCTGGCACTCCTTTAATCTACCCTATGAACTAGAGGCAGAGTGATCTTTCCAAAATACAAATCTGATTATGTCATTTCTTTCCTCTAGTCTCGCCAAAGGCCAAGAGGCCCCTTCCCTTCATGGTGCTATTCCCTGAAGGGCCATGCTCCCTGCCATGGACTTTTAAAATAAACATGACAGTCCTTCTGCCCTTAACCACTGCTCTTCATCTTGCTTACTCATATTTTAAAGCAGGTGCTGGTCCATGACCTGTTAGAAACTGGGCTGCACAGCAGGAGAGCAGCAGGTGGCGAACGAAGCTTCACCTGTGTTTGCAGTTGCTCCCCAGCACTAGCATCACCACCTCAGCTCCACCTCCAATCATCGGGCATTCGATTCTTACAGGAGCACCAGTCCCTTATGCCAAAAAGGTTGGGGACTGCTGGTTTAAAGCCTGATCAAATATTTTTTAAAAACCTCTGCCTCATAACAGGTGAAATTTTGTATTTGTTTATGAGCTTATTTGATTAACAGCTGTCTCTGACCAGACCAGCATAGTGTTTCATGTGTACTAAACACTGAAACATGTTTGGGTGGATTAATAAGTCAATAATTAAATTAAAATAGGATTGCAAAATGAGATTCATAAATGAAAGTAGTCAAAGACAGATTGACAGAAACAGCCTTTCAGTTGAGTTTTGAAAGGTGAGTAGTTTATTAGAAGAAATTATGAAGAATATTTGGGACAGAGGGAGTGGCCTGAGAAAATATTATGAAAATGTTCAGCGTGTTTCAGAGCTATAAATCCCTTTCAACAGCTAGCAGGGAGAGGGAGTGGAGAGACTTGAGTGTGGGTATGGGATTACGCTTGAGTGAAGGCATGGATCCTGCAGGAAAAAGACCCATCTGCTGGCAGATAAAGACAATCTAATACAGTAGATAAAGGAGTGTAGAAAAAGCGTCCAATGTGAGAACCTTTCAGAAAGCCAGTGGGATTCAGTGGCTGAGTGGCTGTCAGGGGTCCAAGGAAAAGAGCACAGATGACATTTCTTTTTAAGCAACTGGGTAGATGATATTTTCATCAACTGAGGCAGAGACTTTAAAAAGAAGAGGTTAGGGCATAGCAGAGTTAGAGAGCAAACAAATAATTTCACACTTGTATCTGTTGAATATTCAAATATAGACATCCAATAGGCCATTGGACACCTAGCTACGGTCCTCAGGGGAGAAGTCATGTCTGCAAAGGCTGAGGGTGCAAAGGTGCTATGTCAAGTTCACCACAATTTATACCCAGTCCAGACGTGGCAAATGAGCTTCAACTTATGTGGTTGTTCCAACAGATACACACTTAATGCTGTGGCACTGTATTAAGTCTGATTTTGCAGTCGCATGCGAAATCAGTGGGAAAGAAATTTATGAACGGTTATCAATGTCAGCTGTGAGTATGAGTAAAAGTGACACTTATTCAAGATTTATTACTGCATTCGGATCATCTAGCTTGGACCAAATTGCACAGAAGTAGTTATATCGTGGTAGTTAAAAAGCTAGAGCACTAGTAAATTACCTAGTCCAAGCCACACTTAGCAGCTTGGACTTTGAAAAAGCTACTTAACTTCTCTCTGTCCCAGTTTCCTCATTTTTAAGAGGCAGACAACAATAGTTCCTACCTTGTGGCACTGAATGAGGTATAATATGTTAATAATACTATAACGACAATATAATAAGTGCTCTTTAAATGATAGCTCATTTTACTTTTTTATCTTTACCCACCTGTCTTTAAAGTTTGATTCAACAAACATACATATATTTAGATGCTGCTATGTCCTTGTACTTACTTAGGCAAAGGAATGGTGATATGAAAATAAATTTATACAAAGGTGGTCACTGGTGGAAACTGAGGGGGGCAGGAGGGAATAAGACAAACACTGAAGGACAAACTTCTTAATAGACAAGTAAAATGACAACTACAAATATCCCACCAGGTACTAACTAGTGTTCACACCCCAGCTTGGCCGTAGTCAGTATTTCTGTAAAGCTTACACATGAATCCACTTTTTCTAACTTGCATGCACCCGGGGAGTGAGTCTGGTCCCTTGGGTGCTGTCATCAGTGTGGAGAAAGTTCTAGTGTTCAGACTCTATTCATTGCCCCAGTCCAGGTATATCTTCCTATCATTTAACAGGTAAATAACATTTCATGTTTTATGATACATTTGGTAACACAAGAGATATTAAAGAGGTTAAGTCAGTTTGTCCAAAAACACAAAGCCACTTAAGATTTGATTAAAGATTGCATAGCTTGAGTTTGCAGGACATTATCCAGTGCACCTTAGATAACTTTCTTTACATAGAGGTCATGGAGACCTTAAAGGAACAATTACCTAAGGATGATCTAAGCAGGGATGGAGAGATGGAATCCTGGCATGTTTCTAAAATATTTATAAGCTTTGAAATGAACAGTTTTACTAAGATGGGTAAGTGGATGATGTCAATGTCTGTGACAATCTACGGAACCCATTTAGTCGCAGAATTTGGAAACTGAAAGGACCTTAGAGGTCATGTGGTCACCTCTTACACTATTCAGAATCTTTTTGCAGCAACTGTCAAAGAATTTCAGAGAATACAGTCCTTCCAAAAACCCTAGAACCTCACAAGAGGATGGCATACTAGAAATCATCTAATCCAGCCCCTCAAATGACAGGTAAGGAATCTAAGACCCAAAGTGAACAAGTGACACATTCAGAGCAACCTACCATTTGTCTCCAGAGCAAGGCCCGGAAGCAGATCATTTAGGTTCAAACTGCACTGCCTCAATTTAAGGTCTTAAAAGTAAAATCAGCAATTTACAGATGACTCTTCTATTATTCATTTTTCATTACAATGAATTTGAAAAATGCCATTTGGAACTGGGAGATTATTTAAAAAATATGGAATTCCAGCTTAAAATGAATATAAACAGTTTGGTAACCAGATAGCCTGGTCCTAGGAAAACATTTCTGGCTTTTGAAAGGTTCAGAGGTATGCAAATGACAGGAAAACTCCAACAGAAAGCCTTGAGTGTATAGATAGTACAATCATAATTATCAAAAAAGTATGCAATAGGTTTCCTAGTTAGGCTGTATAAGTGCCAAATAGGGAACACTCCTATACCTTGTTTAACTGCATTTGGGGTGGGATTGAGCCAAAGAGATAATGATAAAGTTTATTGTGTAAGAACATGCCAGTGATAAAGATATGTTCTCTCTCATCCTCACAAGGAGGGTAGTATTCTGTTTATTCTACCATTTTAGAAGTTGAAACTGAGAAAGTTATTCTAACTTACCCATCCTACCAAATAAGTGACAGAGCCTAAATTTTTACAGAGACTCAAGTGGTTAGCCTGTAAACTAGTGGTCTAGAGTCAGACCTCTTAAAAAGCCTTTTAAAGTAGGATGCATTGGGAAGAAAACGAAATAGAGACCCACATCCTGGATTTCCAAGAACACCACCCACCTCCCCTCTATCCAAAGGATTCAGTGAAATTAGAGTTCTACCTGTAGGTAGCCATGTCTCTTCCCTGCTAATACATGTATTCAGGCAACCCTCTTCCTAACACTGTCTGAATAGAAATCTCTGCAACAATTCTTAAGCAACCCAGAGTTGTACTGATTTTCATTCTCAGTGCCAAGGGACATGTTAGGTTGAGTGTTCTAATTTGTAATTTCCATCAAAGTTTAGTGACTCCCTGTTGACCACATACAGGATAAAGCACAAATTGCCTTGCGATATGCTTAGGCTGGCATTCAAAATCTCCCGCATTCTGGCCCGAATTTCCTGTTTCATGGTCTACTCAGCCGTTCCATTTTCTAAGCTTCTACTTGAGCTAAATTGGCCTTATCTGTCTTCCAAACATATACTATTCCACCTCCACATTTTTGTTGAGGCCATTGTTTTCCCTATCCTCAGATGCCTCTTTCTCTTTTATCATTTATCTATATTCTAACCACCCTCCAAAATCCAATTCTGATTATTTTTTTTTCACTTATTGAAAGAATACTACTTTTACGCCAAGTCTTATACTATGTGCTAGGTATAACTTGGTATATAATGATGCTTTAAGCTCACATCCTAATTGAGGGTGGGGGAAAGAGAACAATTAACATGTAATAGCCAACTACAAAAATTGCCACGAAGATCATTTATGATAGAAAACAATTTATTCCGATGGAGTGATGGCTCCTTACAGTGGTGGTCAGAGACCTCCCTGAAGAGTAGGCATTTGCGATAAGACTAAAGATATGACAAGGAACCAGATGTCCCAATAGCTTTCCAGGTCAGAATTAACAGGGCGGGCAAAGGTATTAATAGTGAAAAACCTAGAGCCAGGATGAGAGTGGCAGGAAGTGAGGTTAGAAATCCCACAAACTTTCTAGTTGGCAAAAATCTGCCTTTCCTCTGAACTTATCTCTTACCATCTGTAACATCCATTAGGTTCTTTGGCATAAACTGTCTACAAGTGTCATTTGTTTTTAATCTTATCTCCTTACATAGGAATTTCCAAAAGAGCAAGTATCCTGGTTGCCATGTATCACAGTACTACCCAGCAATAAAAGCCCATGAAAGGTTCTCAGCAAATAATTGTCGAGTGAAAGACTCCAATTCCTTACTTAAGGACAGGGCTTTCTATGGTTCAGTGTCACAGGACAGAGCAGAGCACATGCTAAATAATGAAGTTTGCTAATTTATTGATTCTCCCCTTTATTATGGGAAAAGTGTTCTATCTGCAGTCATGGGTAGACTGCCTTCTGACTCTTACTCCTTTCTGTGCTGTTGCATCCTTCTCCACTAGCAACCTCATCTAAGCCAATCTCTCCCTTCTCCAAACACCTGGCCTTGGACCTGAAGGTAAGCCCATGGTGGTAAAAAATGTTTAACAACCCTAAATCGTGTATACACATAACTGTTTTAATACATTTTATTAACTCAGAAAACATTCAAAAATAAATGAAAAGAATTATGATATTTAAATTATTATAGTCAAGTTATTTTACTCCAGAAAGAAAGCAATGGGATTAAATATGCTTCATTATATTTTTAAGATCTTGGTTAACTACTTTGTAATATAGTGACTTAGAAGTCTGAGTCAAAGTTCAATGTATTTCAATACCTGTTTTAATGGCTCTAAAGCTAAAAATAACTCCAAATTATAAAAGTTGCTCTTACAACCTAATTGATAAGTTATACAAAAAAAAATTGTAACAATAAAAACACTATGAAACAGCTTTTTTTTTAACTCCTTTAAGAATGGTTTGGTGGATTGATGATACTGGTGGTGGTGATTTTTCTGGTTTTTTACCTTGATTTATTTGGGAAGAGAGAGATCTATTACTTCCTTATTTTTTTTAATCACTTAACCTGGCAGAAAAATTTTTTATTTTAATTTTTATCTATTTGCTTACTAGCATATCATTCAATACCATAGAAAGAGCCATTTGTCACCATAGAAAAACATCAGCCAATCTATAACACATATCTCAGAACATATATACATACTCAATATTTATAAGTGGGACAAATCTAAGTACTTTGTCATAAGGTAACCCATGAATCACTATGTGATACAAAAGATTTTCACGGTAACCACACATCTCATTATATAACATTATAAACAACTGTATTTTAAAGGGACTTGATATCTATAATTAACTATATTGATGACATCCTACAACTTTGTGCACCTCAGACTTCAGTTTATTTCCTAAAATGTTTTGTCTATAAGTTGTGCAGTTAATAAGTTTCACATGTGGGGTCTTATGTAAAACTAACCTAGAACTTAAAATCTAATTTTTTGATTCCAATCAAAGCAGCTGTTCTATCAGTGGCTACACTTGGTTCTCTGATAAAATACTGCTTAATATTAAACATATTCTTACTGTGTAGAATATGTCTTCTCTAGGATATCTTTCCTTTTTTGAATCACAAATTGTCCTTCATCTATCTCAATATTTAAACTTAATCTAGCATACAGCATAAACACTGAAACTTGTTAAAAACGTATGTACTTTTCTTCAAATACACAGCACCTCTCCCTTACTTTATATTTAAATCTTTGTCTCTTTAAACCACCAGCAAGGTTTTCTAATGTGTCATCCAAGCATTCCATGACAAATGAGTTGAGTTTGTGACTTATTTTCTTTGGATTAAATCAGCCAGTCTTGCCATGACAAGAAGAATGAGTGTTTCCCCACTGGCTTGTGGCTTTCTGCCTTTGTTACTCTGTAAGTAGTCTCAAATGAGGCTCCCCCTGTGTGTGCTTCTGTTTAGTAAAATTTTGTAAAATACCAGATGGAGTATACAACTTTAAAGTTTGCTGAACAAAATTATAGAAGCATGCCTTTTCTTTTCTGGGTATTTAATGCTCAAATGACTTCTTCACTGTTACAGCTAAATACTATAATTAACCAATAGCTCTTCTCTGGATGCTTTGAAGATCTTCTATTTGTTTTTGATGTTCTGCACTTGCCCTGTGTTACGTATAGATTAGATTTATGTCTTTCATTAATTTTGGAACTTCACTGGCATTATCTCCTAGAATACTGTCCCTCTCACATTCTTTCCTTTGGGAACTCTTATTAATAGATGTTGGGCCTTCTTTTATGTGTGCCTCTTAGCCTTTCTTTCACATCACCTTCTTACCTTCTTATGGCATAATATGTAAATTCTTCAGATGTATTTTTCAGTTCAGTATTTTAAATACTGAAAAGCAATGGATAAATTTAAAAGAAGTTAATTTCAATAATTATTTTTATTTCTAAAATCCAATCTGGTCCTTTTTCAAATTTTGTTTGATTTTTTTTTTTAAATAGTATCCTGCCCTTTCCTTATGTGTTTGATGCCCTATTTTATACCTGATTACTTGTAACAAATAGACTGATAACCCTATTATCTGAAATGTTTTATTGGGAGAGGTGACAGGCACAGTCACATCGTTTGTTGCTTTTGCTGACTCTAGCTCAAGAAGGGCTATTTCCTTATGGGGCTCATAATTCTGGACTGTGAGCTCATATTCAGTGAGGATTTATCTGTGAGAACATTATGTAGCCTATATTGAGGTTTTCATCCCTCCTGACAGGTATTGTAGTTTCTCTGCCAGTTACTTAAGCAGCTTTTCAGCAAGGGACCTTTTTAATATAAATATCTTTGTTAATATGTACTTTTGAGGTTTCCTAGACCACACAGGATAAATAAATTTTAACCTCAAACCTTAATAATGGCATTTCTATATCCAGAAACTCTTAAGAGACATTTATTTTTATCAATCTCCCTTTGATACAGAACTTCGTCTTCCTAGTCTGTACCATTTTGTATTAAAAATAACCAGAATTCCTTGTAGAAAAGGCTAATTCCAGGGCTGAGGCAGGGTAGGTACAAACCTGGAACATCTTATTATATAAGAAAGTAAAAAGTGCTCAAAGAACAATATGAATAGGTAAAAATAAAAAGACAAGAACCAACTTTAAGGGCCACATAAGGGCCAAATATGTGTTATAATCCATAAAATAACAATCCACAAATTCATACTATTGTAAATAAGAGAATGAAGAGTTCTTTCTTACAGTAGATTGCCAACTAATCAACATAGAAGGAATTTTTCAAATAGAAAATCATTAATGAATGCTAAAATGAGTTTGTTAACATTTGAGGACCAGGACATTTACTCAGTCTCAAAGTAATCTCTAAAAATTACTACTATAAACAAAGGGCAAAATGTAACTTTTGGAAAAGAAACTAGACAAACATCTTAACTAAGGGATCAAAGTTGACATCACCATTAATAGGACAAAGCAATATCAAATGCCTCTGGACAGGAGGCATGGAGATGTTCATATTGTCACTTCTGTTGTTCTCCTTCCCATAATGCATACTTGAATTTAATCATGAGGAAATAGAGAAATGAAAATTGAAGTATATTTTACAAAATGACTGGCCTATACTCGTCAAAAATGTCAAAGTCAGGAAAAACCAAATAAGGCTGAAGAACTGTTTCAGGTTAAAGGAGACTAATGTGTGGTTCTGGATTGGAACCTGGAACAGAGAACATTGATCATATCGATACTCAATTTTTTTCCCTGATTTTGATCATTTTATGCAATATGGCTATTTAACAGAATTTCCTTGTTCTTCCATAATATGTACTAAATATTTAGAGATAGTAACCTACTTAAGCTTAATAGGGAACAATGTCTCCAACTTATTTCAAATAGTTAGAAAAAACGCACACATATATATACATACCCAGTAAATAAAATCATAAAGCAAATTAGGAAAAAATATATAAATAATTGGTTATCTGGGTAATGGGTGTACAGGAAACATTTGTACTATTCTTACAACTTTCTTTCAGTTTGAAATATAAAAAATAAAAACTTACAAAATAAAAAGTTTCAAAAACTAAATAATCTCTTAATCCACTTATCCAAGCAGATGTCTAATGCAACATATTTCAATACACTGAAAGCAAACAAACAATTAAGGACATACTTCCAATGCTCTGAGCTCCCCCCTTACAATCTTGTTACCCTTAACTATCTACCAAATTGAGGGTACCAGTTTAAAACCTCTATACTAACTAGATATTACAAATAATATCTACATACAGAGTATGTACTCAAAGGGATAGTTCACGTTGGGATATTCACTTTTAATACTTGAAAGTCTTGATTTGATTTCAAATATATTTCATTGAACAACACTGCAGCAATTTCTCTCTAATACCAAATATTATTTCAACATCTGGCTGTTAAAAAAGAAAAGACTGATTACTTTCTACACAAAAATCTGCTTATTATCCTTGATATTCAAGTGTGCTAAGAAAATCTATTCTAATGAATACTGGTATTTATTTATGGTAGTGATAATCATCAATATGAATGAGAAAACCAATGACTTTCCTTCTAAATTAAAATCTGAGAAGTTTAGCACTTCAGTGCAAGACAAAAAAAATAATACGTGGAAGTAAGCAGAGAGTATTTATTCTTCTCATATAACTTTTAGGGTTTTTTTCTTATTTTTCCAACATGTACACATTTTTAAACTAGAAAAGCTAAAACAAAAATGATTAAGAATCAGATTTGGCCAATGAAATACAGTAATTCTTTTATTTCAGAAGACTTTTCTGTTGCACAGCATTTGCTGAAGCATATTGACCCTGGAGATGCTTCAAATGAAACAAAATAAACAAATGTTAGTTATTCTGTCCAAAGTAGGAGAGATAAGTTCTGCCCCGTGGAACTCTACAATTGGAAATGACAAGCTGGAAATCTACTCTTATATTTGCATTTCTTCCCCAAATCTTTTGTGATAAGTGTCACCCCAAGAACTAGGGCCCAGGGAGATGGACACACAGTCCTGAGCAGAAGATATACCCAAAGAAATGTGTACATCTATTAAAGACTAATGAAAAGTAGACCTTATGCTAAAGGTTAAAATTTGAGATACATGCAGGAATAAAAAGTATTCAAAAGCCTAGAAATCCATCTGCAAGCAGCAGCAGACAAGGATTTGCAGGATGACTCTATCAAGTTCGTGATGGATGGTGTCCACCCAACTTGGGAAGGAGCAAGAAATAAAATGTGCCCAGAGAGCCAAGTATTGGGTAGGTCGTGGTTAGCACAAGGAATAATGGACCTGACTAATCAGGTCAAATTCTCCTCGACTTGGAGTGTTCTGGGACTATGGGGCAGAGAGAATAGCCCAGCAATTGAACATAAAGTCATGTCTGAGGGACATTGATGGCTCAAACTGCAAGGCAGTGACAGGCTTCCTTTTTCCCCCCTCTCACTTCCCTCTCCAGTCTGGAATTTGCACTTATTATAACCCTCATTCTCAATATTAAAATATATATTGCATGTCAATCTTACCCAGCCGACTATTAGCTTTGTAAAAGCTAGACCAATGTCTGTTGTGTCAAG
Source organism: Eidolon dupreanum (assembly GCA_028627145.1). Taxonomy (NCBI): domain Eukaryota; kingdom Metazoa; phylum Chordata; class Mammalia; order Chiroptera; family Pteropodidae; genus Eidolon; species Eidolon dupreanum. The sequence goes on along the minus strand of CM053504.1, from coordinate 74,374,194 downwards.
TGCTGAATCTTTATCTAATACCAGTTGAATGAATGAATAGATGACTGAATCATCTCCTGGCTAGACACACAGGAAGTCTGTCTCCTGAACTAAAAAGGAAGATATAAAAGTCCCTGGTTGAGACCAAACAGTTAAGAAAGATGACCTTGCCTGCCCACTGGTACTCTAAACAATTGTCTGTTTTCTTCTCCTGCATTCCTGACCCTGCTACCTTATTTAGCTGTGTTGATCCCTAACCTTTGAACTCCAGCAAGCCATTCAAAGCTCCCTTGAAGACCTGGAATTGGCTCCTATGACTTGCTGCATTTGCTCCTGATGTGCCGCTGCCAGACAGATGTGTGCCTGCTGAATTACTCTGATTGAGACATGCCCCTGCTTCAGACACCGCATGTCCTTCCAGAGCAGCAGCAGCTCAGCCACTGGTTTGGGGAAATAGCTCAAGACCACGCTACTCATCTATCCAGTCCTAATCTACCATCCTATCTCAGCAGCCACCAGGATGTCAACATGGCAAGTTAGTAGCCAACAGATGTGATCAAGGCTGCCATTAAGAACTTCTTCGCTGGTGTTAAAACACTTTGTTCTTCTAGATACCAAAATAAAAAAGCAAGAATACAAGACAAAGTAAATGGATAGTATATATGTACATATAGACACATGCACATATATAAACATACAGTATAAATAGACCAAAAACTTAAAATGTAGTTATTTTCACACAATGTCTTAAAATTGCATCGGAGTTACTCAGCCAAATGACCATCATGATGTTGTCAAATGTTTGGCTGCCATTCATAACAATTTGAAGGTCAGAAATTCTATGCTGCCAGACTTTAGGGAAACTTTATGCTTAAATCCTGAGGCTATTTAAGGTAATCTAACAATGCAATCCTTTGATAGACATTTACCCATAGTGAGAAAGATGTCCCTAGTAGTTTCATGGGGGGACTGGCATATTCAATGTGCATGAGACCTTCTCCAGTGCCAGGGAGTACAGACCATAGGAGACAGCTTGCAAACACCTTCACAATGCTGTAGAAAGATTGTATTGGCAGGAAACCGAATCATTAAAGGTAGGTCTGCATCATGCACATCTATAACTAAAGTTCTGTCCATTGCATGCTACCCCTGACCACTCTCAATCATCTTAAAGGCAAAGAAGCCCCTGAAATTCAGGTCACCCCAACATGGACAAGACTGACTATATTGTTCATATGCAGACATATAGAGGCAATTTTGGAACTCTCACAATGAGACACAATCACAGAGCAGAGATGTCAGTAAACTAGTTATAAATTGCTCCACATATTCTTATAGTGTCAGTAATGTACATGCCTTCATTTGGCAAAATCAAATTAAATCTTGCTCAACTCTCAGCAGGCCTGATATCATATTCAAATCCTAGCATTGTCATCCCGATTCTCCAAAAGAGATCTTTCGACTCACAACTTCAGTGGCAACTATTGTTGCTGCAGCCCTGAGATGCACCACTGGCACCAGGTTTTACCATCTGCCGAGCACTGTCATTCCATCTAAAACAGAATCTCATTTGCCCAAGTCACTGCCAAAATTACTGTTGTCCATTTGGAGCTAGGCAGCCTTGCAGGTAGCTTGACTTTCTTCATGAGGAATCCCTTGCTCATGCTCTCAACGCACCTGTACTTAAGGCGTGGCTCTTCCAGGCACCCATGCTAGTTGCCAGCCCCACCCTCAGGGCACAACCTCCCCAGGGCTCAGGAACTTGTCCTCCCCTCTTTCCCCTATGGTCTCAGCCTTAAACATATGGTAACTGGGCTGCTCTTTTCAACATGAAGCACAACGACTCTCCTTCCTTCTCCCTCGGACTGTCCTGTTAAATGCTGCAGAGGACATTAGATTTTGTAGCCTCGTGTAACTTGACCTCTCAGCAGCTTTTAATGAAAGCTGGTCACGTCTTCATGCTTAAACCACTTTCCCTTCAGCTTTACTGATGCCACACTCCCCCACTTTTCCTTCTACCTTGCTGGCTACTCTTTCTCAGTCTCCACTGCCAGATTTCTAAGTGTTGGAATTATTATTTATTTATTCACTTGAATAAACAAGTAACTTTTCTCATTAATATTTGCTAAATAACATTTGCTCTCAGTGCCTTGCAGATATCACACCCCAAGTCTCAGTTTTTAGACATTATCCCTATTTTCAGCTCTCTAGATTATCTCGCCTAAGCTCATGGCCTTAAATACCATCTACTCATTGGTATCTCTCAATTTACATCCCTGGTCCCAGTTTTTCCCTGGAATTCCAGATTTGTTTACCTAACTCCTTGCCAACATTTCCACTTGTACATCTGATAGAAAAATCCAACAACACTTTGAATCTAAAATTATTTGTTCCCTGCCCAGATATGCCCCCCATCCCATCACCAGTATCCTAAAAAGGCAAATGGCAAATACATTCAATCTGAGTTGCCCAGGCCAAAATTTTACAGTTATATTTGATTCCTTTCTCAACCCTCAACTAAATCATCATCATTTCCTTTGGTCAGAAGTGTACTCTGGCTACTTGTCTTCACCTCTGACATTTTAGTTCAAAACAATATCTCTCGTCTGGATAAAAAGAAGAGCCTTCCATCTTCTACTCTTGCCTTCCCATTGTCTGTTCTTTGCACAAAAGCAAGAGGGATACAAAACTCTCTGCTGGCTTCTCATCATGTGGAAAGTATATCCAAAGCCTTTTCTACAGCTTAAAGGTCTGCAGTGGTTTGACCCCCACTATTTCCCAGACTTCATCCTCTGCTTCTCTTCTCCAGTCTTGACTCCCTTTGACCAACCTATTATCCCCTTTGCTCATATTCTTCATTGTGCTCTAATGTTCCTTCCTGAGACCTTGGCATGGTTCGCTCCTTCATTTCATTCAGGTCTCTGCTCAATTATTCCTCAAAGAGGCTTTCTGACATTATCTAAGACAGCAGCTCTTCCCTCTCTTCCACCTCCCATCATATTACTTACTAAATTTACCCCTTCATTCTGTATCATCTTAGCTCAACTTTCTTTTCCACGTAATACCTATTCTCCCTATATATTTGTTATAAAATCACATTGATTCTCCCAATGGATTATAATACATTTTATCTTATTCATTGTCTTATCCTCAGTGTCTAGAAGGGAACTTGGTGTCCAGAGGTAAATCATTGTTTTTTAATGAATTTTTGTTCAAGCCAGTTGGAGTTGAATTTCTGTCACCAGAAAACAATAGATTTGACCTAAAATTAATATATATGCTTGTTTTTGTTATTTCTGTTACTTAACGATACGAAGAAGAATCCTTACCCAACTATAACTCCAATAACACCAAGAGACCATGCTAGAGAATCTCTTCCAGACAGTACTTTATTAAACCTGAACCCAATGCATAGGACAACATTTAAAGTATAGCAGATCCTCAACATCTTTTGTTCAACATCATTTCATTATAATGTTGATGAGATGTCATAGGAACTTAACTCTTATTTAAATCAATTAGCCTATGGTAAAATTGATTTCATTATACATCATTTTGCTTAAAGCCTCAGAACTTATTGATGATGTTAAGTGAGAACTTATATAATTTTGAAGGAATGAAACAATATAAGTGATTGCAAATTCAGAATTCTCCCCCAATACAGTAATTGATTGTTATTTTTCAACATGAAGTTCCAGTTTTTCCCCAACATTTCTGATTTTGGTTTTATGATTATAAAAGGGTCAGGGAAACAGATTATAGCTCACCGCTAGTTGAAATTGGCCTCTTCTATTATACTGTGATTCTCTAAGATACCAGATTGTCAAGAAATTATCATTCATTTATTCAATACATATTTAATACCTTGGAGTTGGTGTTCAATTCTCCCAGTTTCCTGAAACTTTCCTGGTTTTACCACTAAAATTCTGGTGTCTTGGGAAAACTCTCAGTCAAACCAGGATGGTTGGTCCCTCTATAAAAATTACTCTTAGGATTTGGACCTAAGCAAGAGGGTAAATGTTAGAGTCATTTACTGAAATAGAAACAACCTGGAAAGGAACAGGTAGGAGGACATAAATAAGATTTTTTTAAAAAATGCTTTTAAAATCCAGGAGGTAGTTGCTTAAATGAATCCAAACTTAAAGAAGAAGTGAGAGTCAGAGTTTGGTAACACTTTAGAGTGATGAAATTGACAGATATTACCTAGGAAATAAGCATGATAAAGTATCTATAGACATCTCTTTTTGAGGAGTTTTGCTATAAAAGAAGCTCTCAAGAAAGTAGTTGCCTGAGTACACGCATTCAACACCTGTGATGTGTGATGACCTGGATGTAATGAAATAGTCCTCAGGTGATGGGAAAAGTCATTTTATAAAATGTAGCTTCTTCTCTTAAGGAATATAATATCCAAAGCTAGCATCCGCAATTCTAGTTTTTCATTCAATCAAGTAACAATTTTCTAAACAAAATCAATGGTTTCTGGTTCAAAATGGTCAGACTATTAGATTCAATATAACCTCTATCAACCTATCACTACGATACCCACAAAGATCATTTTTTTTTAAATTCACCACAACTTTGGAAACTAAGACTGTCAGAAAACATAAAAACAGAATGTGAGAGAAACTGACACTAATTATTAAGTAGATAGAACTAGAGTAGGGAAAACTCACATAGCACAGCTCAACTTTGCTTCAGAAAAGAGGTAACTTAATAAAAGATGCTTCTTTCAACTTCTAGATGAAAATGACAGAGCGAAAACAGGCTTTTACTTCGGTTCCCCTCTGAATTCTTACTGAAACTACAAGATCGATTTTTATTTCAGACGAAGACCAAAAGGAAGAAAAGAAGATGAAAAAATAAAACAGCAGCACAATTTCAAAACCTGAAATGTAAATAGGAAACAGCCACCTTACTTACCAGGCCAGTAGCATGCTACATTCCAGAGCAGTTGTAGGGAAAGCTCAGAAACAGCCTTATTTATACAACAGATGTTAACAAGCAATAATCTTAATTATCGGTAACATATACATCAGTATTTCCATTTTGATTTTGACACTTGGAGAAATGAAGAGAGCTTTTGTAAAACATAAAGAAGACATAAGCCAAAGAAAAAATAATAGTACACGAAAATACAGAAAATTTGTTCTAAAAGTAGAACAAAAATTAAATTAAAAAACATATTTAAAAACTATAACAGTGGTCCCAATACATCTAAATTGGTTTAATTCCTCCACTAAAGACAAAAGTTCTCAAGTTGGGCTAAGTCAAAACCCACCTATATGTTATTTACCATAATAGAGACTTATTATTCAAATAGAAATGAAGTAAACTTTACTGAAGAGCAGGGGATTTTAAAATCTATTTCATCTCTCTCTTTTTCTTTGTCTGATTGAGAAATTGTCATTCTCAAAATTATCCCAGATTAAGAACACAGTCTGTTCTTTATCTAATGTTATCCTAGACCTCCTGACAGAAATTTAACGTTCCTCCTGGCAGACACCATTGGCTGCTTAAACCACAATCATTCCTCCTCCTTTCTTGAAAACTCACCCCTGATTCTGTTAAATTATCAACCACCCCAGGGCTCAGAGGAAGCCAGGCCCCTTCCCCTCACCTAAGGAGAGGAATTTTGATTATTCTAAGCTAATAAATGTAACATATTCCCTTTGTCGGTGACTGTTTTTAAGAAAGGACAAGTGACAACATTCCGGACAAAGAGACATGAGAAGCAATCTGCTGGGGATATTCTGGGAAAGTTTTAAAGTGTAAAACTAGGTTTTCTACTCCTTGAATAATATTGTATAAGATATGATGCACCAGGAGCTGCTGGAACTCTTGCAAACATAGTCAGGGGAAGGGGTGTAGGTGACAAGAGAACATTAGCTATAACAGGAAGATAAGGAAAATCTGAGTTCTTGGTGACTTTGTAATATAAACTTAACCCTAAGAACATTCATATTTTGGGATTTAAAAGATAACACATTGTTATTATTCAATCACATTTTGTTTAACTTTCAAACAAAATCAACTAACTCATTCTTTACTTGATATATAAATTCCCACAATTTAGGATAGTTTTATGTTTGGGTGATGAATTTGGGGAGGATCCACATGGAAGTAAACTATTGGGGGGCTCAAAAATGTTTGAAATGATTGAAATAAACTTTCTAATTAGTGGTTGTATGGGACATGGGCAACCAAAATAAGAAAGCAAACCCTCCAAAAGCAAACCTCAGAAGGTCTCCCCTGGGTCTCTGTTCATTAGTGACTCCAGTTGTTTATCTTAATTTTAGGTATTTATGATAATAAGATAGAAGCTGGAGATGGAAATTAGAAGATTAGGGAGAAAAAAGTGGAAATATTGGGCAGGTGGATTCATCTATAACACCTGGTGATCTCATCTTTTATTTTAATGAGTGTTGAAAACAGAGTCAGCCCCCATATTTTCTCAAAATACCTTGAAGCCAGTAAAATCTACTAATACTATGCAACTGGACTCTTCTCCAATTTATTTTTACATATTGAGACTCTTGTGTCATGAGTACAATGTAGCTAAGCTATACGATAATAAGAAAAGGTTAACAAAAACAAATTCAGTGACATGGAAATGAGAGAGAGACAGAGTGAGACAAAGAGAGAGAGCTCTAATGCATACTCTTAAATTACTTATGGTTCCAAGAAAGGATCTAAACTACAATCGCAGAATGTTTAGAAAGTAATGATACTGAGAATGGAAGATACCAAAATTTAAGTGATATGGCAAAACCTATATTCAGCAAAAAATCCACAGCCTAAATTCTTTCATTTTAAAAGAAAAAATAAAATTAACTCTAGAAACTAGAAAAATTACAACAAAATAAATCTAAGAAAAATAGAAACAAGGAAATTATAATGATAAAAGAAAAAAGCAATAAAATTTTAGGGATACATAGTACAAATTCTTTTTTAAAATGCAAGATCTTGATTCTTTAAAATTATATAATAGGGAAACTTCTGCCAGAGATTATTCCAGAAATAAATGAAAGTATAAAGTGTAACATGAGGAATGCTGAGAGTTCTCTAGAAAAATATAAGCAAGCAAATTATACTTAATAATAGGTAGAGAAACTGAGCAGAGCAAGAACAATGGAAGAAATAAATTGTTTCCAATGAATTATTTCAAAAGATTTGTCCCAGACAGTTGTCTTGGTAAGTTTGATCACATATTTAAGGGAGAGATGATTCAATTGAAATTAATCCCAATTTGTTTTTCAAAGAAGGCATAACCTTTGCATAAGAATGTTAGAAAGTAAAACAAAATTAAAACCACAGACTATTTTACCCAAACTCTAAAACTCAAGTCTTAATAGGAATCATTCTCTGAGTCCCAAGATTCAATAAGCCATATTTTAACCACTTAGTTACAGCTTAACACATAACAGAGACATTTCCGGCCCACCTCCTATCTGACTCTACCAATTTCACATTTTAAGATCTGACACTTATAGCACTTGACTCCCATTTGCCAAGTGTAAGATCTATTTGATTGCAAGTGACTTTCTCACTTCCTTGGGCAGAAAGGGGAAGTATTGACTTATGTTACAGCAAAGTCTAAGAACATGGTGGCTGCAGGAATGGCTGGATCCAGGGATGTAAGAAATGATTATTTAGTATGTGCAATGCACATATGTACCCAGCCCACACTCCACTCTCAAAATCATTCACTCTGGCATGAGCTGCATCCACCCAGAGAAAGAGGCCTCCTTTCCTTTGAACAAAGGTGTTTGTTGGTTCAGAGTTCCCTGGGTGAAATCTGAAACTGGGTCCTGTATACAGAAGGCAAGGAGAGACCAAAGAAAGAGACAGGCCACTCCAGGTCAAGAGGTGACAATTTTAACAAGGGAATTTACTTACAAGGCTTGTCTTAGCCACAAGATGAGTAGATTTCTATACCTACCAGAATCCTGAAAGTTTACATAGAGGCCTTAACAGGCTTTAGTCACATATACTGCGCCATTGCTCTCAACAACACATTGCTCTCTCAAGACTGAGTCTTTGAAAATGGTTCCCACTGTGGGGAAAATATACATTCCAAAAACAAAGAAAGGGGTGAGGAGCCTCTGGTTGCCCAGGTCCGGCCTGCAGGTCAACCGGCAGTCATCTCTCTATGACCTCCTCCAACATCTTTTCTCCTTATGAAAAAACTCTCCATTCAGGCAGGCAAAGGCCAAGCTTTCAGGATTCAGTCTGCCTCTCTCCAGCTCCCATTTTGCTATCCTCTCTAATGGCTTTATTCAAAGACAGGCCATCCATGTAGTGACCAAGATGATGCTGGCCAGCCCCAGGCTTTGCCCTTAGTGCTCAAAGTCCAGAAAGGGGAATGTACCCTTTTCGAGATACTTCCTTAAAAAAAAAAAAAATTCCTTGATATGTTCTCATCAGCCAAACCTGAGTCACCTTACCTGATTAGCAATTCCTGAGTCACATGGACACAGCAAGAGAAAAGCCATCCTCAGTGAAAACGTGTGATGCTATTACCAAAGCTGAGGTTAGGGGTGGTAGGTAAGCAATCTTACAAATACCTTTCCCTTTTCTTTATTAATCATCAAAAACGTTATCATCTTACTTGACATCTGCACAGTATTTTACTGGCTGGGTTTTCCTCACAGTGTTAATGGAAAGGTTGATTAAGATATCCTGCAAAACAGTGCTTTGTAACAGAGCTGTGAACAGATATGAAAGACTGTTGTTGACACTTTATACACATGCACGCACGCGTGTGTGCATGCTCGCACGCACACGCGTGCACACACACACACACACACACACACACACATACATCTTGAGTCTCAACATTGCCAAGTATAAAAGGATAAGTTTCATTCTGGTATTTTGGTTTGGTTTAATATTTCTTTATATACAGACATATAATGCAAGCCAGCTTCTCTTTCTTTTGTAAATAATCAAAACTCTACTAAGGGAACTTCATTTATTGAATTAAAATATGTGAGGTTTTTTTTTCTGTTTATCCTGCAAAACTTGTTTTTGTATTTCAAACTGTTAAGTCAGACTTTTTTGGTGGCTGAAACACAATCCTATGGATCGATCTTGAGATTGATTTTGGGGAAAAGCAACGATTAGAACTCTACAATGACATTACTCTGTTTACCAAATTTTGTTTTTAATTGCTGTTCCAATGTGTTCGAAAAAGGCAAAACTTCATGTTCCTGTATTGAGCAGTCCCTGCTGCACAATATTGTTTTTTAATTATTATTTTTTAAATTTTATTTTGTTAGTTTCAAGTACACAGTACATTGGTTAGACATTTATATAGTTTATATAACAATCCCCCTAATTGCTCTTTCTCTCCTCTGGCTCTCCACCTAGCCATTACATTAATGCTAACTGCATTCCCTATGCCGCGTTCCCCTTTCCCGTGACCATCTATTAACTACTAATGTGTACTTTCACCCCATTCTCTCAGCCCCCCAACCCCTTCCCACCAGGTTGTCCTCTATATTTGTGAGTCTGTTTTTGATTAGTTTGTTCTTTTTGTTCCTTAGATTTGTTCCCTGTAAGTGAAATCATATGGTATTTATCTTTCTCTGCCTGACTTATTTCACTCATATTGTTTTGAATAAATTGCAAGGAATAAAGTCAAGAGATCCTGACCCTGAATTCAAGACTCAAAAGATGAGGAAGAAGCCCCCTTTTACCAGGGAGCTATGATGCAACAGATCCCAAATTTGAAGCTGTGATCTCCTTACCCCTGGTGGGGAAAACTCACATAGTCAAATCCAGAAGGCAGGAATCATTTCAGTCAGAAGTTGAGTGGCCCATTTAGAAGGGTGTGTGTGTGTGTGTGTGTGTGTGTGTGTGTGAGAGAGAGAGAGAGAGAGAGAGAGAGAGAGAGAGAAAGACAGAGACGGAGAGAGAGAGAGAGACAGAGAGACAGAGAGACAGAGACAGAGACAGAGACAGAGAGACAGACAGAGAGACAGAGAGACAGAGAGACAGAGAGAGAATTCAACCAAAGGCAGAAATCAGAAAATAAATGCTTACGGTTGCCATGCTATTAGGATGAGTATGAAAACAACCTTAAAGATGAGTATTATCTTTGATTTATCTTATCATTTACCTTAATTGTATAGAAAGCACAGATGGCTATCTAAATACATTTTCAACTCTGAGAAACAAAACAGTAAACTTCATTTGGGGGAGGGGGTAGGGATAACACAACATAATGGTGGTATGACAACAAGTTAGTTAGATGGCAGTTTTCTGACTGCCCTTCTTTCGGGATATGAAAAAATCCAGATCAGTGCTGAGCTCAGAGAAAAAGAACAATGCTGCGAAAACAGTGGGAAGTAGAAAGTATGATTTCTCTGTGTACTCTGTCCCTCCTAAGCACTGAGTCATTTGCCAAATGTTTGTGCTTCCTCAGTGAAATGGACAAAGTACTGGAACAAGCTAGTAAATGACACATTTTCAAAAGTGCAAGGGACTACGGAATGAGGTGGTTCAAATTACATGCTTTTCTACAAATGCCTTAAAGATACAGCACCAATACAGAAGAAAGAGCCTGAAGGGGGTCTCATTTTAGAAAGTGAGCACAGAAATATTTTCCTTAACATTGGACATGTTAAGAAACTACATAAAGTCCCAATGACTTTCCATCAAAGACTCCTGCAGAATTGGCAAAATCAGTGCGACATAAGTCAATTACGATTGATTCACTGGATCAAATTAACTTTCAAACTCAGCACATTCTAGGTGGCCAAGCACCCAGCCCTGCTGCAGAGTTTCATGAGGCACCCACAGTGTGCCCTCCTCCTTCAGAATCAATTCCAGCCTCACCTCCTCTCCCAGAGATGGCATTAATGTCGTGTGCTCTGCCATCTTAAACCCCACACCGCAACTGCCTGTGGGTAGGGGAGAGGACTTTAAAAATAAGGAAGTGGGACACACACTGAGTATTCGCCCTGCGTCATTCGGCTTTTAAGTGTCAGATCCGGAACACAGATTCTCTGACTGTTGTCATATTCCCATAATGGTGGTTCTGGACCTTTATTCGTTCCTTAGGTATAGTATTTACCAAGACTATCTTCTCTTTTTTCTGTGGTTTATTGAAGTATAATTGACAAGTAAAATCGTGAAAGACTATCTTCTCATCAGTGTGTGTATATATTTATACTGATATATATACATTTCACAATTATGTGTGTGTGTGTGTGTGTGTGTGTGTGTGTGTTGCACGAGAGAGATTTCTTCCTGAAAGGCAGGCCCAAGCAGTATTCATCTCTAGAGTACCTCCTTCAGCACTCATAACTATGCCTGGGAGATTTTCGGCACTCTGTACGTGTTTGGTTATGTTGATGCTATACATGGTAAATATGGCATTGACTGTATCAACCACATCACCTTGTTACCTTGGAGACAAGCAACACCACTACACTAAGCATTTGTCAAACTGAGACTCTAAGAAATCTCGGAAGTTGGTTCTCTGGACAGTGAGTTCCGACACTGTACTCTCCCTTCTAATGTTTTTTCCCTTTCTCCATCTCTCAGCCTAATTCCTCTGGTTTCTATTAAGAGAAAAGAGCTATGGAGCAGTCTGCTTGTATTGAAGAAATGTCTCAGCTTTTAACATCTTGACTTGAGCACAGATTTTCTTTCTCAGAGCTGTCTCTTCCTGGTTTCCCTGGGCTATCTTTGCCTAATTTCACATCCTGGTAATTGTCTTGTAAAGGAACATCTCCTAGATCTGCAAATATATCACACTACATTTTCTTCTGTTTATATAGGTCTCTTCCACATGACGGGTAGAGGCATAGTTATTTGTCTACACACACATGGTACATACAATGATTTTTTTTTTCTTCAGACAAATCTCCCTGGCTTTCCATCTCTTCAATGGAGCTTTAAAACCTCCAGGCAGATTTTATCAATGCTTCATCAGGTTTCCATTGTCCAGGCAACAGACAATACTCTGAATGGCTCCAAAAGAAAATCACTACCTGCTGATAGCCAGGGTAGATGTCACTTACCAGATGTCTGGCTTTCATTGTTGCTAACTTGTTTAATTTCTGCATCCAGCACTGAAAATGTTTTGATCCTTCAAAGCAGAATGTACACTGTACCAATTGATTCCAAATGGCCTCTCTTTAAATAGGATTTTTATTTTATTTGGTTGAACGGTTCTCTTTCATTTAAACCTATATTTATATGGCAAATTCAAATAATTCATTCTGCTTTGCATTTCAAAAAAAAGAATGGTCATGTTTATGAAATCACTGTTGAGTTGCAATTACAGTTATTTGTCTCTGGGATATACAACACGTAATTGGGTCAACACTGTTAATGAGTGACTAGTGTTATCATTAATAAGCTACTAGTGATAGTTTCAATGTTTTGTCCCCAGCAGGTGGTAAATACAATATGTTAAGTTAGATAATTATGTTAATGTTTCAAATATCCACAGACCAAGGAAGTCAACAGAAACATACAACTAAGAAGTTAAGAAGAACAAACACAAAAATGTGGATTCCACATTTACCCAAAGGGCATTCGCCTCTGCTTCTTAGGAGCTTTGTTGTGTATCTCAGTATCTGGTTCTATTAATTCATAGTTCATCCAAATGACAAGATGAGAAGGTTTTGGACACTGTCGACATGGGCAAGTAGTAGACTTTAATGCTTTGGGCTTGAGATGTTTCACTTTGTAAGATAAACATCATTCAGGCAGTCAACAAGACTTTTATTGTTCTATCCTGAAAAGTCATTGTGTAGACACTTAAAATAACAAAAAGACAATCTTGTTCCTGTCTACAAGAAGCTTACAGAACCTTTAGAGAAGCAAGATGTATATACAGGAAATACTTAGCAAGACACAAGAACCAAATATGTGGTAGAGACAATAAAGAATTTGAAAGAAAGAAAATGTGGGCACTAATTAGGAAAGTCTTTATGGAGAAGGCAATTTGTATCAGTTAGAGATATTTTTGCCTGCAATTACAGAATGCCTAATTGACTTTAACAGTGAAGACATTTAAATCTCTCATATGTAAAAAGTTTTAAGTTAGGAAATTTTAGCAATGAAACAGCAGCTCAATGGTACTGTCGAAGACCCAAAATGCTTCCTGTCTTTTCCTCTCTTCCTTCCTCAAAATGTCAGTTGTATATGTAATCACAATGTGGCTGCTGCAGCTCTGACCATCACAACCTCATTCATGGGCATCCCTAGCAGAAAGTTAGTGAGGCAAAAAGAAAAAAGCCCTCTTAGAGAGGAAGAGGCAAAGGTCCCCACAAATCTCCAACCTATTTCCCTTCACATCTCGTTGGCCAGAATTGCTCCTTGAAGCAGCCACTGGTGAAGAGGAATAAAAGTCATGACCGCTATGAAGGGCTTAGCCCGGCCATGGGGCTACTGCATTGCACCTGGAAGATGCTGGGTCCATAGGCAATGAAACCAAATCAGGATTCCAATGAGCAATAAAGAGAATAGGTATTCAGCAGGGACCCAAGAACTGAGGCAAGGCTCCCGTGCCCAGATCGTGGTCTCCACAGGTGGGACGCAAACCAGAGAGTAGAGGCCCGAGGCTGTGGTAGAAATCAAGCACTAAACACTCTGCAATCAAGTGACACAAATGATATAAATGACAATCATTATTTTCTATAAATGTATTTATATAGGTATATAATTGTGAAATTATCTATATAATTCTCAAACCAGGACCCCTCTCCCTCAAAAAAAAGAAAAGAAAAGAAAAGAACAACATTAAAACCAACTACAGACTTGCAGAAATTCTGGCTAGAGAAATGGGACAGCAGCCTCAAGTGAGTTCTGCAAAGTACCCCTTGGCTAGTGCTACTTTTTGTCACTTAATGTTTGCTATATCCCTCAGGTGATAATTTTTAAATAGCCCAGAACACCTAATATTACATCTGAGACAAATTTACTTAGATGTCCAGATTCTGCCAGTGAATCATAGAAATTTGACCTTTCCAACATCACTGGCCCAAAACCTAAATTTTCATTAAAGTTACCAGGAGAACTTTCCAAAAATAGGTATTTCCAGACTCTACACCAAGACCTTCTAACCCAACTTTCAAGAGTTAGAGCCCATGAAAATTGCCCAGAGTACTGTTAGGACCGTAAAAGCCAAGAGGTTACTACTTGTGGCTGTCAATTTTCACTACATGTTGCCATGGTAACAACCTTAAATCCTGAGTGGATGCAACTACAGGTTTCTTTCTCACTTGGGTTACACATCAGCTATAGGGTGGCTGTGGTTCTGTGGCTTTGCTGCATGCATCTTCCCCATCCTGAGGATCAAGTTCAATGTTCTGCTACATTTTTTTATATCTGTTTATGTACTATATGTATATCTGTGCTCTATAGATAAAGAAGGTAAGATTTCTTTTTGCCCTAAAAGAATCAATTTTACCCCAGTCGGGGTAATAGAACTATGCTGAGAAAGAATGACTTAGGTTAAAGATGTAGCCACCTTTCTGGTTTCATGGGAGGGGTAAACCATTAATGAGTAAACCATGAAATGGCTTTTAGAGGTTCTGTTTGGACATGGCTTAGGTCACGTCTGCTCACATGCTACTGGCCAAGTCAAATCACAGGACCACCCTTGATAGCACTGAGGTGAGGAAGTGTTCTTCTCCCACTAGGAGGCAACAAATGGTATATGACAAGTTATAGGGAGGGCAGAGAATAATTGAGAACAAGAGCTCAGTCTAGCACACTGTATATCTTTAGGTGAACAGATAGAAACAAGAGAAATTATTATTCCCATTCCTCTAATCATAGCCATCATTTATCCATCTGCAAGTGAGATGCTACATATCACATAAAGAAAAAAAAAACATGTAATCAAGGTGAAAGTAGGCAACTGACACAATAGAAAGGTTAGAGTTTTTAATTTTGGGAGAAAATTTTAAAATAAAAAGGTTATTATCAAGGACAAACAAAAAACAAACAGTAGTAATAGCTCGGGCTTATATGATACAATAAGTTCAAGAGAGAGCAGAATGTTAGAACCAGGAAATACTGTGAAATGTGAAGAAACAACTATGGAAGAAATGAAAGGTGGTACCATTTTATTCATTTGCAAAATTTCTGTTATATACTGCCTAGGTTCTAATCACCAAATTCATGATTAAGAGAACTAACACAGAACTATCAACATGGCACCTGACCTCTACTCAGACTATACTCTAACATAAAGAAGATGGGAATTTTTTTTTGAAAAAGGAGAAATTTTAAAATTATAAAATTATTTCCATCCATCAACCATCTTTGATCCCTCTAAATCATCAGAGGAACAAAATAACCTTTGCTCCTTCATTATTTTTGTTTTCTAAGAAGAAAACCATACAGTGAAATGTGTGGAGAGTTATTCATTTGTTGACCCGGATTGATCTATCTTTTGACAGCTTGCTTTCAATCATGGACTGCCTCAAATACTGTAGTCTACAAAAGACTTTTGAAAAATAAATATCCAGTTTTAAACCCTGACTTACTTACAGCTTCTAACGTATAGTATTTCGCAAAGTCACAAGTATCTCTTGTTAGACATTCACAGTCTCTGATAAGGAAACACCCAGAGTCAAGAGCAAATATGTCAGAAGACCAAAGCAGCAGCTCTTTCCCCAGTCCTAGGGCCACTATAGTGTCTCCAGACACTGCAGGTGTTTTCTTTCTCTTCGACTTCCAGATCCCTCGCTGAAGTAAAAAGGGTGGGTGACAATCAGTGTTTCTTTGGACAATATCTACATTGAACAAGAAATGGTTTTTTAACTGAAACTTAAATCTTAATAGTGGCATGAATTTTAGCACATGTTTTCTAAAATGTATTGATAATGACTAATGCATCGATAATTTGGTTCGATTGTTACTTCCTCTGAGACATGGAGAATGGAGTGTGTGAATTTTACTGAGACATAAAAAATATTTACCAAGAACCCATTCGTTTTTTGTAACCAATGAGAAATTTATTGATCATACTTCTCCCTCTTCTGAATTCTTCTGTCTTGAATTTGTAGCATGTCTCTCTATCCTCAACTGTTCCTCCACTATCTCTCTAAAACAATTCAATAGTAATCTCATGCCAGAGGACCAAGTCATTAACATGATCTTTATGGTACCACGTCATGATTAAAGAGTCTATTTTGCAGAATGGGAATATTTATCTATTCATTTATTTGTGTTTTTAATTTTGCTTGATTTGTATTAGACTCCAGGACAAATATAAATTACAAATACTATTCTCATTTACAAATTCTCAAACTGTGACTGACAGGTTAACAATTAACTCACTTCAGGTTATAATGCCTAATGAATAAAGTCAAAAATAAAATTATTACATTCACCTGGTTAAAACAATCAGATTTGTGTTACAGCGAGCAAAGCCTTGTACTTAACATCAGATACCTACCCATATTTGACTCTCAGATTTGAAATTTTTTCTGAGATCATAGGCTATTTACTTAACCTTTCTGGGCCTCAGTTTCACTGTTCATAAAATGGGCATAGTAACAGATACTCACAGACATATGATGTTTTATATGAGAACATATGTCTTAGCTCAGGCTGCTTTAACAAAATACCATGGGCTGGGTGG
The DNA here is from genome assembly GCA_028627145.1 of Eidolon dupreanum. Lineage (NCBI taxonomy): Eukaryota > Metazoa > Chordata > Mammalia > Chiroptera > Pteropodidae > Eidolon > Eidolon dupreanum. Next base: position 74,357,603 of record CM053504.1, on the reverse strand, counting down.
CTTAAACAACAGACATTTATTTCTCATGTTTTTAAAGTCCAAGATCAAGAGGACTGGTGAGAGCCCTCTTCCTGACTTGCAGATTGCTGCCATCTCACTGTCCTCACATGGCAGAGAGAGAGACAGAGAGAGAGTCTGTGCAATAGAGAGCAAAAGTTAGGGTGAGAGGGAGGGAGGGAGGAAGGGAGGCAAGGAGGGAGGGAGGGAGAAATGGGGAGAGAGAAAGAGAGTGAGCTCTGATCATTCGGCTTCCTCTTATAAAAACACTAATCGCATCATGAGGACCTTACCCTCATGACCTCACCTAAACCTAACTGTCACCCAACAGCTTCACCTCATCACATTGAGGCTTATGGCTTCAGCTTATAAACTACGGAAGGGGGTTAATACACATATTCCATCCAAAGCAACAGAAACATTTATGTATGTGAAAGCATCTAGCACAGTGCATGGCAAACCAATGTTTCCTGCTTTCCATCCTCCTGAAGTCCAGTACTAACCAGTGTACAACTACTGGTGGACTAAAAGAAATTCTGCTTTTCAACTGAGTATTGTTTGGCGGGGAGAGTCCTCCAGAAAGCAGAGCCGAGTGGTCACTCTGCTGGCATCCAGGAGGTGCTCTTCTTCATGCAAAGCGAGCTCTCTGTCAGTAGCTCTACTGCTCACTCTTCCACTGGACTGTATTCTAAATGATTATTGGGTGAATTCTTAACAAGATCTTTCCTGCTTCTCATTCCTAATGCTGAACACATTGCCTGGCACACAGTTGGTGCTGAATAAATATCTGTAGGATATACATATGGTTGCATTTCTATAACCAGTTCACTGCATTTTGCTTGTTACCTACTATGGAAAAAGAGATATTCCACGTTGGAGAGTGGACATCATTTTCAGGAGAGAGGATTTAGGAACAGCTAAGGAGAAGTGATTATTACAGCCTTACATAGAAAGCAAGGATAAAAATTCTCAAACTTAACATTTAGCTTACCTGAGACCATTAGCAAAAGATATTTGCGATCTCTCTCACAGAAAACATTTAATCTTTATGACAAAATAAATGCAGCAAGTGGAAATGGATATAATTAGCAAGGGTGCCTCTTCCTTCCTCTCTTGTTAATCTCTCTATCTGTCCACATTTACAAAGGTCATGGCTGATCTGCACAGGACTCATTCCACTTGGAGCTCCTTTGTGTTTGGTTTCCTTCACCCCATAGCACTTATATTTTTACAGTAGTTTCATCTCAGAGTAAAATATGAGAGCGCATCCAATCCATGGGAGGGTGTCCCTCTGTGTTCCTTGGATTCCTTACTGTATGGGAGCATGTTGGCCTCACGCCCAATAGCCAGCACCTTCGGGATCAGCAGAGTGCTGCCGGAGGCCACCAGGACCACTTGCATGCAGATAGTGTGGACCAGAGTCATCTGATAATTAATGCCCCCCCCGCTGCCAGGGCCAGCCCCTAAGCAGTGATTTGCAAGGGTGGAGGCATACCCCATCTCTCATCCCTTGACCTGGATACTTCTGAGGCCTTTTCCAGAGTTTCCCCATGGGATTAAGGTCCAGTGTGCAAGGCTGGCTTCTCAGCACACCCTTCCCTGGGTGCCTTCCCTTCCCAATCTCTCTCCTCCCTACTGCACACAATGCATGTGTTCCTAGCACCTCCCATTAAACTGTGTGCACTTGAAACCCAGAATCGGGTTCTGACTCTGGGGGAACCCAAACAAAGACAAGGAAGAAGGAAAAAGGGATCAGAAATACTCAGGGAGAGCTCTTCTTGTGGATGCAGCATGGAGCATTTCCTTCCTCAACCATCTTTCCTCTCCTGCCAGGATTCCTCCCTAGTCTCCACAAACTCCCAGTAAAGGCATGTTGAGAAAGGGGATACCGTCAAAAATGACTGATCGTAATTCCTCAGACTTCCACTTGATTCAAATTCAAGGCCTCCAAATATTGGGCTCCCTCCTCTAAATGAGGGGACTTAGAGAAGTCAGAGACTCTTTTTGGTTTGTTTTCAGCTTCTGACACAGCAATGGCTGACATCAAGGCTACAATAGAGTCCCAGATCTTTGTCCAATTGAGATGAAAACTATAAAGTCAGTGAGTAGTGTAGAGGGCATTGCCTATTGTCTAGAAGCCCATCCAGCATGGAGCCCAAACGTCCCCTTCATTTGCTCTTTAAAACAAAACACAATGACAATAAAATTACGGCATCAAGCCTCTCTCTTATTCCATAAGTAATTAGGAGAACATGAGCCTCTTCTTGTGACATTCATCTTATTAGTACTTATCCCCATGGCCAGAATGAGGGTACACGGTCCTCTGCATTCAGTTAGTATATCCTCTCACATCTCAAATATGGGGCCTCACTAGTAGTTTTAAAATGCAGTCTGCATGTTGGTGCTACTTACTGTACAGTGAAGTCCACACAAGTCCAACAAGAAGACAGAATAATAAAGACAGTGCAGAGACTTCTTCATGAGCTAAATAAGGCCAATTAAAAGACAACTATCCTTTATCCTCATGTTGTATGTCTCTTCCTTTTGGGATATCAAAATTTCTTAAAGAAAATGATAAAATTTTGTTGTTTTTTATTATTCAGTCAGGTATCATGTTTTGAAATTTTACTAATTTTTGAAATCACGTTTAAGAACAAAATTGCAGAGGAGACAAAAATTGACCATGTCAATCTCTTTTCAGAAACCTTACTCCTTCAGGCTATTTTGGATTTCCCTCTAGTTTTTCTGAAGGCTCAAAGACCTACTCCTAGCTCTTTGCAACTCCCAGTGAGAATCTCATTGATTTTTCAAATAATAGTCATCAATCAGATATTAAGTGCCAGGTGTTGTAATACGGAATAACAGAATTCCCTAGTTCTGAAGATGCCCATACTTAATGAGGGAGGCAGGTCCCTGCAACATAAATCATAAGATAATCTTAAAGGTATACTATAGAAATGGTTACAAAGCTAGAGAGAAGAGGATCTCTCCCCACAAAAGAGGATCCAGGTTTCTGAGTAAGATTCCCTTTAGTAAAAAGGATTTATGTTCCACTGAAAAGTTACAAAAGCTTGTGAGAGGATTGTGTCATTGGAATAAGCTTCTAGGCATCAATAGATACACATGTATTTTTACACATGCTGTACACATGTCCATAGTGACTATTTGAAAGAGAAGGATATCCAGACTAGGTAAGAAAAATGTATCTGGACAAAATGGGTGGCTATTATTTGCATGCACACAATTTAGGGTGTTCGGGAAAAGGCTGATCAGCTGCAACTGGCTTTAGCTGGCAAAGAGGGTAGTAGTCAAATGAATAGAGACAAAAATAACTGGAAAACGTTAATGATTGCTATCAATATTACTATCACAGAAAAGAAACACAACCAAAAAACTGTATCAGAGGGTTTCCACTGGATCTGGCCAAGTTTTAAGATGTAGATTTTAATGGTCAGGCAATAGTAGGAAAAAAAAAAAGAGGGATCAATCTAGTATTCTGTTAACAGCAATTCAGAATTCTGCTGTTAACTTCAGGGGTATACGTCAGTGCTTGTGCAGCCTTAGGACTATAAAGGCACCTTGATGTCCATGTGGATTCAGTTAGAAAATCTTAAAGAGCACATAATCTCCAGCTCACATGTACGGGATCTAATAAATCAGTTAGTTCCTCTTTCTAGTAACCTTGTAACTGGATCCATGAAGGTCATCATGTTTTAGAAAATCTGAGCCTATTGGGCCTCAAGATTACATTTCTATTCCACAAATGGCCAATGATTTTATAGTGAAAAAAATATTTAACTTCATCAGTTCCCAAAGAATGCAAATTAAAACAGAAAAAACATAAAATGGTTTACCAATCAGACTGTAAAAGACAAAAATGTTAGTTTCTGCTGCTAACAAGGGTATGGGGAAAGCATGTTCGCTTGTATTCCCAGTGAGATTAAAAATTTTTCAGACCCGCAAGAGGGAATTTTGGTAATACGTATCAAAAGTCTCAAAAAAATGCACATGTCCTTTGACCCAGCAACTCCACTCATTGGAATTTGTCCTAAGAAAATAAATGGACATATGCTGAAACTGGAAATAAGGGGAAAATACAGCAGTAAAATATATTCAAATATTATAGTTCATCCATAAAATAGAATAAAATGCAATATTTAAAATTTCAAATGTTAGTCTATGTTTGGTAATGTGAAAAGATACACATGATAAATGGAGGTAACAAATGCAACTCTGGTTCCATTTGAAGAAAATATAGATGTTATACACCCAATAATAATATCCATGAAGAAAAAGTTTGAAGAAAGATAAATCAAAATATTAATATTATATTAACAGCTATAGTATTATAGGGGGTTGTTGGTGATTTAATTTTTTTTAATTTAAATATTTTTATTTTATAAACTTATATAATAAGTGGTCATTGGAAAAATGGGCAGCCAGCCGGGGGCTTACTGAAGGCAGAAGTAGTATAGTAAAGTAAAACCAGGCAACTAGGGCTTGGGAAATTTCTTAATGAAATGGAAAAAGTCACTTTCCCTCTTAGGTCCTCAGTTTTCTCATTTGGACTATGAAAGGGATTAACTACATATTCTCTAACTCTATTCTCGACCACGTCAGGCCCAGGAAATTTACAATGGGTACCATGATATTCGAATACCAAGAGAGACTCACTCCTTGAATTTTAACTACCAGCAATAAAGCTAGAAAAATTAATCACAAAGATATCATTAGGATATATCTCCTGTACCTCTCCATGGCTCCTTACAATGCAGATCCTCATTTCCTCTGTCGTCCCCTCCTCCTTTAGAATTTGAATCCAATCTATGCCATGTATAGATAGTAACCAACATACTTTTCTGCTACAAATTTGTCCACTTTCTTCACTGTCTCATGAATTTGGCATGTTTGTTGCTTATTTCTGTGTGAGGAATAAGATATCTCTCCTCTCCCTATCCTAGTCTGTACATATCTGTTTCATCCACTCATCAGGACTAAAATAGAGCCTCCTTCTGGGAGAAAGCCCTATAGACTCATTTGGTTTTCATCAGTTCTCCTGTTATGTTTTCACACATATGATGTAAATTTATCTTCAATCATATTCTGCCTTAGCAACTCTGATGTTTCATGTGTGTTTGTTTTATGTCTCCAGAATGGAAGTTTCTTTAGGGTAAAGATCAGATCCTACAGTTCTCTGTATTCCTTAAGATATTTAACAGATATTCTGTAAATATCTTTTAATGGGTGATTAAATAGATGATAAATACATTTTCATGGGCAAGTAAGGAACCGTACATGGATAAGGCATCAAGCCTAAAAGAAAATAAATGTCCTTCAGCTCTCCTAAGACATGTCCACTGGTCGCTGGTTCACACATCACGACAATGTGTGAACCAAGAGCGGAATCTGGGAAGGGACCTACTACAGGAACATCAGGTATCCTCCAAAGCCAGCCATACAGAGCCCGGTTAGTTAGCGGTGGGATTCCACACTGCAAAACGTGGGCAGGCTGATATGGACTTGGGGCAAGGACCATTAGACTTTAGACACCCTAACAATCTCTCAAATTGACAAGTCTCCTCTATCTCATACGAAAAGACAAGACTGACCCAGTCGGTAAGCTAACTCGACTCTTCCAGTATGGTGATTCTATTTCTGGCCAGGCCTGGCTCTCTGTATAGGCCCTTGCCTATGGTTGCTAGAAGCAACTGCAAGAGCAACTGACCTTCCCCCAACCTGCTGATGAACTTCTGCTAAAGGATGGATACCAGGAGCTCTGGCCACACATCCTAGCAACCTTCTCCCAGCTCCTACTCACTAGCGCCTCTCACAGCTGGCCAGGACCGAACAGCATGGCAGAGCTACTGGTAGATCTGCTTTCTAGCTAATATCAGTTGGAGGGAAAGTATTTTTAACCTTGTTCAGTTTTCCAAGATGAGAAGCAGAGGGTGAGGCTGACACTGCAGTGTACGCTTTATGGGATTACTGTGAACTCAAACCTGAAATCTGCCTGGCACAGAACAGCTTTCCGATGAATGCTGCTATCTCTGCTAGCCCAGGAATTCTGTGATAATACTAACAACAAACTCCCATTTTCAAAGTGGCTCTAATTAAAAATTAGCATATCAGCACAGTACTTAGCACACTGTGTGTGTCTGCAGGTGGGTGTGCGCGTGTGTGTGTGATACATGTGGAGACAGGGAAAGAAGACAATATTAATGTGTTTGGCCTTATATTATAAAGCTGTTCATAATATTTCATTATTTGAAGAAAATCATGAAAATCATGTTAGCAGAAATTCTGCAACATATATATAATCAAAGAATATGCTCCAAAATTTTAAATAATGATCTGTTAGGTATAAATATAAATACTTTAGATGTATTATCTCTTTCTGTGTTGAATTTTTTATTATAAGCATTCACTAATCAGAAAATCAGAATTAATATGAAAAAAAATCTTGTCAATTGGCTCTTTCCTGCCAAGAGCTCTTTTTGGATCTGTGGCATCCGCTTTCTGGCACTGAGACATCTTGTGCGCCTGCACACAACAGCTTGTTCTTGAATATCAGCTGGGGCATTCCTGGGTTTCGATGTCAAGCCACTGCCTTTCTTCTACCCTCCCAAAGCTTTAGTACATGCAAAAAAAAAAAAAAAAAATCTGGGGCCCAGTCTCTGGCCAGGCTGGTCTGATGTTAAAGAGTGAGCCTTCTTCACCTGTTAGACATAAGCCTCTACCCAAGATCCTGCATATTTCAGCAAACAAAGGAATTAGAACATTGTTTTCACAATTCTCTACTTGTGTAATCCTGGAAGGTAAAATGTATTTGCTTCTAAAATGAAGGGAAGAGAATCGAAGGTCCTGGGGGTGATTGGCTTTCCTGCTCCATGAAAAGAACAAGATGACACCAGGTGACACATAATGGTAGGGCATTAGAAATGGTATAGGAGCATCCAATTGTAATTAACCTTTGGAGCTCCCGGCCCTGTGATGTTACTGAGGCCAGTATCCTACCTGGCTTTTAAAAACAGTGTTGGAAGGTGATATGCATTCAAACTAGATTCCACAGTTATACCTGGTGTGCTTAATATTATTTTCTGTCTCCTCAAAAACAGTCAGAGGATTTGGGGATAGTCTAAAAGAAGCACTTGAACATTGACACAAGCAACTTGGCTACAAGCTTATTTGTTGGACAAAGCAAAAATATGGCAGCAGCCAAAATCATTTGTATTGTTTAGCACTTTGCCATTCAGAAATTGTCCTCCCTCACTTTCATGTAATTTCTATAGCATTTTGTCAGGCAGGTTATTAATCTTACCATTGTACAGATATGAAACCCAAGGCTCAAAGAGTTTAACTGATTTGCCCAGTACATTAATCTCTGGCCTCACCCTCTTTGTTGGATGAGTGGCTACTAATTGGAATCACTCAGAGAGCTCTTAAAAACAATGATGTCAGGGCACTGATCTCCCCCATCCCCACCGCACCTCCCGAAATAGATTCCACTTTAACTGGGGCATAGTAGTTATTATTTTTTTTCCTAAGAGTTCCTCAGTAGACTCAGATATGCAGCCAAGGCTGGGAATCAACCCGTTAGATGATAATCGTGACCCACTGTGGTGTGTAATGCACAGAATAGGCTATTCCATGATACTAGAAACCTTTTCCTTCGGAGAAGGATGAAGACTGATGTTTTCAGGCTAGAGCTGTGTGTCAGTTGAATGAGTGATTGCTTACTTGGTATAATTTGACAACCAATAAAAGATACCCCCAATCTACAATGGGATCTCCTCTGACATAGTGAAGAGCTGCAGGACTGGTGCAGGGTCAGAGTTTGGGGGGGGCCCTGTTGGGCCAGGCATTGATCATTTAATGGCTAGCCAGAGGTCTTAGTGAACAGACTGGATGGTGTGGGCTGCTGAAGGTCCCTAGAGGACCTTGGAGCAGCAGGTTTTATTACCAAAAATACAGAGGTATTCTTATTATTGAACAATCACTATGGCTATATTGGTGTATATTAGCAGGATACCATCTTTGACTATCCCATCCCAATGTCATTCTGCTAAATGTTTAATAACCAGGGGAAGGGCAGGAATAGGAGTTCTGAGCTGTAGTATTTTCTAATTCCTATTGTATAAATCCTCTTGCCATGGCTAATTTCAAGCTACCAAAGCCATGTCCCTAAACACTGAGTTGGGAAGAGATGAACAGTAGCACACCATTATATAATATTTATACCATACAGATTTAATAAATGTATAACAGATAATAGTAAAATGTAATAAAGTAAATATTGATGAGTTTTTACCACTTTTTAAAATATAATTTATTAAGCAACCTAAATGCTCATCGACGGACAACTGGATAAAGAAATTATAGTTCATATATACAATGGAATATTACTTAGCCATTAAAAAAATGAAATCCTACCATTTGCAATGACATGGATAAACCTAGAGGTTATTATGCTGAGTGAAATAAGTCAGACAGAGAAAGATAAATACCATATGATTTCACTTATATGTGGAATCTGAGGAACAAAAAGAACAAACTAATCAAAAACAGACTCACAGATACAGAGGATAACCTGGGGACAGCCAGAGAGGAGGGGGTTTGGAGGGCTGGAAGAAAGGCATAAAGGGTTAAAGAAGTACAAATTAGTAGGTGATAGAGGGTCACAGGGATGGGGAGCATGGCAGAGGGAATGCAGTCAGCAGTAATGTAATGGCTATGTGTAGAACCAGAGGAGAGAAAGAGAAATCAGGAGGGTCGTTTCATAAACTATATAAATGTCTAACCAATATACTATGTACTTGAAACTAATAATAAAATTAAATTAAAAATATATAATTCATTAATTTACATAATTTAATTTTTAATAAAGGCTGAGTTTAATATACAGCTAATAAAATTCATGAAAATGTTAACAATTGATTCTCAGGAACCAGTACAATCTGACTCTCGCACACCACTGAACCATCCCCATCTGATCATTAGTGTCACTGTTTGAAGGAAAAGCTTGGAGGGGTCCTAATGAATAGTGTATATTGTGTCTGAGAAGGGCAACACAGTTATCCAATAGTATCTATAAACAATTTATGGCAAATTAACTTGTTAGATTGACTGATGAATCATTTTGTAATACTCTATAGGAAAAGACAAATAGAGAAGAAGCCTCAATACCCTTTTAAAGAACATAAAGATAAAAACACCAAAACATAATAAGGTACATAAAGCACAATGACTAAAATGTAGTAATCCCTAAATAAATGACAATCGCTTTTACTTTTTTTGGAGTGAGCAAAAGAATTAACATTTAATGCACATTTAATACTCGTTCGGTACTATGCTAATACTTCTGAAGGCTGGTATGATAGTAAGAAAAACGGCCAATGGGATACAAGAGTTACAATACTAAGACTTATCTTCACCCCATCCACTGACTATAAGTTAGATAAACAGGACAGTAAGTATATGCAGCACCCAGTGATAAGAGCAAAAGACACAAATAGGCAATGTACTGTTTTCTTAGAGAGGTAAGTCACATGTGTCTAGAAGGAATAAGGACAGATATGCAGAGGAGAAATAGTTGCATCTTGAGTTGCTTCTTAAAGACTAGGGAGGAGTCCTTTGGCCATAACCAGTGGGCCTTTAGGTTGTGAAAAGGAAAGGAATGGAAAAAGGAAAAAGGAAAAAGGAAAAAGGAAAAAGGAAAAAGGAAAAAGGAAAAAGGAAAAAGGAAAGGAAAGGAAAGGAAAGGAAAGGAAAGGAAAGGAAAGGAAAGGAAAGGAAAGGAAAGGAAAGGAAAGGAAAGGAAAGGAAAAGGAAAAGGAAAGAAGGAAAAAGCTTGCACAAAGGTTCAGGAAGGCCTAGTAAGTATATAGAAAGATCCTTTGGTGGCGTCTAGGCTATGTGATGAACGTGTTGTAAACCAGGTCTGAGAGAAACGTGCCAGGAGTTGGGACGTTGCCCTGCTGGCTCTATGGGCTTAACAAGGGGGTGAAACTGAAAGCAGTGTAGCAAATGCGCATATTAAATTTGTTTGGTAGGTGTGGTGGGGAAGACCCAGTTGGGAGACAATTTCAGTTTTCCAGATGATAGGTGAGAAAGACTAAATGAGAAATACCCTTACCATTGCTCAGAGAAGTAGAGAAAGAGTGAACTGGAGAAAGATAGAGGGTAAAATCGATAAGACTTGGTGACTGCTGGGTGCAAGTGGGAAGGTAAAGAGGGGAATAAAAGATGAGTCAGAGGTTTCTAAACTGGGTAACGGGGTAGACTGGGACGATATGAACTGAAACAAGGAAAGCAGTGCGAGTAACCAGGTTTCAGAAACACGGTAGGAAAAAGCCCAGGGTGAGGCCTCTAAACTCAGTGAGTACAAATACCTGGGTTATTTCTGTTTTATCTTCTACCTGGCTTTGTGACCTAGGAATTTCTTTACTCCAGGTCAAGAGGGGCAAATAGAATGATGCATATAAAAGTGCTTGTGGAAAATGTTTGAGAATGCAGGCAAATGAGAATCAAAATTACTATTTATTCAGCAAAAATGCATAACGTCAAGATCCCCAGGCCCTGGGAGCCTGTGTCAAGTGCCCTCCCAACCCCCCATGTCTCACTTTCTCTCCTTCTCACCAGCAGCTGGGTCAGGGCAAATAAAGAGTCCCAGCTACAGAGCAGTCATCTTTCCTCTTTACCCAGAAAAGTATTAGAAAAATATTTACTGAGACTAGAACGGAGAACAGAGAATCAGAACCTGCTTTCTGTAGCAGAGACAAACTGGCCAGGGTGACCACGCAGGAAGGCAGAGAGAAACCTAAACTTAATATGACCCTATATTGGATCAGGCTGTAAGGTGGACTAGTCAGGGGCACAAAGCTAGACTAGGGCATGGACCCAGGAATGAGGCCACGAATAAAGCAGGAAAGTGAAGAGGGAAGAGGACCTTAGGAGGAGTAGACGTGGAAGGTAAACTTGCTCACAGAAGTCAGGCTAAAGTTGGTCATGAACTCACAGCAGGAGCAGCCAGAGAGCAGCTCTGCTGAGACCAGAGGCAGTATTCAGGATTATTCCCCAAAAAGTAGTTCTCACTGCCTGTGCCTCTCTTTGCTTTGGCAGAGTATTGTGGGATTCCCTGAGAAGCTCAACTCAGTCCTAACAAGCAACAATCATCAGAGGGGGTGAGGCTTTCCTCTGGTTCAGGAGTTTTGGTGAAGGCAGCAAGCTACCTCTGGGATGGGTGAACACGCTGGGTTGCTCAAGTCACATTTATTGAATTTATTTCCCAACATTGGGCCAGCAGTTCTGGTACTGGGGTTTTTTCATCAAGACTCCGATGCCAATTAAAGTAATGACATGAAGCAGGGGTTATAGCCCCAGCAAAGAGTTTCTACTGCAGGAGCTCGCTACAGGTGGCGACCTGAGAAAATGCAAAGCCACGGTCTTTTCTAATTTCCGGAGGAGACTGGGATGACTATTAGAAATATTCTACCCCTCGTCAAATAAATCGCATTTTTAATGATTCAGAAAATATAATCAAATACAAATCATTCTTGAGAATTAATCAACTAAGTATAGGCTCTGTAGGGATCAGCTGTTCAACCTTGACCTTGAACAAGGTACTTCCCTTCCCTGGATCTCAGGCACAGTTGTTAGGAAAATGAAGACATTGTGTCACAGCATCCCTTAATGTCCTTCTAGTTAGTTTAAGCAATATACACAAAGCCAGCAGGATTTGCAAACGAAAGCAAGAATATTCTGCTCCTTCGTTCTACCTGTATATGCTGAACATGTGGCCCTGTGTTGGAAGAGATTTAAAATCTCACAGACAAATTAAGACAACAGAGCTGGCAGTTTTGCGGTGGGGCAAAGAATCGTATCTAAAAATATAAGTCCTCCTCCAGCCTTGGCCCGCAGGCGGTCCTTTGAAAGACAGCACATCTGCTGGCTTCAGGAATGAAAGTTCTGCACCAGAACACCACAAGGAACCACGCAATTTCTCACTCACCCAGCGTCTTCTCAGAAAAGGACACCAGAGGCAGTGACCGAAACAAAGGTGACTTGTTGATTTCTTTGTCAGCGACCAGGTGTCTGTTCTCCTAGCTCGTGGTCGGGGTGGGTACCATCGAGTCCTGGAATGGCAGCCTGGGACAGGCCTGGAGTATTGTCCTGGAGAATGAGCCTCACCTTGTTGCCTGCAATGCTGCAGCCACAGGGAACAAGGGGGGAAAAAAGCTTAAAATACCCAGACTGTCTACATTCCTAGTAAATAATATAGCTGTGTAAAAGAAGAAAACAAATTAGCAAAATTTACTGTGATCTTTACTAAGGTACAATCCGATTGGGTAGCCCCTGACCTTGTGTGTCTATTTACATTTAAATTAATTAAAACTAAATAAAATGAGAAGATTACTTCCTTAGTCACCTGGCAGTATCCACGTTGGACAGTGCATAAATCAAACATCTCCGTCATCACACAAAATTCTACTGGCTAGAGCTGGTCCAAAAAGCCAAAGAGATCAAAGAACAATAATGCATGTTACAACAATGAGTCAGCCTCCCCTGTTACTAAAAACCCAGGGCAAAACTTTAATTTTTACTATTCATTGGCTAATCCTCTGCCACTTCCGTTTTCTTTAGCTTTAGAACTTTACCTCGCAGCTCACACTCAGCTGTTAAGTAAACAAAGTCACAGGGTTAAAACAGAAGAGTGTCGCTTCCTCAGTGCTGGGGATGTCTGGGCTCCCCCTCGACTGTAAAACAACCCAGCGTACACCCAGGCATCTCTACGGCTCAGCATATTCGTGGCTCCCCAAGCCCAGTCCTCATTTCGCCCTTCTTTCCCGTGAGCAGATCGAGTCATCTGCTCCCTCTGTCCCAGGCTTCCAGTGTTTAATTACCTTCCTCAGGCTTTCTCTGAAGGAGTGACTCAGCAAAATGACTTTTTAAATGAGCTTTCACGTCTAGCAATGCAGCCCACATGCAAACTGTGACTGAGACTGACTTTTTAAGTAAACAAACCTAGACTTATATATCAAATTAGTGTTTTTATTCCAAATAATCACCGTAGCAAGGAACATACTTCTTCCAATTATACAGCCACTGCTCAAATCATAGCTAGAGCATTTCTCAGAGAATTGGCTAGGGGAATTAAGTGGAAAATGGAATTTTCTTTGAGGAGGGATGTGGCTAACTTCCCACCCTCACCTCTTTAAAATGACTCCTTGAAAACAAAGAGGTCAGAGAACTTTTGATTTTACAAAGCAAGATCTTCTGACTCTTGGAACGGTAAGCACATACCTCCAAAATTAACACAAGAGTCTCTCATGAGCTGCATGGGAGACAATCACGAGGTGCATTTATTTGCCTTTCATCGAGATGAAATATTTTAATTCTTCTTTCTTTTATTTACTGTATAAATGTGTGAGCATTTCCATCCAGACTTCATAGTCACGTCTCTACTCCCTTCCATACATGTAAATCTAAGAATGCTTACATAGTAATAGTTTCTCTCCTGTATTGTTACAGAGGGGTCTTCTGTTGCCAGGATTCATTTGCTATGAATGTTTGTGTCTCCCAAAAGTTTATATGCTGAAGTCTAATTCCCAATGTGATGGTACTAGGAGGCAGGGCCTTTGGGAGGTGATTAGGTCATGAGGGTACAGCCCTTATGAATGAGATTAGTGCCCATATATATAAGACACAAGCAAGATGCCCCCTCTTTCTACCATGTGCAGATACAATGAGAAGGCAGCCATCTGCAAACCAGGAAGAGGCTCTCACCAGACACCAGAAATGCCAGGGCCTTGAACTTCAACTTCTCGGCCTGCAGAACTGTAAGAAATAAACTTGTCTGTGTAAGCCACCCAGTCTATGAAATTTTGTTATGGAAGCCCAAACTGACTGAGAGAGTATTATTTCACCAATACATATGACACGTGCATTTAAGTATTTTAAACTTGTGTGTTCATAGGCAAATTTGATTCTTGGATCCCTTTTAAAAGTCACCTGGAATTTGAGTAGTAAAGGGAATGATCGTGCAGAGTTTGGAATCAAAAAACGAGGTCGGTTTCTTTGTTCGTTTGGATTTTTAAAATATGATTCACAGTTAATTTCCAAGAGTACATCTTGGGAGAGTATGAAAACAGGTTCATTTGTTTAAAAAAAAAAAAAAAAAAGTTGAATGAATTGCCCTATGACTCGATACTTATGCCATGTTGTAATACATAAATGTATTTGAAAAACATAAACAGATATTTTCCACAAGCGGTAATTCTCTTTCCCCTTATTTTCGTATGCGTCCTAAAAGTAAATGGACGACCTCATCGAAGACAGCAGACTTCCCTGCAATAATGTGCAGATTTCAGAGCCGCTGTCAAAGGGCACTTTTTTAACGAACCCTGTTAACTTTTTTGTTTTAACTCTGCTAAAGCCACCATTAAAATGTCCATGGAAAAAGCTAATTTTGTATCATTTTCCCCATATTCTGAGGACCCCTTCTTGGCTGTGTACAGAATACAAAATCAGGCTACAGCTTTTGCCCAATAGACTCATAATCTAAGTTTGACTAATAGCCTCGATGCAAACATAAAGAAAGGCCAGAGAAGTCCTCGAGAGAAAGACGTCGCCAGGACGCAACATTGCCCGCACCGCCTGCCTCTCGCTGGGTGCGGGCGAGAAGGATCCGTTCGGTGCCATGCGCACAGCCCTCTGCGGTGGGATACCCCTGGTGATGAGCAGAGCCTTCTCTGAGCTGCCTGTCGGATATTAATGTAAAGGAGTGTTCTCTCAGAGTAAAACATTGCTGTTCGTGCTTCTATAACTGAGCATATGAGTCCATCACGGTGATACTTAGATGGGAAACGTGGTCAGGTAGAAACGACGCCTCTGGCAGGACCCCGCGTGGTGGGGACGGCTTCTCCACCCGTCCGCGGTATGGCCTCAACAAGGGCCAGGCCCTCCCTGTGCCCCAGCAGCTGTGTCTGTGAAATCAAGGGAAGCGATGGCCCCCAGGATCCTTCCGCCTCCGCACTTCTACAACTCTGTAAGATGCAAGCCTGGTTCCTTTAGGGCTGTGTTCCCCTAATTTGACAGACTTTAAGAATCATCTTGGGTATTGGTTTTAAAAACATATATAGATTGTTCATCTTTACCCCCAAATCTTCAGAAGACAAAGCAGGAACCTGAATTTTTGACTAGAGACTCAAGTGACATTTGCTGTAGGACAATGAAGAATAACAAGCAACCCAAGTCCCCCCTGTCCCCAGCTTTGATCTAATTTCACAATGAAAAGCGGAAAACTGTGTCTGTATTCTTATTTCACAAATACGTTCAGATATGAGTATTGTAGCACCTAAAGAGCAGGACTATTTTGCATCTTCTTCTTCTGGATAAAGTAATGAATCTCTAAATTTGTCCAGGAGCTTCATTAAATCTATTTTATGAGAAAAAAATGTGGTTTGCAAACATTTTAAGTTTGTTTGGCTCTAATATGAAAACATATTTTTTTCCACCCAGAAGAAAGGGATGAGGAGGAAAGTACGGAGGAAAAGAAATGGAACTCAAGTCTGGCTGCACAATCGCCTTGTTACCCTGATCCCAGGCATGCAGTAACAGACAATCAAACAGGTGACGATCAAGCAGATTATGAGTGTGCCCCTCCCTGACTACAAATGATGACTGGGTTGGTTCAGTCTCCCTTTGTGAGGTCTGCCAGGACTTTTTGCAACACAGGCTCATAGGGAAAAAGGGAAAGCAGTAAGAGGCAGGACTGGGAACAGCAACCCAGCTCTAGCTTACTGTTGTGGGGGTGGCCAAGGAGGGGTCCGTATCAGGGTGTGCCGAGGGGTCTGGTTAACCTGAGCTCAAACTCAGCTCATCACTGTATCCAGTGACGACCTGGACAAAGACAAGAGGATAATATGATTCACTAGACAGTAACAAAAATTGGCACTAAGACCTGTAGCAGACTTCAAGGGCTCTTTTAACATGTAACGCACATGTGCACATGCACACACATACATTTTCTGTTTCTGCATGCCGAAACTGATATATCCACTATACCCTTTTCATGACATTCTGGTGGATGAAAGCTGGACCCACAGTTACTGTCTGGTGGGGGTAAAAGAGGGATGGATGTCTAGGGAGGCGCTGACGGCTGACTCACCCACAGCTGCGACAGCACTTTTGCTGATATACAGAGTATTGCTCTAGAAACATTTTATCCTTTTCATTAAATGTAATAAGTCTTCTCTTGTTTAAGTGGCAAATGGTTTGCTTTTGGCAAAGCTTTAAAGAGAAAAAGTCACCACCTATGATCCATGGAGAAGCAAGAAATTGGTCAAATGCTAATGTATAGATTCTGCCTTCCAAGTGTGGCAGACGTTAGGTAAGGGGAGGGCTCCACGCTCTGAATAAAGACCTTCCTTGCAGGCCCCAGAGTGGAGACAGAATGACAAAATCCAAGCCAGGTACTGAAAGCATAAAGTACAAGAACTAGCCCTGGGAGAGGGGCTGGTAAGAGCTATGCAGCATGTTCAATCTCCATCTAGCTTCAGTTGAGGGCAAGACTCTAGTCCAAGAAATATACAAAAAAAAAAAAAAAAGGAGTCCAAGCATATAAACGTGACAAAGATCCGGGTTAGGACTGAATTGAAGCAACATGCTGGTACCCAGGGAGCACACTCAGGCATAGGGTAGAAATGACCAGCAGGTGGCGCCATACACGTTTTTTTTTTTTTTTTTTTTTTTTTTTTTTTTTTTTTTTTTTTTTTAGTGCCACCCCTGGTGAGAGCTGGCTGTTGTTGGACTTGGTAGTTGAAACCATCAGTACAACTAGAAATAGCTGAGGAAGAACCCATGGAAGTCCTTTCAAGCACTGAGGCCTGTCACGTACATAAGCTACTGAGAGCGACACCTCGCAGCCTTGCTCCAGTTATTTCCAAAACCAGATCTGACTGACCACTATTCAAGGAGAAAGTATAGCCAAGGGAGATAGTTATATGAATGGCCATATAAAAAAAAAAAATAAAGCATTTACTTTTCACAAGGAAGCCATTACCCATTGTTCAATTTCACCTCACATCATCAACAGCATATTTACAAATGAATAAAGATGGTGAGATTCAGGCCCTAGTGTTATTAAAACTCTATCTTTCTAAATAATCAGTAAGTAAAGACAATAGACCTCCCTAAAAAAAGACAATTTGGTGCTCAAAAGAATTTCTACGCAATGACAATGTTGGAAAGTTAATATAGTCACTGGTACATACACAAATATAGTTGTTCTTGTACCATTATACATAACCCCAATTGAGAAATTCTAGAAATTCTACCAATTGTATCAATGGTGTTTTTAAGATGTAAGAGGTGGTCCAAAAATGGATGATGTCAAACCACTTCTTAATATGTTCAACAGTGTATAATATGTTCCAGCCTTCCTATTCCCCCAGCCTCCTGCAAACACTTAGCATAACATTTCCAGAGCTTTGTATTCCTGGCTTCAGCCTGAATACAAATTCCTTCCCATGGGATCTCTGCAAGAGAACTGGCTTCTTGAAGATCATCTCATGAGGCAGACATACACCTGGTGATACAATAGCACCGCAACTCAGGACTCGACAGTGAGGTTTGTATCTTATCACAGAGTAAGGAGGAAGTAAAGTGCTAAGTCATCAAATGCCTGCTAGAATTATTTGTAAAACACATCTCTAAAAAAGGACATATATGCAGAATATATAAAGACCTCTCAAAGCTCAATCATCAGAAAACAAAAGCCCAACAAAAACTGAGTAAAGGATTTGAACAGATACTTCACCAAAAAAATTATATGAATGACAAGTATATGAATAGATGCTTAACATCTTTAGTAATTAGAGAAATGCAAGTCAAAACCACAATAAAACACCACCATACCTTATGTTAGAATAGCTAAATTTTTTTAAAAAATTGTAAAGACAATATCAAATGCTGGCAAGGATGTGAAGCATTAGAAACTCGTGCATTACTGGTGGGAATGCAAAATGGTACAGCCTCTTTGGAAAATTGGCAGTTTCTTCTAAAGTTAAACATACACTTACCATAAGACTCAGTAATCTCACTTTTAGATATTTATCTAAGAATTATGAAAACTTATCTTCGCACGGAAACTGTACACACACACATAAGCTATGTAATTGCCAAAAACTGAAATGACCAAATGTCCAATACTTTCTGAATAGATAATGAGCTTTGGTATATCCATACAATAGAATAACACTCCACAATAAATAATAAACTATTGATTACATAGCAACATGGATAAATTTCAAATCTCAACACGGATGCATTATGCAAGTGTAAGAAGCCAGATTCAAAGGCTACCTTCCATATGATTTCATTTACAAGACCATCTTGAATAGGCAAAATTATAGGAACAAAAACCAGATCCTGGTTCTGGAGCTGGGGATGGTACACAGGCCTAACTACAAAGGGATGTGTGAGGGAATGTTTAAAGTGATGGAATTGTTCTATATCTTGCCTGTGAAGGGGGTTACAAAACCATATACATTTGTCAAAATGCATATAATGGTACAGCACAAGGAATTAATTTTGCTATATATGAAAAAGTAAATAAAATAAAGCAAGTTTTAAAATTTTACTATGGTTTATAAAAGTCAAGACCAATATGCAATTGTCAGGTTGAAAACTTAAATCAGGACATTTTATCTCATATCAAAGTGCTCTGGTGAAGTAACCAAGAGTTAATTCCCTTTTTTTAAGCCTCTACCTTAGAGAATCTTTGTCCAAGTTATCAAAACCTCAAGGTGAGAAGTTGGGCCAATGCTCAAGATATCCCAGGAGAGTCTCCTGCCTCAGTCTACATGAACTGGCCAGTCTGATTCCCACTAATTGAAGACCATATCTATAAAATTCCTGCATGCGTGGAAGCTCATCAAGAGCTTCTGATTCCTTATTATTTGTAATTTACAAATAAAAATGTGTCTTCTTTTGAAATAAAGAAATAGGATTAGTAACACAGCAAAAAAAAAAAAAAAAAAAGGGAATGTAAGGTTTGCAAAGACTCAAACATTTGGAGGAAATGAATTCCAACCCAAATTCAATAGAAAGAATTATGACATGACTTTTTAAACACATTTATTAAATAAGAAAGACAGAACAAAAGAAACATCCAAGGACATATTTCTAAAGCCAAAGTTTCCACAAATATGCTTTTCAAATTCTCAAAGATAATTTTCTATCTGGTTGAAATAACCTCAGCCTTATAAATACCCACCAGTACACAACTATTCTCACCTGTGAAAATCCTATCCATTCTTTAAGATGCAATTCAAAAAAAAGTTAGACATTTAACCTAAAATAACTTTGAAATTGGGTTTCCTGGTATAGTTCTAAAAATCTGGTAAAATCCAACATCAGTAACTCTTAAACTTATTATTATGTGACATCAAAAGAATACTGTAAAACTAAAAGAACTCTACATCAGTGGTTCCAAACTTTAGCATGCATTAGGATCATGGAAGAGAGCCCATGAAAACACAGGTTGCTGGGTAGTTCCCACCCCGATTTTCTGATTCGCTAGGTATGTAGTGGGGCCTGAGAATCCGAATTTCTAAAAGGCTGCCAGGAGATGCTGATGTTACTATTCTAGGGAACAAACTTTGAGAATCACTGGCCTCTATCTTGCAAGAGTCAAATGAGATGATACATGTGAAACTGTTTCATATGGTACAAATGGCTACATTAGTGTAAGGGATCTTGCTTTTATTGTTGTGCTTACCGAATCCTTTAAAGGGGATTCTTTGTTTCCCCAAATAGATTTTAGCCATTTCTCCTTTGAAAACCTAAAATAATGTGTACTTCTTTTCTGATGTTGCCAGTAGTCTGTCTAAGATTAAAGTAATTTTTATTCTGTTTTTATTATACCAACTAGACCTCATTGAAATCATCAAGCTTGTTTAGACCCCTGCAGTGCACCACAGACTGTCTTATACACAAAGGGTATTCTGGGCAATAAGTTCTTAAACTGAGTTGAATATATCTTATTACAAGAATACTGTTTTGCCTTTTCTGGTGCTTGTAATGGAAATACAGTGGGAAGATACTACAAAGCACAATATATTATTCTCCTGAACTGGATGTCTAAGATCACCCTGAAACTGATACTCTATTGTCTATGTGAACCAATTATGGACTTTGATTAAACTGTATACCGTACTTACATGTTAATTGCTATGTATAATGCTTATGGGTGTACATTTTAAAAGTTGGATATGAGTTTCTTGAACAATAATGTAAATCTTCCAAATATGCCCTCTATTCCATGAGTAAATCTGTTTTCAACTTCACTGCTTCTTCCAGGAGTAGAGTCTGCTTCAGTTACAAGAACAGTGACTTTGCTCCTACAATAAAAGAGCAAAATTCCTACACAAACACGCCCAAGGCTCCTGACTGTGGTAAGGAGGGGCCACTCCTGTACACCATGAAGACACTGGACATGCCCACACTGAAGGAAGAACAAATAGAACACTGATTTTAAGCTCGGAATGGCCACAGAGCATTTAAGTGTTAAATCAATGATTGTTCTTTACATTTTAAAAGCAAAGTCTCATTTGTTCAAGGCAAAGGGACTGAGTCATAATTATGGAAGCACAGGCATCAGTGACTTTTTCAACACCCCGAAATGGTGTCCTTGTTGACAGTTGCTTATTTTGTCCCTGGGGACTGGCAAAATGGAAAAATAAAATTCTGAAATGAAACTTTGCCCCCTGATGACTTATTTGGTTGATACAGTAGTCCCCCTTTATCCACATGGAGATATGTTCCAAGACGCCCCAAGTGGATGCGTGAAACCACAGAGCAGAAAAATCTATATATACTGTTTTCTCCTCTACATACATAACCTCTCCACTTAAAGGAAGGACTTTACAGCTTCTCTTTGGCATATCCAAATTACGAGCATCATTACTGTTCTACTTTGGGGCCGTTATCAAGGGTGACTTGAACACAAGCACTATCATACCAAGACAGTCAATCTGTCATCCAAGATGGCTACTAAGTGACTAATGGGTGGGGACCACCTACAGCAGGAGAGGCCAGACAAAAGGATGATTCACATCCAGGGCAGGACAGTGCAGGACAGCAAGAGACTGCACCATGAAACTCAAAACAGCATGTGATTTAAAACCTATGAACTGTTTATTACCAGAATTTTCCATTTATTATTTCCCGAACACAGCTGAACAAGGGTAACAGAAACCATAGAAAATGAAACCACAGACAAGGGCGTGGGGGACTACTGTGTGTTCTTCAGATGCTACAACACATCCTCCAAGGGCAGAGAAAACCAAAGTCCTCCTTTAATCTTAAAACAAAGCAATGCTTGGCATCAGAGCGTCTCAGTGTGTGTGGTCCCCAGACCAGCAGCATCACCACAAAACTTGTTAGAAATGCAATTCTCAAGTCCCACCTCAGATTTACTGAATGAAAAAGTAGGCTTTACATTAAGTTTGAGGATATTTTTCCCTGAGCTGAATTTTGCTGAACCAAATGTATAAGATGGAAATGAATTTAGTTGTAGTAAACATCTATGTTACTTAGAAGAGAGAATAATAAATGAAGCCAAAGATCTGGATTTACTTGAAGGAATAAAAATATGTTTATATATGACTTAACATTCTTAATATATTTATTGGGGTTTCTGCATAATAGATTTTTATCTCAATGATGGTTAATCTTTAGTAAATATGTTTTTAGTATCACATGGTTTTTTTACTTATTATGTGCTGTCCTATTAAGTTCCAATTAAATCCATATGCGAGAACATTAATTTAAAGTGCTACCAGAATGACTGATTACAGAATCAATTCCTGGCATGAAGCCCTGAAGTTATTCAAAGAAAGATGGCAGCCTCCATTCGTTGGTACCAAAAGAAAACCAATTAAAAAGTTATACAGTCACCAAGCTGTCTGTAGACATCTTTCAGATTGTATCTATGATTGTATCTGTTTAAAAAAGGTAAGACAAGGAGGCCATGAAGCTCATTACAATTTTGAGAGAAATAATACTTAGTATAATAATAATTTTCCATTAAAATTCATAGCAACACGCATTATATAGATTTCTCTATCTATGCATACATACAGGCATATTTACACACTACACAGAGCATGACCATGGGGAGACGATGGAAAAACTACAAATGCTAACTCAGAGTCAGATAATACTGCATATTCCTAAGCCATTTAATGGAGGACTCAGCAGCTCTGAAACTAATACCCCAGAGATCCTTCGAGCGTCACAGCCCAGTGGGATTTTCATGGATATAAGGAGAATCTTGGTCCATAAGTGGCCCAAGAAAATGTTCATTTATGTTTACTGTGCTCCTTTCAAGAGAAAGTGTTCAATGCATAGAAATAGTTCATCCAAAATGGTGGATTATTTTAAGTTGGTGCTTAATACACAAATCACTAATCATCTGGAAACACTCTCTCTTCCCGGTAGCCTGAGGCATATCTGTTATAGTTTACTATGGTCTAGTAAATAAAATTCTAAGTCTCTTTATAGATTCCCTTAGGGAAGTTGACTGGCCTTTCCTCTCGGAGGGTGTAATATTCAGTCCATCGAACAGTAGAACTCAGAACTCCAGCCAGGGCCTCCCTTCCATGAAGTATGGCAAGGAGCCCTCAAAACCTGTCTTGCTCAAACAAAACACTGGTGCAGGCTAAGGACAGAGATCCAAATGAAACGAGACCTATAAGGAGGTGCCACATGAAATGGTGCCTCTAATTACTCAAAGAAAATAAAAGCTGAACTTCCCAGTTTGTTTCTCCACATTCCCCAACAAATTTTTCTATATTTGTTCCCATTTTTGTACTCCCTCCTCTCTAGGAGGAGGATGAGATTCTTGGCCCAAGGGGATTCTGAGCTCTGCAGTCTTTCCCCTTGCAAACCTGCTAAGACTTTATTCCATGGGTCATTCCTTATGTTACTATTCATCACAGACATGTGACACCCCTATGGGGAGGCATAAGCACCCTAAATTTCCAGTTCTCAAAGGGGCAGAAGAAGAGGCAGTGGGCAGGAAAGAGGGATTCGAGGCATTCTAAGAAAGATTAGGACAGTTTAAGAAACCTGGAGGCAACTGGGAAGATGAAAAAACATTATGGGACCTAGAAACACACTGAACGCAACTTAGCACTTGGGAGGCAGCTGGTGGCCTGAAGTTTTTAGGGCTTCAAGTCCAAGTTCTGCAGCTCAGTAGCTATGACTCTGAGCAAGTTACTTGACTTCTCTACACTTCTGCTGGAAAATGGAGCTAATAATACTTTCCTCACTGGTATTGTAAAGATAGAATGGGATATGTATGCACAGTGCCTTGTAGAATGCCTGAGGAATAGTTAGGCCATTTGTGTGTATTGTTGTATGTCCCTGTATGTATAAAGGACCAAGAATACTGATGGAAGCAGTCACCTGCCCCTCCAAGAGTAGTGCTGGAATGGTAGCGATGGTGGCTGCAAATATGTACATCACCCTGATGACATCCACCTCCATCCCTCTCATTCATCTTGGAGGCTTAAGGGACCCTGAATCAAATCATCAGTTCCACACTGGAAAAGGCAAGGGATATGCCCTTCGGATGCTTCTTTATTTTAATTCCAGGTTGTCTGTTTTACATTGCAGCTGAAAGGTGGAGCCTCCTCAATGATAAACGACAGATTAGGAATTCTATGAGGAATGAGGGTGCAGATTTTCCGTTCTGCCTCTTCCATTTGAGGCTATGCCCTGCAGGCCTCACGCCTCCTCCCAAAGCCCGCAGACATATGTTTTTTGTGTATAATACAGTGTAGGGAACAATAATATAACAGGATCCTTAACCAGCAGCTGCCTAACTGAGCGTCATTATAGTTCCTTGGTGCATAAAACCAAGCACGTGTCTTTTCCAGGTGGGGAGACTGAGGTAAAGAGGCAGGCAGAGAAAAGCAGCACAGAATAAAGCTGACTTTGACTTTACACTTGTAAATTGGAGTCCCTATTTCTGTCTCATTTACATACTTACTAGGCGAACTCTGAGATGCTCAAAGCAGGCCTTGGGGGTTTATTTGCATAATCCTGAATTTCGGGAGGCAGGACTGTCCAAGGCATTGGGGTTTAGGCACTGTCCCTATATTCAGGCTGAAATTCCCCCTTGGAATTCATGCTTATGTGCCATGTAATAAACGTTTGCAACTAATAGTTTCTCCTTCAGTAGACATTTCCGCTTAAAGTAGAAATTTTAAATTCTTCCTCTTTCTTGTGACTTAATAAGCCTGGCCTTATTATGTGAAAGGTTAACTCACCTGACCTTGGCAGATTGTGGCAATGAATGTCATTGCCAAAGTGATTTCCTCTAACCCAGCGGGTCTCAGCCTTGGCTTTACATTAGAACCACTCGGGGTGGGGAGCTTCTCAAAGTTCAGGTGCCTGGGACTCGCCCCCATAGACGTGATTTAATTAGTTTGGGGGCAGCCTCTCTATCAGAAGTATTCTAAGCTTCCCAAGTGGTTCTAATGCATAGCCAAGGTTGAGAAATCTCCTCAAACCTCCATATTTGGGGCAAAGTGGGGGTGGGTTTGAAGGTTAGATTCCTTCACGACAAGAAACCAGGATGTTGGTAGATGTTCCTTAAAAAAAAAAAAAAAAAAAAAAAAAAAAAAAAAAAAGTGTTTCAATGGTAAATACATTTTGAGAATTTTGGGTCAAATAATAGTAAATAATAAATAACCTCTGTTTGCTATGGGACTATTAAGGCCTTTGGTATATTAAGGAACATCGTCGTTCTCCCTGAGGGCCATTCCACATCAGCAATTCCCAAACTGATATAAACACAGACACTTTTTGAGTAGGGGCTCTCTTGGCAAACTGACAATCTGAGGAACCCACTTCGGAAAACACTAAACCGATGACAATGCCAAGAGCGGTGTGGGGAGCTGGATGAAAGCAGAGCCCAGGGCATCCGGGTGGCTGTCCTGCTGCGGGCTCTTCCTTGGCAGAGCAGCCCAGACGAAGATGCCTTCGCCCACATCACTGAGAGGGCAGAGAGCACCCCAAAGGGACGCTGCATGTTCCTGTCCAAGGGGAAAGTGACTACATAGCTCACAGGATTATAGTAGACTCTGCCTCAGGCTGATCTGGAAGCTTAAACAAAGATCAAATTTTTGGAGGAGCTGAGTTCTTGGTTTCCAGGAGCAGCTGACTCAGGAACCGTTCGTATGATGGTGCCATGAGGAGAGCCCTGGATGGGGGTCCAGGACCCTGAGTAGGATGCTCAGTTTTCTTATTAGTGAAGCTAAAATTAGGGCTAGAAATATTACCCAATCCCTAAGTTCCACAAGTCAATAGGACACGCTTTCCACTTCAACTGTATCTTACTTTATAATTCTAACAACAGTGCTCTATAATTTTAAAAACATTTCACACGTATCATCTCACTGGAGTCACAGAAGAGCCCTTTCTGGTAGGTAGCACGAAATGGTGAATCGATCGGTCTGGGATTACAGAAGTCAGTGATGAATTCAGGCCAAAAGCACAGTTCTTCCTACCCAGTGCTCCTTCCACTGATCTGAAACCTCCTTCAGCGTCACAGACTCAGAATTCTCTGGGTGGGGAGGGGGACCTCCTTTCCCAGGGAAGTATGTTCACGTGTGAAGAGACCTTCCCCTCCCAGAGCACCCGTGCCTCAGTCTCCACTCACTGTCCCCCAACAGAGAGTGAGAAGGGCGACTTAACCAATTGGAAGTTTGGGGAGTAGAAGATGACCGCCCTGGGCTTGGTCCCTTCCTTGCTGCACAACGGGCATCTGCCCCATCTGCACACAGCCCTGGCATGTGGCAGGAGCAGGCCCACCGTTTGGGGGGAAAGTTGATTTCAGAGGAGGGAGGAGGGCTAGCAGGTCCTTCAGCTGCACGCTGAGTTATGTCCTCTGGGGGAGCTTTGATCAGAATAAAACTTATTTCGATCTCCACTATCTACACTTCCAGACTGCGGCTCCGTTACGACAGGTCCCAAACATGGGTGGGAAAGTGGAGCATTATTTATTGGTCCCCCAAACCTTACACATTTTATAGCTGAATCGAATCTTAAGTTATTTGGTCTAAGCTACTTCTTTTAAAGATGAAATATCTGAGTTAACAGGTTTTGTTAGTTACCAAAAAAAAATCACAAAGAGCTGATTAATACGTAAGCCACTGGGCCTCCTGACTTCCCAGGCAGAGTTTCTTTTGTCCATTGAAATGTGGGTTCTTCACGACTCTTCAAGATGGAGACTGAGCTCATGCTTCAAGTACCCCACACGGGGACAATAACAAAACGCGGAAACAAATTTTGGAAGTAAATTGATATGAGATGATTCCCAATAAACCATCAAAGAAAGCATTGTAGGGGAGGGAAATAATAATTTTTTGGCCACCCCAATCTTTAGTATAGTTCTTATTTCAAGTTAAACATGGGAGTATCAGTTCAGTGTTACTGCAATAAAGCCCTAAAATCCCAGTGGTTTACCACAACACACATTTACTTCTGGCTCGTATTCACTGTTGGCAGCTACAGGTTATTTGCTGTGGTTCTTCCCAGCCCAGATCCTCATGTCTTCTCTTTCCAGGACTGAGGCTGAAGAAGGAGCCCCCATTTAGGATATGCCATACTTATGGAAGAGGGAAAAGATCAAGAGAACTTCCCTTCACACAGCATATGGTCTACATTCCACTGACCAAAGTATGTCACATGACCAAGCAAGGAGGGGAGTAGACTGATCCTTCAGGAAGACTGTGAGTTATGTGGCCATGGGTGGGCATGCATATCCTATTGTAGGGAAGGAGGGAGCAGATACTTGGGAACAGTAACACAGTAAACCATGGAGTATATTTTAATGTACATGATCTGTAAAAGTTTTAGTCTGTCCCAGTCCTTGAAGTGAAACTATACCACCTTTGCCACACACTGAAGAATCCTCCCCTGGCACTAGAAAGGAGAAAAGAAAGTTGAAGTGCAAAGGGAGGAGAGAGTAGAGTCAGATGAAGGATGGCAGATCTGTAAAATGTGCTTTGCACGGGAGTTCACTAAAAAGGTGCCCTCCGCCTTGCAGGTTAATCACATAGCAGAGGGGAGTGGAGGTGTGCCGTGGCACAGACCATCTAAAACAGGATAAATCAAAATCCATTTATACTTAGCTAATTAATTATGCCTTTTGCAAGTTGTGTAGCCAGCAAAGTTCCTTCCTGACTGCACTTCGCTGAGATCAATATGAAGATTGGTCAGTGTTCCTTAGGCACACGGCAGCTGATGGCAAGAAGGTCATGCAAAGGGCCGCTGGGTGGCAAGTGGCTAAATAAGATGAGCTTGGTCCAAAAAAGGAAATAATTCACATATGGACAACTGAGTAAGCTCATACTCCCAGCTGACTTCTAAACCTCACGCAGTGACTAAGGGATAGCAAATCTCATGACACCATTCACTTCCTTCTCCATTTATTGATTCTATGGCAGCTTCATCGCTGTCTCCCAAGAAGCAAACTCAAGAGGCCTCAGGCAAATTGCAGCCCACAGCAGGCCGTGACCCCAGTTCACAATTTTTTTTTAATTCACTCCTGTATTAAGGAGTGATTAAGGACCTGTTGGTTGCAAATACTGCAGGGGAAGCCAAAAGTAATAAGGAAACACCATCTCTGTTCTTTCAAAATTATTGCTAGTAGTGATAACATTAAAAAATTTTAAAGCACTTAGAATGTTTTAAAGGGCTCTATAACATGTGGCCAGAGCTGTAGAAGCAGATGCCACTATGGGCAAGAAAGTGTAAGAGGCCCTCCTCCATGATCTCTGTCTGTCCTCAAGGACTTTGGTCATACTTTCAAGCTTGGAAAGTGTAGCACCCACGCATTGGGGGGTATCGAGTCCAGGAGGTTGTGTCTGTGGGCTTAAAGTGTGGGAGACAAGACTCAGCTAAAATAGCTAATCTACCAAGAAATCTAACAGAAAAAAGATACATTCTCTTCTCCAGACATTATTTTGCATTACCTTACTTTCTAGAAAAAAAGCTTTAGAGAGACAGAATTACTGAGTTGTTATAAGCTCAAATTCTTATCAACAGACTATATGGATATAAAACTTGGCTTCTCTACTCAGTGGCTATGTGACCTTGGAAATTTTATCTTACTTTTCTGTACCTCAGTTTCCCTATCTAGACCTAAGATTGTTATAAGAATTAAAAAACATTCTCTTTTTAAAAGCAACAATACCATTTACATTAGTATCCCCCAAATGAAATACTTAGGCATACATCTAACAAATATGTATGTACTAGATCAAAATGAGGAAAACTCTGATTAACAAAATAAAAAAATATAAAAATACATGGCAAGCTATTCCATGTTGATAGATTCAATATTGTCAAGATGTCACTTCTTTCTGAATTGATCTATAGATCACATGCAATCCCAATCAAAATCCCAGTGAGTTATTTATGAATATTAACAAGCTTCTTATAAAGTTTATATGGGGAGGTAAAAGATCCAGGATAGCCACCACAATAATGGAGAAGAACAAAGATGGAGGACTGACCTCAAGACTTACCATAAAGCTAAAGTGATTACTTCAGTGTTTACTCTATTACTCTAGTGATTAATTGAGACAATGTGGTATTGGTGAAGGAATGGACATATAGATCCATGAAACAGAATGGAGAGCCCAGAAATGCAGCCATGAAAATAGAGTCAACTGACTTTTGACAAAGGAACACAGGCCGTGCAGTGGAGCAGAGACAGTCTTTCTGACATATGCTGTTTGAACAACTGGACAGCCACATGACAAAAAATTAATCTAGACACAGACCTTATGCTCTTCCCAAAAGTTAACTCAGAATGAATCATAGATGTGAATGTAAAACGCAAAACTATAAAACCCCTAGAAGACAACATAAGAGAAAAATGTGGGTGTGGTGATGACTTTTTAGATACACCAAAGCATAGTTCATGAAACAAATAATTGATAAGCTAGACTTCATTAAAATTAAAAGCTTCTGCTCTATGAAAGACAATTTCAAAAGAATGAGAACACAAGTATCAGACTGGGAGAAAATATTTGCAAAAAACACATCTGATAAAGGATTGTTATCCAAAATGTACAAATAAATCTTAAAACTCAACAATAAGAAAACATCAATCCGATTTAAAAATGGGCGAAATGCCTTAACAGACACCTCATCACAGAAGATACACAGATGGCAAATAAACATTTGAAAAGATGCTTCATATGTCATCAGGGAAATGCAAATTAAAACAATAACGAGATACCACCACATATCTATTAGAATGGCCAAAACCCAGAAGACTGTCAACACCAAAACCTGACAAGGATGTGGAGCAATAGGGACTCTCATAAAATGCTCATAAGAATGCAAAATGGTGCAGCCACTTTGAAAGACAATTTGGTAGTGTTTTACAAAACGAAACATACTCTTACAATGTAATCTGCAGTCATGCTCCTTCATATTTACTCAAAGGAGTTGAAAATATGTCCATATAAAAACTTGCACATGGATGCTTATAACATCTTATTCATAATTGCCAAAACCTGGAAACAGCAAGATGTCCTTCAGTAAGTAAATGGATGGATAAACTGTGGTACATCCAGACAATGGAGTATTATTCAGCACTAAAAAGAAATGAGCTATTAAGCCATAAGAAGACATGGAGGAATGTTAAATACACACTGCTAAGTGAGAGAAGCCAATCTGTAAAGGCTACGTGCTGTATAATTACAATATGACATTCTGAAGAAGGCAAAACTATGGAGACAGTAAAAAGATCAGTGGTTTCCAGGGGTTATGGTGGGAAAGGGATGAACAGGTGCAGCACAGAGAATTTTGGGGCAGTGAAAATACTCTGTATGATACCAGAAAGACAGATACAAGTCAGTAGACATTGATCCAAAGCTGTAGACTATATCACACCAATAGTTAACTGTCATGTAAACTATGGACTTTGAGTAATTATGATATATTGATGTAGATTTCAACTGTAAAAAAATATTCCTCTGGTGGGGATGTTGACATTAGGGGGAGCCATGCTTGTGTTGGGGCAGGGGAAATATGAAAAATCTCTGTACCTTCCCCTCAATTTTGCTGTGAACCTAAAAAAAAAAAAAAGCACATTATGTTTTATATTCTTGTTGCTTGACTGAATACAAAAAATAATTACAATTAACTCCCCCCCCCTTTGAATAGCACAAGGATATAATGGCCTTAATAGAATCAATACAAAGCTCGGCCTTCTGGTACACTAACATTCTGACATGGGATTTAAGTTCCTCTCATCAGACTCACCTGCAAGAGCCTTTGACTTGGAAACAAAGAAATGGCAGATATGAAGCTTTTATTCTGCAGCCTAGGCTGGTGGCAGAAGCCACATGATTCTGTGATTGGATACAGGGGTAGCAGCAGCAGAGGCCACTTTCCAATCATGGCTGGGGCAGTGTGGTCCTGAGATTAGCAGCAGCAGCTTCTTTACCAGGCCATTGCTGCAGGGTGCTTCCAGGAACGGTCCTGTGCAGCCTGCAGTTATCCCTTGGCCTTTCCAATAACTCTGGGAGTGAGAGAAAGCAGCCTGGCTCTGTGCCAGCTCTACCGCTTGCTAATTGTGTGAAGTCAGGCAAGATATTTAACTGCTTTATGCATTGGTTTCCTTATCTAAAAAATGGAACAAATAGGAAGCTATCTTACAGGGTTGTTGTGAGGTATAAAGGAATTAATATATGTAAAGCATTTATTTAGAATATAGCCTGACACACAGTAAACATATTAAAGTCAGTTATTATATTATTGTATATTATATATATTGTTGTTGCTGCTGTTATATATAGTTATTATAAGTCTAACTACTAGAGTAGATTCTCTTGACTACAACTAAGAACACTGATTCATACAAAGAGCTTATCCTTTGTACTTGATTTTTCAGGTAAAGAAGTATTAACATGTTTATGTGTTTGTGCCAGAAAAGGCCAACAACCTTAGGATAAAAATGTGCAGGAAATTAGCAGTATTTTGATGGGTCATATACTATTTTAAATGTAAAATTGACGGAAGACACATTTTTTAAAAATTATAAAGGGAGCCAAGGGATCACAGGAGGAAAAGTATAATGTGAACAAGCTATCTGTAATACAAGTTTATGAAATAACCTCACTGAAGAGGGTAGGGGAAGGTACTGACCTAAGTAACTTTGGAAATAAGCAGACACTGTAAGACTGAAGGCAGAAGAAGTTGCACCTAATCACTGTATTCTAGCTGATAAAGTTTTTCCAAAGGCATATGAGTTCATTCTAATACTGTTATACATATGTAGTGGAATCGAACAATTAAGTAGACAGGTGGCAGACGGTGGGAGCCAGGATTCTCAATGTTGGAGTGGGAGATACAGATAAGGAGAGGAGAACTCTGGAATGATCCATGCAGTAATGGATTAGAGTTGGTGACATCAGTATAAACTCATGTTAAGCTTAATAAAAACACACAGGATTGACTATATTTATAAATAGGTTCACATACATGGTATGTATACATTTTATTATATAAAAATATATTTCTTTGCTCTGTCAGCTGAGATGACTTAAAAGAAACAACACCTCATGGGTTTCTAATACCATTCTGCAATAAAAAAAAAATCATGGCTTTTTGAAAAATGGCTGATTCTAGAACTGGTGAAGGAAATATAGAAAATGAGAGTGAAGCATCTTCTACTACCATAAATTAAGAAAATACTTAAAAAAAAAAAAAGGAAAAGGAAACCCACAATGACAGGGTATGCCAGTAGAACACAAGAGCCAACTGCAAAAGTTCCCAATGGCCAGAGCTGGAATAATTTGAGCACCAAAATAAATAAAGTGGTATTGGATATTGGATTATAACCCAAAGTATGAGATAAATATCCATGGTTTATACTAATATAAATAAATGATTGACTAAACACATAATTAAGGGAGAAGAAACAGATCTGTTGAGCTGAAGGATTCTAAATAGTTTATGTACATAGTCCTCCTCAAGGAGATGAAGGTAACTCTATTCCTTAAGTGTGGGCTGACATAGTGACTTCCTTCTAAAAAGTACAACATGGAAGGCAGAGGACAGGGAAGAATAACTCTGCAGTGGAAAAAGCTGACAAGCACTACCTCAGCCTTGATCAAGGTCAATATCAACTGATAAGTCAATTTGGTATTATGTTCCCTGATGTGATGTGATGAGAATTTCTGTTACCGCTGTGATCTTCCTCCTGAAAACTCATAACTCTATTCTAAACAGGAGAAAAACAAATCTAAATTGAGGGATAAGCTACCAAACACTTGACCATTACTCCTTAAACTGTCAAGGTCATCAAAAATAAAGAAAGTCTGAGAAGTTGTCATAGTCTGTAAGAAACTAAGAAGACATCACAGTTAAATGCAATGTATCCTGAATGGGATCCTGGATCAGAAAAAAAAAAGAAACCTAAGCAAATATGAATAAAGTGTGGACTTTAGTTAACTTAAATAAAAGTAGATGAAGAAATTTTTGAAGAGGATATAATGACAAAAGCCTTATTGATATCAATATTTTAGAAACACATGCCCAGCCACTGGAATGGACAATCCTGCCAAACAAAAACTCTTTCAGATTCTACAACAGATGCGCAGAATTCTATCTGGTGGTCCATTGTACTCTCTACCTGAGCTGAAAGTTGTAATTTGGACTAGCAATCAGGCCTGGAAAATCTACGTAGACCAAATTCTCCAGCAAAAACATGTGGAACTAAATCTGCTTTAAAGGAGATCCAGGAATTTTTTTTTTTTTTTTGGATAAAATTCACAATGAAATTAGTAGGACCCTGAAAGAGATTAGTAGCTAAGAAAATGCATCAAAAATCAACTTGAACATTTGGTTTAAGACTATTGTGCTGCCCCATCCCCGCTGAGTAAGAAGAGATGATGCTGAGTAATGGAGGAGGAACTGAAAGGACCCAAATTCTTTCTAAAGTCACAGAAGAGTAAATTAGAAATGGAATTAAAAAGTTAGCTGCATTTCTAATGGCACCATTTTGGTAAATATTAAACAGAATTCAACTAAACCAATAATTTAAAAGACATTAGAATTTGTGAGGTGGCTCCAATCATAATTGAAGGCAAAGTATAGTGTGACTAAGGGCATGCATGTTACAATTATTCTGGAATATGCAATAGATGCTTCTTAAAATGTATTATGTCTCTTGTTTCTAAATAGTTGCTTTCTCATGTTAAATTATGTTTTATTTTGCTTAGTCTTCAAAAAGTTATATCTCAAAGAACTTGCTCAGATATAGAAATATGTACTTATTCAAATATACATATGTGCACAAATATATATGTACATTATAGTATTACAATTAACATGATTTAAAGCTTTTGAGAATTAATATAATGTTTAATCATTTAATTTTAAGTGATCTTTAAAAAACATAATAATCATTACTTCATTTGACCTTCTAAGGAATTTTATGAGGTATTAGAATTCTCATTTTACAGAAGAGAAAATAGGCCCAGAGAGGTAAAGTCATTTGCTCAAAGTTACAAAGTGAGTTGAAAGCACTTGCAATATAGTTACACTAATAAGACACGCCCAGGAACATAAAACCATCCTAAGAATAATTAGAAGCTTGTGATTTTCTGAACCACGTTCCCAAACTCAAAAGATGTCTTTCTAACTAAAAAGAGGCCCATGCAAACAAATCATCCTTGTCTGCCTAAGAAATACAGTTGGTTCTTCTTGAAGATGAAAAACAAACTTGCCTTCTTCAAGCTTGCAGATGAAGTAGAAACATTGGTGCAAGACTTTCATAGTTCATTAACTGTCACCCAGAGCAAGGAAGATTTGTAGCTTGCCCAAGGGCCGTTAGGCACAGGTATGACAAACATGCCAATAGGATTAACTCTTTAGCAGCAAGCCATGTCAACAGACCAGAAGGCCACCAGGACCCAAAAATAGGTAATGAGAATGTCAGCCACCCTACAGTAGATTTTTCTGAGTCCTCAAATTAAAAAAAAAAAAATCTAGAAGATTGTATATTTAAAAGATTTTTATATGCTTTCTGGCAGTTTCCATTTTAAAATCAATATTCATAAGCCACTTCTGAAAGACCTGTATTATTAGCATTAGATATTATAGAAGAATTACAGCCATCAGCTGCATGTTCCTAGTTCTTTTGATTTCTTTTTTCCTAATTTTATTTTATTATTAGTTTCAAGTATGCAGTACATTGGTTAGATATTTATATATATATAGTTTATAAAATGATCCCCCTAATTGCTCTTTCTCTCCTCTGGCTCTCCACCTAGACATTACATTAATGCTAACTACATTCCCTATGCCATGCTTCCCACCCCTGTGATCATCTATCAGATACTAATGTGTACTTCTTTAACACTTCACCCCATTCTCCCAGCCCCACAAATCCCCTCCTCTCTGGCCGTCACCAGATTGCCCTCTATATTTATGAGTCTGTTTTCGATTAGTTTGTTCTTTTCATTCCTTAGATTCTGCATGTAAGTGAAATCATATGGTATTTATCTTTCTCGGTCTGACTTATTTCACTTAGCATAATAACTTTTAGACTTGTCCATGTTGTAGCAAATGGTAGAATTTCATTTTTTCAATGGCTGAGTAATATTCCATTATATATATGAACCATAACTTCTTTATCCAATCATCCATTGATGGGCATTTAGGTTGCTTCCATATCTTGGCTATTGTAAATTGTGCTCCCATGAACATAGGGGTGCATAAATCTTTACCGATTATTGTTTTGATTTTCTTTAGATAAATACCCAGAAAGGCAATTGCTAGGTCAAAAGATATATGCATTTTTAATATTTTGAGAAAATTCCAGACTGTTTTCCATAGTGGCTGTACCAATTTGCAATCCCACCAACAATGTATGAGAGTCCCCTTTCTCCACATCTTCACCAGCACTTGTTCTTTGATTTATTGATGATAGCCATTCTGACAGGTGTGAGGTGATATCTCATTGTGGTTTTGATTTGCATTTCTCTGATGACTGGTGACCTTGAGCATCTTTTCATATGTCTCTTAGCCATCTGTATTCCCTCTTTGGAGAAATATCTATTCAGGTCTTCTGCCCATTTTTTAATTGGATTGTTTGTTTTTTTGTTTTTGAGTTATATAAATTCTTTATATATTTTGGATATTAACCTCTTATCAGATGTATCATAAGTGAATATCCTTTCCCATTCAATTGGTTATCTTTTTGTTTTGTTGATGGTTTCCTTTGCTGTACAAAAGCTTTTTAGTTTGATGTAGTCTCATTTGTTTATTTTTTCTTTTGTTTCCCTTGCCCAAGGAGATATATCTGAGAAGAAATTACTGTTAGCAATATCAGAGAGTTTACTGTCTATGTTTTCTTCTAGAAGTTTTATGGTTTTGGGTTATACATTTAAGTCTTTAATCCATTTTGAGTCTATTCTTGTACACAGTGTAAGAAGGTAGTCCAGTTTCTTTCTTTCCTTCCTTCCTTCCTTCTTTCTTACTTTTTTTTCTGCATATATCTGTCCAATTTTCCCAACACCATTTGTTGATGAGACTGTCTTTACCCCATTGTATATTCTTGCCTCCTTTTTCATATATTAAGTGAGCGTATAGGTGTGGATTTATTTCTGGGCTCTCTATTCTGTTCCATTGATCAATGCATCTGTTTTTATGCCTGTACCATGCTATTTTGATTATTATAGCCTTGTCGTATAGTTTGATATCAGATAGTGTGATACCTCCAACTTTGTTCTTCTTTCTCAAGTTCGCTATGGCTATTTGGGGTCTTTTATGGTTCCATATAAATTTTATGATTATTTGTTCCAGCTCTCTAAAAAATGCCATTGATATTTTGATAGGGATTGCATTGAATCCATAGATTGCTTGGATTTCTAATCAGTATTTCACATGTGCCAGAGCTAAGGACAAAAGTTGAACTAAACTGTAGGCAAAAAAGAAAAAACTAACACATTTTCAATGACCAAGCAAAGTGTTCTTTTGGTTTCAGCAGAATTACCTGGCATTCTGCTCATTACAGGCTGTTTACTCCAAAATAAATTTCAAAAGAATTGACTGATTTGGACCAAATTTATAACCTAAAAAGGCATCAAAACAAATGACAACAAAAACCTCTGGAATTTGACTTGGGGGTCAATCAGTCATCATGAAAAGAAATGCTGGCTGGAATTTTTCAAATGGGCTCATCTTTTGTAGTAGTACTGAATGAAGTTCTAGGTGACAGAGCCAATGGTTTGGGCCACTGTGTTACTTCAATTGACATTCACTATTTATTTAGGTGAAATAAAGTCTTTTGTGTCCATTTAAATAATCAGTGCTCGATATTACGTGATACTGTGTTAGATTCATTCAGAAGTAAATCAGGAGAGATTGCACTCCCCTGAAAGGATAGAGACAGTTAATATTTCTCCATTCTGAAAACCGAAAACAAGGCATATGCTGTTATTTATGGAAACAAACAATTATCTTTCACAATAGAACAAAAAACAGAAATCCGATTCACGCATATGCTCTTACTTACTCCTCCCTGCTGTGAGCATTATTAGTCCTTTTCAGCCCTGGAACATATTGAGAGTTCTATCCATGTCCATGCATGTGTATGTGTGTTTGAGGGTATGTGTGTACTTGTGCACATGTGTGGGAGTGTAAATAGTCAATAGAATGTAACTCAACTCATTATTTTTTACTAAATACCAAATAATAGTATCTAATAAGTGTTTAGCAAATAAATGTGACAAATGTTCCGAAAATTTTAATCTAGAACTAAGATTATTACTAAGATTACTGATGATACACTTTTTACATAAGATTACTACTATAATTTTTCAATACACAAATTATTATGGCAATCTTTTGAGACTATAAATATGATCAATTATTGGATAATTATTCTTTTTGGGTGTATAAGATGTTTACATTACTTTCAACAACACAAGTATATATATAATATGTCATTGATATTGACACTTGTATTTAAAACTTTTTTGCATCTCTTTTCTTACAATCAATGACAGAACTGTCAACCAGGTGGCAGTTGTAATATAGCTGCCATTGCCATTGCCTTCTTATTCACAAACTTGGTCATAAATGTTCTGTTATTATTACTTTAAATAAACTGAGTAATTTGTTTAGGACTGAAATGAAAGACAATGTAGTAAAAGACCAAATATGCCATGCAGAACTTTTTTCTTTAATTTTTATGTGGTCCAGTTAACCAAACTTTTTTTAGTACTTCACGAGTTTTGAATTCTGAGAAGAATCTTCCTCAAGCTAAGATTAAAAATGTTTCTACATTTTATTTTTTATTTTTACGGTTTTATTTCTTATCCTTAAATCTTTGATCTGTTTTGAGTTAATCTTGGTTTTCTATCATTTCCCCCACTTGTATTCTAAATTTTCTCACATTCATTTTAAGCTATTTCTGGTATTTCGATTATTTTTCTTTGGTCCATTCATAAATCATATACTGGTGTCCCACTATTTTAATTATTTAATATTTTAATCATTGAAACTAAATAATATCATTTTAATACATGGCAAAACTACTTACACCTGATTTATCCTCTTTTATCAGAATTTTTTCTGGCTATACTTATTTTTTAGTTTCTCATGTGAGCTTTAAAATACCTTGTCTGTTTCGAAAAACCATTAGTAATGTTGATGATGTTAAAATTAAACATGGGAGAACTGATATTTTTAAAATGTTGAGTCTGCCTATATAAAGATATGAGTGTGTGAAAGATGGCTAGCTGTTCACCAAAATAATTTCAAAGTCGCTGCTGGAAAGTGGTTGCCTCGTTAGGGACCACATTTTCCACCCACCCTTATATGTAGGCTGCTATGTAAAGGTGAGCAGACAGAAGCCAAGAGAAGGTGAACAGATTTGTTGTGTTACTTCGATTTACAAAGAGTGCCTTTGCCAGGCTCCCCTTCCCCTCTGCAAGCTGGCAGGAAATGCACAAAATGGAAGGAGAATGGGTCCCTAAATTACCTGTGGATGGCCACCCTCCAAAATAGGTATCTGCCTCAAACTGAGTGAGAAAGCAGTTTTAATGTACTTAACGTATTACAGGTTTATTTAAGCATTGCACTGTGAGAGTTTGGCATGAAATTTGCGATAGTATAATTTGAGACCTACCTAATTTTTATTCTTTTGTACATGCTTTGATTTTTTTGCCTGGATGCCCAGAGAATGTTTTAAAATCTTTACATCTAATAAATTTACTTCATTCTGTGTCAGTATTGACCATTCTAGGTCAATGTTTCTTATTGCATCGTGTGAACTTTTGACATAAGTGTATGTCTTTTTAATTAAATAAAATTTCATTAAATTGCATGTTTTAAATATGTTTTTCTTTTTCATTTTTTACTTTTATCTTCACAGACTTCAATTAGGTACACTTTTTTCCATTCTTTTGTCATTCCTCTCTAATTATAATGTCTATCTAAACCTGCATCTCTTTTTTAGAGTTATATTCATTCTTATGGGTTCTCTCATTTCTTCCTATGGGTCCATTATTGTGTCTTCCATGAGATAAGTTTTCCATTGTGCTTCTTACAATTTTGTCTTCACTTCTGTGATGGCTGTTGGTCTGTTTTTTACTTCTCTCCTGAGTTCTGACCCTTTATGTTTTGTCTTCTCTTATTATGTGGCCATCTCTTTCTCGAGTTCTTATGTTTTTTGTTAAATTTTCTATTTGCAGAGAT
Source organism: Eidolon dupreanum (assembly GCA_028627145.1). Taxonomy (NCBI): domain Eukaryota; kingdom Metazoa; phylum Chordata; class Mammalia; order Chiroptera; family Pteropodidae; genus Eidolon; species Eidolon dupreanum. The sequence goes on along the minus strand of CM053504.1, from coordinate 74,318,807 downwards.
AATCGCTTTGTTTGAGTTTCTTTTTTGTTTCAATTTGTAGTGAAATACTTGGTCACATTTTCTTCTACTTGTGGAAACATTTTCCTGGTAAATGTCTTTTATTTATTAATAAAATTTGAAACTCCTTTTATTCTTAAATTACCTTTGTATTGATTTAGTACTTGCTCATCTTTTTCTTAGTCATTACTGGGCCAGCTATTGGCAGGAAGTCCCTGTATTGGAGGAAGAGTGTCATTTATGGGAAGGGGGCAGGCTAGCAGGTATTTACAACACAACCTAG
>CM053504.1:74172430-74318027 GCA_028627145.1 Eidolon dupreanum | reverse complement strand
GACTGTGTAAACTCAGAGCTCACCCCAGTTCTAAAGGAAACTCCTCCAGTGAATGGCTTCCAAGAGGAATTGCTGGGCCATGGGTTCCACATCTGTCACTTCTTAAAGAAAAGCAAAAAGGTCTGATTGGTTGTAGGTAAACTCTCCTGGTTTTTAAATGTCGACTCGTCTAAAAAATTAATACATTCTATACAGGCCACACCAAAGACCTCAGCTGGTGGGAGACAACCTCGAAGGAGCCAATATGCAGCCTCTACTTTAAATGGTCTCCTGAAAGGTGAAGGATCTCAGAGCACAGGGCCAGACAGATCCTGTCATCTCAGACCCTGGGCTTCCTCCAAAGCATGGCAAATGCCTTACACAGATTTCACATTCTCTGTACGTTTCTGCCTTACAGACTGATTTAGCATTTTCCCTTGGCTTTTACTAAGCTGAAGAGTTGTTCCTCTGAGTAGGACACGGGACTAGGTGACCTCGGAGGTCACTTCTGAATCTGACAACCCACATCCTGAAATTATGAGAATAATGATAGCATAACAATGATGTACTAAGCACTTTATTTCCAGAGAGTTCGTCTGTGCTATCTGGTTTAAATTACTCAAAGCATTCAATCATCTCATTTATATGAGAAAAATTATCACTGAATTAGGCACTATGGATAAAATATAAGCCAGACCTGCTTATCTCTCCATCCATTTTTTTGATACTCGTGCTAGAGATTATAAACATGCCTAATAATTATAAATATGACTAATAATTTGTATTGTTATTTTCCAACCATAAATGTTACTCAGAAGGTGAGCACGTTCAGAACAAAGCAGGTATGAAAAGATGGCCATTTCTACTGTGTGTTGCACCAGACTAACCCAGGGTGGCTCTGAAGTGGCCATATTTTCTCCAGAAACTGACAATCCAGCCAGGGAAAGGAACTTTCCACATTAGCAGAAAAGCAAGTGCTAACTTAGGGACAAATTCAGCAGGATGAGAGAGGAGAGCTGTTGGGACAGTTCGAATATTTTCAGAGCAGAAGTGGATGATTGAGTTGGGCCCTTGGGGAAGTGAGTCACATTTGAAAATGCAAGGAGGAGGAGTGAGGGTGAACTACAAATCATTTCTCTCTTTTGATTTCCAGGTTTCATCTCCAGTTGGCAGCTTGAGAGTTCGTGTAGCAAGAAAGAGTGTGGGGAAAGGCAGTGAAGGAGATGGGAGGAGAGCCCAGCAGCCCCTGAGTCCCAGTCCTGTTTTCTGTCCCGGTGTGGGCCTTGGCCCAAACCACTGTGGCCAGAGCACGAGCCAGGCAACATCAAGGTGGTGAATGGCAGAGTGTGCGCTCCTCTGCTCTTTGTGTCACTTCTGCCTGATTTGCATTTCTCTGGGCTTCAGGCTGAACAGCGGGGCCAGAGCTGGGCTTTGAAGACTTCCCTCAGAGGTGCAGTCTGCACTGGGCCTGCTGGGGGCACTTGGCACGTGGCCATGGGCTGATGTCAAGAGAGGAAGGGGAGTGAGCCAAGCACCAGAGGAGGCCTAGAAGCCCCCTCCTCCCATTTGCCTGAGGGTCTGGAGTTCCCTGTCCTGAACCAATTCAGACAAAACAATTAAAATTGTCTGCAGGCAAGGAGGCATTATGACACACTGGGAGAGTCAGGGTGGGGAGGGCAATGGGGAAGGAAGGGAGAGAAGGCAGGAGGGAGATCCCATTTGGAAATAAGAAGAAGGCTTTGAACTTACAGATCTCTCCAGCTGAGGCAAAACCCACAGAAAACCAGCCCCAGCTGGGTGCCCAGGAGTCTGTGAATAAATGCAAGGGGGTGAGAGAGATGACAGCTCCCATCCTTCATGCATTCACCCCAAGGTGCTGCTGGACATCTGCTCCATAATTAACCAGGCTCTCCCCTCCACTGCCCTCTTCCTCCCCCTTTACTGCCCCCTGTGGTTGCTGAAACATTTGCCATAATTATTCCCCATGCCTCTAAGGAGCCTTCTGGAAGGAGTCTGCAGTTTAGCTCTTTCCATCTCTCCTATTCTGGGCTGGGTGACAGCCATCCCTGGCTAGTGGGGGTTTGCAGGGGGAGCAGGGGGCGGGGGAGGGGAGGGTGCCCCATTTCCCAGAGGCCATTGCGGTAGCCCATCCTCCCCACTGTAACTCATCAACACAACATCTGTCCTCCCCTCAGTGAGACTTAATGGGGCAGCAAGGGGGAAAGGGCAGCAGGGTATCTGAGAGGGACAATTTCCACCAACAGATTAACAATCTACATCATGATGTTTGATACCATGATCTGATATGCCCATGGGTTGAAAATCACTGCAGTAATGAAAACTGACGGGACCACATGGCACATAGAAAATGCTGAGAACTCCTTTCCAATGATTATATTAATATTAATAACAGCAATAATATCACTTATTCTGTATAGAAGAGCAAGGGAAGGCATCTGTCTGGTTTATTATTTATTCTCAGTATCTGTCACCACATGTTGTACATATTGGATATTCAATATATTTTTTTGACGAGACAGATCACTGCTTTGTCATATACTTTACAAAAGCTTTCTTCAAATATCACAGTACTCATGAGATGTAAATAACATCATCTCCATTTTAAGGTGAAGAAATTTGAGGCACAGTGAGGTTGAGCAACTTTCTCAAGGCCACATAGTAAGAGACAAGGTCAGAATTTGAACACAGACCTATGATGCCAACACTGTGGTCCTTACGTTATGCCATGAAGCCAAGTCACTTCCCTACATGAAATACATTAACAGGTCCTCAAAAATGGGTTTGCTTTTTAATCCACCTATATATAATTCCCTTATTTGACTTTCACTCATTACTGAAGCCTAAAGACTCAGTAAAGATGCCCATTAATGTATTAATATTTTATAAGCATGAATCATATTTTCTTAACTGTGTATAACTACTGCATTTCACAAATACCTAGCACATGGTAGATAGTCAATAACTATTTGTTAAATTTCTATTTTACAGATAACACTCCTGAGGTTCAGAGATGGAACTAACTTACTCTAGGCCATACAGATAGGAAATATAAGAACTACAATTCGAATCAGAGTTTTGGTTGTGAGTTCAGGGACTTTTCCACCAACCCATCAACCACTGAGCTCCATGATACATCATTTCATATTATACAACTGAAGTTCTATAATTGTGGTTATTTCTATTTTTTCTGACAACTTCTTAATATATACTATCAACTAATATTCATAAACTTGAGTTATTTCAGTTTTTATTATAATGAAAGCAGTACAAGCTTATTATAGAATATTAGAAAGAACAAAGAGAAAAGAAATTAATTCAATAATCTCAAAACATTTAAAATGAACATTTTCTTCCAACGTATTTATGCCTTTTTACATAATTGATATTAGTCTTTATATAACTTGGGATCCTGTTTTATTAACTTAATATTATAACATAAACATTTCCCTATTTACTGCAATAATTTCAATATTTTCCCCATTTACTATTCAAATGATCTAAAATTTTTCATGCTCAATAATCATCTTTTTAACAACTAAAGGATAATCCATTGTATGGACTGTCAATAAAACATGCTCCCAACTGCTGGATAATTTTTCACTATTAAAAATAATGGTACAGTGAACATCATTTTTTTTCTTTCTTTCTGAATTTCAAACACTTTTTAGAGTACTTTTCTAGGAGAGAAATTATTGAGTCAATGGGTATGAACATTTTCAAGGCTCTTGACATAGATTGCCAAATTACTTTCCAAATGAGTTGTACTAAATTTTTTCTCCACTAATATTGATTTGGATTTTCCCATCATTTTAAATTTGATAATTTCTTTAAGATACACACACAGAATCATAATGTTTTGAACTGCAATATGAAAGAAATGTTAGAGATGATTGAGTTAGGCCCCCTCCTCTCTCTTTTATACATTAGGAAACTGAAATCCTGCCAGTTCATGGCAGGCCCAAGGTCACAGTAATCTGGGGAGATTAGCTGAGCTAGAGCCAGGTCTGCTGGCCCCCATCTCCCTACACTGTCTCCAGGAACCTAAAAACAATTTTACAATTTATTTGTCTGCTCAACAGCAGTGTTGCACAGTTGCCATCGCTTGACATCTTAATTTTGATTATACCTCGAAGGGAAGCAGCTTTTGAAATATCCGATCCTGGCAAATAACAAATTCCCCTCTATGGTAAGAACAGCGTATTTCCTGATAACACCCTCCTACCTGCCAGGGTTCGGCAGGGAACCTTGTATCTACTTATCGCTTCCTCCTCCTGGCTCAGGCTTCTGGAACTCTGTCAGTCCTGCTTGATGCGCACCTCGGCAGCTTTCACGGCACCCTCCCTGTGGGCCTCTGCTTCCCCATCCCTGCTCAGCATGATGGCAGTCTACCTCATTTTCAACCTCAGGCCAAGCACAAGTGTTGCTCCTGCCCATCTGCCATGTTGGCCAAATTTCCCTGATTGCTAAGTCATTCCAGGCTCTTCCCAGAAGGGCTGAGCAAGCTGCAGGTTAAGCCTCTTCTCCAAGGCTCTGCCTTGTTCTCAGTTACTATCAGAGCCGTAGTGGAGTATGAAGATGCAGGGTCCAGGCGGCCTCTCGCTCACTCAATGCATGGCCTGCACTGTGCTGCAGGAGGAAGAAAGTACGCCCCAACACGGTTGCCTAGATGACATGCCAACACCAAGCCTCTTCCCTCCAATTTATATTACATGCATGGTGACGCAAATCGTTCTATAATATCACTCACATCAATGTACTTCTCTGCTCAGAAACCTATCTACAACCACAAGTTGAAAATGGTTGGCTTAGCTTTCAAGCCCCTTGGCTTGTTATAATACCTGTCTTCCACTAGTTACTCATTTGAGTTCATGGAATGTCAGCCTAGATAGAAAAGGCTCACACAGTAAGGGGAGCAACAGAATAAGGAAAGCGAATTATGGGTGAAGTGAGCCTTTGATTGAGCTTGGGTGTAGGAAAAAAGCATGTCTGGGATTAGTAAGGGGCTTGTGATGTCTACTATGCTAAAATTTTCTTTCCCATATTCTCCCTGGTAAATGACTCATCCATCACAGCCCAATTCATAAGCCACCTTTGAAGTTTTCCATAACCTCCCTTACCTCCAAACTTCAACCTCTTTCCTTACTAGTCCTAAGGCACTTGGTCCATATGTTTGCTGTATGCCATCTCTTACACTGAACTGACATTTCTTTAAATGCTTGACTCCCTCACAACTAAATGTACATGCTAATTTTTCTTTTAAAAAAGGCCTGTGTCTGTTTATCTTTTTTATCTAATACTTCCCTTGTACTTGGTGGTTGATCAAAACATTTGTTGAAATAATGCTAGAATGAATGAATGAATGGGTGAGTAAATGAATAATCATGGATGTGTGATTGGAAAAGAGTTGCCTGAGAAGCTCTTCAAGTGGTTGTAATAACTGTAATACCTGAGACTTGCCCACACATCCATTTATAACACAGAATGGCACCTTCAAAATGAGGATGTAGACATGCAGTCATCTGATTGAGACATTGAACATGAGAAATTATCAACAAACGTTGATCAATAAATGAGCTTGAGAGTTTTTCTCAGAATAGCCCCAAGACTAAAATTGCAAACTGTGAGCTCTATAGTCAGAATAATACATCTCCCCTTGGCCAGCCAGAAGCAATTCTATACTTCTCCCATGACAAAGTGTACATCATGAGCCACAGGTGGTAACTGCTAGGCACCTATGACAACCCCCTAACCAGTCTCATATCCATTAACGAAAGGGATGCTTGAGGGCAGAGCTTACCACTCAGTAGCCAAGAGGAAATTCAGAGCTCATGATTCTTTACATCTTTTGATCACCAAAGAACTTGCCAGCATTAAAATCATCCTTGGAAGAATTATGTCTAGTTGGGCATTTGGAGAAGCTTTTGTGTACTCTAATTTGAGAATATTTGGGAAAACGTGAGTGTCATTTACTCACAGTTCTTAAATAGGATGGAACCTCAGTTACTTTTTACACATCCCTTCTACATGCATGTCTGTGTTTTGTAATTGAATATAAATAAGGCATTGGGGTATTTTTAAAATCTAGACATTGGAAATACTTATTGGAAGAAGCTGGTTCACAGGTTGGGGGCTTGGCATTGGCAGCAGCTGTGGGGCTTGGAGGAGGTTCTGGCAGCACTGGCCGGCCAGAAGCAGGGGAAATGTGGAAAAGGCCAGGTCTGTTTTGAGAGCCTTAGTGTCAGCTGCTATTACCTGGCAAATAGATAATTTTTTTACAGCCAACAGAAAGATAAAACTTATGGAAACAATAAAGTAAATGTTCTGTCTAGCCAGTGAGTCAAATTAGAGAAGAGATTTTTCCCAATCAGGCCTGAAAATCAATGTAATTTGGTGGTCTAAGGATAGCCAGGAAGTTAAAGGCATTTCAGGTTGAGTTAATGACATAGATCAGAGGCCGGCAAGCTATGGTCCATGGGCCAAATCCAGCCCACTGGATTGTTTTGTAGGTTCAACAGAGAAGAAACGTTTTTACATTGTTAAATGGATGAAAAAAAGAATCAAAAGAAGAACAACACTTCGTGACACATAAAAATCACATGAAATTTGAATTTCAGTATTCATAAACAAAATGTTCCTGGAACACATTCATTTACACAGTGTCTAAGGCTGCTTCCCTGCTACAGTGACAGAGTGGAGTAGCTGCAAGAGAGTCCACACAGCCTGAAAAGCCGAAAATGTGTACTAAATATCACTATCTGGCTCTTTTTAGAGGTTTACTGACCGCTAATATATGTGGTCAGAGAAGATTAGCTCAGGGCCCATTTCTAATGACGTAAAAGCAACATGGTACACAGTACAAGGCACAAAGCTTGCAGATGGAAGAGGGCTTGGAAGGCCCCTAGACCAGACCCCACTCCGTGAAATGTCCTAACAGAGCCATCCAGGACTAAAGACACAATTTCCAAGAAGCCCAGCCTGTTATGGAACATGTCAACACCACCTATTGTGCTTCTGATGTTGTGCTAAAACAATTCCACCCCACCTCAGTACAGCCTTTCTTATCCACACACATTTTGTACACCAAGATGGCGTTAACCACAGTCCTACTTGATCAAAGAGTGTACTCTTCCCATCATCCATGCATTAGCACTTCGTGTGTCTAAAGAGGCTTTCACAGTCACCATCCCATTTTGCCTTCAGAACATATTCCAGGGGATAGGCAGCTGAGTAATTCCTATTACAGATGAGGAATCCAAAGGTTGGGGTTACGGACTGAATTGTGTCCCTCCAAAATGCATATATTGAAACCCTAAGTCCAGTGTAACTGTATTTGGAGATAAGGTCTTTAGGAAAGTAATTAAGGTGTCTTCATAAGAAGAGAAAGAAACATTAGATCGATTTCTCTCTCTCTCTCTCTCTCTCTCTCTCTCTCTCTCTCTCTCTCTCTTTATATATATATAAGTGCATAAGGCAAAGGCCATGTGAGGACACAGTGAGAGGGTGGCCATTTACAAGCCAGGAAGAGATCTCCCCAGAAACCAACCCTGACGGCACCTGGATCTTGGACTTCCAGACTCCAGAACTGTAAGAAAACAAATATCTGTTTTTTCAGCTACCTAGTCTGTGGTACTTTGTTATGGCAGTCTGAGCAGACTAAGACAGTTAGTAAGGTTAAATGACATGTTCAAAATGAGGCGGCTAACCTGTGGCAGACCAGGGACTCATCACTTATTGCACAGTAATTTATTAGGCACCTATTAGGTGTAAGGAGTCTTATGGAGGAAACAGGTATGAATCAAAGAATCACACCAATACCCCCCAAAATAACACAGCTATGATAAGTGGTACCCCAGAGAGATGTAGGTGCTATGAGATGTAAATAAGATGAGGTAACTCATTCAGGGTGGTCAAAGAGGCCACTCCAAGACAGAATTGAATTGAGATTTGAACGCTGAAGATGAGTTTACTAAATGAAGGAGGAAAGAGTGAACTTCCAGAGAGACGGCATGCACGAAGACCTTATGGAAGCAGGAAGTGTATAGTATTCAAGAAAATGAGAAGAGGCCAATGTGGCCAGGTCAGAAAGAGGTGAACAGTGACAGGAGGTGAAGCTAAAGAGGCAAGAATTGCTGAGACTTCTTACGGCCTCGTCAGCCACTTTAAGTAACTGTCTATTTTAAGGACATAACGTGAGGATGGCTTTTTTAAAAAGATTTCTAATTAGAAAGGATTTCTTTGACCGTGGTCTAGAAAGGGACCGAAGGAAGTCAATGGAGCTGCAGGAAGGCTGGTTTAAAGACGGCTGCATTAGACAAAATGAGAGAGTCTTGTCACTTGCACCACAGAGGTTGCTTTGAAGCTGTAGAGAAGGAAATGGTTATGAGAGCTATTTATGAGGTAAAATCATCAGGGTTTGTGATTGATGCAGCATGGGGCTGAGAGAAAAATGCGAAGTATGACTTTATGTTCCCTGTACATTTATGAGATGAGGGTGAAATTGTGCAAAAGGATAGCAGTGCCCTTCTGCCAACGACCATCGGGAACATACCTGCAACCGAAAAGAGCGGGGTGCTCTAACTCGTTGCAACACGGGAGAACCACGCAGTGGGGAACGGTGGGGTACTTCAGTCAGAGGGTCTTAGCAGGGACAGATTATAGAATCTGGGCTTCTCTTAGGTGATTTGGGGATCATACGAGGAAAGGGGGCTTTGCTTTACTCTGGACGCTGTCAGGAAATGGGAGTAAGTCAGTAACTGGGCAATGTCATGATTCTTACCTAGAAGGCCGTGAGGATGGAGTGAGGCTAAAGCTATGATTGGTAAAGACAAATCACACTTTTTTGATCTCAGAGGGCTGATTTTTGTGCTTAAGGACAACATTTATGTTTCCATCTGTGTTCAGACATGATCATAGAATGATCTTGTTCGTGTCTTGTCTGAGTGGCCTTGCCCAATATTGCTGTTCTTTGAAATTGTCTATGCCCAACAGAGGAACAGCACTGTCTAGCTCTAAATGGCTGGAAGTGCTTAGCAATGCCCCAACCCAACTGTCAGGGCCAGGTGAGTGTCCCGTTTCAGGGCTGCTTTCTTCTTTCTCAGTCCCCCTTCTGGCCAAAGACAGTTAAAGCTGGGCTGCAGGACATTCATCTAGAATATTCAGGTTGTCACCATTGCTGAGCTTTTGGGTATCATGAGGTCGAACAGACTACAGAATGTGGTCTGTGGTGAGACAAGGGTTTGTCACTGCTGCTCTCTTTATTGCAAGACAAGTTGCTTAATATCTGACAAAATAATTGCTGTGCAGTAACATTTATAACTCTGGACATGATGCATCATCTGAGGGCAACACATGTAATTACCAGAAACAGAAACGAAAGTGGTTACTAGTTCTTGTAACAGACCTCAAAGGCAGGGACAGAGATTACTAAACCCAGACCATGAAAACATGTCCCAGATTCTACCTTTGTCTTCTTGAGATCCCTGCCTTCAACTGAGGTGCATCAAAAAGTGTTTGCTATAGCACAAATTTCACCTTAGCTAGCCAAGAAGAAATGAAGGGCTATGTGACTACGTTACTAATGAATTTAAATTTAAACTGGTTTGTTATGTTTCCAGGGCAGAGGTTGTCTCACTTTTGATACCTGGTGGGGTCCAAGATAAGTTCCAAACCACCTTTTCCACTTGTGTTATCACTACTTTGGAAATTACAGCTTGTATAGCAATCCAAGAAGAGAGGGTCAGTTCTCCCTCTTGGGCTTCTCCCAAGTAGCCTGTACTTGCCCCTTTTTGGAAGCTTCTGGGTATTCTTTTCAGGCAATCTCATAAATTCATGGCCTGGCATCTCATTTCCTCTGGCTGGGAAGTGGCGGGGCGGGGGGGGGGGCAGGTGAGTGCCGGGAGAGAATTGTCAGTGACAGGAAGAGCAGGCAGTTGACCCTCTTGTTGGAGAAGGGCTGACTGAAGCTGTTTCAGTTCAAGGTGAATTTTGCTAAAATTATCCCCTTTTAAATTCTATATTTGAATTTAATGTTTCAAAGCCTTGATTGATTGCTCAAGTTAGAGCTATGATAACAGTGGTTGGTGTTGTTCAAGAGGCTGAAAATGCCAGCTCTTAGAGAAATGACAGTTCTCTGAGAAATAATCAGGTTCACTGCGCATCTCTCAATAGGAAGATTATCACCAAGTTCACGAAATTACCTATGATGGTCTTTCCCACCCCGCCAGCACTGAAGGTTCTTCATACTAACCAGAGAGCCTGTGAAAAAGTGGGAAAGCATTTCATTCTAACTTCCTGTCGTTGTCCATTATTCTTTCACTAGCCACCTCATCACAAAGGATATTTTGCTTGAAAATAAATTGCTTCTGTACGGTTTAAACATTTCTTTCAGGAAAGCAGAGTACTGGGTTAGATGACCTCTAACCCACTATCCTTGGAATTCTATGATTCGTGGATTCCTGATATGGAAAGAGTCAAAAATATATAATATGATGTCATTTCTGCCACATATGAATTTAGCCAATTTTGATGGTAAATACCATAGAGCAGGGAGGTGATAGTGATAATGCAGATGCTGCTGCTGACAACAGATAGTGAAGAAGTTTCCATTGCTTGGGGGGAATATCAGGTACAAGGATCATTTAAATTCAATTTCTAAAGAACTTGATGAACTTATATTCCCCTTACTGGAAGTCGGAAATGAAAAATCACAAATTCACAGATGGAGCAGAGATAGCTGTTTCAAAAGCTGTAAAATTGGGATTATATTCAAGACCTAAAATAATGTATTTGAAATCAATTAAAGGACCAATAATGTTTGACCCCTGGAAAGGTTCAGCTTATCCTCATCAACCTAGAAAATGGTTGGTAGGAGCCTAAAAGTTCAGAATCTTATCATTTTCCTTAGGTTAAGGTGAGCATTCATTCCCTCCAAATAAAAAGGCTATATCCATGTAACTAAGTTGACAATTACACACAGGACCATATGGATGTATTTATAATTGGTATAATGAGCAGCTCCTTGTTACAGATATTAAAAGCAAGATCATTTCAGCACATGATAAGTGAATACAAGGAAAGACCTATCTGGCTAAATGGTGGAAATAAATTTAATAATAAAAACCCACCAGAAGAAGCAACTGCTCATCTGAATTTCAAGGAATCTTCCTGCCATCTGCTGTTGTTAGCATTTTTTATCACCATATTTGCCTGATTTGTTTCAGAGCCTAGTACTGCTAAGCTCTTCATACAGAATAAGCTACTAGGCAGGAGAACAGAACAATTGGAAGGTTGAGAGTGAATACAAAAGGCATTTCACCATCTCCGGACCCAGTGTGCCATCTTTACCAGCAGGGCGGACACCAGCAGCACAGGAATCAAGTTAGACTTCTCCAGGGACGCTTCCATTATGGGAATGAAGGACAAAAAAGGACCAAATAGGTGGCGACTTGGGTGGACTCAGAGATCACAAGGCCCTTCGGGTAGAGCTGCTTGGCTACGCCAGTATGCCACTGGCCCCCTATTCATCCCTCAGCACCATGAGACATGCAACCCAGAGGTAATCAGGTCTGGAGACTGGGACTGAGAGGGTCTGCCCAGAGGAAGGACACGTGCATGAAGGCATCTTAGCAAATACCTTTGAGCCATTTACAGGTGTCCCAAAGCCTGGGTCTATGTTAAAGGTCATTAGAGAGGAAACAGGATTGTCATAAATGGTAAGTCAGGCATTGGTGGTGGTAGTGGTGGTGGTGATGGTGGAGGGTTATTCTGGCATTTTGCTATCAATAGAAGAGGTTAGGAGACATGGTTCTTAAATGATTATGGGTCCAAGGGGGTCCACGAGCTTACCACAGACAAAGTGGAGTTAAGGGGACTGTGAGTATAAGCAGCGAGCCAGCTCTCCCAAGAGAGCTGATGCATCTGGACTGTGTTCCTTGGTGAGGAGAAAGGGAACTCTTATCTGGGGTTAAGCTCAGGGCCCACGGGAGCTGCAATGTGGACATGTCCCCCAGAAAAAAAAAATAACCAGGCAAAGAGCGGGGGCCCAAACCTTCCCTAGCGTAGACGATTTGGACACCTCTGGAGGTACTCTGTGAGCTCCCTGTGAAAAACAGAACTCCTATTAGTGGACTTTGACAGACAACTTTCAACCTAGAGAAGACCTAATGGACCAATGTCTTAGGCAACTGGCAGGGCCTACAGAGCGGCCATGGCAGGTTTCTCTAAGACCTGTACTCAGAAGAGGCATAAAACCATTGGAGAACACTTGAAGATAGTCCAGATAAGCCACATCTGCATGGTCTGCTGCTGTCCATGGCGTGCAGCTGTGCCCGGCAGGGAAGAACCACCTGTCGGCAATAAAAACCAATGAGATTCAGGGGTGAGACTAGTCTGTGAGAAGACAGCCTAGTTATTGACACAGTTCTGTCTGGTTGGTTATTAGAGTAGGACAGACCCTAAGGGCTGGGTAGAAAATGGCCTGGAGCATGGAGATACAGTTCTTACGTTTTTTGTTTGTTTTTTTCAGGTGGGAGGGGGCAGGAGGATAGAGTTCCTGGGCGTGTGTAAAATGAAAGCTATAGGTTAAAATTCTCCCCACAAAAATGTATATACACAACTTGCCTTCAACTTTGGGGGCTCATAGGGAAGCCTGCACATGCACTCAAGGTTGAGAATCCCTGCTTAGGGGCATTTTGGGATAGAACAGATGAGTTTATTTATAGGACTTAGAACCCACATTAGTAGTTTTTCAAAGTGTGGTTTCTATAACACTTACATGAGAATTACCTGGTACAATCACTTAGTACTGACAATGCAGGATCTTGAGCCTCTGTGTGGAATCAGGATCACTCAGGCTGGGGTCATGGGATTTGCATTTTTAATAAGCACTCAGGTGGTCTTTATAACCCAGGAGCATGGCCATAGAAAAGGTCTTTGGCATACAACCAAAACCCGAGACTGATACAAAAAGGTATCAGAAACTGATCACTAGATTGGGCTGTCAATTGATTAAGGACCTGAGGGGGTGAATGGGGTTCAAGACTGTCGGACTGATTGAGAGGAGGGAGGGTCCAACATTTGTCCATTACCTACTATAGCCCAAGCACTTTAGTGTGTGGTTTATACTTTTTAATTTCTCTCAATTGTCCTTATGTTAAAGATGAATAAATCAAGGTTCAGAGAGTTTAGAGGGCTTGCATAGGTTCGTAGAGCAGAAAAAAGAGAGGAGCCAGGCCTTAAATACAGTCACCCTAACTCAACACCTGTGCATTTCTAAAAATTACACCGCACAGTCTGCCCTTTATATTCCAAACATGAATTGCAAAGAGAAATAAATCCATCCATTATATACATAAAAAAAATACTGAGCATATATTATCTTTAATGATCTGGCAATACACTTCAGAATAAAAGATTCACTCAGATGTCAAGAGAAATACAAAATGTGACGTAAACCAATAAACAACATATGAAGTTTGGGTCACATGTGCAATGGACACCCAGGCAGGGAGCTCACCACATAATTCACCACATAATTCAGAGTCCCCAAAGAGGCTTCCTAGAGGAAATGGCATTCTGAATCAGCTCTGAAGAGTCAGTAGAATTCTGAATGAATTCAACCTTATATCGAGCCTCGATTTAAAAAGAATAGAATTTCAAAAAAATCCATCTCAAATGTTACTTTTCATAAACAAGAATATTCATGGACGACAGAGGGGAATTCCTGAATGAAGAAAATTTTCTCAGTTTATAGTCTCCAATTCCTCGATAGCCCTCAGAGGACCATCCTCAGTTTTAAAAGGACATGAACTTGGCCAAGACATAACAGGTAGAAAATGGTAGACACAGGATTTAGACCCTCACTGTCCAGTGCCAACATGCTCCCTCTAACCACAGCCCATGTTGATGAGCTAGAGTGGTTGGAGATTTGGGGAATCTGGTCTGGTCTACCTCATTAAAAGAGAAATGTTATAAAGATGCTATGTGACAAAGAACTTGGTGGTATTGGTGGGGAGCATAAATGATTATGTTTTGAAAATTAAAGGCATCAGGTTATCAGTTTTGGAGTAAACCACCTAAGTATGAGCTTGAAGGGAGATCTGTTTGTCTTTTTCCATCTGGCAAACAACCTCATTCCCTGAGGAGTTTCTCACATTTGAAAACATGTTTATTTCATCTCTGAGCAGCGACTTGTTCCCTTAGAGTCTGGAGAATAGTCCTGGAGGGCACTGACCTTGTTTTAAGTGCTTCTCTTTGAGACTCTCCCTGACTTTAATTCCACAGTTTAGCCTTTGAGGACCCATCTTTTAAAAGCTGGATTGACTGAGTGCCAAAGAGCAAAGGGGAAGAGAAGGGTTTATAAAAATGTGTAACTGCCTACCCGTATGTCCACTGACAACCTGTCTTGGAGAATGATGCACACCTCCAGTTCCCTAAGAGGGCAAGGGGCACTTGGCTAGTTAGATGAGGGCCTCAGTGATTCAGCAAGAGACACCCCAAAATCAATGGTAAAAGTTTAAGTGTGCTTATAACCTAATCTCTTAGAGCATCATCATGAAACTTTTCCCTCCTAAAGGGTCTGTATGTTTCCGAATGGAATGACTTATCAATCTAAGCTTTCTTGGCAACATTTTTCGGTGGCTTTCTTCTGTTCATTCCTGTAGCCTTGTTTATTTCTAAGGGTTTCTCAGTTTTGCTTCAGATGTTCTGGTTTATATGTAAATGCTGGTGTTTCAGTCATTCTCAGTTCTGTGTACATATAATGCCACTCTCAGCATGATAATACTAAGAGTTAACATTTATTAAGTGCTGACTGTGTGCCAGGCAATGTTCCAAGCAATTACATGTGTTTACTCATTTAAATTGTTGTAACAACTCCATGAAATAAGATTGTTTTATAGATGAAGAAATGGGAACACAGAATGTTCCAGTGATTTGCCCAAGATCACAAGACTAATATGTGGCACAGCAAAACTCTGAGTCATACAGTTTAGCTTCAGAACCTGTGCTCTCAACTAATATGCTAATGACCACCAATAAGTCTGTACTTTGACCCAAATGTTACTCATTGTAGCTTTAACTTATTCGCATAATGCTACCAACTCATACACATATGCTGGAGCAATAGTTTCCCAAAAGATCAAATATATTATTTAGGCAGTAATAATAATGGCTATTATTTATTAAACTAATGGCATTTTGCATTATTATTTTAAAAGCATCCCTGTATTTTGACCCAATTTTTTAGCCCTATGAGTCAGACAGGTCAAACAGATTGTTCAAGATCATGAGCAGGTCAGCGGAGATTTGAACCCAAATTTGCCAAATTCAAAGGCCTCTACTCTTTCAACTATGACTTGCAGCCTTCCTACTCAGCACAACCAATCTGGTATAATCAAATAAACACTCGAATAAAGTGACTGTCATCACTGTAGAACTGTTAACAACTGAAGAAGAAAGAAAGCATTGGCTATAATTAGACATAAATTCTAGGCTTTAAGAAAAATGTGGTTTCCAAAAGTTCAGAGAAAAACTAGGCATACCTCCTTAACAACACTATAAAGTTAAAACAGCTGAAAGATGAAAGGTTCATGGAAAAGAATTCTACCTGAACAATCACAAGTGTCTTATTTCTGTTGGGCTGCTATAACAAAGTACATAGTCTAGGTGGCTTATAAACAACAGAAGTTAGAGATCAAAGTGCCAGCATCGTCTGGTTCTGGTGAGAACCCTCTTCCAATATGCCAACTGTCAACTTCTCATTGTATCCTCACATGGCAGAATGAGAGTAAGCTAGTTGTCCGGCCTCTTTTTATAAGGACGCTAATCCCATTTATGAGGACTCCACCCTTGGGACCTAATCACCTCTCAAAGGCTCCATCTCCAAATACCATCACACTGGAGAGTAAATTTCAGCATGTAAATCCCAGGGGGACAATCCAGAACAGCAAACGACATTGATCAAAAAGACAAAAGGGAAGTGTCTTAAAAACAAAAGAACAGACATAAAAGCTACTAGAAAGCCCTCTAAGGATCTCAGATTTTAAAAGAAATACCTGAAATGTAAAAGGAAGTGCATGTAACCAAGGAATACAAATCAGTCATAATGATACTAGGAAAAACAGAGCCAGGATTGCACGGAAGCTTGAAAAAGATGGTAAGGGCACTGAGGAGGGTCTCTAATCTGGGTTCAGGGCAGAAAAAAAGAATGAGGAATGGAAGAGTCAACTTCTTGGGGGCAAATGGTGTCATGTTGAAAGCTAATAGAGAAAAATAGGACAATTCAATGTCCATATAGTTTTCTCTATCCAAGAAAGTGATCTTCAAATTAAGAAGGCTTTAACAAATATGGCTAGTAGGAAACTGAAACCCAAGATAGGTAAGGAGATGATAAGAAAACACAAAGCCACTCAAATGAGTTCAAGTCCATAGGCCCAGGTGAACAACATCCTATGCTGTTTGGGAGGATTTGGGGGTGGGGGTTAGAGAACAGGAATATGCTCCTATTTTTAAAAAAAAGGAATGGGAGCATTAGAGAAAGGTGAAAAGTATCGAGACTTGGCAATATATTTTTTTATAAATATGTACACTTTTACTACGGCCAGCATTTCCATAATCATAAAGATCTCTTTAAAACAAATAGATATCCCTAATATCTTTGTCTAGTAGTGATCTAAAATGAAGTAAAAACTAGTGAAATTAATTATAAATGAACATATTTCAGCATATAAAGCAAAGCTTCTAAACTTTTTTTTAACAGAGGCCTAATCACTTTGTTTTCCAACTTAGAGTGACTAATAATTAACATGAAAACCCTAATTAATATAGATGACACAAATGATATTGTACTTTTCCAAAGTAAAGAAATATATTTGATCTAATACTTTTATGAATCGCTTTTAATATCACAAAATAAACTTTACTGGGCAAAAAATTTTGTTTAAAAAATCTCAGAAAAATGGACATGAGAATAGACAGATGTATAAATAATGTTGAAATATTGTCATAGGTATGAAACTATAACATCAGCATTTGAACATAATAACATTTTTAAAAGCAAAGGGTTTTCAAAATACAGAAGAATTATTCTAAAACAAATGAAAAATCATGATCGTGAAGTAGCGGCAACTATTCCTAATATGTAACATATACTGAAATGCCATGAGGGAAATGAACAGAACTATCTCTTAAAAAGTGGTGGTGACAAAAGACGTAGGTGGCTTTCATAAATGCAAGGGACATAACTAATTAACTTACCACCTTCTTCAAATAAAAGTGAGAATCTCTTGGGAGAATCTAAGCCCCTTAGCAGACACATCTTAGAGCAATTAATGAAATGCTTCATATTGCAGTAGAAAACTATGTCAACAGTGAAAATGATGAGAGAATCAGAAGCACAGTCTACTGTGACACGTGGTAGTTGACATTTTCCCAAACAGCGGCTACAAGTCAGATCCTCAGGTTACTACTCCCAGCTGCACGACTATCTAAACTCTCAATTCACCAAAGGACATGAACCCTGCTGGGTGCTCCATGTTCTGGGTGGAGAACTCCAATTAGTTTTGTATAGTTTAATTCAACATAAGTATCAACTAACTGCCCTTTTAAATGTGTCACTCCACAAAGCTGGCCCACCAAGTTTCACCTGGAAAATAACCAGTTTCTAGACTCCTTTTGGGGGGTTTTCTATTTTGCACCATGGTAGCACATAAGTAATCTCAAAGTCTTGTTTATGCGTGAGAGCCAGATTTGGAATGAGAAATTATTCTTGGCATTCCTTATTTTTAATGAAACCTTTCTGAACTTCAGTTCGATGAGCAAAACTATCATGTTCCAAACATGAAACACTTGATTCATTCTGCCCCCGAATTGTGCACTCCAGAATCCGATCTATTCAGAATGAGCTGTCTGAACATAAATGTTTTTCTTAATGTTTTCCAGAAACATATTTATCTTTCTGGGTTTAAGGCAATAAGTATGAAATTCATAAAATGTCTCATTATATTGTCCAGCCCCCTCCCTGACTCCCACTCATAGCAAAAGATGAACACCTCTGAGGGGAGAGTGGCTGATCCATCAGAGGACGAGCGTGGTTTGTCTTCAAGCACCAAGAAGGGCAGCCAGTGGATGGTCTTCTGGGACTCCCTTGTTTATGGCCTCCCTACTGGAAACCAAGATCTAGCCAATTTTTAAAAGAGTAAATACCTTTTCATCTTTAAAAGATAATTATTATTAAGATAATTATTAAACATAATTATTAAACATAATCACTTGTGCCAATGTGATTCATAATAATCAAGGTTTACTAAACTAATCTTGCTTCTGTGTTGAGACATTATCAAGGGAAGCCAACATTTTCATGGGTCAGGATACCAAGAAGTCACTGTCAAGGAAACTCTATGGACAATGTGGCTAAACATAGACTGGATGACAGTTAAATAAAAAAGGAGTTTCTTAACTAGTTGAATGACTGGTCATATATGCTGTTGACAAACTCGATTCTGTCTACCTGGAAAGTAGTGTATGGTGATGGAAAGGTGCTCTTCTTGTAAAAACCACGTATTTGGCACATTTTTTATGACTTTTACAGGTATATAGAATACAGATATGTGATATTTTGGTGCAACTGCTTTGAAGATATTTTGACAGCCCTGTAAAACAATTTTAAGGAATTTTTCTAAAGTGCCAATTAACCTAATTACATACACACTCATTTCCTGTTATTCATCCTATTTTTGAGTGAATTTTAGAGATATCGGTAGGTTAAATCCAGGGATGGGATGAGGCTTTGAGATGTTTGTTATTCACATTGCTAGGAAATGAAAAAAGATGTTTTTACATTTTGATGAACCCATTTCAATATGACCCAAAAAAAATAGTCACATCAAAATCTTTTTCCAGACCTGATTTCCATACATTCATTGGCACTACAGATTTTTGGAGCACCATAACAACAAGGATGGATCTCTTTAGCACACCATAAGAAGTTTACTTTCCTAGTTGGCAGTAATTCATTGTGCTTCTAACGTCTGTGAGGACAGAAAGATGGAGAGATAGCTGGTATGCTGTCTTTAGAGTCAATATTTGATAGATCTCTACCAAGACAGTGTTTTCTTGCATATGGGGAATACAAATAAAGACTGCATATCACTCCAGGTTCTTTCGTTGTAAGCAACAGAAATAGACCCTAGCTAATCTAAGTAAGAAAGGACTTTCAAGGAAAGATACTGGGTAGTGCTTACAATAGCAAAAAAAGACAACCCGGTCTCATGAAGGCCCAGAATCAGGGATGTCAATTGAAAACCCAAATACTGTTTCTGCAGGGAAGTGCCACAAACAGCCTCAGTTCACCAGCCATCTGTCCCTCAGCATCTCTGCCTAAGTTTCAAAGCTCATCTCATGTGCAGCCTGCCCGTGATTAGGGATTTGGATCCATCAAATAAGATTCACAAGGATGAGCAACCCTCTTCAGAACACTGGAATCCTTTGATTCCATTAGTAGGCCATGGTCATCATGTGACTGACAGCCCAGCCACATGGATGAAAGAGAGTGATTTCTCCAAAGGAAAAAGAAGGGACCGTTGCCAGAAGAAAAAGGGACAATATGCTGAGAAAGAAAAAAAATACATATCCACTAAAGACTCGAACTTCAAACACTCATTTTTCAAAAAATACACGTTTGGTCTCAACTGCTTCACGTAAATAAGGGGCTTAATTGACTGCAAGCTCAACAGGAATGCCGACTCAGCCTTGGTGTTCCCAGTCTCAGAGAGCCTGTGTGCCCTTCAGAGGTCCAGTGCCTGCACTGCCAGAGGGCCTCCCCTGTGACTCTGGGCTCTGGGACACCTCCTCCCATTCATTCGTTCTCCAGCTCTAGGAATGGTAGCTACTTCCTGTAGTTATTAGTGTCTTGGTTGTCTCACATTTGCCTTTTTCCTCCTTCTGTCATATAGCTACATAAAAAGCTCCTACATTAATTTCCTTTTATTGGAAACATTGAGGGTGTTTCTATCTTCCTTTCTGGATCCTGACTGATGCAAATGCTAAAAACCCAGGTGGCGTCCACAGTGGGGTGATGAGAGAGTTTGATACCATGTCATACTTAGTATATTGTCTTATATAAAGGAGAATTCCGGGAATGTGATAACCAGCTTCAACCATCTGAAAAGCTTTCATTTGAAAAGGGATTATACTGTGTAGTTCCAGAGGGCAGAACTAGGATTAGTGAGCGGAAGTTGCAAGGAAGCAGGTTTCAGCTTAAAATAAGGAACGGTGTTCTAAGCACTTGAACTGCCCACGATGAAATGCACTGGGCAACTTTTGTTGGGGATTAGTTAGCAGAGAATTGGTTTCCATTCTTCAGAGACACTGGAGAGCTGCTGGGCCTCTTGAAGTCCCCAAATCTCACTGCAAAATCTATAGACTTTAATTAAAAATTTGGTCATTTTCTATTGGACCTCAGTCTAGGATGTTTAGTGACCTGTAGAAAATGGCTATTGTCTAGGATTTTTCTTGGCCCCAAGAGTAATTTAAAACAACTCTATTCTTACCCTAAGACCAAAAAAGTCAACTTCCCACCATTCTACACTCAGATGAAAGCTGACACCCATTAGTAGGGAGATTCCCTTCATTTCCCGCCCCTCACTCTGCTTCTACTGGGTCCACTCTGGGCACCTAGGATTTATGCCCAGAGACCCTCTGGCAGGGCCAAAGATGGCCATGGCCTACAACTAATGGAACCAAAGGATCCCAGTGTTCTGAAGAGAGTTGCTCATCCTTGTGAATCTTATTTGATGGATCCAAATCTCTGAATCCTCATACCATAGGCTAAGGTTTCCCATGTCAGCCCAGGATTCCTAAGGGAGGGGCAGGCAGTTATGAGGGAACCAGACAAGACATCAAAATCTTGATGAAGTTAGCTTCCTGTCACCTTGAAAATCCACTACCCTTCCAATTCTTGTTATAGCTGTCAAAAACGTGTGCACATCTGTACAGCCTACCCATTTGATGTTTGGGGTCCATGCAATGAGTCTCCAAATAGCTGTTCTCTGTCCATCAGCTTTCCTTTCTTGGAACAAAACGGCCTTCAATCGCACTGTGGCAGTTTTTGGAGTAGGTAGGGAGAGTCATTTCCTCTGGAGCCCTGTTAAACCAAATATAGAAACATGGAACTCTAACCTCTAATATGCTCAGAAAATGGTAACGCTAAAAGCATTCTCTTACATTTTCTGGTGGCAACACTGGAGAACAGAGGAAACAATGATTTACTCATGGGTAAACACACCCCAGATACAATAGGACCAGAAATTAAACTAGAGTTCATTTTGACCTAGTCCAGGGATGCTCCCCCGCTCAGCACAATCTATTGCTTCCAACAATCCTATATCACGAGAGAGAAAACCATATGATTAAGTGTTTCGGTCAGTGCCTCAGCCCAGCTTTCTAGCAAGTGACAATCAAAGTGGACGTCAGTGACCTGGAGGTTGCCTCTTCTGCTAATACCACTGCTCATGGATGATTTTACTTTCCATTCTGCTTCCCCTTAATTTGTCCCATTATTTTTCCCATTTGCCTCATGTCCTGGGGTGATCGCCGCTACAAAGGGAAAATGCCCGAGAGGTGGTGGGCAGAGCCCGGCTTGCGTATCAGTAACTGCATAATGCTCTGGACACGTGTCACGGTTCAGGGACATTGAGCTGCAAAACACCTTAAACTATACACACGCCTGGGTGCCTAAAAGTCTAACCAGAGCAAAGAATGATTTTGAGTTGAACAACTTCCTCTCCCTAAAGCCTGTGCCGTGCCCCACCCAAATGAGGGCTCTAGGGCCATGTTCTCTCTGTGAAAAACTGCTGGTTAGTCCCTGGACTGAAGGAGCAAGGCTGGGTGGAGGACAGTGCCAAAAGGGAAGCAAAGGGCAGGAATACAGAATATCGCGGTGCGCTGGGAGGTGGGGAGTTGGGGACAGAGTGTTCTCTCGTGGATGGGCCCACCTCCTGCTGCAGGCAAGGGGACGCCTCCTTGTGTTCCAGCTCGGGAGATTTGAGTGACGATGCTTATCCAACTCTGCTCTCGGTTTCTTATCCCTCCGACCCCTCTCTGACCACGCCTCCATGTCCCTTTATGTTCCTCAGCCTTCTCTCTGCCCACCCCCGCTAGTCTGAGGCAGCCACCTGGGACTCCACTATCTAATAATTAGCCAGGGCAGCTGCTCAACCAAACAAGCTCTGAAGATCTGCAGCTGGGAGAGCGGAGTCCTGCCTGGAGGAGGGGGAAGCCAGGGAGGCCAGCAGAGCCTTCTCAGGTGGCCAGATGACGCCTAATTAGGCCCCCTGCTTGGAGGCCTCACCAGATGGGCAAATGCCGGCAAGCCTCAGGGAGCCAGCAAGATGCTGTGGAAACTCCCAGTGTGCGATTTCCTTTCCAGCTGCCTCTGGGGCTGTGGGGGAGGACAGTTAAAATAGTAATTGGCGCCTTGGGGTCAAGGGGCCTTGCTTTTCTCTGCCGGGAGGGGAGATACTCTGCTTTCCAGCAGTGCAGCCCCCGCTCACCCTCGCCACCAACTGGAGTCTGAGTTCTTGATGCTGTTGATTGAAAATAATTTTTTTAAGATACACAGCAGAGGTGTTGGCACTGGGAACATTTTTCTAAATCTAAACAATGCACACCATGAACACACGGAAAGCAGAATTAAACTAGAAGAGAAGCATGAAGAAAATGCATTGGTTTCATTCTTTTTGTCTCCCGAGCCTGCAAGACCAAGTTGTAAACCGTAAATGGTGTGGCAGAGGGAGGATGGAGCAGTTAGTGATTTAATGTTGACAGATTGCTGTTTCTGGGCAAGGGGGAAGTCAGGAGGCAGACGGTGGGGAGGGGGTGCTGTGGAAGGCGCAGGTTTTATATTTCAGAGCATGGCCAATGCCCGCGGGAGAGAACTGCCTGTGGTTCTTCCAGCCCACCTGGCCATTGCACCACTCCCTGTCCCTCAACAAGGCCACAGCCACAAGGAAAAAGATCATAAAAGGACAGGCAGGGAACCAGGAACTTATGGCTCCCTCCTCCCCAAAAGTTCTGCTATCAACGAGGAGTTTACTTCTCAGTTACTCCACTGGACATCAAGGGAAATAATGGTGGTGAAAGTTACAAGCACTAAAGGAAAAAAAATGCAAGACGTAGCGCTAAGAATGGGCCAAACGACCTCTTTGCCCTTTGCTCTTCCTGACTTCCCTAATACTCTCCTTGTGTGACAAGGAATATCTTTGCCTTTTGATGGAGAGAGTAATATCTGCAGTGTTAAAATTCTTGACACAAATGGCCTTATTATAGAAAAGTAATGGTAAGGAAAAAAACAAGAAATCTTTTCTGCCTGCCATCACAGTCCTTGCACCTGCTTTGATGATACCCTATAAGCCTCCATATGGATTCAGGGAAGCAGCCCATGCAGCTCATCTGCTGGTTTCCTTTTTCAAGCTGTTTGAAAGTGAACTACCATCAGAATTGGTTTTACCTTATAATCACCCTCCATCCCAGTGGCAATTGTTTTCTAACTGCTGTATGCAGAGAAACTTCCAGAATAAAGCATATAATAAGGCTGAGAAAATAAGCATTCAAATCATTTATTATAATATTTTTGATTTACCCTTGTTATTAATGTCCCTTATTTGTGAGATCGATTTGAGCATGGGACAAGCTGTGTATGATTACATTTTGGGCCAGCAGAGGACCAAGCTGGCAGCAGAATGTCTTTGAGCAATCTTAGCTCTGTGTAGTTTCTGGAGTATAACATTTTCTGCGGGCTTTGGCTGATAACAGTGGACATTAATTGTTAATTCTCGTCCAAAAGCCATCTGCTGAAATGCACACTCCCTGGAAATCTGGGGAAACAGCGCCATCTAGCAGCCCTCGTTTGAAGTGATTCAAAGCTGGGTTTATCGCTGACGGGGCCAGGTGAAAAAGGCCCACCATTTTTTTGAGGGCGACCAAGTTGGAAAGATGCTCCCCACAAATTCACCTCAGCTGTCAATGAGCACAATCGCTTTGCAACAGTCTCGAGTCCATTTTGCTTCAGAAAAGCTGCTCAGCTTAATATTCTGGATGAGTAAACAAAGTTTCATAAAATTGCAATTGTATAAAGCATTTCTATAAGACACTTTGGAGCTACAACTTGAAAAGATGAGGAAATAGAGGCCCAGGGAGAAAAAGGTATCTATTCAATGTCACATAGCTGGTTTGTGGTTGAGTCAGGCTCTGAGACCAGAACTAATCCCAAGATTCATGGATTGGGAGCAACCCTTTCTCAAAGGCCAGCCAGAGATGAAGGCAAGAATAAGACACAAAAGTGAGAGCATCCACCAGTAAGCAAAGGTGTGGATCCCTTTCCGAATTGATGTAATGATAACAGGGCTATGATAAGGTGTATAGTAAACACAGGGACATTTTCTGGCCTGTGTCTAGGACATAGGCAGACATGGTGAACCAATCTTTGAGCAACCCTTCAAAATATCATTCAAATGGCCAGAGCAAATATTTGAGCTATTCCCCAACTCAGCCTCTCTTTGGTGTGGCCAGTCAAATTTTTTTCCTTAAAGGAGAAATATTTCAGATTTTAATCGTAGAAATGGGTTTGGAGTTTTTCCTCCTCCAAATGTCCTTTGGAGCTTTGACTTCCAATGTGTCAGACTCTCTCTCAGTGGAGAACACTGTAGAGATTGGGCCTGTCAGGGCTGGAGGGGACCTCAGCCATGAGACCATCCAGCAGAGCTCACCCTGAATGCACATTTGAATCACAGGGGAGGTGTTAAAAAACAGTAGCATTAGGTCCCCACTCAAGGCCCATGAAAGCTAAATCTCTAGTGTAGCGCATAGATATTAGTATTTAAGTTCCCCGGGTGAGTCCAATATGCAGCAGAGGTTCAGAACCACCGAACTAGCCTGAGCTTTCTTTTTAGAGATGACAACACTGAGGCTTGGAAAAGCAAAGTGACTTCCTCAGAGACACACAAGGAGGAATGGCAGGACTGGAACCACATTTTTCTTCCCTGCCCTTTGCTGCCTGCTACAGTCTGCTGCATCACGCTCACTGTGTAGCATCCTAGGCCTTGCGAGCAACCAGCCAAATAGCCAGGTGGTCGCGTCCTGTGGACCCAGCCTCCAGTGAGTGGCCATCCGCGAGAGGCCCTCTGTGTATGGGAAGAGCTCTTAGCACTGGGCAAACTCTGGATTTAGGAAACTGAAAGAAGAAATGTTAAAGAATTCTAACCAGTGGTGATAGTTCTTTTCCAAATATGATTTTTCGAATGGGAGAAATAACCACAGAGTAGGTTTGGGGAGCCCCTGGGGGCACTGTGAGATGGACCAGAGCCAAACTCCATTGGTCACCTGATTAGTGGACTACAGTAGCACTTTGAGTCTCCAGTATCCACTAGTCCCTAAAAGTCTGGTTACATCCCTCCCCCTCCCCAATGTACAATCACCCTAATAAGCAGCCACAGGTCCCTTTAGGGAAAGGGAGGAGGAAGATCTAGTGTAAACTGTTGGCTGAGCAGCAGGATTTCATAAACAGACTTGTACTCCCCTTCATTCAAGGGGTTCTGGGTCTATGAAGTGGCTCAGGTCTGGAAATTTGTCGAGGGGCTGCGAGCATCTATGAAGTGATTCTATGCATCGGATCTAGACCTTTTCCATCCATGCAAATCAAGCAAGCCTTTATTAGCCCGCCCATCTACTTCTGCTCAAGGAATGTCATGATCGACCAGCCGATGCAGTGGTCTCTGCAGGTCAGGCTACTGTGACGATTCCTTCGGCTCTGCTAGCCAGTGCAGGGACCACGGCCACTTTGTCTTTGGTGATCAAACACCGCCTCTTGGTTTCAGGCTCCATCATCCCCACCAAAGTCAAGGAGTCCAGTCTGATGGCAGCAGTACCCACTGTCGCTCCTGGCCCCCAGAGAAGAGCTACCACAGAGCTCTTCAAGCCTCTGGGCTCCCCCGAGCACTGGCGAAGGAAATGCCCTCTGGATGCTGTGGGGTACGCAGTTAGAGGTGGGTGAGCGGTCTCGTGTGATAAATCTGTTCTAGCATTCTCATCTCCCCAACCCTTCTGGATAACTTCCTCTGCCTCACTGAGGACATGCAGGATAGGTCATCCTGCCCCCGTCCACTTGTCCCAAGCGTCTGGCCCAGGACCTCACTGTCTTCATGACAAACCAAAAACCCCAGTGACTTACATCAAAAGTTTATATCCAAACCACATCTCCTAGGCTGTTTCTCAAGCTTTAAAATAGCTCAAAAATCATGTTAGAGTGTCCCAGGTTTTACAGAAATCACTGATCATGAGCCATGATTAAATGTGTATCTACATCCATATCAAAAGTTTAGGAGAGAAGAGTGATGGAGGCGGTCCCGGCACGGGACTCTCTGGGATGAGCTCGGCTGCGACTCTGAACGTCCCAGCAGGGAGGGCACTAGCATGAACATCCTGGGCTGCGCTTCCCTGTCTCACTTCCCTGTTCCACTCTTCCGTTAGGGATGCAAAAGGGAGGGGTGAAGATCTTGACCTTGTGGAGTTGAACTGATACCAGGGCTCATACCTTTTGGACTCTGGTTTGGCCCCCCGTTTTACCCTCACTGAGAGTAAAACGTAGAGGCTTTAGAGGGTGGTGGGTGTTAGCAGCATGTATAGGGATTGGCATCAGTTCACCCACTATACCCAGGGATAACTTTGCCTACAAGTCTTTTTTGGGGGATATTTTGACCAAAATAACACAGGCTGTGAACAAATTCAATTCAGGAATCCTACACTGAGCATATCACGTGACGCCTCTGTGAAACTCTGGATTGGTTTCATGTTTCACTTAGAAGAGTGTACCAGGGTCCTTGCGACGGGCACAAGCCCTGAGTGGTCAGAAGCCCCTTTCCTCTTCGGCTCACCCTACTCTGCTCCAGACACATTGGTTTCCTGGCTCCTCTGCTTGGAGCCTCCCACTGGCTGTTCCCTCTGCTTTGCACGGCCCCCTCTATCAGCTGGCTCCCTGCCCTCCTTTAATCCTTGCCCAGCTGTCACCTGAGAGCTACCCCGATGACCCCATTTCACAGTGCAGCTCCCTACCCCTTTCTCTGCCTTTTTTCGTAGTACATGTCACCTTCTAACATACAGTATACTTCATTTACTTTGATTCTGTCTGCCTCCCCTCTGGAACGAAAGCTCCATGAGGGCAGATATGCATGTTAGCTTTGTCACTGCTGAACCCCCAGCCTCTAGAAAAATGCTTGGCATATGGGGCAGGTGATCAATAAATACTTTGTGAGTGAATGAGACCGCTGTGTGCTTGGCAATGTGGCTGAGCCAATCACTGCTTAATAAGTGGCATCCACGAGAGAGCTGGATGTGGCCAGTTTGCCTGCGTTTCTTCTCTACCAGAGTGGAACTATCTCACAGTGATCAATTCAGTCAGTGAGAAATCGCCCAAGCCTGATAAGGCATACAGACACAGTCATTAACATTTCTACAGTATTTCCTCTTCGAATTCTTTAAAAATACACATGGATGGGTAAGGCAAAATGTTTTTGCTCTACCTAAGCTTGCCATACGTCTGTAGTGTGAAAAGTGAATCTTGTCTCACTAATAATGGGTTTCATCATTTTGCTTGAAGAAAGAGATTTCAGGTAAAAGGGAAATCATCATTGTGACTCCTTTTATACTAGATTAATAAAGACTTTACAAAAACAGCCTACGCTTAACTCCTCAGATGTGCTTGAGAGGGGCACCCTATAACACCTGCAGACAAACCAGCATCAGCTTCTGACAGGAGGAGGCGTCAGGCCCCATCTGAGTATCATTCCTTTTGGCCAGATGAAAGCTTCTGCCAATGAATTGCTTAGTTATTACGATTTATTCTGCATCTGGGCAGCTATCTCATATTCTGGAAACTGGTTACCAAGTGGATATATTCATCAATTTCTGGAATTCCTGGTGTAAAATTCATTTATTTGCCAAAGGTTGACCTTAGAACCTCATACATGTGTTGAATATACAGAGTAAAACACTCAGAGAGACGCCCTAGGGGATGGTGGGTGGGGAACATTTGACATTGGGAGAAAGAGGTTCCAAAAAGGCCTCACAAACAATGTGTCTTTTGAAGAAGCCCTTGATGAAATGAGGAGCAAGCTTGCAGATTTGGGAGAGAGGGCATTCTAGGGAGAGTTCATGCAAAGGCCTTCAGGTAGAAATGAGCTGGACATGTCAGGACACAGAAGACCCTTCTTTGGGCTTCTCTCCCCCATCCTCACCCCTTCCCCCGCCTTGGCTAAAATCCCAACACCCATCCTAGCCCAAAAGCCAGACTCCTCTTCCCTGGTAGATCCAGGGTCTTCCCAGCCCTCAGTATGAATTAGACATCTCAAAGTAACCCCACCCCCAAAAGTTTTGTTGGAAGGAGTTCTAAGACTAGTTCTCGGGAGTAAACAAAACCCCTTTGTCCACCCACAGACAGGAAGCTGAAGATTACTGGCCTTTCAATACAGCTTTTCCACTGCTGACAAACTCCTTAATCAAGTAGAGGTGTTGGCAAGCTGCCACCTGTCTCTAGGCGGACCCCTCCCCAACCACTCCCACACTCCCCGCGAAGGAGCTAGAAACCCAAAAGGCAAGGAATTGCTGAGCTCCATGAGGGATGGGTTGGCGGTGTGCTCATTCTGCCCCATTTCTCTCAGGCCTGACACATGTCACTATGAATGAGTAAGCGAACTCCTGGCCCCCAACCCTCACCCTCTAGGGAGGGAGGGGAGTCAGCAGTGAGGAGGAAGAGGGATATCACCCCCCTACACACACACACACACACACACACACACACACACACACACACACCCAGAGCCAGGCCGGGAACACAGATTGGAAGGCACAGGCCCGGCCAGACCGGCCTGCTGCAAGATCGCAGCAACCTGGAGCAAGTCATCTCGCCCTGCAGGGAAATCACGATAGACAACAACTTGGTGGGGAGAAAGAAGCCTGGCCTGGGATTCGACAGCTTTTGCAGCCTGAGAGCGTGGGTGCTGCAAACAGCACATAGGCTGCCGTTTCTACTGAAATGGGTCCAGGTGTATAAATATATTAATGTTTTCACAACATTGTTTTCCATTTGTCTCAGCCTCATTTTCAGCAGTTCCCCAGTTTCATGCTTATGAGAAAGACTAGCCATGTATTTGAATAGAAATGGTATACAGAGTGAATTTAAAGGATGCTAGAAAGGCAAAATGGGCCAAAATATTATTGAATTTTCTAATGCCTTCTCACTACAGTTTTTTTATACTGTGATGTCATTGTGCCAGATACCTTCTCTATACCATTTCATTTAACAACCATGTCAACAACATGAGATGGGTCTTAGTGTTCCCATGTTATGGATGGAAAAACCGAGGCTCAGAAAGGTAGAGACACCTACCCAAGCTCACACAGCTGATAAAGAGCCAGAGATGGACACAGGTGTGCATGGTTCTAGAACCCAAGGAGATAGCTCTTCCTGTAAACTCCATGCAAACTCCTACAAAAGGAATAACTACATGCTGAATACTTGTGGGTGAGTTAAATATCCACATCACCCTCTTAAAATGAGAAAACAGCATCTGGGATCTCACTTATTTCCTGGTAGAAGGAGCAGCAACAGCGGAAGGAAGGTACAGAAAAGATGCAAACCCAGAAGAGAGACTGCCGACTTCTCATATTTGTTTGCCCCAGGCTGCCTGAGCTGGCTTTTCTTCACAGGGATAAGTAGAGAAACACATGCATTAGTCAGCATCTTCTGTAGTCCAGCTTCCTATCTTGCCTGGCAACAGGCAAGTCTGATGCATAAACAAAGTAGCAAGCCACCCAAGCAGTATGAAAAGAAAGGAGCCAACTGGCCTGTCCTTGAAAATCTCCCCGCCCTCAGGCCTGGAATTTCCCCTCAATTCACAAATACAAACACAGAGGTGCAGAGACAGGGCTGCTGAACTGGCCCTTAAGACATCCCCAGTCAGGGCGGAATCAGAACTGGAAAGCACTGAGCAACTCACCCACAGTTCGTTCATCCACCCATCCAGTTATTCATTCGTTAAAATGGCAAAGTTCTCACTTTCGGGGAGCTGATGTTCAAGTGAAGAAGAAAGACTATAGACTAATAAATATAAATATCATGTAAGGGGGTAAAAAAGAATATCAGGAGTTGGGGAAAGGCTTTCCTGGGGTAACTTTGAGCAGAGAACTGGATGAAGGGCTGAGAATGAAACATAGCTGGCATGTTCAACAATAGCAAGGAGGCCAGAATACGCAGAAGAGAATGAATGACGAGTAGCAGGGTAGAAATGATGCTGAGAGGTACCTGGTGCCAG
Source organism: Eidolon dupreanum (assembly GCA_028627145.1). NCBI lineage: Eukaryota > Metazoa > Chordata > Mammalia > Chiroptera > Pteropodidae > Eidolon > Eidolon dupreanum. The sequence goes on along the minus strand of CM053504.1, from coordinate 74,287,668 downwards.
ATCATAAAGCTTTATATGCGAGGGACAGAACTTTGGAATTTTTTAATAGTGATGCAAAGCCATGGAATAGCTGAAAAGAAAGGAACATCACGCTCTCCTTTATGTTTAAAAAAAAAATCACTCTTGCCACCATTTGAACAAGAAACCACAGAGGACAAGTGGAAGATGCCGATGGCTTAAGCTAGAGTGGAAGTAATGAGGAGTGTGGGAAGGCGCTGGAGCCGGGAAGTGTCGTTAAGGTGAAGAGAATGTGATTTACTGATGAATCATTCGTGGGATGTTCGAGAAAGATGTGATTCAAGGATGGCTACATGGTCTCCATCTTTAACATGTGGTCGAATTGTGGCACCACTAGTCAAATTAAAGTCTTGTAGATGTCAGAATCTGTGCCAAATTTTGCTTTGGGTCTCTAACCCTCAGATCAGTGGATCTCACATAGAAGGGGTTTAATATATTTAAATGGTTGGGTGGATCTAGTGATTAATACATGCACATATATATAAACACAAACATTCGACTACTCTGTTTCCCTTTGGTTTTTCAAATTATTTTAGCTTTTTTTGTTTTTGAATGAAATCTTACTTGGAATACCAATATATAAAACAGACAAATTACAAATATTCATTAATGAATATTTATCACTTGAGTTCAATTTTGATATTTGCTCATAGTAAAGTCAATCAATGAGGCCAAATGGTTCTGGATAAATAAACATTTGAAATCAGATATTATGAATGACAATTGCAATTTTCTGCATGCTCTAACTTTCTATTATTTCTGTTTCGTTTGGTTGCACCTTATGAAGAAGTGGTTACAAATGGCCAAAGTTTTAAACACGTTATGTACCAGTTAGTAATGCCTTTGGCTGCATGTACAGAGTTAAATGTCAGAAGCTTAGCCATAAGGATATTTATGGTTGATTAACAAAATCCAGGGATATAGAGAAATAATCAGTTAGAAATAGTGTCTTAGGAGACCTGAACAAATACCCCAATTGTAGGAAATGCTGAACCAGTTCAACAGTTTAACAGTGTCATAATGGACCCAGATCTTTCCATCTTTCCATTCTGCCATCCCTTGGCTGTCCTTTTACTCCTAGGGAGCCACTTCAAGGTCAGGAATCATCAAAAAAAACTGGAGCAAACAGTGGCCAAGACAGAAAGAGATCTTCTCTTTGTGAACTACTCTCTCTCTGTATCAGGCAAACATCTTCTCCACAAGTCTTCAACAGAGTTTTCTTATGTCTAATTGGCCAGATCTGGGCCTCATGCCCACTCAGACATTAAATAAGCTACAAGAACTTCTGCCTAATAGCTGAATAAGACCAAGGAATAATTTCAAGAAACTTTTCAATAACTGATCTGAAAGCTTGATAGACAAATAGCAGAAACATTTTGTATAAAGTGAAATAATCACACATATATTAAACTAGGCCATCTCCTGCTGTTCTCAGAAGCAAAAGATAATATTGAACAGATCTTTTCTAAAGATTTCAGAAAATGGAAAAAAACTGACATGAAGAAAAACATACTAATGTTTTCATGTTTATCTCCTCGGAGTCCCATTCACTGTGGCTGCTGCTCCCCGACAATCTATCTTCTCTTTTCCACAAACCCTCTGTAAGAACTTCATCCTTTCCTTACTCTTCCCCTCCCACCTTTCCTCATACTGTAACACTGGCCTGATCTCTTGGTTTCTCCACTTGCATTTCCCTCCTTTACATTGATGGGTACAAAAAAAACAAGCCAAGTTCTTTTCCCAAAAGTGAAGACGGGAAAAGGCCATAGTACCCAGGCTTCAAGATTTTTACCTCTGTCAAATGATAATATTGAATAACAGTTTCCTATTTCCTTTCATATATAGTAGTCAGGTCAGAAGTGCTTCAAATTTACAATAAGGGCAAAAAGTTACTTATCATTCAATAATATCAATATGCAGCATAAGTTAACTTCTTATTCCACTAATTACTCAGAAATGACATGAACAGGCTCTGAGCATCTACTTCAGTATGACCCACATGTAGGACTGAATCCTTTTGTACACGTTTATACAATTTTGTACAATTTTGGCCCACATACAGGATTGAATTCTTTTGTACAATTTTCTGTGATATAGGCCTGAATTTTTTGTAAAGCTGATAGTATTTTTTTTCAAGTGAAAAAATATGCTCAAAGATGATAGAAAAAACTTTATTCTGGAGGCTACAATCCCTACATACACACACACACACACACACACACACACACACACACACACACAGAGTAAACTTGACAATGCAAAGATAGTACTCTCCAGTGTTAAATTTAAAATGGAAAATATTTGTTGGGGGTCTTTTTCCTTAGTCTACAATTTTCAGATGAGCTAAAGTTACATTACTCTAAAAAAACAAACAAACAAAAAAAAAAACACTTAATTCATCTCATGCTAGGGTAGACATGAGTTGTGAATACTTGTTGAGATTATTCTTTCAGAGACTCCTGCAAAAATGTCAATGTATGAACTAAGAAAAGTATCATCTTAATATGTTAATAAGAACAATAGGTCCCCCAATACACTCGTAACCATGTCATCTATGGCCATGCCGCCCTGAACAAACCCGATCCTGTCTGATTTTGGAAGCTAAGCAGGGTCGGGCCTTGTTAGTACTTGGATGAGAGACCACCTAGAAAGACCAGGTTCTGTAGGCATAAAAAAAATAAAAAATAAGGGATTGTAAGCTGACACAGTCCTTGCAATCTGTGAGGTCAACCAAGGGTTGCCTTGCCTAAAAATAAAAAAAAAATTAAAATAAAGTAAAATAAAAAAATTCACAACCATGTCTACATACAACGATTAGAAGGAACCCAAGCAATTCAGTATGTGAGCTCCATGCGCCTATCTTCTCTATGACAGGCATGTTGACCCCTTCCTATTGTGACAATTTTTAAAATGTAGAAATTCAGCAAAAATGACCCTTTGCTTGAAATGGAAAAGACCATGACTCTAGCCAATGGATGATCCCATTCTCCACCAGGCACAGTCTATTCAATAAAAGGTATTTCCTGGGATTGTGGTTGAATACCTCGAAGGCAAAGACTTGGTCTCTCGTCCTCCTTCAACATGGATGGAATAACCCAGTAATAATAATCATGACAATAAACTGGCCATGGTTAACTACATAAGAGTCTCATTTTCAGTTCAATTTTCAGCATCAGAAGTTCAAAATTATGGATCATCACCTCTGATGAAATTGAAAACTGAAAGACTACCTGTAATTTCACACCAACCAGAATTGAATTTCTCTGCCTTGCAAAGTCTCCAGAAATTCTTTATGTACTTTTGACTTGAAATAATGACTTCATTTCAAAAATAAAGCAGCTATAGAATTTGAAGTTGGCTTGCTTTTAATAAAGGTGGGTTTTCTCAACCCAAGGCAGAAAAACTAGTCTGGCCTTAGTCACTGTACCAAAGGAGGTAATTAACAGCATAGCCACTTTATTCTTTGATATGGACAACTGATGGGAAAAGTATTTTTGCAAAATCAGCTACAAGTCCCAACCTGCCTGTAGTCCTGAAGCCTCTTCTCCTCAGAAACTCTGGAGCTCTATTGTCCTGTCTTGCTCTCAGCCTTCTTAGCTAAGCCAATTGACCTCTTACGAACTGAGGCCTTAATCAAGTCTCTAAAGCCCAGTGGTTCTTCAGGTAGGGGGAATGAATGAGTACAGACTTTTTTTAAAAAAATCTACAGTTGATTTTACTTCTGCTCCCAATATCCTACTGAATTCATCTATCGTTACCTGAGTCATAGGTAGCTGTATCTCAAGACCTAGCAAGATTGAGTTCATCCAATTTTTTCATACTTTATAAAGGTAAGCAGTTCCTCCTTTTAGAATCATATATTCCAATGATTAAATTTCATCAATAAATTATGCCCTTGCTCATATGTTGGTTCTTAATTTAATGCCTTGTTTATTTAATTTTCTCAGTATGAGTTCTTAGCACATCCAGGAGCTGCTAAAATACAATATGGTTTTAACAGATAGCATGCTTTAACGAGCAAGTAACAAAAAACCTAACTAAAATGTTTTAAACGATAAAATGTATTAAATCCCATAACTGAAAGATTGGGGATAGATTAGGACATTATTGTTAGCTCCCTCATCTCTTTGAAGATTCAGATTTCTTCCTTTTCTCCAGTCTGCTAAATTCAACAAGTCAGCTGTGGCTGTCTTCGTAGTCAGGGGATAGCGGCAACAGTTCCAGGTATCACATCCAACATCAAAACATCCAGCAGCAACGGCAGCAGGAGAGAAAGTGTTACCTTTCCCCCAACCCCCAGAAAATCTTACACAGCATTTCCAAAGTTCATCCCCCATGACCTCTGACTGTCTAAAGGTGTGCCACACTCCCATATCTCAACCAACCACTGAAAAGGGAAAACGAGACCATCTATTTACTTTAAGGTCAATTGTTATTTGTAGCAAACCTTAAAAAGAGAAAAAAAAGAAGAAGAAAATGAAGCATTGAAAAACAGCAAAGTGAAAAGGGGAGATATTTGGGGCAACCAAGTGTGAGGAAAGTGATATTGGGGACCAAAATGAAATAAAAGTAAATTCATCAAGTACTATACCACCAAGGTTGCTATTTAACATGGTCAGAGTTACTACTCAAAACCACCTTTACTGTAAAGGCAGAAATGTCAACAAAGTCATAAGAAATTCATTTACTACTGTTGGTAAACAGTAGTAAAGTTTTTATGGAGTAGCATAGACACCTCTCTATTTTGGGTACATTACCTGAAAGCTTTCTGAAATCCGAGTGATCTCTCATCTAACATAAAATCGAGTTATCATCTAGGACACTAGACCTCTCTACTGTAAAGAGGTCCTTAAATGCATTAGTGTTACCTAAAGATTTAAAAAATGCTCACTACATGATTTTGATACTTGCTCTACAGCTACAGTAATTGAGATAATATGTTATTGGTGTAAGAGTAAGTACGGAGATCAATGGAAATAAATAGAAAGTCCTGAAACAGATCTACACATATCAGCTGGTTGATTTTCAACAGATGATGCCAAGATTCAAATAGAGGGGAAAAGAGGGTTTTGTTGTTTTTTTTTTCAGCAAATGGGGCTAGAACCACTAGATAACAATAGGGGGGGGAAGTTAACTTTGATCCCTACCTCACATTATACATATATTTTAATATAAGATAGCTCATAGACACAAACATAAAAGAAAAACAATAAAGCTTCTTTAAAAAAAAGAAACAATTTTATGACCTGGGGATAAGCAAAAATTTCTTAGACAGGACACATATTTCAAGAAAAACTTGTGCAAGAATGTTGATAGCAGTTTTATTCATAACTCCAAACTGGAAATAATCCAAATGTCTCACAACAGAGAAATAAAAAAATAAATTATGGTATATTAATAAAATGAAAAATAATTAACTATCAATGCAGTCAACAATTTGGATGAATATCAAAAACAATGCTAAGTGAAGAAGCCAGACATAAGAGTATATATACTGCATTATTCTATTTATAAGATGTTCAGGACAAGCACAATGAACCTAATGTGATATGATTAAGAACAGTTGGTAGGAACGTTATACTTCCTATGTAAGAATGAAAGGAAGCAGTCTATTTGACTGGATAGAAGCACAAGGAATGGTGAAGTAGTGATGGAAATGTTCTGTATCCTGAGTGGGGTTATAATTACATAAATATGCATACGTATCAAAACTCATTGAATTGTACACTTAATATCTGTGAATTTTTGCTTGTAAATTATACCTCGATATAAGCAATATATAAAGGCATGAATAAATGACCACTGATTAGTCAATACACTGGTTACTCCTACCCTGAATTTATGAATGGGCATTGCATACCCATCCACCCTCCAAAAAAGAGTGATCAAGAATATCAAATTCTACTTACTGAGGAACCGAAGAAATATCTGAGAAGTAATAGTCTTCCAGGAACACATAAACCAGGCTGTTGGTTAGGTCTAGAAATCGGTGTCTAGTCACCCAGGGAGAACTACCTTGTCCTGAAAGGGCATCTTCATTTAGAGCTGAGATTCTCTTTGAACTAATTGCTTATGATAAGGATAAGAACGCTCAGTCCACTGACTAACAAAGAGAACTGTTTAAGTGGCCTCACTAAGCCTGAAGTGGCAAATTACCCTTTCTAGCAAGCTAATGCTTTCCGCCAACATATCAAACATCCAACTGTTCCTTTGTCTTCATGATTGGGTTAACAAAGCAGGGACCACCTTTAAAATCAAGTTTGTGTACATCTTGATTCATTGTAGCTGTCTGAAATAGAAACCATTTTCCCAAATTGGGGGGAGTCTTAGAAACTTGGACAGCTGGCAAAACAGAACTTATGTTTCAGATGTGTGATTAAAAAAATAATAAAAATATCCAAATATTTGTTTTCAGTGAAGGATGATAATCTCTGCAAATAAATAAGTCTCCAAGATACAAGAAACACTGAGAAAATCGATAATGAGGTTCTAGCTATGAGCCTGTCTGCCATTCAAAAGTGGTTGCCAGGTGCTGGGAAAGTCTTCCTTGACCAGCAAGAGTCTTGGGAGCAGCCCAGCCACTGTGAGAGAAGAGGCAGGTAGCTTCTAAGGCTAGATATGCTACATCAACCCACTGAACTGGGTTAACCCGGGTGAGGGAAGGGAACCAAGGCCTCCGTCTTCATGTGAAGTGAAACAGACACCTAAAAAAAGACTTTTAAAAATTAAGGTTACTAAAAGACTAATAAACGCTGCAGAACTTAGAGAAAATTGAGAGACCATGGAGTTTCCTTCAATATCTCCAGCTTTCTCTTTAAAATAGACACTGGGAAGAATCATTTGTAAAGTGAAGAATTCTCCTGTTGTATGAATAGCTTTCCTGTCATTTTTTAATGCTTTATATGTTTGGATTTTCATGCACTGACTCCTACATAAGACTATATTTCAGGAAATAGAGAAGAAAGTCATTATGTGGAGGTGGGAAGTCAATAAAAATCAAGGAAACTTGCATCAAATTTTTCAGAAGAACTCTCCTTAATAATTCCCTTTTGGGTTAGTCATAGAAAACATTCTCTCTATTGAAGCAAGTAGACAATTTTTGTTGGAAAAGAGAGAAATCCAGAGTGACTTCCCAGAGAATGTGGACCTTCATTGGGGTCCTGAAGGGTATTGGGTTTGATGGACATTACAATCCTTCTACACCATCAGTGCACTCTTTTACGAGGGGATTCATAAAGCTGAAGGAACTTTGGTGAACACGTCCTAAGACACTTCTCAAAAGAAAATTTTTTAAAATAAATTTGGAGAAAGCATCATTTTAACTCCCTTATCAGAGGATCAGAAGCACACCTGGCTAGTAGAGACTTTGGTAAAGAAAATTGTTAACATTGTTTCATGCACCATTTCCCAAACATTTAACCACACAGAAGGCTTTTTTCTTATAACACCTAATAAGTCCTCAAGTGTAACACTCTTGGGAAAATGATAATCTAGTTAGAAAATGTTGAAATAGTCCGACTTCCTCATTTATTTGATGGGGGGGGGGGCCCCAGAAAACAAAACACAGGCAAGGGCAGGGAGTTTTTCAAGTCAATTCATGAACTAGGACTGAGGACCTGACCTAACTTCCAGCCGAGGTCTCTAAATGATCCTGAGGACCACACTCATAAAGGAAGCCTACCTGGCTTTTAGTCATTGGTAAATGGTAATACGGGAGAGTATTTGGCACTGTTTTCTCCCTCTGGGAGGGGTATATGTTCACAAAACTAACCTGCTGATTTATCTTCCAATATGGTCTGTGTTCTGGTGTGTCGGAGCCTCTCGCTGTTGTATCCCTGCCCCTCACCATGGCAGGCCGCACTGTGGGTCTCCAAGAGCTAACTCCTCCTCAGATATTCACAGGAAATGCTCAACATAAAAATAATGTTCTATTGAAATACATGAGACCTGCAAAATTTTTTGATCTGCTGGAATCTAAGTAAAAGCAATGCATTGCTAGAAACCTTATTCCCAGGCTGATATGCTGGAAAGCAAACTGAATTTACTTTTTTATCACCCTCTGCCATGAATTAACAAGGGAAAAAGCTGCTTTCTGAACCCACTAAGGGGTGAGAGAGAAGTGTTAAAGCTACATCAGTAACATTTGGGGGGCGCATGCAATTTTCATTTGCAGTATAATTGCAAATTAAAGAAATCATGATAACCTGTGAAGATACTATCAGACTTAATGTCCCTCAGTCCTTTATGTGCCACTGTCCTCTTCCTCTTCCTTCAAACACACTGTACTCCAAGGAAAGGATAAAATATATTACCTGACACTGGAGAGTAAGTGATTGTTAAGATAATACATTAACTCTCCCTGAATTATCTGGGGTATTTGTTAATTATTACTGCTAGTAGTGGTGGTCTCTTTTGGTAGCACTTTTTAATTTGACTAAAGTTTAAACCAAACTTGAGACCAAACAGAGCTGAGATCCAATTCAGTTTGGTAATTTACATTCTGTGTAGGATTAAGGAATAAGAAGGATAATTTATATTTTCATAATTATTATTCAAAAAGAGAATTTCCCTGCCAGAGCATCTGTTAGATTAAACAACTGTGGAATCTGACTGATCAAACACAGCCTGAGAGAACTGCGCTATAACATGAATCTTGAATTATGACAATGTTATGATTTAAACTAGAGAAAATCAGTTTTAAATTTTTTTAGAATAATTTTACTGCTCAGAGATAGTAATGTTTTAGATTAAGTCTCTTCCACCGAAGCTCTCGGTGTTTGGACAGTACTTTTATTTTCATGTTAGCCTAAAATTGTTGGGCCTCTTTGAGGTTCCAAGGGAGTCCCTGGGTATAGGAAGGATGGCCGTGAAAGGTTGAGTTCATTCATTGCTTTGTTCTCAGTAGGTTTGCCAGTCAATAGGGAAAGAGGACAAACAGCTCCTTAGGGGACTCCCTGGTGGGTCCCACAGCCCCAGACAAACAACAGGAGGCGGGGAGACTCTCTGCTTCCTTGATTATGAGACATTGAAGGGTCCAGGCAGTGAGACCTACACTGTTAGACCTGTGGGCTATTGAATGGAACCATGAATGTGGAAGCAAGTAGGAACCGGGGAGAAACTGTGAACTCTTGTTCCCTAGGATAGGACTGGGGACGTAAAAGAGACTATGAGGCTGAGAGAGAAGTCGAAAAGGTAATTTCAGAAATTCTCATATTTCAAGCCTATATTCTTGTTTCTAGTATCTTCCCTGTATGTGTCGGTTTGTTTTGTTTGTAAGTGAATGGTCCTCTTTGAAAACTGACTTGCCTCGGTTGTATTAAAAGGAACAGAAAGAATGAGATCCATCTCTGCTCTGGCTACAAATCTAAAGAGATACTGCCCACTTCCTAGTGGCCAGCAAGAGAAGGGAAACAGTAATGCATGAAGAGCATCCCAAAGGGGAGTTGAAACTCAGGACAAACAAAGCTAGGAGAAAGAGGTTCCATCTCTGAAATGGCCTCAGCAGGATGCCCAGGCTCAAAATCACCAACAGTAAATGGAACCCAGTTGTGCGAGGCCTGGGCCTAGAGGAAGGCATTTGGGCTGCACCATCCTCTGGGTGTAAAATGAAGATGCTGCTGTGGGAGGGCCCCTGTCAATCTCCCTTAGAGACCTCATCTACTCTGGGCCAAAGAAACTTCTCTAACAAGGAAACAAAAGACCCAAGGGGCTACCCTGGAGGTCCCAGAGCTCTTTTGCCCATTGATTGCCTGTATCCCGGAATTGAATTAGTAAAACTGGATACAGAGTAAGATCCTGATTGTTGTGAGTCTGATTTAGCAGTTCCATCCTGCATGGCACTCACAGGCCATGGGCATCCCTGAAGCCTGACAATCTGCAAAGTCGGGGATTAATTTTGCCTAGATACTAAGGGCAGAGGCCCAGGCTGGCAACTGGGCTGTTCTATTAGAGATGCACTGTAGGTTCTAGAACGGAGTAGGAAGATGATATAAGGTAATTTTAGGAAGATGAGTCTAATAGTTTCCCTCCAATGGAGAATTATTTCTTCCTGGAATCTTACCACATCTTCTTTCAAAGGAATCTAGCAAAGCACTATCACTTTTTCTCAGACCCTACGTCACCACCTCTGTAGTGAAAACTTTCAGTCCCCAGCAACAGGAACGCATTAAGTGTCATCACCAGATACACTTGGTGACGAGTCAATACGCAGTGAAATGGAGATCTTAACGTGAAGAAAATAAGGGAAATGCTGACCGTTTTTTCCTTGGTGGAAATCTCTGTACAATGGCTGTACCTTTTTCATTTGAGCTTTATAGTACCTCCCGCCCACTGCCGAAAAAGTCTACAAATATGTTCTCTCTCAGTCTTTGCAGCTCACGTTATTACCTCTCCAGTCTAATGATAGTTCTGAATAAAAACCTGGAATGTCTTGTGTTGAATCAAATATCTGTTCTGAAGGACTTGTAGCATAAATCTCCTTACAAGTTAATCATCTCTGAGTTAATCATCTCTGCCTCACCAACCCAAATTAATTCTAGTCTCAACGGGATGTTTTTTTTCTCCTTTTTTTCAGATAATTCAAATCAGATCATGACCACCAGTGACATTTTTTTTTTTTAGGATCAAAGATGAAAGGAGAAAACTGGAAAGGAAGCAATGTCTGGCAAAGAAATAGACATTTTCCTGAGAAAACAGAGAAAGAAAATAGAGATGGAAAACTGCACAGGTTTATGTTCCCAAAAAATAGAGGGAGAGTTGATGAATATTCTGTTTAGAAGCTCTTTCTCAATGAAGTGAAAAATCCATTTCTTTAACTTGATCCCAACAGGAAGACATCACTGAGGCCACTTTCAACAGATGGAAACACCCCCACCTGCCTCAAGGATATACTGCAATAAACAGCTACTGATTCAGGGGCCTTATTAATGTCTCCTGTACACTAAAGTCCTGTGCTATTCCACAGTGTATTTCCTTCTGAGAGCTTAAGGCCCTTTATAAAGAGCGTGATGCTTTAGAAAGTGATTTTCTGACTCCCTCCATGAAATTTGGGCATTGAAGAAGCTGTCATGATCTAAACTGGCCTATTCCTGTTCTCCTCTTATGGCTCAAGCATCTCTTGTGCCACATCCTTTTGGCCTTCCATTTGCACCAGCAGTGGTGGACACCAGCATTTTGTGAGCATTCGTGAACAGGCATGGCCTCGGCTGCACTGAAAACCTCTCGCTTTGCACCATGGGCTTCTCTGACAGGTGGCGAGGGGCATGCTCATGCAGAGCAATCTGAAGATAAAAGGAAGTTACCTCCACATGGTTTGACCACTGGGGGATGTGAGCTGACTGGTAACTGCTCCCTCTGTTTCTCAAATGTGAACATGCATAACAATCACCTGAAGAGTTTGTTAAAATATAGTATCCTGACCCCTCCCCATCAGACGTTCTGATTCTGGAAGTTAAGTCAGGGGTCTTGAACTTGCATGTATAACACAGTCAAGGTGATGCCAGTCAGCTGCTTCAAGTGCCACACTTGGAGAATAACTCTGTCATGGATTCTATTATACAGGGCCTCCGAGGCTCCCGGCACAATCAAGAGCCAGCAACTCACAGAAACGACCAACTCTTAACGTTGGTCTTTTGCATTGCCTTCTTCCCTCCATTTCATTCTCCCCAGTCCCTCACTCCTGTTTCTGGGGATCACTTCCCAAATACACCCCCTAAAATGTCCTTAACTCAGGCTCTACTTTTGCAGAAGACCTAGACGAAGGCAGGGACCCTCAGCCCCCGCTTGTCTTCAGTACTGCTATTGGGCGTCATCTAGCCTTTCCCCACACGACCATAAATCTCACCTCCTTTTGCAGCAATAAAATGTGATCACAGCTCACAATCTGATTCAACTCTTCAAGCCAGTCGGGCTTCTCTGAGATAAAATATTTAATGGGCGTGTTTATTTTGCATTTTAGTCAAAGAGCCTGACTTTCTAACATTTTTTTCTCATATCTCTATGTTGTCAATAAGCTTATCAACACCTCTCAGAATTTTCCAAGGATTCCTCACTGCAGCAGAGGAAAAACATACAGCTTTGGGAGTTTCAGTATTGACATGTTAGGGACCTCCCCAGCAGCTGCTCCTCTCTTCTACCCAACAGCACCTGTGTTCGTTCATGCAGTGTGCCCCATCCCAGGGTATGAATCATGACTGCCTAATCCAATCATGCCTATAGTACAGTACACTGCTGTCTAATGCTCATTCTCCCAGCCTTCCTGTCACTAGTGTGTGTGCAGGATACCTAACTCTGGCCAATCAGAAATAAAAGGGAAATCGAGAGCATTTCTGAGAAGTAATTTTTATCATACTAGGACCTCTTCACATTGTCTCCTTGGTTACCCCACTGCTTCCTGCCCTTGAATGTAGGCACAGTGCCTGAAGCAATGAACTTTGTCTTGCAACCAGGAGGCTACAAGTACAAGCATGAAAAGCTGAACTGCTAAGATGACAGATCTGCTTAGTAAGTCGTGGACCACCTGACTCCAGACTTTTTGTTTTATCAGATCACTGTTGTTGTTATTATTTAAGTCATTGCTAGTCAAGTTCCATTATTGGTATTCAGAAGGAATCCGGGCTTATACGCAACAAAGGACTTGTATCCAGAATATATAAAGAACTTCTATAAATCAATAATAATGAGACAAACAACCCAATAAAAATAGGCAAAAGACTTTAACAGGCATGTTGTAAAAGAAGATATGCAAACGACCAATAAACCTATAAAAAGACACTCAGAACAATTGCTCATCAGGGAAATGCAAATTAAAACCACAGTTAGATACCACAACATAGCCACCAGAATGGCTACAAATTATAAAGGCTGACAATATGAGCATTGGCAGGAACATGGGGTAAGTGGGACTCTCTTATGTCACTTGTAATGGGAATCTAAAATGGTGCAGCCACTTTGGAGAACCAATGACAACTTCTAACAAAGCTGGATTCCAGCCTACATTGAAGGACAGTTTTAGCCAAATCACAATGCTTCTACTAAAATCACCCACTTTTTAGCACTGGTCACCCTCAGATCTGGATAATAGAAGCCTTGACCCTTTAGGGGAACACTCCTACCCTCAAATCCTATCCATTCATGTTGGACCGCCTCCTCCTGTTGCACCTTTTATCCTCTCGTTTCATGAGTGATGTCCCCAGATGAATTTGAAGACAGAGATTGTTCTTAGGTGATTTAACTATTTTTGAACCCCAAATTGGTTACATAGGCTGATAGACACAGATGTAGTTATGAAGATAACAAGTAAAGGCGTCTTATATCAGAACTTCTCTGGGTTAAGCACTCAAACTTCTCGTGATAAGCACTCACATTACTTTATAACCTCATAAGTCTTTGCTAAGTACATGTTCATTTTATAGATTATATCTAATATCTATAGTTATGAACTGATTTTTTTAGTTAAGTCTTCAGCGAATAAATATTAAGATTCATAGATAGCTCTCCTCTACACATGCATGCACATGCACACACAACCTCTAACATTTCTGCCTTACCACGTCAAAGCAGAAAGCATAGCAAAAAAAAGGGCAGGAGTGACTCAACAGAGAGAAAATGGTATTGATGCTGGATCAAGAAGGTGTAATTGAAAGAACAATCTTTGAGTAGGGGTGAAGGTCTGCACTAAGAGAGCACATAGTTAACCCTTTATTGAGGGACAGAAGACTCAGAAAATGGGTAAAATTTGAGTTGGTTAGTGTATCTGGTTGTGGGAACATGAAGAGCTTGTCCTTTGGTTGCCTCTATTTTCTAAATGAAAGAAGTAGCAAGGTCATTTAACTGAGGGTAAGGTACAAGGAGGGGATGTAAGAGGTTTGAAGAATGGAGAAGAGGTGAGAGATGACATTTGGAAGGGTGGAAGTATGAATTAATTAGGGAAATGAGTTAGGATGTCTCGGTAGTTCCAAGAACCCACTTGAGGATGGTGGCCTTGTATTCAATCAATACCATTTGCGTGTATATTATTTGAGATTAGAGTTTTGAGTAACATGAAAACACAAAACAACATATTAATGAAGTGTGCTAGTTTTCTATCACCGACATTACAAATTAGCACAAACTTAGTGGCTTAAAACAACACAAATGTGTTATTTTACAATTCTGTAGGTCAAAAGTCCAAAATGGGTCTTAAGGATTAAAATCCAGGCGTTGATGGGCTTGCTTTCCTTTCTGGGGCTCTAAAGGAGAATCCATTTTCCTGCCTTTTCCAGCTTTTATAAGCCTCCTGCATTCCTTGTCTCATGGCCTCTTCCTCCATTGTCAAAGCCAGTAACATTGTGTCTCTCTGACCTTCCATCTTCACACTTTCTCTGCAGCTGATACAGCCAGGAAAGATTCTCAGATTTTAAGGGCTCATGTGATTAGACTGGACCCTCCTGAGTAATCCAGGATCCTCTCACCAGCTCAAGGCCCTTAATTTATTTATATCTGCAAAGTCCCTTTTGCCAATGTAAAGGAACATATTTGTAGATGTGGGGGATTAAGGAATGGATATCTTTGGGAGTCTTTACTCCTCCACCACACAAAAATAGAAGCTCATTTCTCTCTTTCATGGACTCCAGAGACAGGAGGTATTGGCCTACATTACATTATGATCATTACGACATAAACTCTACATCCTTGACATGCCACCACATTGCCCAAGATGCTATCCAGGCTCCAGCCTTCACAACCATGTTTCAGTCAAGTGGAAGGAAAAAAAGTTAAAGGAGTTCACACATACACATACCCTCCCTCTGCTTATATGACAATGGGCAGAAGTTTTTTTCCATGCGGCCATGAATCCGGGTAAAATTCAGGGGAAAAAAAAAGAGGAAAAAAGGTTTCAAGGGTAGAAAATTAGCAGTTTCTGTCACAGCATGATTGTGTGGTTTCCTCTCACTTAATCTCAAGTTTGCTATTGGATAGAATCAGGGTGAAGGTTTTGCCAGGCAAGTATGTCAGAGGGAGAAGGATAAAGGTGGTCAATGGTGTACACAAAGGGAACGGTGATAACAATGACACACGGGATTCAAGCCCAGAAAGACAATAAATGAGGTCATGGGGAGGGCAATAGATGGTAAGAAAGTGATATGATTATTACATTGGAGGTCTTAGTGGAGTCAAAAAGCTGTTGGAGTAGGATCCTAGGAAGAGTGAACTGGAAAAATAATATGCAGTAGTTGGAAAGCAGAATGCTTGAAAATGGAAAACAGTTATTAGTAAAACAAGGTTATGTGCACAATTGCAGGAATGGGTGGCTTGGTGGGGGGTGAGATGAGATCTTTGAAGGAATCAAGGGGCAGTAGAAGAAGGACAATCTATTTAGATACTGAAATCATCAAGAATATTGACAGGAAGAGGGTTGGAGATTGAGACAGCATCAAAGATTAAAATCATCAAGGAACAAGGGGTCTGTGGTTGACCACAACATAGACATAGAGTCAGATGACATCATTTTCATTGGGTCTGGAGGGTCATGGATAAATAAGGAATAATATAGTAGTAGTATTAAGAAGCAAGGATGACGGGGAAGACATATCTTCCTTTCCAGACCCCCAAAAATGAGGATTGTACAAGGTCATCATTGGAGAGAGATGCAAATAAGAAGTGTTCTCAGAAAAGAGCCTAATTTCAAAGCAAGATGGTTGAAGGGAACAATCTGAGAGGAGGGTGACGATATAAGGGATTTAACGTATGACTGAGATGATCATATTATTAAAATTAATACTTTAACAATTATTAAATGGTTACCATTTAACTAGAACAATTCTGAAAGCAAAGGGGGATGCTTTCAATAATTACGCAAAACGGGCATAAACTGGGACTGCCCCAGGCAAACTAGGATGCATTGTCATCCTACCTATGACTGACTTTATTTACCCTGCTAGAGCTGGAGAGCACTGATGCCACCTTTCACTGCCCCTGCCACCGTCCTCAGACCTGGAGTTGCTTCTGCCATTGCCTCTGCTGGGAAAATGGACTCTCCACTGCCTCCTCCCGTGCTTCATTAGCAACTATTCAAAGTCTGGGGAGGGGGAATCCAATTGATCCAACTGATTGGGCCTCGGACCTATGCCCACTCTAGCTGCAAGGGAGGCTGGGAAAGAGGCTGTTCTTTTCCGTTTGCCACACTGCCACCTTCTCCATTAAAAGAAGGATTCTGCCTCCCACCACGATTCATAAGGTGGCAGAGTCCTCAAACATAGGAGGGGGTTTCAGACTTTAGGAAGTCAAAAAAAAAAAAATAGCAAATGTCCTCTAGAGTCACCATTTCCTTCTACTTGGCTGAGGCCTTGAAAAGCAGCCAGCATCCTCCGGGGCTTTTTACTTAATCTTATAAGACATGATTAGGAGTTCAATTTGAGAACATTTGATTAATGATATAGGTTCAATCAGAGTACATTTACTACTAATACTGCAATACTTTCACTTTGGGAGAGGTGACTGTGAGCAATAAATCCAGTTTCTAAAAATGCCAATTTTACACAAATAAAATCGATTTGAAATTGATTAATTCATAGCCACTGACATTTTCTAATAAAAAATGAATGATTTAAATTATTCTTAATCAGTATGATAGAAGGCTTAAAGTTTTCATGGGATTTCCCATAAAAGCATTTTACGACTTCATGCCTCACAGTCCGCTTATGAAAAGTGTTGCTAAGGCTCCTCAGAGCTCTGGGTGCACCCTCTAAAATCAATCCTCCCTGATTCGGTGCAGCGGGTCTCCTTGAGCACAAAGATAGTGTAGGGCCCTTTTTTCTTAACTACAAACAGATACTTGCTAACTTAAAACGGACATGTCAAGGTTTATTTGGCACAATGCTTGCAATTCAGATCTTTTCAAAGTAGTAGCAAAATAGTAATAATAGTGGACCAGACACTTGAGGCTGAATGAATATCACCCCCTCATTGTCTCCTTCCCGCTTTATCCAGCCTGAACTGTCAGGGCCCTTAATAGGTTGGGATAATGTGGGAGTGGCAGACCTGGGGTTTATATTCTTGGTTTTTGGCATTAACATGCTGTGTGACCTGAGATGGGTCAAGTAACCTCTCTGAGCCTTCCACTGGAAACATCTTTAGCTCCATTGTCCCCTCCCTACTTTTCACATCCTAGAAAAACCCCAACCCTGTTAAACTGAAATACCTCCACGCTTTGAACCTTCTATCCTACAACAAAATGTTTCTAAGGGAAAAAAAACACACATATTATTATGTCAAGTCACCTTAATCTAATGACACAAATTCCAAATAAGCACTCCACACTGCCCAGTAATTCTACTAAAGGTCCCTAGTAATTTCCATTTTACATTCCCTAGAGCTATTTTATATCTTTTCTCTTTCTTCAAATTTCCAATGCATGCTCACAGGTCAAAAATCCCACATTCAGCACTTAATATCACATAATAGGCACTGAGAGACTAAAAGTAGATTGAGCACCTGCATCTTCCCACCAGGTAATCAATCTACCAAGCCACCTGCACATCCACCCTAATTCTATTTCTTCTTTTCTGACACAGGAAAGAATTGTCCCTCCTCCAATGAAAGGCCAACTCCTACACTTGCACTCATTATACCATTGCTTCTTGCTAACCAAAACCTTTGTCCCTGCAACCTTCCCCCTCTGCATCATTGCTTATTCCCTCTCTGCAGGATCATTCTCCCTGACATATATGTACACTCTAGTTTAGTACATCAAAAAAATTAAAAGCAAATCAACAGTTCTTTCCAGATCCTACCCCTTCCAGATATCTATTCCATTTCTCTGCTGAATTTCAAGGCATGACCACTCACTAGATGACTGACTTTCTTCTGGCAGACTATGAGGTGTGACTTTAAGAATGGGAATTTCCTGACACTATACCCCCAACATCTTCCCCACAAACTGGCAAAACCCAAGTTCCACTCTGAGACCTCTGCATCAAGGCTTTTGTTCCTGCTAAATACACGCTATAAGAGCCTTCTTTTAGAGTTTTCTGTCATTTACCCTTTGAATAAATAAAGTATCCAAAAATCATGCTCATGTGGGTGACAAAGGGAGAATCATGAGAAACACTGCAATAAACAAAGAAAAGCTCCACCTTTGCTAAGGATGCGGCCTTTGGGGCATGCACTTCCTAAGTCTGTTTCATGCTGGATCTGGCTGGGAAGCATCTTGATGATTTGCATGGACTCCCCTGGGGGCACTCAGAGAGATCAAGAAGAAAGGACCAGAACTAAGTGGTGGGCTTCTTCTGTCTTTGGTAAAATCCAGGCCAGGAGACAGCAAAAATGCCTCGGAGCTAACCTGGGCTTGGGATGTGTAAGCAGGGGACCAGCGATCTGAACTCGACACTTACACCAGCAGAGCTGAAGCTGTAAGTGTGTCCAAACAGGCAGGTATCTCAGCAGAGGTGACAGGTCTGGGTGACTATAAGTTGGGAAACGGAGCAAATGGAAATGTGTTCCCCAATTCTGAAGTTCAGGTCCCTACCGTCATCCGATCATTACCCACTACCTGAATCTGGGTGTGGTCACTGCTCCTAATGAATGAGGCTTCCTATAAAGAGTCAGAGATCGGTGTGGGCTGAATGAAGGCTCTGCCCTATACTCCATAAAACCTGGGATCAGAGTTCCTATCACGGGGCCATAAGCTCAGCCTCCACAGTGGCACAGGTATCCAGGGAAGGCTGTCTGTAAGGGTCATTGTGCACGACCTTTACCACACTGTCAGCCTCTAGTTAGCATCATAAGAAAGAGACAGGTTCAGTCCATGGTGCTGGCTGACCTCAGTCTAGGGAGACTCTCTCCCACAGCATACTTTTCTCCCCAGACCCAACAGAGAGGATGCCGGTGCCTTGAAAGAAATTTCCTTTTCCATAGCTCAGTCTATTCGCCTATCCTATCCATCCCTTCTTTGCCCACCAATATCCTAGTCACTTGTCAGAACTTAGTTTTGGGTCACTTCTCCAGTATGTAATTGATTGATGCCTCTCCTTTGGGCTCCCATAGTTCTGATGCCCACTGTGTGGAAACTGCCAGTTTACCTGCCTAGCTATTTATACCTCTTTTACCTCTGTCCCCAGGGTATCAGTGCATTATTTGTGAGTAGAGTCACAGCTTAATTCAGACCTACTGAGACTCTGTGGAAAAAAGTGTCTACAGTCAACCCCTGACTTTTCCATATCCTTTAAAAAATCCTCCAGCCCAGCTTTATTTGACCTCACATGGTCAGCAGGTTACTTCCACTGCTCAGCATTGGCTGCCAGGAGAAACTCACTGGCCATGAGGGACCAATACCCACTACTAGAGCTGATCTTGCTCTGTGTCCTCTCTGTGTGAGTAAAGTGTTGTTCCATCCAGTGCTTGACAGTATTGTATTTTCTTTGGTGACTCTGATGCCAAGATTCAGTGGGTAGAAGTGCTTGGACTTCTATCCCTGGTGGCTGGCATTGTGACAGTCTTTGCTCTCCTCCAAAAAGTTGGAGTCCTCCCTCGGCATTGAGAATCGGTGCATGGTACTCTGTTCAAGAATTTCCAATCCCATCTTATTGGCTAGAACTCAGTCACATGGCCACACTTATATATAAGAGAGTATGGTAGATGGTAGGACTTGAGCAAGAACCCCCAGCAATGAATTTTTATTATGAAAGAGGAGCTAGCCATCTATGCCACACTCCAAGGGGAAAAAACCATTATCAGCATTTTCTCTGCTGGCATATAAGACAGCGCTGCATTTTATTTTCATAGAAAAACACGCATGCACACACACACATCACGTAAAATGAGATCTGACTCTTCCCAGAGGCCTTTCTATTTCAATGAAAACTGAAAATTTCAGCCAAAACGTATTTCAGCCAGTGGAATTCCAGTCGTCAGCTTTTCACCTGGCAGTATACACAGAGAGCTGAGGGACCTCTCTGCTGCTCTGATACCTCAGTGCAGAGTTTCTGCCAAGATGAAGGGTCAGCCCTGTCAGGCCCTTTCCAGGGCATTTAAACACATAAAGAGAGACAATTGTGAAGGATGCAAGAACAAAGTAATGCTAGACCATGGTCCTGCAAATTGTGTGCCCTGACTTCTAAGAATATGTGAATACTTGCTTAAACATTCTGCAATTCAGCTTCTCATTTTCTGAAGGGATAAGAATAGACCAAACCCCAGAGTAAAAACCAGCCTGGGAAGAAATCACATTGACTCCAGTATTCCCACTGAGAGCCCTTTGTAACCTTGTACTTCAGTGTGTTCTCAGGATCCAAGAAAATATTTGTTGCCAATCCCTTCCCTCTGTAAGATGCCTTCACGAAATATCTACAGGACAAGGGCTGGCATATAGGTTGGGTCTCTTCTCCAGTAGGGTGCGGAGAGGTGCTGGCTCAGGCCCCTCTTTTTGGTCAAAGGCCAAATGGGAATGGAGGATATAATTAATGAAGATTGAAGAACAAGCATTGTCCAAAAGGCAATTTGAAGTGAGAGTGCTCAATTTAGACATGTTCCTTTGCCCTTTTGCAATTTTCTGTGTCTTCTTCCTTCCCAGTGGTTTTCTTTCATGGCCTTATTTTGTGCCAAAGGAAAACAACGAGTATGCCAGAAAGGTAAACCCGATATTCTTGACTGACTCATAAGGCAATGAAAAGCTGACTGATGACTGACTACCTGTATAGCAGAAGGTAGACAGTACCCAAAGAAAATGGCTAATCAAGGCCTGACTCTTCCTCGGTGTCCATCTTCATGCATCCCAGAAAGATTTAAGTAAAAGGTGGTGATGCGTTTTTTTCATCGTGAACCACAGACTCATTGAAAAAAATCAATGAAGGGCCATAAAAGACTCAAAAACAACCTCGTTCTTTATTTTCCTCGGAGACATATAAAGTATTCAACTCACCCACTTCCTAAATTATAAATAAAGAGGCCATGGAACAATTCGATAAAAGTGTAACAGGAAAAAGAATAAAGAGAAACTTATAAGACTTAGAAAAAAAAGTCAGGACGTGGTTCCATAGTGTAGCGGTTAGTACGTCTGCTTTACATGCAGAAGTCCTGGGTTTGTGCCCCAATGGAGTCACAGTCCATGGTCAACAACCATGCCACTCTGAATAAGCCCGATGTTTGATCTTGGAAGATAAGCAGGGTGGGGCCTGGTTAGTACTTGGTTGGGAGACTACCTAGGAAGACCAGGTGCTGTAGGCATAAATAATAAAAAAATAAAAATAAAAAAAGTCAGAATTATCTGTTTTAACACTTCCCTCTAAAGCTAATCATCTTACCAATTTTCTTGTTTCTTTAGTAAATCTTAACATTTTAGCATAGTGGCTGTTAACCAGGATTACCTATAGAAAGCAGCAAAAATGTATGTTCCTGGGCCCACCATAGGATGGAATCATTAGGGCTTTGTCATGAGTATAGGTGATTTTCATGCAACATCCTGGTTCAGACCTCAGTTTTAACTTATGTTCTCAACAAGTCAGTCCCACCAGCCACAAAGAAATAAAGAATTCTACTTCTCTACTGCCATGAGTATCATGTTTAGCCATGTGACTTGATTTGGCCAATGAAATGAAAGAAAAGTGATACATGTCACTTAGGTAAAAAATTCAGCTTATGATTCATTAGCTTTTCCCCACTCTGCCATCATGATTAGTATATTCCAGATGGAGACTGCTCCATTTTCCTAAATCTCACAGTAGAGAGGAAGAAAGATGCAACTGACCCACAGTGAAAATGTAGCACGAACAAAAAACAAACCTTTGTTTTTGTTAGTCACTGAGATTTGGAGATTGTTGTTACTGCAGCATAATCTAGCCTACCCTGACTGATACATTATTCCCCAAAATAAAATAAACATTATATCTCTTTCATAAGCTGGAAAATTCCTACCACCTCTGCTTTAAGTAAAGAAGAGAATTAAGACTTATTAAGTGATTACTACCTGTCTAATGCTTTGCATATGGTGCCTTTTCAGTTTTTTAACAGTCCCATGAGGAAGCAAGTATTATCCTCATTTTATAAATATGGAAGCTCTGACTCAGAAAGGTTAAGTAACTTGCCCTAAATTAGTAGTAAATGATTGATCTTGGACTTGAACCCACCACCCATGTCTAATTCTCAAGTCCACGCTCTCTACCATAGAAAGTCATTCGAAATATACCTACTTCCATCATTCTGTCATTTATGTTTCCTTCTTCTCTACCAGGGTTTCCATTTGTGCTGTTAGAAAGGAAACCTCATAACAAAAAGGAAAACTGGGAGTAAATATCTCAAGAAGTGAGAAAGGCGGTATTAACTTCGATTTGGCCTCAATGGAAAGCACCCACTCCAGGCACCTGTGTCAGGTCTCTTAGCATGCCTTTGAAACAGACAACTGTTGGGAGCATGTCTTATATGCCAGCGGAGAAAATGCTGATAACTTAATGAAAATGAAACCATTCATGCAAATTGCACTAACATGTAATCTAGCTTATTTCAGAGAGGTGGAGGGTACTGGTAACTGATTATAAAATGTACCAGAAGAGCTTTGATTTCTTACTAAAGGAGTTACATATTTATAGCCCTTAAAAAAAATAAATCGTCATGCAAGTGTCACACTGGGTTCTGAGTCTCTGCAGCTCCCAAAATAAACATGGGAGTGCAGCTCGGAGTAGCTGCAAAGGCTCCCCAGGAGCAAAGCCTTTCGCATGATTACACCCAAAGCAGGCTAGAGATTCATAGTTGCTCTCCCACTCTGCAGCTCTGTCTGCGCATATTCCATTCACTTGCCGAGCCATGTGCTGTGGACAAGACTAAGAACACACCCATCAGACTGTGTCATTCCTCCCAAACCATAACATGACTCTAAGAGCAAAAGGTCACATAGTTCTGAAGATAACAGGACACACACACAGAGTATGTAAAACATGTAAATAAATATTTACATCGCTTTCCAGAATATATGTTGTAAAAGGAGTTTCTACCATATTACCACACAGAAGGTCACGGATTTGTCAAGCACCCAACACTCCTCCCCACACCAGCAGCATCAGCATACTAGAAAGTAGCAATTTTGTCCCTGACTAAGGCTTACTCCTCTCTCTGAAGTCTTCTCCCACTTCCTTAGACACCCATCATTCATTTCTGGTAGTATTTATTTCATTCTAGTCCTTTACTCAGCTTATCATCCTGACCTTCCAAGGATCTAAGCTCATTTATAAAAATCATAACATTAAAGAATTTGTCATGAAGCCCCTCTACTAGGAATAGTCATATCAGCTATTTCAGAAGCATTATCTCCTTGATGCAATTTCAGGCATTCACCAGCAGGTAAGGAAGGGGTTTGAGTAGAAAGGGGCTGCCTTTCCTCCTAGGTGGTCCCTGTTTTGCTGATGAAAAAGATTAGTCCTAAAATCTCTCTCCTCCTTTCATCTCCAGGCACCAAGACCTCTACCATTTAATAGATCTCAGATCCTTCAGATGTAAGCAGTGTTTTAATACAGTCCTGGGGGAAGCCAAGAGAACACTGAGAAGTAAAACATCATAGGTAGATTTGCTGAATAATAAACTGCAAAGGTAGGAGTTGTGTGTTAAACCATCCTTTGTTTTCGATGAGCCATGCTGTTGCCTTGGGATGAATTCTGCTCCCTGTCCCAGGCTTCCCCATTCTATTTTCCTGCCTGTGTCTTTATTTCTTTTATGAACCATGATCTGACATCTTTCTCTAAAATCCAGGTCAAAGAGCCTCTGTATGAAGCCCTCTCTGATTATCCTCATACTTGCAGGTGCTCCTTCCACGCTGCCTCCGGTATTTAATTACACACTGTCTGATACTGTCTATTAATTCTTTCCCATAAGAACACCATCCTTTCTAGAGTAAACATGTGGAGATTTGCTCTCTGCACAGCATGCCTTCCTATGTGAAACATCCTCTCCCCCATCCTAAGGTAATTCTGCTCGATCACTATAGTTGTGGTGGGTGAGCCCCCCCACCACCCAAAATTAAACATAAGACTCAGATTTAGCTAATCAGCAAAATTAGTCCCCAACATGAATTGTTATGAAATTAAAAGTATCCTAAACTCCGATAATTTCTGGAGCCATCATCCAAGGGGGACACCAATCTCCATGTTTAAGGACACAGATATATTTCAATAGAAGAAAATAATCATAACTGGTGCCTCACTATCAGTATAGCAATAGGAGCATGCCAGACATTTACAAGTAGGGTAGGGCAACCCTTGTAAGGTCAGTTAGACCTAGGAAGAAGTCACATTGTTCTTCACACAACAATACAAGCATTTAAAATTTCAAAACTGATAAAGTGAAATCCATGTTAACTGTAGGACTCTATTCTTCATGTGATATTAAGTCATGCTATCTTTTAAAACTCTCATTTTGGCCAAATGTGCTTGTTTCCTAGGTGAACAATGAGGAAATGGGCTATACTTATTGGGACTAGAACACACTTCGCCCCATCTATTGCAGCTAAGCCAAGGAGCACTTCTATTAATATCTAGCCAAAGAATAAAGTTTTTTAATTGATAAGAAATGGAGGGGCCAAGGACTTCACTTTTACTTCTGAGGGTGGGATGGAGAGAGAGGCCTTTCATGAAGCTGAGGGTAGAGAGATTGAGATTGATGAATTTAAAAGGAGGGGATACATGAAAACAGGGGAGAGACAGAGATAGGAGAGGGAACATTCATGCAGTACCCTCCATTTGAGGAAAGACTTAAGCTTGAACCACCTTTTGGAAGTGTGATGTAGAGGAATTAATCCCGCTGCAGACAGGTCTCTGACAGTCCAACCCCTAGGCCCCTAATGCTAAGAATTCTTTGTACCTTTCCACAGCCTCGAGTGTTTGATCTGGTGAAGTCTGAGGAGATGGTAACTCTCACCTAGCCATCTTGGGTTGTGGGGAGACTTACAGAAGACCTCTTCAAAGCACAAAGACAGTCAGATTATATTCTCTGATAATTAAGCCCCCTCTGGGCTGGCAAAGACCAATTTAGGGAGAAAAAAAAAGGACAGTACTAAATTCACGTTATATGGGACAATGCCTGTCAATGACTACTCATACTTTCTATAATATTCAACACATGACCATGTAGTCAGAGCTGAAGGTCTCTATGAGTAATGTTTGTCAGAAATTCAGTTTTCTCAAAACGATTTCACTGGATCATTTGGGATTTTCACTACAGAATATTATATTTACTGAGTGAGAAAATGCACACACATACACACACATGCGCACACTACATAGAGATTATTATTAACAATCAGAAAATCATTAAAAGAAAGGAGGCCTGATGGTTTAGAAAGAAGGAATAAAATGAAAAATATTCATTTAAAATATTGCATTTAGAGAATTTTAAATAGCTATTTAAAACACACTATTTTTTTCAGAAGGAAATGTACTGGAAGTCACATTTTAATGACTAAGTAGAGTTAACCTCTCTGGAAACACCGAAATTCATTATTTGAAGGTAATTCTTGCACCATGATACTAATGACAGAGAATTCACAAAAATGACAGCTAGCCCAGAAATCCTACCCAACCAAAGCAGACATATGGGTCATTTAAAAGTGCCAACTTAAAAGCTACAGTTCTGGTATGCTCAAGTTTTAGTAATTAATAAGAAGGGTTATATAGCACACTGGACTACAGGTAAAAAAAGACGTAAGGTTTAGTCTTATCTAGGCCATTAATTGCTTCTGTGACCTTGAATAAGTCATTTAGTATCCCCAGAAATCAAATATAATGATCTCCAAGGGACTTCTAACTCTAACCCTCTATGACTAAGTGGAAACTAATTTAGGTTACAAAAAAAATATCTCTAACTTAAGCCAATTTTGAGTCTGACAATAATGTGTTAACTAACAAAATTCCACTGGCAATGATTCTATTAAAATTAAAATAAAAGGTATCATTTAATAAGTACTTATTATATGCCAAGTCCTTTATATATATCATCTCCAACCATTAAACATGTAAATAAATATTATTATCCCCATTTTACAAATCTGGAAGTTGAAGCTCAGAGGATTTAGGTAAATTGTCCAAAATTTATACAATTATTAAATGTTGGAGCCAGGATTCAATCACAGGTTTTATTCAGAAATGTTTGCTTCTCTTTTACTATAACTGGCTGCCAATTCTATTATGTTTTACATAAAAATTCAAACAAAGAATAGAAGGTAATTTCTGAGATCTATGATGTGAAATTTCTGAGAACTATTTGAAGCAGCATAACAGAGATGAATAGCTCACCACTAAAATTTGTGCCCATCTGTAGCACAAGTGTTGCTGGAAGGTGAACACAGCCACATACCACATTTCTTAGCACAACTCCAGTTACTTCCAGGTAGGGCTGTCTTTCTCACAGAATATGAAAGAAGTAATAATTTACACTTACAGACTATTGCTTTTGAGAAGTACATGGGACTTTCACTAGCTGCCTTTCCTTGGCAAACTAGAACAGAGAACTCCAAGAAGAGAGAGGGTGTAAGTCTCAAGCTGCGAGGAGCCTGGGTCCCTGGATCACTGTGTGGAGCAGATCGGCCTGCTGTCCAGGAACACCTATAGTGCATATTACATTAGTGAGAAAAGGACTTCTCTTATGTAAGACACTAACAGTTCAAGGTTTGTTTGTTACATCATCTAGCATTTTCTTAATTAAGACAAGGTATCAGATGAACTATGCAGTGATCTCTTTCTCTCTTTGCCCCTACATTCCTCTAACATAGTGTGTCTCAACCTGTATGTTGGGGAGAGGTGAGGGCGTTGGGGTGGGAGGATGGAAAATTGCAATGTCATCCCTTAAAGTACAGGTGAGGAGGATATAGGAAGTGTGTACCAGATTGCTCCAGCCCATTCACAAATACATGCCATCTTGGTAATTATGGCATACACATAAATTTGGTCATAATGTGTAATCTTGGCACATATCAATGCCCACTGCATCCACTCTCACAATACTCTGGCCATACATATCAGCTGAGAACCACTGCCCTAACATTTGAAGGTCATCACACCTTTTGGTTCAGTCCTTAACCAATATTTGAAACCTGTCCTACTCTCATGCAGAGAATATATAAGAAGACCTGGCATGTCAGTTGTTCCACGTTATGTTAACTTGATTACTGTATTTGTTTCCTAGGGATGTTGTAGCAAATTACCACAAACTGGGTGATTTTAAACAAAGTAAATTTCTTCTCTTATATAGTTCTGGAGGTTAGAAGTCTGAAATCAGAGTGAGTGGCTTCTCTGAGGGCTATTGGGAGGATTTGTTCCACGCCTCTCTCCTGGTTTCTGGGGGTTGCTAACAATCCTTTGCAATCCTTAGCTGGTAGGCACATGGCTCTAACCTCAGCCTCCATCTTCACATGACCTTCCTCTCTGAGTATTTGCTTCCAAATTTCTTTCCTCTTATAAGGATATTGGTCATAATGGATTTAAGGCCCACCTTAATCGAGTGGGACCTTACCTTACTTGATTACAACTGCAAAGACTATTTCCAAAATCATATTCACAGATATAGGCAGTTAATCTTCAACATATATTTGGGGGGCAGGGGAGTCACAATTCAATTCACAGCAGCTACTAAGGCAGATCTCATCTTATAGCCAGGTTCTTATAACTGGCCTACTATAATGCAATCTAAAACCAAGCCTTGTTCAATAAGGCTTGGAAGAGGGCTCATATCTTATTCCCTCGTACACAGGTTCTTACTGCCTTTTCTGTGTCTTTACTGGAACTGGAGTCCTGCCTCTGCAAGTCCTGCCAGAGTGTCCCTTCCTGACCGCCCCTGAGTCTCTTTGATACAGATTCCCTATGTCTCTAGACTTCCGCCTGTGTCTACAGCAATGTCACCTGGAAACCTATTCCTCATTCATTCACTCTAGGCATTACTAGCACACTGGACTTCTCTGTCAGTTTGGTAAACTAATCCTGTAGCAAACTAGCCTCAGTGGAGACCAATCCCAGGCCCAAAAAATTCACCTCTGATCTGGGGAATGGAGTGAGAGGGTATAAATGGGATACCAGTCCCAGGAAATCAAAGCAGAACAAAACTCCTCCAAGAGAACCCAGAGGTTGCTGCTGTCATGGAGAGTCATGTATGTACTGAAGAATCTATGCAGAGTATGGTATGAAGTTACAAATTCTCCGTCTGGCACAGGTGCAGGATATGAAATTACCACAGGTCAAAGCAGGCAAATGGACAGATACCTAGGATGCCCAGACAAGTTCAGGAGAATGTAGGTGCCTGTGTTCAGGGCAGGAAGAAGGCTGGGGACCCCGTAAGAGCACTGCAGAGCATCGCTTCAGGCCTTCATGTCTAATCATGTCCTGCAGTAAATCTAATATGAGGCAAGTTTTCTGCTCAACTCCTTATGCACTGCTTGTCAGGGCAGAAATGCATTCCAGGGGGTGGACAGCCCTGAGCCCACGGAAGAGGAGATGTAGATGAAACCAGTTAAAATAGAAACACAAGACTTGTTAAAGCCAGAGTTCCTTTAGAGATTATCTTCAATCCCCTTATTTTACAAATGAAGGACCAAGTTCTATTTGCTCATTATATCCAGAGATAGAGGGTGGGGAGAGGTTGTTGAGAAGAGAATAGAAGAAAGAATGAAATAAGTTAATGCCTGCGTTTCCTTCCCTGCCTGGTTGCTGACTAAAAGCCATGTACAGGTTGAACTACAGGTCAACGTCATTGTCTTCCAAAGCTTTAAGCAGCTGGCTCTGGGTAGGAAGAGATGACCTTGCTGGAGGAGCAATTACACACTTGAGGCTTCCCAATGGACTCTTGGAGATCCAGTTAGGTTCCAGTTTGGAACACCCAGGATGTATGACACTGGCTCTTCCCCGTTTCTTACTAGCAGGTGGCTTTGGTGGAGGCACCTGGTTGGGACAGAATCAACTTCCACCTCCAAACTGCATAGAGAAGGTTTGAGGGCAACGACTGGGCTAAAGAATAAATAGTCTTGGCCCCTTTGCACCAGACCCTGCTGAGAACTCTGTACTGCTTTCCAAGATATACTCAAAGCAGAAGGGTCCGCAGACGGGGGCACCAGCAAGCTCTCGAGAGGCTGGGCCACAATCAGACCCCATTCATCATCGAGCCCCACCCTTAGGACAATCAGAGAGGAATTTTGCCACTCCCATTGCCCGTGGCCTGTCCTATTTAATCAATCAGCACGACAAGCTTGTTAGGCTTGCCTTCTCAGCAGGGACCTGAGCTGCCTGCCAAACAGTTCCCAGCTCTGAAAAAGGAAAAAGGAAAGAAAACAAAAGCCAGCAAGCTGTGGCAGTGTGATGGGAAGCAGACATCAGGCGACTGAAGGCTGCTTTTCAGAGGAAGGACGCAGCTGGGCCAAGCCTGTACCTAGAGCCTGGCTCTGAGATTCCCTAAGGCAACCTGTCATCACTCTTTAAAGAGGTGTGACATTCAAACGCCTGGGACCCTTCAGGGGAAGCACAGGTAGCATATCTGGAGAAGGGCTTCTCTACGCCTCCATCTGTCTGTCACGGTTTAGTCTGCCTGCATCTTGCTCCCCATCCTTCCTGATGGAACCAGACACTCCCTGTTATCAGACCCTCTCCCTCAGCTGCAGACTCGCCGCCTATCACAGCATCCCCAAGAACGGCTGTGTGTAATGATCTTCAGTTTCGAGGAGGCAGTTTTAAATGGGTCACTCTCCAACTCTGCCTATCTCACTTCAGTTTTTAACAAGCTTCATTCCCTGAGGTTTTGTTAAGCAGGGTGTTA
Organism: Eidolon dupreanum; assembly: GCA_028627145.1. Classification (NCBI taxonomy): domain Eukaryota; kingdom Metazoa; phylum Chordata; class Mammalia; order Chiroptera; family Pteropodidae; genus Eidolon; species Eidolon dupreanum. The sequence continues at coordinate 74,257,899 of CM053504.1, read as the reverse complement.
CGATCAGAGAATGAACTAAAAGGGAGCCCCGAGTCCAGCCCCACTATTTCTCAGAAAAGAAAACCACAGTGCTATAATAAAGTGCTAAAAATATAACATGTGCCAGATATATTATGCTGTACAATAAAATGTTAAAAACCGTAACTTTTGGAACATGAAGAGTAGAGATCATAAAAGTCGTATAAAAGCAGGTGGTGACTAAAGCCACCTTACCTTCCTAAGCTATAAAGTGAGCTAGTGTGTTCGTTTGCTAGATTTGCTGTAACAAAGCACTACAAACTGGGTGGCTTGAAACAATAGAAATGCATTCTCTTACAGTTCTGGAGGCAGGAAGTCAGAAACCAAGGTGTCAGCAAGGTTAGTTCCTTCTAAGGGCTCTGAGGGAAACTCTGTCCCATATCTCTAGTCTCCTAGATTCTGGTGACAGCTGCAGTCCTTGGCATTTCTCGACGGGTCGATGCCTCCACCCTCTCACGGCGTTCTCCCTGTCTCTTCCCATCATCGCCCTCTGTGCACGTCTCCCCTCCTCTTCTTACAAGGATGCCAATCATATTAATGTAGGGTCTACCTTAATCAAATACGACCTCATCTTAATTACATCTGCAAAGACCCTATTTTCAAATAAGGTGACATTCACAGGTGGTGGGGTTAGGAGAGACACAATTCAAACCATAACAAGCAATGATATCTTCCCTATCTGCTTACTCTTGAGATAAGAGACATTTAAGAGCTTTGGAAAAAATATAGTTTGTATACAACTTATAAATTTGTGAAGCAACTGTGTGCTTTTCAAAACTCTTTAACATTTATCTTCCTCAAAAATAAGGGACGTAGTAAAATATATATCTGAGCCCCATTCTACTTCCTCCCTGTGAAGCATGATTAGAACCCATGTTGTTTGTTCAAAAGCCCAATCTGTGTGTATAAAACAACAACTAATGACCAGGGGGCAGCTTTCCTTAAGCCAAATTTGATTTTACAATCACCCCTGCTTTCAGTGAAGACAACTGACTTTCCACCCCACTAGTCAGTGAGATCCTCGTGTGTGTGTGTGTGTGTGTGTGTGTGTGTGTGTGTGTGTGTTGTGAAGGATTAAAGAAGGATCTGAAGGAGACTGGAAGTAAATTTGGCCCCTTAAAAGAAATTTGAAAGATAGAAAGAGCCTTGGCACTTCCCTTTCTTAATCTCGACCACCGTGTTGGCCCCTTCTCTTCAGCATCTGCCTGTGGCTGTGACAATACCATGGCTAAGGTTCAGAGGCCACCTGACCTGCTCAAGCTGACCCTAATAGTTACTGGCAAAAATCAAACCTGGGGTTTAGAACATCCCTCTTTTTAGGTTCAGACCTTTCTCCTACACATTTCAGCTCTATACAGAGAACCAAAATGCTCAGAAATCCAATCAGAAAGGTAGGGTCTGGATGGTTTCTGGAACTGGAGTTTAGATGAGAATGTCAGAGTCGAAGGGAAAAAAATTCAAAGATGAATCCTGTGAGGGTTGCAATGAGTCTAGTAAGTAAATGAGTTCTGGTTTTAGCTTATAGCCTCAGTGCCCATTAAAATGAAACTCTTCTTAGGAGGAATCAGATATTAGGTTCAACTCTTATGGTTTCCTCAGAGTGAATGAAGGTCTGCAGCACCAGGTTTGATTGGAAGACCAGAAGGCCATCTGGTCTGTTCCAGTTCATGTGTAATTAACTATCTGTAGTATGTGTAGTGCCTTTATCCCCTAAGCACTGTGGACATTACCTAAGAAGCCCATGACACTGCTTCTCCCCTCAAGGAGTTTAGACTATCACGGGAGAGCTGATGTGTGCATCTGACAAAATGATAGCAAAAAATACAGTGCTAAACAAAATATAATCAAGGGTCACAGTGTGCAGAAGGAGCCACAGGCTGTCTGCCTATGGAGTCACAGGAAAGACGCTCCACAGAAACATTATGACCCTCCCAACAGCAGCCCTGGCCCTGTTTCTGAAAGCCTTCGACTTGCAGCTTCAGAACAATTCCATCCATTATTCCAGTTTTTCTCAACTGTTTGACCACAACACAAAATACTTTCTATTGCAACTTAGGGCTCACATACAAAAGCATCAAGAAACGGCACTGTTCTGGATCAGTTTCTTTCGCTCTTCTAGATTCGCTCTCTACTCTTCTCCAGCAGGTGCACGTGGATCATATCTGGAGACTCTCTGCCCACCCCCACCCCCAACCAAAGCTGGGTTTGGCCAGTGGAAGGCACAAGCAGGCAATACGAGTGTCAGGAGGGGAGTGGAACTGGGCATTTTTCATACTGGCTCCTACCTGCCAGCTTGCTGTGGGATGTCTGCCTGCCTCTTTCGAAGATCATGGCTCCTGTCAGGCCTCTCTCTCCTTCCGGTATTCTGGAAGTTTCTCTTTCCCTTTACCTCTTCAGACCTAAGAATGATAAGCTCTCACTGCTATTATTAGGCCCAGATATTGCACTATGTCTGGCTGCTTTTGCTTTTGTGTAGTCTTTTTATTAATGTATTTGATTGAGTGCCATCTCTTCTCTGACAGCATCTCACTAATAAAAATCCTTACCCTGACCACGAGTGATGCAATCTGACACTCTTTATTGCATTCTTAAAAGCAAACACAAACAAAACAAAACAAAAAAACTATTGTCTCTCACTTAATTGATTTCACAACCAACTAATGGGTAGTGACCCATAGTTTGGGAAATGATAGTTATTTTCATAAAAAATAACTGAGCTCATTGTTCTCACATAAATCATATTTCCATCAGCGGGATGTTTGGAACTAGTCTTATTGTCTAGATGAGCTCTTGAGCCTCTACTTTATACTTAGTCCATTTTGAAGTTCTCACCCCTACTGGGTTTCTTTCAGTCCTGGTTACTGGTTTTACCTGGTTCCTAGTGGGCCTGTAACTTGGCCTGAGTCTGAGCCCCATGGTCTGCTGTATCAGCTTCCAAGGGCTACTATAAAAAATTATCACAAACTGGGTAGCTTAAAAGAGCATAAACTCATTCTCTCACAGTTCTGCAAATCAGGAATCTGAAACCAAGGTGTCAGCAAGACCAAACCCACTCCAGAGGCTCTGGGTGAGATTCTGTTCTTTGTCTCTTCCACCTTCTGGTAGCTGTAGACATCTCTGGGTCTGTGGCTGCATTATTCTGATTTCTGCCTCTGTTTTCTCTCTGGCCTTTTCCTCTGTGTGTCTCTTATAAGGACCTTTGTCATTGGATCTAGGGCCTGCCTAGATAATCATCTCATCTCAAGATCCTGAACTTATTTATACCTGCAAAGAGCCTTTTTACAAATAAGGTTACTTTCAGAGGGTCTGCAGATTAGAATGTAGACTTATTTTTTGGAACCAGCTACTCAACCCACCACTCCTGGTCACTGAACAAACCCACCAGTTCTTATAAGCTTTATGTAGAATTTGTCCCTGTACATTCAATTGAGACAGACCCTCGAAACCAAGACACTGGCAGCCACCTCTCTAGAAGGATCACCACAATTCAGGGACCGCTGGAGGTAACCTGATGAAGCAGATCAGTCCTTGCAGACAGCAGTGCCAGGGAGAGCAGGCTTTGAGCCATTGTGTCTTGGACTTTTGGTCACACTGTTTGGCATCTAACTACCTAGGTTGGTCCGTGACTCTGCTCTGGCAATCCCCAGCCATGATTTCTTATTCTCCCAACTAGCTGACCCAAGGCAGCATGTGACATTGAACCACAGAGCAAGGAATATGGGCTCTAAAGAATGGAAAAGATTTTAGAAAGGAAGAGTGGTAATGTATGGGAATAGCCCTGTTCTTTACTCAAGCAGCAAATCTAACTTGAAGCTCAGAATGGTGGTAACATCTTTGAATTTTTGCAAAAGCAAAGGGAGTATCTTTTCTACATGACTGTTAAAATTTCTGGGTACTAATTTCCCTAAGACACTGAAAAAAATTTCCCTGCAAAAAAATTAAAAAGTGCTACTGGCTTCTTTCAAAGATCATTTCATTAAATTGGCTATTCACAGGAGTCTCTCTCCATTTTCTGTTCAGGAGCATTGGAGCATGTCCATCCTCCGTGCCAGGTACTGGCTTTATAATTCAGCACGCCGCATTTGGCTGTTTTCTCTGACTTTGTAAGGCGCAGACTGGCATATGTGGAACTTGAGATAAATGGTTTGGCATTTTCCTAAGTTTTTATCCTATATCACATTGTTTAAATCTAAGAATGAATAAATGAATTTAAAGTCTTATAATCCCTGTAATCCACTTTGCATTCATTAAACATTGAACTCACTATTCATTATTTGGATAATGAATACTGGCAGTGCCGAGTGATGATAACAGGAGATAGTTCTTAGCTGAGCATTCTGAATGTTGGCAGAGGAAGAAAGCTGTGGTTTTCATTTTGCTTGTCTCGCCAGGAATAAGTAAATTGGCCAAGCCAGAGAAGAAAGCCTCTGGCTTCACCTTGTGGTATGGAGACTACCCAGCTCGACCCTCTGTGGGAACCATCTCATCTGAAAACTATTAAGTTAGATGAAAAGGATGCAACAATTTCCATGGAGAAGATGATGCCCATCCCCAGGTTTCTGAGCCACACACATTGGCTTGGTATAGCTCTCCATGAAAAGCATAAATCAGCTGGGGCCTGCAACATTTCCCTTTGAAATACACGGTTACCCACAACTGGCCATTAGTAGCACTGGAAAATGTCGCAGCTAACACAGTGGGAATAAAGCAGGCTTTGATGTCTGAAGGCATGAATTTGAGTCTTGACTTTATCATTTGCTTTGTACTGAACCTCAGCTAGACATCTATGACCTTTCTAAGCCTTTGTTTTCTTACTGTAATCTGGGAATAACAATAATCCTTCACTCATGGATTTGCTATGAAAGTTAAATGAGAACATGCAATAAGTATCTAGAGGGCAGCAATTATGTGCTAGACATTGTCTTAAGGATGAGGGTACATTAGGTAAAACAGACAAAAAAAAATCTTTTCCTCATGAGATTATAATCAAGTTATAGAAACTAGACAATAAACTATCATTTAAGTTTTCCTCATTTTTCTCTTGGATAGTATGTATTTTTATTATTAATCTGAAGGAGTTTTAAAATATATCATAGATACAAACTTTTCATTGATTTTATGTATTTTTATTATACATATATATTCCCCCCGCCCTCTGTGGTTTGCCTTCTGTCTTTCATTGTGTTTTGGTGTGAAAAAGATCTTAATTTAACATACTTAAATATATCAATTCTTTATTATATGGTTAGAGTTTTCGAGTCTTGTTTTTCCACACCCTGAAGTCTTAAAGATACTGAGCATCTAAAAGCTTTTATGATTTGCCATTTGCTTAGGTCTGTATCTACTTGGAATTGTTTTATATATATATTAGTATGAGAAATGCTCCTATTTTATTTTTTCTATATGAATATCCAGTTACCTTAGCACTATTTATTGAAAAAAAAATGTTTTCTTCCTAGCCATCTATAGTCAGCTTTGTCATAAATCAAGTATCCATACATATGGCAATAAATACCTGGGTCATCTCTTCTGTTCCATTAATCTATTTTTTAGTCCTTTTGCCAATATCACATTCTCTTAATTACTATAAATATGCAAGTCCCAGTAGTGAGTAGGCCATGTTTTCCCAAGGTTTTTTTTTTCTTCAACAACATCTTGACTATTCACAGTGTTTTAATTTTAGTACAAATTTCAGAATAAGCTTGTCAAATTCTGGAAAGTACCTGGTTGGTATTTTGATTAGGACAGCACTGAAGCTATAGATCCATTTGGAAGAACTGACATCTTTGATGTAAATCTTCCCAATGAATCTCTAAATCTATAGGTCTGTGGTCAATTTCTTTTAAGTATTTCCTGTGGGCTTGGAAAGTAAAACAGATTCTCCAGCTGTTGAGTGCAGCATTCTTGGGAGCAGTAAGTAGTTTTGTTAAGTTGTGCTGTTCAAATTATCTGTATTACTAACAAATTTTCTCTACTTGCAATTACTAAGAAAGTTGTTTTATCATATCCCATTATGATTGCAGATTTGTCTATTTCTCTTTGTTGTTCTATCAGTTTTTGATTTAGGTATTTTGAGCATGTTATTAAGAACACACAAATTAAAAATGTAGATAAAACCAGATTTTAAAAAATTCAGCAATAACGAAAATTAAGAATTAAAACGATGGCTTTAATCCCAAGTGAGACACAGCTGAAGAATTACTGAGCTGAAAATTAGGTTAAAATACTCTATCGAGATTAATTATGGATAATCAAAAGACAGGAAATACAGAGGAGTAGGGAAGAGCCACAATATATGCGGTGAGCATAATAACACACATAATTAATTGCTATTCCTAAGAGAAGCAAAAGCAAAAAAAATGTTTTCTGATATTTGAGAATATAAGAGAATTTTCCAAAACTGATTAATTCAAGAAGCCTAGGGGCTTAAGTAGTCCAAGACCATCTTAATCCAATAACAAGACTTGAGGTTTGGGTCTACTCAAAAGACTAGAAGTCAAGCTGTGGTACATGTAAGAATTGTTTTATTTCTGATTAACTCCTACCTACCGGGGTGAAATCCTTGACAAGTCCTAGATTCTTATCGTTTTTTCTCTCTCGTTTCAGAAAGCTGAGAAAGGGCAGCTCAGAAGCTCAGATATTATCCCAGTTAATGACCAATGAGAAAGAAAAAAAAAAACAAAGGAACCTCATTTTATTGCACTTTGTTTTATTGTGCTTCATTGATACTGTGTGGGTCTGTTTGTTTATTTTTGGTTTTGAGGAGTTTTTACAAATTGAAGGCAAAACTCTCTGCCAGCAAAAAGATTATAACTCACTTTATTGTGATGGTCTGGAACCAAACCTGCAATATCTCTGAGGTATGTCTGTATATATTTCTAACAGAGAGAAATTTAGTTGTTTTAACCAGAGAATTGCTATAAAAATGTTGGAGGAACTTACAGATGGCTGTCCTCCTACTGCCTCTTCACAGTCATCCCTCTGTGTGCACACACCCCAGTGTCTCATTTTGCATCAAAATTTCCCCTATTTATAAAAACCCCAGTCATACTGAATTGGGGCTCACCCTAATGGCTTTATTTTAACTCAATTACATCTTTATAGGCCTTATCTCTAAAAACAGTCACTTTCTGAGGTACTGTGGGTGAGAGATTTGACATATAAGTTTTCAGGTGACACAATTCAGCCCATAACACTTCTCACCTGTAATATAGAGGGTTGTGCCATTAGGGAAGCTGAAGAAATTATGGACCCTCCAATACAGATGGAGAATTTTACATCCCTTGACTCTCACCCTTGGTCCTTTCAATATTACTTCCTTGTACTAAGTTCTCTAAGATTTTCTTCAGGCTCTAACTATTATAGTCCTGTGATTCTAGTTATAAAGGAAGCACCTGAGAACTGTGATGATACACAGATAACAAAAATATAATGAGGCCAATGAAGTAAGTCAAAGTGTGAGAACTGGAAAATATGACTTGATTATGAGGTGGTTGTTTTAGGAGCCAAAGGCTTAACCAACCCCTCACACTGTACTCTCAAGGTCTCACCTCCATTATAAATTCTATCTGTGCAAATACAACTATCAAGAGATAGGACCTATGCATGCAAAAAAAAAAAAAAATGGTACCAGCCAGTTTGTTGGCAAGACCATTTTGCCTGTGGATAAGATCTCATGCTGATCTGCAAAAGGGTGATCTAGGGACACAGGGCATTTTTTTAATTAGGTCACTCTACTCAATGTCCTTGCATTCAGTACAACCAAAAATACATTTTTTCCAAGCTCTGCATCGTGTCATTAAAAGTGAATCCATATGTTTTTAATTCATGGACAATTGACTCATTAACAAATTGTATGGTGAGAATAAATTGATGTCCTCACGCTTTTCAAACCTTGCAGTGAGGTTTGTTTCTCCAGTTATTTTTCTTAGAAAAATAAAATTTTGTGATGTCAAAAAACACTGTAACCACACTAACCACAAACTCTACATGCTCTTACTCTGCCAAGCACTAGAAGGAGCTTGGATCGTCTATGTGAGGGGAAAATTGCTGTGGCCCAAGATAGCCATGTTTCTCCCTACTCTACTGCTTTTGACTTTCACCCCTCGCCTCCAGATCAGTGACATCAAATTTTTCATCCAGTATATTTTACAGTTTACAAAGGGCTTTCTCATCTGTCACCTCACTAGATCTTCAGTAACATTCCATAAAGTCATCACCTCTAGCCATCGCTTTCATTCCCATTTAACAGAGGAAGGTGAGGCTCAGAGAAATTAGCTGTCTTGCTCAAAGGTATAGGGTGTGATAGCCAGTCTCCAAGATGGCCCCAATTGTACCAGCATTGGGCTATGTGACCAATAGTAATTGGCAGAAATAATATGTCACTTCAAAGACTAGGTGATAAATAGACTATGGCTTCAATCTTGGGAGTGTTCTCTCTCTCTCTCTCTCTCTCTCTCTCTCTCTCTCTCTCTCTCTCTCTCCTCAATCTGGATGAAGCCAGCTATCATCATATCATGAGGACACTCAGGAAGTTTGTGGCAGGCCCAGTGATGAGGAACTGAAGTCTCCAGCCAACAGCCAACAAGAAAATGAGGCCTGCCAAAAACCACACAAGTGAGCCTGGAAGTAATTCCTTCAGCTCCAGTAAGGCCTTCAGATAACTGCATCCTTGGCCAATGGCTTAACTGTAACCTCATAGAGACTCTGAGCCAGAACCATTCAGCGAAGCTATTCCTGGATTCCTGGGAGATAATATGTATTTATTGTTTTAAACTGCTAAGTTTAAGGGTAACTTGTTACATAGTAATGGATAGCTGATACATAGGGCTACATGGGTTCCATGATGGCATGACACAACGATGATACTGAATTGTGTAAGTTTCTATCATCCCCAAGGTGGTGAATCCTATATTCACTAAGAAACATAAGCAATTTTAAACTCAAGACACTCTAGTCTTTGGTGAAGGGGAAACTTAAAGAAGAAAAAAAGTTTTGCATTTGTGATACAGAATACACTGTTGCCTTTATAATGAAAGCTTTTTGGCAACATTATCTATTCGATCCCAACAGAATAGTCTCAAACTGGAACCACAGTGGGTACTCTATATAGACGTCACCCCTCTGTGAAGGAGTTCAGTGAGTACTCCTGACTAGCAGGATCATTGGTGTCTGTCCACCCCAAATCTCACCAATGGATTTTGATAGCTCAAGACTCAGAGTCCCTAGACTGTATTCTCCTTAGGCCTCTAGCAGACATGCCCGTCTTTGTTTCGCTGCCCCCTTTCCCTTTTAAAGAAACTGCCCTGTCCACAGCCCTTGACACGTGTATCTCTGGGTCACCAGTGACTGCACCGGGAACAGATGCCTGAACAAAATCCAGCTTTTATTCAGGTGGTGAAAGGAAGAGTTTCTAAGGGTCTGAGGAAGCTGGATCGTGGGAGATATAGGACCTGTTAAAGATCACAGAGTCTAGTCGGCATTGGCATTGTGCCAAGATGATGCAGAATTATAAGAAAATAGAAAATCCAAAATTAAGTAGTAGAAACCAGTCTGCAGAAGGAAGCAGGAGGATGGAGTGAACGTCCAAATGAAGCAGCACCGAGAATCTTCAGGTCCTCGGCGACGGTTGTGTCAGCACAGTTCCTACTTGCCCTAGCTCTCTCGTGGCCTGGAAGAGCTTCATTTCCCGTCTTGAGACACCTTCGAGATAGACCCCGCCGTCCTTCAACAACCCCTCTTCCTGTCCAGACTATTCTGATGGGTTTCTATTTCTTGCAATCGGCAAGCACTGAATAAAACCATGCCCAATGTTTTTAAGTTAAACAAGAGAAAAGGATGAGCGACACAGATTCATTTGATTCTGAACTATTTAAAGTCGCTTTTAGGTCATAGATCACACCTGTGCTTTTTGATATCCCCCTCCCAGCAAAAGCTTATCATTTTATAGATGAGGAAAATAACACCCAGATAGAAGAAGGGACTTATTCCAGGTCACACAGCAAATGGCAGAACCAAGAGTATGACATGGGTCAACTCATATTGTCCCAGGTCCTTTTATTACTTTGCTGTCAGGTAGTCTGTTCTTTCCAATGACTGTGTTCTTCGGGGCAAGCAAAACAGGTCAAAATTAAAAAGAAATAGCAGAGATCATTAGTGTCTCCACACCCCAGCCTCACCAATGGATTCGGGGAGAATTTCGCTTAGATCTGAGGCAGGTGAAAGGAAAAGATGAGAGAGATGATGATGCTGCATTTCTTTAAAGAGCTGGGTCAGAGACAGAGTGAGAGAAATGAAATGAGGTTACTGATACCCACTTTAAAATGCAATTCATATGCATCTTAAGAGAACACTAAGAAAGAAAGTTTATCAACTTTCCCGTAAAATTATGAGGTCAGTCTGTTAATAAGAAAAAAATATTGCAACTTCTTAGAGCAATTGTGCTGAGTACACTGAACTGCAGAATGCCCTTGGTGCATACATCCTTACTATAATATACCCACTTAGTAATTTGGTGCTTGAAACAATCAAAATTATTTTGTGTTACAATGTTATTAGATTTCCAGTAATGGAAAAAGCAAAAAGCCTCTTCGCTGGTCCTCATGCATTGTAGTGCCTTAAATATTTTAATATCATTGCAAGCATGAACATGTTCTCAATATATGTTAATGAAGATTTAAGTCATTTAAGTGTTTCAAACAACTGAAGTAAAGGTGAGTAAGGTGAGCCATTTAAAAATGATAATTAGCCTGACAGATGGGCCAAAAAGATACTAGAGAAAGGGAAATGGTCCCACAATTAGCCCACAGTTCATGATAAATAGGCCTAAATCCCAGCAGAAAAGCCCCAGGGTCACTGTGAATGACAAAGAAGATCCTCTCTCCTACTTTTAGCTATAACTACAGTCACTGCTAACATTTATTGAGCATTTCCTCTACACTAGGGACTGTGTTAAGTAATTTATATGCATTATTTCACATAATCTTCATAAGAACCATATTAGGTCGGGAGTATTACTTTCATTTTCCCCATTTTATAGGTTTAAAAATGCAGAGCTTAGGGAAGTTAACTTCACCCAGGTTTGCTGTCTAATAAGGGATAGATCTCAGAGATTCGATACTCCCAGGCCTTTCCCGCTCTCTACCTCTCATTTCTGTCACATTCTAAACATGAGCTTTATTCTTCAGCCTCCTCCATGTGTTAGGAGACCTGGGCAAAAGTGGTTCTGTGGCAATAATCATACAGTTAATGAGTCAAGGGGAAACCCTCCAGTTTACACATGAAAAATCCCAGGGAAGACCTTGTCCTTATTTGGTCCACATGTCCACCCCTGGGCCAGTCATTGTGTTCAAGAAGGTTCTATGGTTGCCGATACCTGAGGTAACACACCCACCCTGTGATCAATAAAACAGATGCTAAGACTGGCAGCATCACCAAAATCCTATTATTGTAATAAGGAGCTGGATGGAGAGTAGCAGACAAAAACAGGTACCTGCACAGTCGCCCTTTGTGACAGCGATAGACCTTAGAGTCGTTAACCTGAGATTTAAAAAGCCAAACTGCGAGGTGACAAAGAATTGCAACGCAGGAAGCACAGATTCGAGCAGAAACCCAAATAGGGTCCGAATACAGGGTGAAACAAGATTTTTATGAGGAAAGGAAAGCAATAATTACATGAAAAGGAGAAAGAATTCCTATAGGTGCTGACAAGCTGAGATACTCGTGGTTACACATGATTAGTCACTGGTCTATCTTCAGATAGAGCGTCCATAATCATTAGTCCTCGTAGTCAAGATGTTGACTTTTCTGATAGCTTTATATACCTGTTTGTGAAACAATGTTGGTTTTAGTCCAGCTCCAAGGTCTGGCCCGATCTAAAGATTCAAGGAACAAAACGTACAAGGCAGAACCCTGGAATGGTGGCTTTGAGTCCATTTTGAAATGGCTCCATTTATGTTATTTTTCACATGATGGAGAGTCCAGAGGTGTTCCGAGGAGAAGAGGAAACATGAAGAGAGACATGAAGATGTTAAATAACTATGTGTTCAGAGATCCACAAGTAGTTTAGATGTGTCTGGAGAACAGGATGTGTATGGTGAAGAGGTTGAAATTTGAGACTGAAGGTCATGAAGAACTTTGTATGATACCCCAAGGAGTTGGAACTTTATCCTGAAAGCAATAATAAGTCATAAAAGGATTTTAAGCTGGGGAGTACTATGGTAAGTTCTGATTAGGAGAAAATACAGTTTTATAGTCGATATACAAGAAAAAGTAGGAGCAGAAATATCAATGAGGAAACTGATAATCACTCAAGGCAAAAATGATTAATTTTTTTTTTTTTTTTTTTTTTTTGTAAATGAACAAAAGCACTGGCAATGATGGAGCTGGTGCTGAAGAACTAGAGAGGAGTGATGCTAAGGAGGAAGGATTTATAAAAGACAATCTGAATTCGTACTGGAATTAGATTGTCCTAACTGTCCACTGATGCTCAACCACCTTCGTGGCCAACCCAACAAGGACTGCCAACACAGCACTAAAACCAAAAGCATCAAAGTAAACAGAACCCAAATCCTGTGGGTCTCCCAGAAGTAGCAGAAGAAATAGCAACTGTATCCCTACCACTTACAAGACTTCAATCTGAGCTGCTGGTTTTGCAATTTATAAACGACACCTTAAGCCCATAGCCTTGGAAAGGAATTACCAGTGCACGAATTTTTCCTGTAGGTGTTTTAACTGGTGCAATTTAACAGCTAGAACCCTTGGGAGGCAGCATGACACATGAAAAGAGCTGAGCCATGATCACAGACAGATCCGGCTCCGACACCTCCCATGCCCCCTGGACCAGGGCTTAACCCCTCCAAGTTGCAGTTTTCCTAGGAGATACCTCCAAGGGAATAACGCTATTTTTCTCTCAGGGGTTTTCTGAAGACGAAAAATAATCACACATGAGACAACAAAACAAACTTCTCGAGGTGTTTAGAAATGAATCTGAATCACTAATTTGTTTTGCTCAAGGGGGCAGAGGAAGAAACACCAAAATATGGGACATTCATGCTTTCCACTAACGAATGAATTCTTGCCATAGAGAATAAAATTAACAATGTCATAAATAGTGAGTTAATCATCACAGTGTATACATTAAAACTGAGGTGGATTAATTCAAATTCTATAACATTTTCTAATAAATTACATTTTCCCCTGGAACTTATAATGAATAAATAAGATTTCTTAACAAAAACATGTAAACTTTTGCAGAAATCACAACCATGTGGTTAAGAGTTACATTCCACAGGAGACAGCAATAAATATTTGTACATAAATGGCAGATCTTCGTAAGAGTTTATCCTTTCCAACAAATAAAGTAGTGAGAAATTTAATTTAATAATTTAGAACATTGGTCACACCTGGCTAAACTTCTTTCTCATTTGCCATTTTATGGTAATTGGTTTGTAAATATTCTTTAACCTCCTCTCTTATCTTTAAAACAAAGGATGTTTTTTAAAATTTTATTTTATTTTATTTTTAATTTCAAGTATACAGTACATTGGTTAGACATTTATATAGTTTATGAACTGAACCTCCTGATTGCTCTTTCTCTCCTTTGGCTCTCCATCTAGCTATTACATTAATGCTAACTGTATTCCCTATGCCATACTCCCCCTCGCCGTGACCAGTTACCAACTACTAATTTGTATTCTTTAACCCTTCACCCCTTTCTCCCAGCCCTACAACCTCCCTCTCCTCCAGCCATCACCAGATTGTCCTCTATATTTCTGACTCTGTTTTCCATTAGTTTTTTCTTTTTGTTCCTTAGATTCCACCTATAAGTGAAATCATATGGTAGTTATCTTTCTCCGTCTGATTTAATTCACTCGGCATAATAACCTCTAGGTTCACCTATGTCATTGAGAATGGTGGGATTTCATTTTTTTATGGTCGAGTAATATTTCATTGTATAAACGAACCATAATTTCTTTATCCAGTCATCTGCTGATGGGCATTTAGGTTGCTTCCATCTTGGCTACTGTAAATTTTGCTGCCATGAAATAGAGGTACATAGATCTTTACAAATTATTGTTTTGGTTTTCTTTGGATAAATACCCAGGATTGCAATTGCTGGGTCAGAAGGTATATCCATTTTTAATTTTTTGAGGAACCCCCAGACTGTTTTCCATAGTAGCTGCACCAATTTGCAATGCCACCAACAGTGTATGAGGATACTAAACTAGCCTGAGGCTTTCTATCCCCACAGACACTTGGATTGTCTTCTTTTTTCTCCTATTTCCTTTAAGTCTGTTCAGTTCTGAAGCAATAATTCAGCCACAACTGTGACCAAGTAAAATTGTGAATAGAAAAATACGGCTTTTCATTTTCTTTTTCCACACATGGAAGGTGCATAGCACAGCACTTGGCCCAAAGAAGGAGCTCGAGTACAGGCAAAAACGGGACTCGCTCTGCTTCCTGTCTGGTCAGTGAACGTCCTACCCACCGAAGTTCGCGTCCTTCCTAGCGAACATTCTGCCATGTGGTTATTTGTATTTGGCTCTTTCTAAATCTTAAGAAAATGTAGGCTTGTTTGGGGCCAAAATAGCCAATAGAATCAGTAATCTTTTAGCAGAACAGTAAATCAAACATGTGGAGTATCTACTTTCTTCTTTAAAAAAAAAGAAAAGTAATTTCTTGCAACTCCACTCACCTGGCTTCTCTTTATTCGCCTAGGCTGGCTCAGATTCATCATAATAAATGTAGATGCACCTTGCAAGAAACTAGAAGAAAAAAAAAATCAAGAAAGTTAGTACAATAAACCTCCAATTGCAAATACGTATCATATAATTCTAATACGGGTGACCCCAGATTTAAACCTGCTGAACTTGTGATGCTCCCTACTTTTCCACTTCAGTAAAGACCATACCCCATATTTATTAGCTCTAATTTCTGCAAACAGTGCTCTCAGCATTCCAGTTAGCAGCTTGAGGAGCTCACCACAGTTGGTATCAACTCAGCTAACATCATCTGCAGGCGCATGTGGAGCGGCGGAATCTCTTTCAGAGTGCTCTACACTTTATCTTTGCAAATTTCCTTTAACTTTTAAATGATTTGCTCTTCACGGTGTCAAAGAAAAATAAAATTTGACGGAATACACAGAATGTTAGATTTATCCCCATCCCACTCCCTCCCCCCCAAAAAAAAGGCAAGCCAATCTGTCTGTTTGAAAAGGAAATGTGAGAGTTTAACATAAGGGTAGGAGAAATGAATGTGAATGAGCAAACTGCTGAGTCCAGACTGTCACACTCAAAGCACAAACACAACTCTGACATTCAAGGAAACATAGCTGAAGACTATGAAGCGCACTGAGCTGGTGCAGTAGACAGTCTTTAAAAAAATTTTTAAAAAATTATTTATCAGATGAAAATCTTTACATTGTGTAATCGGGTATTGAAGTCATGCTCCACTTCTGTGCCTAGTTGTACAGAGCAAGTCATCACGGAAAGGGTCTTCCCTACTCAAGGAAGAATTTTAAAGGAACTCCCACATCTGACAGGTTTTCATTTCATTACTCTAGAAGTGCGTACAACAAGTATCTTCATGTTCTAACAAAGGCAGGCCTTTGAAATGTAGAATTATTGCCAGGAGAGTATATACCAAGGCGAATGATTTTTCTCAAGGCTTCTGACAGGGAAGGAACAAAGACCCCAACACCTGCTCCCTAAAATTCAAAGTTAAGAAAGACTAGTAGAGTAGACAAGGGTTATATGGCCCAAGTTCTGTGGGCCAGAGGAGACCCCAAGGACCCTAAAAGTAAATTCACTGTTCTAATGTCCCAGTTCCAACAGAAGACTCTTAAGTTTGGGTCCAGGCTGAAGCTAGAAATACTTCTAAACCTAGCCACCTGGCACCATGATTCCTGTGTTAAAAAAGCAAAGAATGAGCACGTAAATGCCATTGACAGCAACAAAAAGCCCTAGAGATCAAGTATGTGCCATTACAGGCAGAATCTGGGGGGAACGAAAGCATCATTCCGTGTCTAGAAGCGTCTACTGGACCATACAAGATGAGCTTTCAAAGGAGATACCTGTAGCAGCTATAAAAGCAGCAGCAGGTCTAACCTGTTTCTCTAGTTATTGCACCAGGATTTTGAACTGTTTGGAAAATTGGAGACAGGGGAAAGAAAGTTCATAAGGTGAAAATATTAACTGTCTGCTAAAAGAACATGTCAGGGATTGGACAACTGATTTGAAAACATTATACTAAGTGAGAGAACTCAGTTTAAATTAAAAGGCTCCAAGTTGCATAATTCCATTTATATGAAAAGTCTAGAATAGGTAAATTTACAGAGACAGAAAGTTTATTAGTGGTTGCTTAGGGCAGAGGGCAGAGTAGATAGTGATGATTAATGGATACAGGGCTTCTTTTTTTTTTTTTTGGCATGATGAAAATGTTTTACACTTAGATTGTGGTGACAGTTGCACAGCTGTGAATATACTATAAATCATTAAATTGCAAATTTTACCTGGGTAAATCTAGTGGTATACAAACTATGCCTCACTGAATATGTTTAAAAAAAGAATACATGAGTATATACTTTATTCTCTCTAGAGAAATGGAAATAATGTTTTTCCTATATAAACTTTAAAGAATCCACTTTTCTCATTGTTCTCATGAAAAGATTCAGCATGGGGAGGCAGTATAAATATATTATCATGGTTAAGAGCTTGGGCTCTGGTGTCAGACTCTGTAGGTCCAAATGTCAACTGTGTTTTGTATAGTTGTATGAGTCTGTGTCTCTGTTTCCACATCTGTAAAATGAGATATAGTAGAACCTACCTTGTTGAGTTGTTGGAAGGATTTAGCATACTGCCTGACGTGAAGTAAAAAATGAATGTTTTAATACTGAAAAAAATTTTAAAACATACATATGTGTTTGTATATAACATATTCTCTCTGTAGGATTCAAAAAGTTGACTAGGTTTATTGCATGGGAGACAGGAGAATCTGGGTGCCTGGGCAAAAGATGCAGGAGGGAGATATTTCAGACTGCATATTTTTGGAATTTGAATAATGTAAGTTTATTACACATACAATGAAGAACTAAGTTTAATTAGTTAAAAAAAGAAAGAAAGAAAGAAACAGGACTACATTTGTACCTCAAATTAGTCTAGCAGAATATACTAGTTGTACTTGCATGTTCCAGGATCAGACAGAACCAACTTAACACCTGCAAACTAGGCAACCATCTTGGCAAAGCACGCATCTCCTACAGCTGGGCGTCACGCAGGTGTGTTGGAAGATACCCAGTGGAAATTTTTATTATAAGCAATAGATAGTTTTATCAACAGAAAACCAAAAGGGTAACATGATGGTGTGGTAGTCAGGAGCATGAAATCTGTAATTAGACTGGTTGGTTTGAATTCCAGCTTTGCTACACGATTTTTGACCTCTCTGTACCTCAGCATTCTCATCTGCAATGTGGGGATAATACCACAGGGCTTTGTGAGGATCGGATGAGGTAACCCTTACACCAGAACCTGGCACAAGGTACATGTGATAAAAATGTTAGCTATTATAATGATTATCAGAGTTCCAGGAAATTCCAGGCCCTGACACAGAGCTATGGAAGAATTATCTGAAAAGTTAAATTCAAATATTAAAAAGCAAGCTATCATTTGAAAGGTTATTTCACGTTGACAAAAAAAAAAAAGAAGTATTTTAGAGGCATATGTTTTAGAAATGATGCATGTCCAAAGAAGAAAAACCAATAACTATAAATAATTGTCAATAATTTAGTTAAACTTAAAGAAAATGGAAAGAAAAAGAGAGAGGAGGAGGAGAAAGAGAAAGAAAATAAATAAAGGAATGTGTTGCCAGGGAAAGAATCCATCTCCTGTTAGTCACTAGTTGAGAATTTCAGAGGCATTCACGAATACTGAAATCGGAAATGAAAAATGTTGGGAAAAGCGACTCTAATTCCGAACACTGTTAAAAGAAGCTTAGGGAATGAGGAATTTCCATGGTGCTGGAAGAAAATTCCAAACAAAGAAGTGTCTTTTGTTCAAACTTCATTGGACACTTATTTGAAGAATTCTTCCTATGTAAGATCTTTGGGGGAAACAGAAGATTTGCTACATATGTGACACAGACGTAAAGGATAAAGTGTAATAGTAAAATAAACATGTGTGGACCTAGCAGCATTTAAGAGCTGGAGTACTACCAAAATCATTGTATCTACATGTGCTCTTTCCCTAGCTCATTCATTCCCCAGCTTCTTTCTCAATATATTGTTTAGTTTTCTTATTTTTAAGCATTTTTAAAATAGTATAATTTTGTATGTATATTCTATGACTTTTTTCTCATTTAGCATTCAAATATTCAGCCATGATACATTAACATAAATCTCATTTGGGGTGGCTCCACAGCATAGTGGTTAGCACATCTGCTTTACACGCAGAAGGTCCTGGGTTCATGCCCCAGGTGGAGGCACGGACCATACCCTGGGGACACCAGGCCCCGGATGCATGCCGGGAGCGTGTGGGAGGAGATGCCCCGCCTTTAGAGATCCAGTTCTTAAGGGGAGACAGCAACATCCATAGGTCAGGGGTGGAAGTGGGAGGGGTGATTAAAGAGAAGGAAAAAATTAAATATGTAAATTTCATTTATTTTTCACTGATGTATACTATTCCACTGAAAAGATATTCTATAATTAAACATATTCCTGTCAAGGAACACTTTTGTTGTTTCAGGATTTTTGCTCTTACAAACAATGCTACTATGAACATTCTTTCATGTGTCTTTTTCTTCCCCCCGGTTTTTTGAGGTATAATTGACAATTAAAAATAGTATATATTTACAGCATATTCCATGATGTTTTGATGCACATATACATTGTAAAATTATTACAATAAAAGTAATTAATATGTCCATCATCTCATACAATTATAATTTTGTGTGTGCGTGGTGAGAACATTTAGATCTACTCTCTTAACAAATGTCAAGTATAAAATTATGTATTATTAACTATAATCACCATGCCATATATAAGATCACCAGAAGTTATTCATCCTGCATAACTGAAAGTTTATACTCAATGGCAAACATCTCCCCATTCTCCCACTCCCTAGCCCTTGGCAACCACCATTCTACTCTCTGCTTCTATGAGTTAGACTTTTTTAGATTCCACATATAAGTGAGATCATGCAGTATTTATCTTTTTGTTTCTGAGTTATTTCATTTAGCATAATGTTCTCCAAATTCACCTATATTATCACAAAGGACAGGGTTTCCTTCTTTTTAAAGATGAATAATATTGCATTACATATGTATATAATTTCATTAATTCATTCATTTGTTGATGGACACTTAGGTTGATTCTATATCTTGACTATTATAAATAATGCTTCAATGAACATGGGAGTGCAGATATATCTTTGAGATATTAATTTCATTTTCTTGAACATATACTCAGAAGTGGAATTGCTTGGTTATATGGCAGCTCTATTTTTCATTTTGGGGGGAACTTCTATACTGTTTTTCGTAATGACTGTACCATTGAGTGTGTCTTAGTATGCATATTTAGAGTATTTCTTCATGATATCTATGACTGAAAGCACTCAATTGTAGAGTAATAAAATGTTCAGCTTTATAAGAATGAAAAATTGTTTTCCAATACAGTAGTCATACCAATTTACACTCCTATAAGAAGTACATGAGAATTCCCATAGATTCATATCAACTGTACTTGTTATTGGCATAATTCTTAATTTTTGAATTTTTATGCATGTTTAATTTGCATTCTCCTGATAACTGATGATGTTGAGTGGCTTATATCTATTTGCCAATTGTGTTTCCTCTTCTGTGAAATGGCTATGATCTTTTGCATATGAACTAAATTGTTATTCAGTTATCTTTTTCTTTCTGATACATAATTTTTACAAATTATATGCATTGCTATGTGTGGCTTATGTTTTCATTTTTTTTTTTTTTTGATGGAGGCTTTTGACTTCTTAATTTTAATGTAATCTAATTTTTCAACATTTTTTATCTCTTTTAAGAGTTCTTTTTGCCATTCAAAGCTTTCAATGAAATTTTAAATTCTTACCTTTCACATCTAAGTCTTTAGTCCATTTGGGAATTGATTTTTGTGTATAAGCTAGGGAGCTAAATTCATTTTTTCCTCATAATGAACAACGACATCTCCAGCACCATTTCTTGACATTTTATTTTTCCTTGGTGATTTGCAACACTACCTACATCAAATATAGAATTCCCCAACATGCTTGGGTTTGCTTTTGAACTCCCATTTTCCTTTCACTGGCCATTTTATTTATCTTATTAATAATACTGTACTGCTTTAATTACTGTAGCTTTATAATAAATTTTAACAGGAAAGTCTCCCCCATTTTTCCACCTCATTGTTCCTCAGGACAACTTTGGTGATTCTTGGACTTGACTGTTTCGTACAATATTTTAATCAATAACATTGTCTCCATGATAAGCTAGCTTATGTTCCAGTAACAAACAATCCCCATATCTCAGTGGTTTAAAACATTTAAACAGAAAAAGTTGATTTCTTGCTCATGTTACATAATCCTTTGTTAGCATTTTCCATAACACTCACTCCAGACATCAGGCCAACAGGACAGGTATCTAAGGCTCATTGCTAGTCCATGTCACAGGGAAAGAGAGCTCTGGAGGGTGGCACACTGTCAATGTAATGCTATGACAAAAGTCACACACACACGTACTTCCAAACATAACTTATTAGCCAGTACTGTTCACGTGGCCCCACCACACTCTAAGGAAGCCTGGAAGTACAACCAGCCATGTGTCTGGAAGGCAGCCAAAAAAATCTGTTGAACTACCAGATGCACCTTTACCTCAAAGCCCTCAGCACCCTTCTAACAGACTCACAAAACAGTACAGATCGAAACAGAGCGTGGAGGCTCAAGAGCCTAAATTCAGAATTTAAAGAATCCCACTTTGTCATTTTGCCCAGGGTCTACTTTGTCATTTATTTTGTGAAATTTTAGATTCAAATCAAGACATGGGTTAAATAAACTTCTGGAACCTGTGGAAACATAATGATGTGTCACACCTTAAGAGTGGAAACTATTACATCAGAGAATAGATTCACTTTGCTTATATTAAAGGAAAATTATGAAGCAGGTCACTTGGGTCTCAAACTCCTTCATTCCAGATATTGTGTTATAAACCCCTTCTCTTCGTTAGCTAAACAGAAAACTTGTTTGCTGGGTAATCACATGGAAGATGTTTCAAGTAAGATTGCATTTGACTTTTCTAACTTTTTTCACAAATTAGAAATCTCTGTGCATTTCCTGACATTCAGTATAAAGACAGAATTTACTGTTAAATTCTTTCAGTATATATCTCGCTATACCAGCCTAAAATATGGAACATTTTAGATAACTTTGAAAAGTCATAGAAGGTGGCCTGCAATTGTTCATTAATCATACTTTATGTTAATAAGTTAATCATTTCTGGTAAGACATAATTGACAATGATCTCATTTCATCGATTGTATTTTTTTCCACTTAGAGTTGAGTCCATTGATACACAAAGTCTAAAAAAGGTCAGTGTAACTTGGTTGTGTTGGAAATAGAAACGACTGCAATGTTGTTGCCATACTTGTTTACAATGTGAATTTCAAAAAAAGTGCTTCTATTTCTACATCTAAACACAATACAAAGTCTCATTCTCCCATAAGTGCATGTAATTAGTCTGCACTGGAGAGTTCATAGCTCTCAGCAATAGGCTAAGAATTCTCTTCACTTTCACCTGAGCCCAAGAAGAAAAAGAGCTACCACTCAAACACAGCGGGTGAAAATATGTTTAAACACAGACAAAAATATAAACATAACGCAGTGAAAAAAAGGGAGGCCGCTGAGTCAAGCTGCCTGGGTTTACCCTCCATTGCCTCATGTTTTCCCTGTATGAACTGGGACAATTTTATTTAGAAACTAAGAACTTGGTTTCTGGAATTAGTTTGGTAGGCTCTGCCTCTTGCTGGCTATGAGTCTTTGGGAAAGCTACTTAACATAAGCCTCATTTTCTTCATCTATAAAATGGGGATAATATTAGTACTTACCTCATAGAGTGATTATAAATGTTACATTGTTTTTAAGGTGCTTAGCATAATGCCAGCTACGTAGTAAGTGCTCGATAAATGATAGTTATTATTATGTTTGTAATATTTATGTTATTATACAAATGCACTGATTTTAACACAGGGTAAAGGTCATTGTGCTTATCATTAAAGATAGCCAGAAATTCACCAGTGATGGCTATAGGTTGTCTTCATCTGCCAAAGATCATATTTTTTTTTCTCTACTGGCTCAGCTAAGCAATTTAGACTTTACTAGAAACATGGACTTAGGATCCCAGAAGAAGAATCAGTCTCTATTTATAAATATGCACAAACAAGAGGATGAGGATCTAGAGATACAGTCTTCATGAGAAAGGCTTTATATACACAGGGGTATAAACTTACAAGCTCATTGCTTGATTTCTTGCTACATTACCTGCCCCAGAGACTAGTTTTTTCTATGGAAGGCTCAGTGATGGCTGTAACATAGGACATTTATGACCCATACGTAGCCCAGCTCTGTCTGTGGCTTTGCCCCAAGAATTATGCCAATTGGTAACAGGTCACGACTCTTCATTTCCTTCTCATTCACCTTCTACAAGCACCTTTGGCCTTCTCCCATACCTAGCTGATGCTCATTTGTTCTGATGAAAGATTTCCCTTCCACTCTTGGAGGCTAGCCCAGCTCAGTTAGCCACAACTCCCCCACTTCCTGCCCAGATGCCCCTTCATGAATAACCCCATTCATCCCACACGAGAGAAATTTGCTGATCCCTAGGCGCTGATTAATGTAACCTCCAATACTAGTTTCTTTCCAACAAAGTAACCTGTTTTCCTCCCAACAGACCAGCCCATGAAATCTGAGTGGGGGTGTGTGGAGGGGGTTAACACAGCAACAAAAAGCCAAGCATTTCTCATTTAATTACCTATTTGGTAACTACTTGTGTAACTTCTTCCCTTTCTCCCATTTATTTGGTTGATTGGTTTGATTTTTTCTCACTTGCTGGGTGAATTTAGGGTATAACCAATTAAGATTTTATCTGATATCTATATCAAGACAAAAGATAAATCTTATGGTCCAAATGGGTGTAGTTAATTCTTGAAGGAGCTTCTGCTCCTGAAAATGTGGGAAATTCCCTCCTTTCTAAGTGATGATGGTCCACAGTGATGGTCACGAACCCAGGGAGGCTACAGGCTGGGGGCATGGATCAAATTGTTGTGTACTGAAAACCTCCGTTATTAGAACCAAGCTTGGCTTAAATCAAGATATTTACCTATTTCCTAGCAATTTTCAGGCACTGTGTTAGTTGCCGCTAAAAAACAAAAAGTGTCATATTGTCTTTGCTCTAATGGGCTCACGATCTATGGTGGAGAAGAATGACATAAATGCCTCAACATGGAAAGAGCTGTGAGTTAACAGGGAGCAAAAGAAGCGAAGACTGAATAGAGAGATCAAGAATGATTCATGAAGGAAGCTGGGCTTGAGCAAGACCTTGGAGTATGAGTAGGAATTAAACAGGGAGAGACCTCCCCCTCTGTACCCTGCTTTATTCACCTTTATGACACTAATCATGAGAGACTTGTTTATCTGTCTTTTGTCTCCCCATCCCCAATAGAAAATGAAAATAATGAGAACAGAAACTCTGTATGTTATCTTTACTGGCCCAGTGCCAAAAGTATAACAGGCTCATGGTGAATACTTGTGGAGAAATGAATAAATGATTGGAAAGTTAATGCATACAAAGTAGAAAGAAAAAGAAAAGACTGGGCTGGAAGACTGAGATTTATTAGCCATCTACTCTGTGTTAGAAATTAAATACATGCTTTCAGTGGATCCTCCTAAAGCAGGAGTTGGCAGACTTTTTCCACAAAGGGCCAGATAGTACATATTATAGACTTTGGGGGCCACACAGTCTCTGTCAGAACTAATCAACTCTGCCATTGCCGTATGAATGCAGCCAGAGACAGTATGTGAAAAACAGTATTGTTGTGTTCCAATAAAACTTTATTTACCAAAATAGACAGCAGGCTGAATTTGACCTGTACGCTATAGTCTGCCAAATGCCTGACCTTTATAAATCAAAGGCAAAGAAATTATTGTACTATATATTATTGATCAGATCATGTAAATGTGTGAGAAAAGGATATTGGTATTTGCATCATAAATTGATTACCTGACTGTAGACATTTTAGACCCCAGGTTATCCTAAGGAACAAAGTTTTTATTTAGTCAAATTGACTTTCCTGGGTCTGAGTTGAAAACTTGGCTCAATTCCCTCCCGAGCCTTTTGAAGTTACCAATTTTGATGAGCAAATTTCTAAACACATGGCAGAGGCACTGGAGCAGATGACCCCAGGAGAACTTCCTTTCATGATTCAAATTTAAATTTTTATTTGAAATATTTGGATGACTCATCACTCTTCTATATATATGAGATAAAATATATATGCAAATATAGGTAGGATCTAATGTTAAGCTCTTTTGTGGAAATTTCACATAGAAATCCCAACTATTAGTATATCATAGTCACACTGAGATGAAGATAGCAATAAAATAATACTAATAAGTATACCACGACCTAGAATTTAGCTATTGAGGAAGTAAATGACTCAAACAAGTTAAAAGGAAAGTTTATACAGGCACGACTAGGGCTGAAACAATTAGGCATAGAAATTTGGGCCGTCAAGAAGTGGAGTCCAAGAAAATCAGCTAAGGTATAGAGGACTAAGCGAGTCTCAAAGGTGTGATCATGTCAGGGATAAAATCTGGAAAATGTAACCAGGACTGGAGGAATGTATTGGCTCAGAGAAATCAGAGAAGGCAGGTGAAAGAAGAGAGGGGCACAGGTGATTGCTGCCCCTGTTGGCCACATACCAGAATATTTTTCAAGGGAAGGCTTGCTGGACCTTTTAATTCATATGTGAAGCCTGTTCTGTTCATGTAGCTTTCTTTCTTTCATGATTAATGAATGTGGGTGTGGAAGACATTAAAAGGCACACTAAGGTTCTTTATCCAGCTTCTGATTAAGTACATCAAACATATAGTTAAAACAAAAGTAGATTTCCTATTACCTTTATCAATCCCTATTTCTACCCCTCCTTTGAGTAAGAGATTGATGCAAATACATAAAAATAAATATACTGATAGATAGGTAGATAAATAATAAATAAATAGTAGCTATCTGGGAGACTCATCTCTCCATGTACCTAAGCATACAGACATATTACCTTTCCCAGCCTTTCCTATCAGCCATTATAATTGAGTTTGAGCCAATGGGATGGGATTAGGAAGGGATATACTACTTCCTCCAAACCTGGCCCATCAAAACTTTCCAAACGTGTTCTTTCCTCTTCTTTTCCTCTTTCAGCTGGCAGGAATGGAAAAGACCCTCAGGGCAAATTGAGAGTCATGTGTATAACATGTCAAAGGCTCAAGATTGAAAGAAACTGAATTTCTGAATCACTGCATGAAGGAGAGTCAGCAGTCCAGAAGAACCATCATTGTGATCTGATAGGAGTTTAAGGTCTCTGATATTTTGGAAGCATCTCTACGATAGCAGTCAGCAATACCTTAACTAATGTGACGTAGAAGAGCACATTTCAGTATTAGAAATTCTTTGCAAATATTGCCTGACCTCACAGAACTTGAGCACCATAAAAATCTGTGTGAAAAAGGGAATAAGAAGAAAGAAATAAAATTAGGTTAAAATAACATTTTTTTTCTCCTGTAAGCAAAGTTGTATCCTATCTCCTGTGCATATGAAAAGAACAAAGTAAATAAAACAGTCCTCGGGAACTGGGGTAAGATTGAAGGGGTCTATACTGGTGTTAACTCTTGCAGACCATTGGAAAATGGTGACACTAAGGGACATCCAAAGACTGTCACACAGTGGAATGCATCTGAAGACCACAACCAGACAACATAGAACATTTGTTTTTTCCTTTTGGCTTAAAATTTTCTGTAATTTTCGTTCCTCTGTTCTCTGAGCTCTCATAGTGCTCACTGGTACCTCCTACCACTTGATTATATCTTTTTTTTATTTATTTCATGTATGTAGCTTGAACTCAGTTTCAATTGCATAAGGGCAGGGACAAAGTCTTACACATTTTTCCCTCAGAGGCACAGCACTGGGTCATTCACCCTCCTTCAACTCAAGATCCACAATCATCAGTGACCTCCGGCAAGGTTCTTGTCTGATGTGGTTTGGCTTGTTGTTTTTCCCCTCTATCCTTTACCTCCAATCTCAATTTCTCTTTAGTCTATTTAATGCATTCTTATTCCATTTTCATACTTTCATTTACATGAATATCCAGCCTTGAAAAATAGGTAGCATTGTTTTGTGTATGCTTGGTATATACTATCAATCTCATTCTGTGCCTTTTTTTCATTTAGTCTTTTTTTTTTGAGATCCATCCATGTGGCTACATGTAAATCTAGCTCATTTCTTCTGACTCATGCTTAGTTTTCTCTGGCATGATAATTGACTTTGAAGCCATCAGCATGTTATAAAAGTAAATATAATGAAAAACTTGATGAGGAACTTTCTAGTTGGCAACCAATTGTCTGGATTAGTCTGAGATTTTATTAAATTTAACTACTTGGTTAATGACCTAGAATCAGAATTGGCAATGTGTTTATTTCATTTGTAAATGATAATAGTTTGGAAAGTAAAGAGAATGGCAGGATGACCACCCACTTCTCCCCCTTTCCCTGACTGCTGTCTCTGTCATAATGATCTCCATCATAATCTGACTGTAAATTTGTACAAAATTAACTATAGTAGCTTCCTGTTTTGCACAGCTTCTAGAAAACTGTGGCAATGTTTGAACAGTTTTGGGGGAAGAGAGAGGCTACTCACTAATGTTTTCCTTTCTTGATTTAGATATCAAAACACCATCTTAACCTTCCCTCAACTCTACGCCTTGAAATCTCCTTCATTCAAAAGATCTGCAGTTACAACCTCCTGAAACAAAGCCCGAGTTCAGTGTTTCTTAAGGTGTAGTGCAGAATCACGTGGGCATCAGAATGCCTTAGGCATCTGTTAAAAAGACCTCTTCCCATCTAAACCAGAATCTCTGGGGGCGGGACCCAAGATCTGTACTTTCAACAACCTCTTTGGTGATCACAATTCACTTTAAGGCTTACCTCTCTCCTATAATTCTTGGTTACCTAACCCAGAAATTAATAAAATTCAGTATATCCAGATAGTAACAGACTTTATGGTTATAGAATGCTGAAGTGGAAGCCGATTACCTAGCTTTACATGGGCACCTGACCTTGACATTTATAGCAAGAAGGGTCCACCTAGCCTGAGTATTTATATGAAACAATATCCAAAAAGGATTATTTCAGTTGGGATTTTATAAAGATGACATATTAGTTCAAGATATTCTATA
The DNA here is from genome assembly GCA_028627145.1 of Eidolon dupreanum. NCBI lineage: Eukaryota > Metazoa > Chordata > Mammalia > Chiroptera > Pteropodidae > Eidolon > Eidolon dupreanum. The sequence goes on along the minus strand of CM053504.1, from coordinate 74,230,388 downwards.
AATAACACCATATTCCATTTTCTATACACACTTACAGGTAACTGAGTTTCTAATATAGTCTCCTAATTGAAAAAAATGATGATCGCCTTTAAAACTAAGAGGCTAAAGCTTTTCCAGTCCACATTCTCTTCTCCTGGGTCATAGATGCTCTCTCTCTACTCCTAGAACTGTGTATATTCATCTTTGTACACATTTTTCCAACACTTGACTTAAGAAAGTAAAATTTGTCTGTGCCTGAGTTCTCTCTTATTACAATTGGTAGCATTCTTTTAAAATCACTGTTAAGGTAGAGATCTTCTTATGGAAATCAAGGCAGAAGTGGGAGCTCTCATGATCAGTACATGGGAGACCTGCTATTGTCACTTCTTGTGCAGCCTCATTAAATGCAACCTTAGTGATGAGGAGGTTCATATTGCCTGGCACACATGAGGAAGCAGTGTGTATGCATCTCTGCCTCCGGATCCTTGGGCCAACTTTGATGGGCAGTGGAGGAGAAGGCAGGCAGCATTGTCATTAAGGCCTAGACACAGGACTTCCAGGTTCAGGCCCCACAGAAAGCCTTGGCACCCAGGTGTGTATCAAGCCCCCAAATGCAGGTTGGGCATCCAGTTTCCTCTGGCTACCACAAAGCATCTGGGCACTAAGGACCTAATTGCTCACAATTCAGTGAAGTAATTTTGAAACAGTTTCTGTCATCGAATCGAGGTTCAAACTGGGGCATTATTTTTTGGATGACAGTCGCTTCAGACAAAAGATTACAACCACCATTTCTGATTACCAATAAATTATTTGGAAATTATCATGATTTGATAAACAATTTACACCTCATTTTAAATCACTCAATAAGCAATGTTATAATACATATATATTATACATGTATTATCTATAACATAGATGTATTATATTACTTCCTGAATGTTAAATATTTTGAACGTCACTTTTGAGTACACATTCATATATTTGCACACACACACAAGCGTGTGTGGTGGGGGAGCATGGTAAATATTATTGTTTCATTCCTTTATACCCAGTTTTGTGTAAGAGAAACATGAGCTTAGATTATGGAACCAAGTTCATGTTTTGTTAGAGAAGTTCTCAACCTGAGAACTCGGCTGAGCCTCTAATCACTTTTTCAGTCCAAAGTTGCCTGAAAGAGCGGTGCATGTTATCTCCACTGATAACTCTTAGGAAAGTTCCTGTCCATTTGTCAAGTCCCCACATAGCCCTTCTTATTTGGGGCATCTTAAATAATGTTTGAAGACACCCAAAGATTTATATAAGATCCCAGTTACCAAGAGAATGTAAATCAAATGCCTTGACCAAAAGCCTCTGGAGTCAGGCTCAAACACAGTTTGTCGCCCAACCACCCATCAGCACACATCTTAGTCTGTCCCAATGAAACTCTCTCATCTCCAAAATGTGCTCGTGCCATACGCTTTCTTGCCTCTTTCCGCTGTCACCTCATGTGCCAATTTCTATATCCTGCTCCAAGCTGAATTACTTCCCCCATGCCTTTCAGCTCTTCCAAATCCTGTCCATTCTTCAAGATCCAAAAATCACCTCAGCTGCATAACGATCTTCCCCCAGGCCCAGACTTCAACACTCTCTGCTCCATCTGAGTTCTTAGAGAATACACCATACATTCATTTCACATTTATCATGTACCATTGTGATGGCATATGTTTGCCCAGTGTTTTCATTTGCCTGTTGCCTTGTTCTTAACTTTTCAGATGCATTATGCCTTCCAGGCCTACATAGCCTGTAAGAACCTGAGGATGAGGCTGTGCCCACTATTTTGGGAGTCAGCAGCAGCCCTAGGTCAGGGCCCTGCATAGAGACACAGTTCGTCAAATTCTCTTATTGGATTTCTCTAAAAAAAGGTTTCCTGCTGCTTCATACACTCTCTTCGTCAGCAGGCTCTCAGGCTAGAATAAGTTGGCTGTCTTTGCCATTTAACCCCTCATACAGTGTTCAGACCTCTCTCATGTTAAATGCTTTCTTCTCATTCATGGCTATTTTTAGTAGAAAAGATGTGAACTATATCACTTAAAAATAAATTTAAAACAGCCTTTTTGACCAGGGAAAAAGAGTTATTCTTGGTTAAAATATATTTGGAAAATGATTACCTAGGGTCAAAGATTCTGGATTGTAAACTCAGCTAGATATACTGAGCATTTTGGAGATAAATGGCACTCTCCAAAGTGATGCCTTTCAATTCACGTTTCTCTTTTAGACTGGCTCTCACAGGCAAGATTCAATCTGTAGCAAAGTCACCTTCACTTTAAAAACAGCAGTTTAGCAAATCATTCTCAGGATGCTCAGACCCACTGGTGTTGTTCAGGAATTCGTGACAGCTTTAATCTGATTTGGGACACATACATAGCTTCATCTGGAATGCAAGTTTCTCATTCAAACTTCTCTTCATCCAAAAAGACTCAGAACAAAATGGTTGGGAAATAATGGTTCTCTCTGTCTGATCCACTGAGGACTGAAATGAGAAAAGGAAGCGTTTCCTTCATTAAATTTTAGGTTCTTGGTGTGATTTTGCAGAACGTCATACCTCTCCCAACTGGGATGGTAAGAAACTAGCACAAGTCAAACAGCTTCTCTATTCAATCCTATTTTCATCACCTCCGTCATGAACATCTAATATTATCCCTGCCTCATGGGGCTCTTGGGTTAATCCCAGAAGAAGTAAATATCATCAACAGCAGCTGGGGAATAGTTATGCCTCAGTGACTGAACTCTGCTGTTTTTAAAGTCACACTAGTTTGAAACACACTTTCCCTTGAATTACAATAATATGTGTTTCCTTGAAAGTTGATCTCTCAGGAAAACTCCTCAAATGCCAATGTAAACTCTGTTCCAGACCCAAAATTAAATCACATCCTAGTGCAATTCAGATGTCATAAAAGCAGATAAAACTGAAACTGAGTGAATAAAATTCTCCTTGGAGGGAAATATAGTTTGATATATTTTTTTTTTTTAACTTTGAGACATCTGAGACTCAGTTCTTATCATTTCTAAGATGTGCAGCCTAGAGATTTTTAAGAACTGGGATTGGGGGAAACAAAAATGAGGAAAAACATTTCAAAATCTGAACCATTGACTTGAGGACCTGTGGATATAACACTGTCCGATCTGTTGTCTTTCGCTGCAGAGCAAACCATTCCAAAATTTAGCAGCTTTAAAATAATAACCATTTTATTTGCTCATGATTCTATGGGTTAACAATTTGAGTTGGGCTCAGTTGGGTGGTTCTTCTGTTGGTCTCACTTAGGGTCACTCATGGACATGTAGCTGTCTAGAGGTTCAACTTCAGCTTTGTGATCTGTGTGGCCTCATTCACATGTTGGGTGTTTGGTGTGGCTCTCGGCTGGGTCACATACCTCAAGCAAACTGGCCTGGGCTTCTACACAAAGCAGTTGATTACCAGGGAGTAAGAGAAGAAGCCTATGCCTAGACTTAGAACTTCCACAGTGTCCCTTCAGCTACAGTCTATTGGTCAAAGAAGCCACAAGGTCAGTAGAAATGCAAGAGTAGAAAAATAGAGACCACTCCTGATGGGAGAAACTGCAAAGAATCTGTAGCCCTTTTAAATCAACCATACTATCTAATTTCTAAAATGCAGAGGAGGAGGGGAATAAACAGTCTGACCTCAACGGAGTTTTCTTTTCTCTTCCTAATTCCTCCGTAGGAAAACAACAATCATTTTTTGACAGTATCAGGACCATCAGTATTAAAAATACCCAAAATTAAGGTGTACTAAATGTGGAATCAGAAAACAAATAATGAAATCAATTATTCATAAGCTGAAAAGTCCAAGAGCTATAAATATATACATATACATATATATGTATATATTACACCATATGTTTCACTGTATGAATATGATGAACCTTGATGGGTGACATGGTTAAATCACCTAGATTTTTGACCACAGAATAACCTGAAAAATTTTTGCAAAATATTCATGTCCAAGCCTCACCTCAGGTATACAGAAAAAGGGGTCTCTGGGTTGGCATTTATTCTTTTATTTTTTTCAACTTTCTATAATGGAGATCTCCAAAAATATACAGAAGTAGAACAATATTACGAATTCCCATGTACTCATTCACCTTTAACAGTTTAACATTACGCCAATCTTCTCTTTCAGTCCTCGACACCTTTCTTCTTTATAGTAGGTTAAAGCAAGTTTCAGACAATAGGGTATTTTATGTAATGTGTATGTTTATTAAAGACTTCCCAGATGATTTATATGTAGGTGGCAGTGACAGAAACAGTTAGCTGTCACCATATCTTCCATAGGCTCCTCTATAATTCCCAATCTTCTTTATACTTGGGTCAGGGCCATGTACCTTGTTCTGGCCAATAACTATGGGCAGAAATCACTTTTGTCCTCCCAGGTTGAGGCATTAAAAGCAGCACTACACTGACTCCAAGGATGAAGCATGTGACTCAGGCCTAGCCAATCAGAGCACCACATCCTCCTGGCCACATGACCTTACCAGAGCCAGTGAGATTTAAGGACCCTTTTGCCCCAACTGTCAGAAGTGGGCATGCTCAGTTTTCCTCTGGAACTATCAGAGTCTAACATATCAACTTAAATATTAAAACCAACAGAGCAGAGCCAAGTGATGGAGAGAGTAAATTGTATTATTAGTAACATCATGAGAGCCTCTGAATCCATCTGTGCATGAAACAGAACCATTTCTGGACATTTCCATGTGAGAACTAACAAATCCCAGTTTTATTTAAACCAAATTGTGTGGTTTCTGTTCCTGGTAGCTGGAAGAGTCCTAACTGGCAGTGAGTTGTACATTACTGCTATTAGACAGGTCACAGACCCTCTTACTTTCAAGCCAGAATCATTGAGGGTTTTGAATGCATTATATGGATATAAACAGTCTCTACTGCAGTGGCTGATACAGTTAAACACTGCCCAAGTAATCTGAAGGGAGTAAGGTTGACATTGCATCACTTACCATGCACCAGCCCTGTAATAGGCCAGAAAAGCCATAGGGAGGCAGAGAGCATACCTAGCTACATTTAAAAAGCTAAGAGAAAGTTGTGAAAAACCCCTAGCATCTGAAGCCAGTGGAAACTGGTGTAGGATGAAAAGACAAGCCTGGAGTGAAAAAGGACCAGAGAGTAGACCAGAAGGCCACAGACTGAGATTTCTGGGTGTATACTCTCCTCTCCCAGGATCACTCCACACTGCCTGGGCAGGGAGCTGCAAAGATTGCTAAGCTGAGCCTGCCCTCCATAATCAGGGACAGAATTGTGTTCCCTATCCCTAAAATACACAGTCTTGGCAAAACAGCCCACCTACCTCAAGTCTCGCCCCCCTAAATAGCAATGCCCTAACGGGGTTGGGCAAGTGTAAGCAGGGGAACAGAAATGCCAGTTAGAAACAGAGAGTCTCAAAAACCCAAACCAATCTCACACAAGAGATCAGGAGAGGCCATCAAATGCAATGCACAGCCTGCTCACCCCTAACCTTAGAGAGAAAAACATAAGCTCAGGTCACAGCTTTTACAAGCAAACACACGTTGCACATGAAAAGCGGAGGCAGCCAACAGTCTCAAGGTCATATGGATGAGCTGCCGAAGAAATGCAACAAGCCTGAGCACAAAATAAGAAAGACAACAAATAAAATGCCCTACATAGAGTAATTACAACTAAATATATTGAAAAGAAAGTTAAAACTCAGCCATCGTAATAGTCCCAGAGAGATAAGAATGGATATTGAGAATACAAAGCAAGAATAAATGATTGTACTAGGATAAATAATGACCTCCCCCAAAGTAACTAATTTCCAATCCTCAAAACCTGTAAACATGTTATAACAAATGGCAAAAGAGCCTTTGCAAATGGTTAAATTTAGGTTTAGATAGATTAGGTTTATATAGATCTAGGTTATAGATCTTGAGATGGGGGGAGTATCCTGGATTATTGGATTATCTAAGTGGGTCCATTCTAATCACATGAACCCTTAAAATCTACTGGAGCCAGTGAGAGAGATGAGGCACAACAAGGACTCAACTGATGTTGTTAGCTTTACAAAGGGAGCTGTGAGCCAAGGCATGTGGGCAGCCAGTAGAACTTGAGAACTATACATCGTCAACAATCAGCAAGGAAATACAAACCTCAGTCCTACAACCACATGAATCTGAATTCTGCCAACACCCTGTATGAACATACAGACTATCCCCCAGAACCTCCAGTGAGGAACACAGCCCTGTCCACCCACACCTTGGTTGTAATACGATGACACCTGAATCAGACTTCTGATCTACAAAAACATGAGATAACAAATTTGTGTTGCTAAGATTGTGGTAATTTGCCATGGCAGTAATAGAAAATTAATACAGTGGCCATGAAAATTTTTCAAAATAAACAATTTGATGTACTTAATGAGAGACAGACTGGAAAAAGCTAAAGAATACATTTATAGACAGGAGACCAAAAAAAAAAAAAAAAACCCACATTAGAAGGAATTTAAAAAATGGAAATTATACAAATAATGCTAAGAGATATGAGGTCCGGAACAGAAGCACCAACTGCAACTTAATAAAAATTACCAAAGGACAGGAAAAAGCAGCCATAGGAGAGAAGAAATATTTGATGATATAATAAGAAAAAAATGTCCTAGTAATTAAAAATAATTATAGTGTAGATTTAAAGAGATCATAGAACGCATACCAAGGATAAACAATATTTTTAAAAATAAATATAAATAATTAAGCAAACAAATCAAAACCCAGGTATATCAGAATTTAGAAATATCATAAACAGAAAAAAATATCTAGAAAAGGCAGGAAAAATTAGATAAATATCAGTATTCTCAACAGAACACTGTTCATGGAAAATAAAGAATAACATACATTTTTGTTTATACATGGAGGATGGAAAATATTTTCAGCCATACCAGAATTTAAAAGTATTTCAATAAAGAAAAAAAAAATAATCCAAAGAGTAGTAATAATAGATATACAAGTAAATGTGTTGAAATAAAACATGTATCTAATTAAATATCGACAAAATATGTATGGACAACTGCCTAGAAATAGAATCCCAGAGATCTAGAGCAGGAGGAGAGACAGAAGGACCTGAAAGTAATGAAAACCCCTGCTCGTCTGAGATGAAGACATTGTTAGTGAGAAGACTAAGACACTGATAGGGGAAAATGAGTGTATGAATGCTCCTAGCAAGTAGGGATAACTAGCAGAAAATACAAAAATAGAACATATGTTTCTCACCAGTAGAAAAAAAGAGAAAGCTAACAAAAATTCTGTTTTTTTCAAATATATGACAGCACAATAGAAGAATAAGCATACAAAATGAAAAAGAAAATAAGATAGAAAATAGAAAACACACTCTCCTGCTCACAGATGTCATCAAATAAGTCACTACATTAGTAACTACTAATAAGTTAAACTCAAATAAAACGAGATTATCAGATTTTATCTTTAAAATGTATGCAGTATTGTCTACAGAAGATGAAAAAAAGGGAGGGCACAAAAAAGTTGAAAATGAAAAGATTTTTAAAAAAAGAAAATGAAAAGATTTTTAAAACATACACAAGACAAATATGAAACAAAATCAAAAACCCACGAGTGACAATATTCAAAGTAAAAATACTAAAATAACTCTAAGTTTTCAAATAGTAAAAGGACAAATATAAGAAATTATGACAATCATAAACAGATGTCAGTAATATTTTATATCATGCATTAATGGATAGAATTACAGAAGTAGCTAAGTCTATAGTACATTAGAGCTGAAGATTTTATCACATTTATGTCCAAAAATGATAGATCAGGCAGACAAAAACCAAACACGAATAGATATTTGAACAGTCATCTCACAAAAATACGGTATATGATTCTTCTACAAGCACCTATGAAATATTCAAAAAATATATTAACAAGGGAAATTTCAATTAATTTCAAATGATCATCATAAGGCAATTATATTCCCAGATATTTTTCAATAAAAACATAGCTGGATTATTCCATATATAGGAAAACTAAAATGACTATTTTTAGATACGCCATTAGATAAAAAGGATATCATAAAGAAGCTGTGAAATACTTAGAAATGAATAAAAATGAAAGCTATGTTTGATAAATAGTAATGAAATATATCTAAGACAAGATTGGAAATTATAAAAACAGGGGGGAAAATTGAAAGAAGACCAAAAGCAGGAGGAAGAAAGGAGGCAGATGGGGTAAGGGGGTCAAATATGTGGTGAAGGAAAGAAATCTAACTATGTGTGGTAAACACATACATAAACATATGTATATATACACCTTACTGTTAAAATGTATAGCTGAAACTTATTGGATTTCATTAATCAATGTCACCATAAAAAAAAAAAAAGACCAAAAAATAATGTTACTGATTTAAAAAGGGATTTTTTTCAGTGAAAAGTCTAACACAAACAATTTTCTGGAAGGACTAATAAGAGCTACAAATGAACAAACTATAGGGAAAATGGGAATATAACTACAGATAGAAATATAAAATTCATAAAAGCATGTATGAGTAACTACATGCCCACCTCCTTGAAAACTGAGATGCAAAGGTTGAATTACTAGACAAATGTAAAATGTAAAGATAAAAACAAAAAAAAATATTTGAAAAGGCCAATAATTTTAAAATAGAATGAAAAATAAAATTATTCCTTCTCTTCATCAATGCAAAACCTAGAAAACAAAAGCAAAATGAAACAAAGAGTCAAGCGTGAATGGCTTGAGAGTTATTAGCCATGTTTTTAAGGAATAGATATTTTATATGTTATACATATATAATGGACAGTGGAAAAAGACAAAGAAGTTGCCCAAATTTCCTACTGAGATTAGTATTACACTGACACAAAATCCAGAAAGACAGAACAAGAGACTTCTGCTTCCAACCAACATAAAGTGAAAGGGATTGAATTTACCCTTCCACCTGAAACAATTTTTAAAAAACAGATAAAATATATGAGACAACAGTTTTCACACACTGGGCACCAGGCAACAAAGGACAGTGATTCCTGAGAGGGAGGAAACAAACAACATAAACTCTTAAGTGCCCTCAGATTATTGCCCGAAGAGATTTTCCAGACTGCTGTGTGGTGAGGAAGATCCTTCTCACTGGTGGCGTCTGGTGGTCTTCTAGAGCTACGGACATAGAGCTGGGAGTCTGAGAGACCAAGGTGATGAGAGTTCACAGGGCAAAGTACCTGACGAGACAGACCTGCACGGGGTGGTGGCGGGGGTACTCCGGAGATCAGCAGAGAGTCCCTGTTAAGTCTTTAGTTGAGTACAGGTCAACATATGTGCGTGAGGAAATTACCTAATGCTGGAGAAAAACCATCTGAAGAAGCAGAGGCAACAATTCTTGAAGCTCACACAAATCCAGAAACAGTATGTTTTCCCACCAACCAGAGTGAAAATCCCTGTAACATATGGGACATTTAAGTAGAGTATACACAGTACACAGAGTGGTATTGTTTCAGTTGTGGAGTAAAAGACAAAGGCTTTTCAAGATCTGCCTAACGAAAGTTCAAAGCAATCCTCAAAAGGAATAAACTAATTCCATGTAACTCAACTGCATCTTAGAACAAGGTTTAAATATATTTATAAGAATATAAAAAACTTTTTATTTGATGCCACATGTTCAGAATATATGGCATTAAATAAAAAAACTGCCAAGCATACAAAGAAACAGGCAAATATGAGCAATAAAACGGAGTACTATCCATCAATGGAAACTGATCCATAAATGACAGAATTATAAAATTAGTAAACAAAAATATTAAAACAGATCTATATTCTATATTTATAAAAATATAGAGGAAAGGCTGAGTATGTTATGTAGAGACATGATATATACACACACACACACACACACACACACACACATATTTTTTTTAAAGACCCAACTTGAAATTTTAGAGATGAGAAATATGACTATTAAAAATATGCCAGATAAAATTATTAATATTTTAGACACTAAAGAAGAAAAGATTAGTGAGCTTGAAAATTAACAATAGAAACTATCCAAAATGAAGCACACGGAGAAAAAACATTGAAAAGAAAATGACCAGAGCATCAGCGAGCAACCTAATATGCATATAATTGAAATCCTTAAAGGAGAGGGAAATACGTGAAGATATTATAGCTGAAATTTTTTAAAGTTTGAGGAAGAAAAATGAATCCACAAATGTTAGAAGTATATATATATTTATAAATAATAATAGCGAAATTATCAGGACAGGGAAATAAAACTAAAACTGTGTTGTAATAATGTTGTTATGCCACATATGAAGTAGAATATTACTTGAAGCCACGTGTTAAAGATGTATTCCATAACCCCTAAAGCTACCACTAAAAATTTTTTTAAAAAGAGGCTTAGCCAATAACACAGGAGGCAAAATGGAACTATATATTATACTCAGTCCACATAAAAACAAAGAACTAACAAATGGGAAAAACAGATAATAACGAAAGGTAGATTTAAGCCCAACTATATTAATGTTAATGTTATTAAATGTAAATGACCTAAACACTAATGAAAAAAAAAAACTAAAATTGATTAAAAACTTATAATTAAAAACTTGTTTACAATTATCTCAACATAGACCCTACCTCTAATATACACAAAAACACAAAGTAATTTTGCATAGTAGTCAGGAATACAACTACCATGTAAATCAAAAGAAGACTACACTTCAATATTAGTTCAGAACTTTATCATGAGATCTTAAACATTTTGCAAAATAACATCAACAGCAACAATTCTCACAGTTTGAGTCACCTTTCCAACACACCTAATCCATCTACATTTGTAGCTGTTATACTCACAGTAATTGTCTAAATAGGTGCAAACATCTGATTACTTTATTCCTCTTTTGATATAGCCAAACACATCATTTAAAGCACATCATTTTGTAATTAATTACTTCCTTTTATTTCTCCTCTATATCATACTTAGGATATTACATAGATTTTTAAGATTATTTGTATTAGTGGTTTATGTTATATATGCATTTTATTTCAGGACAACAGAGATAACATTGAAGTTCAGTAACGTCGAAGAAACATTCAAAAGATTTGCCACTTAAAAATGTTTTATCTATATTAGAACTGAAAACAACTGGCATAAACCAACTTCCTATAAATCACAGTTGAGGTATCCAAGGCCTGGAGAACAAAAGTGCCTTATCCAAAGTCATACAGTTAAGTTCATAATCACAGTGACCATATACTGGATTTTCTAGGAGAGTCCTCAATTTAAATATTATGTCTCATGATCCCTACAAAACATTCCAATATCTTTACTAAAAGTCCTAAATTATCTGTTATAACCTGAAGAAGGACTGAAAATCAGGACACGTGGTCAGCAGTTCTTTAAAAACACCATCAATAATGTTTCAAGCAGTAGTTTAAATCAACACAACTAAACACAGTAGGAAGACAGATATCCTTCTTTGTGGGGATTAAAAAATCTCGGTGGAAAGGCAGAGAGCAGGGGAAGACTTCTGGCAATTGAAATTTTTTTTTTTTTTTTACTAATATGTTAGTTTCTTTTTTTAAAAAAAAGAACTTCTTTTGAAACTATAAAGTTTCACAAAACTATTTTTAGCTAGTGAAGACAGAGAATTTTAAAAAAAGCAATGACTCTCAACCAGAAGCATGCCCTGCTGGGTGCACAGATCCAAAAATCAGTATAGAGTGATAATGAGATTTTTATCTTTATCAAAAGGATTTTTACAAGTTACAATAACACAAATATAAATTCTCTTTCTTAGTTCAATTGCTGAGTGCCCAATTTGCCAGTAACAGAGCCTAGCCCTTTGCCCTCAGTATGGTACCATGTCCTCCGTAGCCAAGACTGCAACCTGGTGGCAGTTTGGGTACACTGATCCTTCCCATCAAGAAGGAATTCTCTCTGGAGTAGACACTCTGGAATTATATATGATTTGCTACTCACCATGCTTCTGCCAACACCACCATCTTTAAACATACTGACTGCTTATTCACTGCCAATATATCCCACAACATTGCTTCTGATCAAGAAACTAATTTTTAGTAAACATAAGGATTTACTGGTCTTATCATATATCTCATCTGCAGAAGCAACTGATCTTATAAAGGTGTTGATTCTCCTGTTGAAGACACAATTCCTTGCAAAATTGAGGTGCATATCCTAAAAGATTAGATGATATGGAATAGGACTAACACTCAACATATGATGCTCTGTCTCTCATAATAGGAAGATTCAGGTTTAGAAGTCAAAAGATGAACTTGGGAGTGGCATCTCTCTTTGCTCATCTATGCTGCTTTAGTAGTAACAGCCCACATGGGAGAAAAGCTGCCACCTCAAGACACAGCAAATCATTCCACTGAATCGGAAGCTGGTGCTCTTCCAGTGTCTGGGATCTTTTAGCTTCCTCTCTTATTTGGGGTTGTACTTCAAGGAGGCAACTTTGACTTTGAAAAGTCAAGGTAGGGAGCAGACCAGTCCCTGCTGGCCTGAGGGTTGACAAACGCTGTGGAATGTCTCAAGCCCATCTTGCTCTCTCACCTGTCCAAGGCTCTCTTACCTGTCCAGGGTTTTGCCTGGCTAACCCTTCGTGTTCCTTTCTCAGCTCACTCAGATTTTCTCTCCTCCAGGAAACCTTCCATCACCACCCCTAATACCCAGACTGCCTTTCCTTTAGATGTGTGTCCTTCCTTCCACAGTTCACTCTGCCTTCTTCTATCTCCACATTAACCACATTTAAATTATGTGCAGTATTTGTGGTCGTGCTCCCAGCGAGCAACTCGAGGGCAGGAAACGTATCTTACTCATCTTGGTATACAACAGGGAGCATTTGTAGGAGTGAAAGACAAGCAAAGGAGTTTGGATTTTTTTTTTTTCCCTTACTGTCACTGTAGTGAGTGCTCTCCTATCCCCCGCAATGATTATTTATTCCTTCTTCACATCTCTCATAATTTTGAAAGGTTTGCCCAGCTCTTCATTTTCAGAGACTCTCATCTCTCCCTTCGTAAGAAAACCAGCCAGAAGTCCACCAGAAGGAAATGCCTGCCTCCTCTCACCACTAAGTCCCCTCGCTGGTCTGCATTGCTCCCCATTTTCTCCTGGCTTCCTCCTGTTACCATCACTCCAGCCTCAAAAAGTCCAGCCGACCCCAGGTATTCTGGATCCCTGGCCCTCCCACCCCGTTGGGAACTGATTATTTCTGTATTGCCTCTCCCTCCCTCGAGTATCTTCAACCTGCTTTCTATCAGCATCCAAATAGGTTCTATGCTCTCTAATCTTAAAATGAAAACAAAGAAGCCAAAAGTAACACTAAAAAAACTTTTTTGATCTACAGATTTCCCTACTTCTTTACTTCCCTTGATACCCCAGCTACTCAAAAGAATTGTCTGCATATTCTCTCTCCAATTCTTCATTTTGAGTTTGTTCTGCAGCTTACTCCAATCTAGCACCCACCTCCCTCACTCTATAAAATCTATTATCAGGCATATCAAAAATCACATTACTACCAAAATCTTACTAGTCTTTTCAGCAACTATGTTCTCCTTTTTGAAAAACTGTGTCTCATGGCTTCCGTGACTCCACACCCAACTTTCCTGGCATGCCTTCTGCCTCTCTGGCTTTTCCTTCCCAGCCTGCTTTGCTGGCTCTCCTCCTCTAACTGGATGTTATTAGAGTTAATGAGGGCTGAGACTTGGACCCTCTTTACTCCTTACTCATCATTTTCTCCCTTGGCAATCTCAAATATCCCCCAGCCTTTATGTGCCAAAGATTCATACACACACACACACATTATGTATGTGTGTATGTGTATGCGTATGTGTATGTGTCTATACATATATCTCCAGCAATGGCCTCTCTTCTGGGCTTCAGATAGAGCTATCCAACTGCCTACCTGTTCATTGCTATGGGAAGCTATGTCTCATGAGCATCTTGAACTTAATGTGTCCAAAACTGAACTCTCAATCCTTCCAGCCCTGAGTTCCTCCTTCAGTTTATCCAGTCTCAGTGTATGGCCCTTTTATCCATGCAGGGGCTCATGCCAAAAAACTGGGTCATTCTTAGCCCCTTCCCTTCCTGCAGTGCTTATATCCAACCAATGATGAAATCCTGTAATATTAACCTTGAGCCCATCCATCTGCACTGCCATTACCCTGGTCTGACCACTGTCAGCTCTCCTCTGGATTATTAAAAACTCTCCTATCTGGTCTCCCTTCTCTGCATGGTCTCCAGAATGATTTTTTATTAACAAACATTGAATTTTAACATTCCTCTGCTTAAAATATTTTAATCTCTTTCTACTGTACTTGAGATAAAATTAAAAACCCTACTAAGACCCACACATGATCTGCCTAATTCACCAGTCATTCCCTACTCATGATGCCCAGCCACAACGGCCATTTTTTCTTTCCTGGAAATCACCATGCACTTTCCTGCCACTGTGTCTTTGCATGCAAATCCTGTATCCCTCCATCCTTTCCCTGACTAGCTGTCTGCCCACCCACCCTTCATTATTAATCCTAGGTGCTCTCTCACCAAGAAGACTTTCTTCCTCCCCCAAGTAAACTATATCTTAATTTTCTCTTCATATAAATTCTACAATTTACAAACTTATTTGTTCATGTGGTTATTTGTCCAATGACTATAAGCTTCATGGAAGCAGAACCACATACGTGATGTTCAGAGCTATGTCCTAGTGCCTAACTCAGTTCTCAGAATGTAATAGGCATTCACACCACAGTTGATAAATGAATGGCCAGATGGATTGTAGACAATGGAAATCCACTAGATATTTTTGTACAAGAGTCTGACTGTGTGAAGTCATTATTTAAGAAGCTAATCTTGTCAGTGAACAGAGAATAAAGTGGAATCAGAGGAGACTGGAAGCTAGCGATTTGGTAAATTTGAGTTTGGGATACTTGCAGTGAGAACAGAGATGAAAATTTGGATACTATATTTAAAGAAGAAATTGCCTGGGTTGCCTGAAAAGAGTAATATCTAAAGAAGAATATCATTGATTGATTATTTCCTAAGAAACCATTATGCATGCTTCCTGTGTGTCAGGCACTGTGCTAGCTGGTAGCAGTACAGAGATAAGGATGCTCTAGTCTACAGTGGAATATTCTTCAGCCATAAAAAAAAAAAAAAAAAAAAAAAAAAAAAACAATAAAAAATAAAAGTATTCATATATGCCACAACATGGATAAGCCAAGTGCAAAAAGGCACAAATCGTATGTTTTCATTTATCTGAAATGTCCAGAATAGGAAAATCCCTAGAGACAAAAAAGCAGATTCATGGTTGCCAGGGGCTAGGGGAAAGCAGTAACACAGAGTGACTGCTAATGGGTATGGAGTTTCTTTGTGGCTTAATGAAAATGTTCTGAAATTAGCTAGTGGTGATGGTTGCACAATTCTATGAATATGGTGAATACCACTGAAATGTACATGTTAAATGAGTGAATTTTATGGTATAGAAATTATATCTCAATAAAGATCCTACAAAAAAAAAGAACACACTGCCCTTGCCTTGCCCTCAAGAGCTCACTGTGAAGATACTACACAAAAAAGTGCAAATTACACACACACACACACACACACACACACACACACACGCATATGTATATATGGAGGGAGGGAACCACACTGTCTCCAGGATGCTCTGACCCAGGTCTTAACCAGGGTCATCTGGATTGCTAATGCCAGGAGAGGGTTCTGACTTGATTAGATTGGCACTCTAGGCCTGACCCAGAAATAAGCCTTTATTGTGGGGAGAAAGAAAAGGGCATGCAAGATAGTAAAAAACTTTCTTTCCACTTCCTCTGCTCTTCCCCTGGTCACTCCACAAATCCGGGGACAGCCTTCCCCTTAATAAACAGATGCCTCTCTACACATGCACCTTCCAAAGAAACATCAGCCTATGAAGAGGATGCACACCCAATGCACTGCCTCTAACCTCTACTCTCAGCCCAAAGTGAAGACTGACATATACATCAGGGGGGAGGCTGGAGACCACAGAACTGCCGATATCAAACAGCCAGTAACCGGGATTCCCATCAGTCTCTGACTGCTTGATCTAAAGTTACATATGATCTTTCCCACCATTCTAAAAGTGTATGTCATTTTTGAGAATCAAAAAAAATTTTTCAATATCTACGAAACACCTGACCAGTACTCTTTAAAACTGTCAAGGTAATGAAAACTCAAAAGACTGAGAAAGTGTCACAGATAGCAGGAGACAGAGGAAGCATGATGATTGAATGTAATGCAGGGTCATAGGTTGGATCCTGGAACAGATAAAGGTTATTAATAAAAAGCAGGTGCAATCTGAATAAGGACTGGAATTTTGTTAATAATAACGTACAGACGTTAACTTCTCAGTTTTGATAATTGTACTATAGGAATATAAGATGTTAGCAGTGGAGAAATGGGTGAAGAGTATACAGGAACTCTGTACTATCTTTGCAACTTTTCTATAAATTGAAAATTATTCCAAAATAAAAGGTTTAATTTAAAAAAAAAAAAGCATATGTCATTCTAGCCTTTTTCCCCACGCAAGAATTTTTATTTTATTATAATCATTATGCGTGCAATTTAAAATTCTATATTTCTATATAACATAATAACATGAGTGTTTAATATATTATTACCTACTTCCTTCAGCAATTATACAAGTTTATGATGTTCTATCAAAAAGATATTTCAGTTATCTCAACTAATCCCTCATGGTAAAATATTTAAGCAGCTCCCAATCTTTTGCTATTATGAAAATGCAGCAATATACACATCTGTACACAGAGCTGTTTCCATACATAGCTTTATTTCACTAAGAAAGATTCCCCAAAGTATAATTTCTATTCCAATTTCTTTCTTTTTTTCTTCTTGGTCTCTTGGCAAAGGAACATTATTTTTTCTTTATGTTCGATCGAGTCCTTTGATCATATCTTACAACTGCCTAATCCTCAAAATGCAAATACAAAGATTAAAATGGTGGAAGCAGTATTCACACTTTCCTGATATATTTAATACAACTAAGTGATACAGAGAAAAAAAAAACCCTTTGACTCTTATATCGAACCTACTGTGTGTCAAGCCCAGAACTAAATGTTTTTGAAAATATTAACTCATTTAATCTTCTAAACGACTCTGAGAAGTAGAAACTGTCATTGTCTCTGTGTTACCAGTGAGGACACCAGGCCAAAGTTGAACAAACCATAGGTGACAAAGCCTCAACCGTGGACACTGGTGGTCTGGCTCCCAATCTGGGTTCTTGACCACTGTTCCATACCTAAATTTGGAGTCAGAAGACCTGGGTTCAGGTTCCAGCTCCACCATATATTGACCTATGTGCAGGTCAGGAAACCACTCCACCTAGTTGATCATCTCTCTTATGATTTTATGTAAATGCGTATGGCTTACCATATCATGTATTTTTAATGCAGTCTTTATTCCTCTTTTTCAGTTTCTTTTCATCTTTCTCCTCTTCCTCCCCTACACCCAATAGGCACTCACCCCCATCCCCATATTCCATGTTAACAGCCTAGTACTTACACTTTTCTGGTTTTCCCTCTGCTCATATAATCATACACATATACCACACACAGACTCATTTTGTATAGATTATCATTTTTTACACAGACAGATCATATTTGTTTCAGTCAGGAACCAATTAGGAAAACAGAAACCACTCTAAGATAATTCAAACAGAACATTTAGTGCTTATACTGGAGACAGGAGAGCTAAGAAGCCAAACATGGAATGGTGAGCAATGAACTGCTACCAGCCCTAGGCCGTAGGTGCAAAGGAAGGAGGTAATGTTATCTCCTCCCAGTAGCTATGGTCACCTGGTAGAAGCTGGTACCATGGCGAAGCTATTCAAGGGAGCCAAAGCCATGGAGGAGAAACAAAAGATGCTGCCCAAGGTAGATCCCCTGGCTCCTCTCTTGCTTAGACCCACAAAAATCCACCATGATGCCCATTGGCTAAACTGAAAGCCAACTGACACAGAAGACTGGAAAACACGATCTTCGGAGGTCCACCACTTTCCAGCACAGGAAGGAGCAGGGGAGAGTGAGGAATGGATCAGGAAGTACACAAACATCCAAATAACCAATAGAATGCTACGCACACTCTCCCAGATCCACTCTTCTCAATGTCACCGTGGGGGAAATCCCTCCAAATCAATATGTATAGCTTTAATATATTCTTTTTACAGCTGTTTATTTATCCAAGTACTCTGCTATTGATGAGTATTCATGCTTGTGTGCTCTCTTAAATGGGAATAATAATTACCTTTCCTACAATTACTGTGAATATTGTGTAAATGATCGCATGAAGCTCTTTACAAACTAAAAACGTGAATAGGAGAATGTAAGTTTTATTAGAATTAATATGTCACTGTAAGGTGGTATTTATGCCAATTCTTAAAAAATCTGACAAAAACACAGTCAGGCTGGAAGTTATAATCTAACCAGAGTGGACTGATATTCTGAGCACTAGGGAAATACCCAATGATCGGTACTTCCCCCCTCGGAGAAGGTAGGTCCTAAGACTTCCCTCTGCTTCCCATCCTGCTCTGCTTCCCAAGGTGCTGTTTCTTCACTTAGAAGCCATGATAAGCTATACTGGATTCATGCTTTATAGCAGCACTGCCCAATAGAACTCGCTGCGATGATGGAAAGATTCTACATCTGTGCCCTTGAATATGGTAGCCACTAGTCACATGTGATGACGGGCACTTGAAATGTGGCAGTATGACTGAAGAACTGTATTTTCAATTTTATTTAATTTTAATTAATTCAAATGTAAGTTGCCACATGTGAGAAGTGGCTACTGTACTCGACCGTGCAGCTTTAGAACTTCGCAATCATTATCTCATGAGAGTAGTAGTCTTATCCAGAGTGACATGTGAGAATCAACTGAAGCTTTTTTGTAATTTATCTACTTAACCCCTCTCCAGATTTACTGACTCAGAACCACTGGTGCTTGAACTAGAATAGCGTGTTAAGTTCCTGGCAGCTCTAAATTCTCTATAAGAAGGAGAAGAAATGAAGAGAAAGTTGACTCTGTTACGTTACCTTGGAAGTTTAATACATTAACTCACCTGCTCATTAGTGGAAATTAAACCTTTTGGGGCTGATTTATTGACTGCTATGGTCACTTAGCTGAGAAAAAAATCCTGCAGGAATAGAGAAAAAAAATGGGGGGAGCTAGGTTTTAATAGAGCAGAGGCAGCCAAGAAAGTCCCAAGAATTTAGTAATGTCATGCCTCTGGGGGTTTTGCATTTGGAATCCCTGGGGGGCGGCGGGGTACAGGGTCAACATGAAGTCACCAGAAAGAGAAACACGCTGTCAACAATTTTTACTATTTATAATGTGTTCCAGGGTCACCCTGGCCATTGAGGGGCAGTGCCAGGAGATCTGAAATTCAACAGGCCCACAGTACGGCAGGAGAAGCAGACCATGCCAAGATGGTTTTGTGGCTAATGAGGCCGTCTGCTGCTCTAATTGCCCGATGGGATGGATAACAGTGCTGCTGAAAGACAAATGGTGAGGTAAAACACTTCCTAGATATAAACACCAGGGTGAAGGTGAGGTGTTAATTTTCAAGGCAATAGACAGCCATCAAGTCCTGTCACATAATTCCATTTCACATTAAATTTATTATGGGAAATATAGTAATCATGTCAATGACTCATCTCTATTCCTCAACAGTAAGGCAACTGACAGTGAGCTAAAAAAAATTTAAGTCCTGAACTTGGTACATGACTTGAGGGGATAAAACTGGAATATGGAAGTTATGAAAAATTCAAAATGAATACTTATAATGCTATCTGGGGCACCATTGTTCGATGTTACTAAGAAAGCATTAGCATGCCCTTCTCTGCTTGTGATTCTGCCAGCAGCAAGTGGAACAACTTCCTGCTCCTCATTACGATACCTTTAATAAGTGCTGATGTGGATCGGCGGAGTCTTAGACACTTTCCCTCTCCCCATTCCCCTTAGAGAATGAGTACAAACTAATAAACAAACTAATAAACAAATTAGGATTGACAGGAACTAAAGTGGAGAGCTCACATTTCAAAGATGAGCTGAAGAATTTACAGCTGTCGGGTTAAAGCTTCCCAACTCACCGCGTTTATAGTATCATAAACCTCATTGTCCCAAGTCCCAAGTTGAAAATTTTGAATGTCTCTCCATTGTCTCTAAGATGAGCCTATCCTCCTTAGCTGGACATCAAAGCCTTTATAAAGCATTCTCAACCTCACTTCCTGTCTAATGTCACTGAATTGTTCTCCTTTGCAAGTTTTCACAGAATAATAGGAAAACACTGGCTATGTGAGCAATGGCAAGTTAACTTTTATGAACAGCTTCCTTATCTATAAAATGGACTGATCAACAAGGACATAATTATTTTGAACATTAAATAAGTACCTGGCATGGTGCTTGGCTTATGAAATGCAGGTTCCCTTCACCTTGCACACAAGTCAGACTTGTCTTTTCATTATTTCTAAAACACACCTAGTAAGGTCCTACTTACCTTTATCTCATCCCTTTACCCCATGCCCCACCATTGCCTCCATGCTCCTGCTAGAATCTATACCATCACCTTCTCCCAGTTCTCCACTCAGCCAATTTTACTCTCTTTAAGGTCCTGGCCCATCTTCTCCCTTCCGTGAAGCCAGACTCAGTTTCTGCATCAGGAGCAGGGCTTAAGGTAATCTTAAATATCCTCTCTAACATTTCATGATGCAAAGAATAAATTTTTCTTTGAATGAAGGTAGAACAAATTGAAAACTTAAACTCTTCAAAGAATGTTTCTTCAATTGGTGGGCAATAGGGAGACAATGAAAATACTGTGTAAGCTATTTTAAAATCCATATTACCTTAAATGGTTATTTTAACATTTTGTGTAATTCAGGGCTTATTTCATGCCAGGTAAAAGGCTCCACCATGCATCAAATCTTAATCTTCCCTACAAAGTCAGTGCTATCACCCACGGATTCAGGATAATCAGAATACTGAGGCCCAAAGCTATTCACCTAGAAAGTAGATGACATGTGATCTTAACCATGGACTATGACTGTGGTCTTATACAGAATTCTGTAATCACTCTTTTCACTGTGCTTAATTTCTACAAACCCGCCCATTTCTTATTAATTGCTATTGTTATGTACGTTAGCTACTGGGAAAGATGAGTACTTGTATATGTGTAAGATGTGCTTCCTTCTCTCAAAGAGTTTAGAATCTAGAATGAAAAATAAGGCACAGATATAAATAGAATACAGGGAGAAGTCACAGCATGTGTCATACTGGCATAGTATTTAAAGGAAATCAAAGGATGTGGGGATCCCTTTCAACTAATGTGATCAAACAGTTGTGTCCAGTGATCTGACTTTCCAAAACCACATCTATCCTGCTCTAGAGGAAAAAATTAAACTCTAAAACTTCTACAAGCTCTTAAAGGAGAAAAAAAAAAAACCCAGAAACCCATTTTTTAATGACTCTTTCATGCTCACCCTTTGGAAATCTTGAAATCTCCTCTCCAGCAACAATTCTTCTGTTATTGCTCATTGGAAACGTGCTTAAGAGAGAACATTAAATCAAAGCAATAAAATTGGACTATGTGACATCAGATTGAGATAGAAAAGCTAATAAGTCATCTTAAAATGACTATTATATACAAGAGAAGATAAAATCTTTTCCCCAAATAGACTACAGAAATTCCTATTCATACCTATTTATATTGAAAATTACTTTTGATTCTCTTTCTTGGCACCCAGAAACTAAGACAGTAATAATTTTCCTCAAAACCCATGAATTGATAATCCTTCTTTTGCAACTTTGCAGCCCATCTTTCAGAATCCAATGTGACTCGTCAGAGTTGTATATGAGCCACATTTCCACACGTCTTGTCTCTTTAGAGTCACAGCCTCTGTGCAAAAGTCACCTCCATAGATCAAAATTGTCTTTTACAGCTAACAGAAATTTTAGATTTATTCTTCACCTTGTTATGAAATATATCCTTAGAGCTGGTAAGTGGTTTAACCACTAAAATATTGTTCCTGTACTACCCACAAGATACAATGCTTTTTTAAAAAGCTACATGGTATCCTTAGAGCTGGTCAACAGCAAAATGTTTTGGGAGCTGGGCCCACTTGACAGTTTCACTCATTTTGGGTAAGAATCAAAAGTGTATAACAACAAAAATAATAATAGGTTATATTTATTGAGCTGGGTCCCAGGCATATTATAAGCACTTTAGATTTTTTATATTACTTAATAACATCTTACATTATTTAATAATGTCTTAAATTATTTAATTCTCATAAGTAACCCCATGATATCAGTAATATTATTCTACCCCTTATGCAAATAATGATGCTGAGGCTAAGGTCTCACGGAGATTGAGGGAAGAGATAGGGCTTGACCCTGGGGCCCAGCTATTAACCACCAGGCACTAGAGTCATTATTGGAACATAAGGAAGAAGCTTTGTCTACTCAAATGTGTCAAACCCAGAAAAGGTTTCCTCTCCTGCCTCTCACCCTCACCACCTCAACCACAGAGATAAATTCATAAACCTTTCTGTCCCCCAGGGAGGAAGGAAAATGGTAGGCAATAAGTGCTGATCTGGGTGAAGAAAAATCTTTTGGAAACTCAGAGACTGAAAAAAGCCATGAATGAAGTGGGCACAGAAGCAGGCAGGGGAGAGGGAGTGAGAAACAGAGAGGAGAGAGAGGCAGGGGATGAGTGTACACAGTATGCACACAACGAGGCCTACAGCAACAAGAAGAACTTCATTTCCTATCACCAGTGGGGCTTCCCTAACCAGGTTTGAATTGGCTCAGGAAGTAGAAAAGTTCCAAAAAGGTAGGAGGGGAAAACCTAATGATATCGAGAAGTTATACCTAAGTGTCCTTCATTGTTGAATAGACAGTCAGACTGACAGACATAGACAGAAGTGAGAAGGTACAGTGGAGTAACAGCCAAATTTGCCACCTTTCTCCTGAGTTTTCTGTTGCTCAAACTTCTATGTATGAGCACGTGTGTTCCTTTGCTGCCTCTTACACACCTATTTTGCTTCTCTTTCCCTTTCTTGTGCTCAAGTGGTCTCTCTCCCTCACAACAAGCTCTCTTGCTGCTATGAGTCAATGCCTCTTAGATCAGATATGTGTTAAGCTCCCAGTACTGTGGGAGACACGCAGATATAAAAGACTAAATTCCTGCTCTTAAAGAGCTTACACTCTAGTGGCAGAGGCATTATAAACAGAATATAGGATATTTATGTTATGCATCACCATATAGCCAGAATTCTTTCTTTTGAAAGTAATCGATGCCAAACTCGCCATGGTCTAAAGAGAAAAGAAAGTCACCTAGCTGTAAAAGATATGGAGTAGCTCATGGGATAGAAGAATGAGCTGTAAGAACTAAAGTTTCTGAGACTAGCACCTGGGACTCAAAACTGCCAAGATTCCGTTCATTCAACAAATACTCACTGGGCACCTACTGTGGGGCACACACTGTGCTAGCACAGGAAAAACAAAAAGAAGCAAAATAGATGCTCCTCATCTTTCCTCTCCTTGGTTTCATTTTGCAGATGGCTTTCCCATATGGCAGAGGAGATGGCTGCTATAGGCTCCAGATTCATATCCTTTCAATCCACAAAAACAGCTAAATTGAAACTTCTTTCTCCCAATGTCCATAAACCAATTCCAGGGAAGATCTCATTGGTTCACTTGGGTCATGTGACCAAAATGCAGAGGGAGTTGGGAATTCTGACCAGTTGGCCTGGGTCATATGCCCATCCCCTGTGGTGATGGGATGGAGCCCCTCTGGGTGGACAGTGGGAGAGGAGTGCCCGAAAGAAAGAGGATGTCGTAACTTGAATAAGAAAAATAGCAAAGGTCAAAAGCTACCACAGTGCACTTGAGTCACGCTCAAGACAAACGAAATTCCAAAGAGGAAATGGGCCCTCCTAACAGAGAAGATCACAAATGACTTCACGAGGAGAGGCAGCTGTTTAGCGAACATAACATCTCTGTCCAGTGACTTAGGCTTCCCAAAATTCACTGTGGAATTCACTTAGGCACAATAAGGACCCCTCAAAGATGGCCATGCCCTAATCCTGGAAGCTACTTTACATTACAAGGCAAAAAGGGCTTTGCAGATATAACAAAGATTATGGACCTTAAAATAAGGAGACTACCCTGAATGATCTAGCTGGCTCGATCTAATCACATGAGCCCTCAGAAGCAGAGAACTTTCTTTGGCTGGAGGCAAGGAGGTAGGATAGAAGAGAAAGGCAGAGCAATTCCAAGCATGAGAAGGACTCCATGTGCCATTGCTGGCCCTGAGATGTCGCTGCCCACAGGGGAGGACCCGAGAAAGATCTCTAAGAACCAAGAGCAGCTACCCCCCTACCTCCCTCACTCCACCCTCCAGCACCAGCAAGGAAATGAGACCTCAGTCGTATAAACACAGGAACTACATTCTGCCAACAACCTGAATGAGCTTGAAAGGAGATTCTTCCCAGATCCTTCCTACCTTCCTGTCAGAGGCCAGATAGGCCAACAACTTGATTTCAGCTTGTGAAACCTAGAGCAGCTAAACCTCCTGGGCCAACCTGGGCTTCTGACATACAGGCCTGTAACATAATAAATTTGTGTTATTTTAACCTTCTCAATTTGTGGTAATTCATTATGGCAGCAACAGAAAATTAATATATGCACCAAGCCAGCTCTAGAAAGAAAAAAGAAAAGTGATTACACAAATTCTACACTTTCTCTAAGGGATTAGGGGAGACTAAGACACAACTAGGCCTACAGCAACAATAGTAACCCCGGCTCCCAGCATTTCTGGGGCCTCTCTGGCCTGATCTAAATTGGCTCAAGGAGAGAAGTTCCAAAAAGGCAGGAGCTAATAGTCTCTGGTGATGCCTAGAGATTATAGCCAAGTGTCCATTGCTGTTAATTAAATCAGGAATTGGCAAATTACAGGCCAAATTTGGCCTGCTATCAGTTTTTGTATGTTCAAGAGCTAAGTATGGTTTTTACATTTTTAAATAGTGTTTTAAAAAAGCAAAAGATGAGTAATATCTTAAACGCATGAAAATTACATGAAATTCAAATTTCAATGCCCATAAATAAAGTTTTATTGGAACACAGCCACACTGATTTACATATTGTCTATGGCTGCATTTTGTGCAATGATGGCAGAGTTAAGTAGTTGCAACAGAGATCATGTGGCCTGCAAAATCTAAAGGATTTACTATCTGGCCCTTTAAGTAAAAAGTGTGCCAACTCCTACATTACAGAATGCTAAAACATAAATACCCCTGAGATCCTTAACACACCTCAGCATGCATTCGCTTTGATTACTGGTGTGGAAGGAGGTAAAGCACTCAGGAGTATCCAATTCCCAAGAAGGCCTGGGGCAGCCTGGGTGAGGGCTCTGAGGGACATGAGACAGATGGACAAAGTCAAGCTCTTCTGACTCCATAATTGTGTCCAAAGTAGACCAAAAAGTCCACACAAGGAGCTGTTCTCTCGTCTCCTGACATGAATCCCCAGAGCTATGCACAAAGCCCAGGCAGAATGCAATCTTCACTTTTGAGTGACAGGTGGGAACTACTGACTTTTGCCACATTACCCCTGTGCTAAACTAAGTGGGGAAGCAGACTGGCTTTGCAGGGCTCAGGTGGGTCCAAGTACAGTTCATAAGTGGAGGTGCAAGAACAGCACCATTTAAAGTAACCAGAGACATCTACGGCTATGCCCCCTTGAACAAGCCCAATCCCATCTGATCTCAGAAGCTAAGCAGGGTCAGGCCTGGTTAGTACTTGGATGGGAGACCACCTAGGAAGACCAGGTACTGTAGGTGTAAAAAATAAAAAATAAGGGATTATAAACTAACAAGGTCCTTGCAATCTCTGAGGTCAACCAAGGGTTGTTTCACCTAAAAATGAATGAATGAATGAATGAATAAAAAGTAACCAGAGTGAAAGGCAAAATCACAGGGCACAAAACCAAGGGCTGAAATGACAGACACCACCTCCTCTGTCACCAGCCAGAAATCAGTGCTGGGCTATTCAGTGGAAGCTCTGAGTGCCATCTTGACGTGACAGAAACTTTCCCAGGCTGCTGATTTTTCTGCTTGGACCTGTGATCTAGTTGGCCAGGTCAGGTCCTTCGTGGTCCAAGCATTAACCCTTTAATTAAGAATTCTGACCCTACTGGAAAACAGGTTTATCTTCATTCGTATGGGGCAGGGATCTCTTGTATCTGTCAAATGGTGGAATTAGGACTGATGTGAGGTAGGCTGCAATAAGGTGACTTACCAGGTGGAGCTTATTAGCTATTTTAAATGTCGCAAGTAGACACTCCCCAGCTTTCCACGGGATTAAATGATCTAAACTCTGCTTCACTCTTTACTGTTTCCTCTTTAAATCTCTTTAAGCTTTCTTCCATCTCTCCCAATGTAGGAACCAAAGCTAGAATGAGACTAGGTCCTTGTCAGTAATTGAAAGACAGGATTTGTTTTTAAAAGGAAGCTTTTGAAGAAATTAGAGAATCTGTCAAAATTACCAACAGTCTCCAAGCAGAACTGTAGTCACTCCCAGCTTACTCAGCCCTTTGATATATCTCAACATGAGGACTATGCAATCTGCACCGCTGATCATGTTGTGTTATGACTGGTGCCAACAGAACAGCAGGTCACCTGAGGGATGGGGGACACCTCAGGGAAGACGGTGTTATTGAAGAATAGCAGCCAAGTCAAAGAAAGTCTTCCATATCCTCTCCATCAAGCCTAACCCAGCCTGGGGCACAAAGATCAATTCTGGTACTTGAGTAAGCATGGAGAGTTTGGGTCACGCGGGTATCATGTGAGAAAGTGGATGCTGACAAGTATTTTTTAAATATGTGATGTGAGAGACCGGAGTTACAGAAACCCTAGGCGTGGGAGGGATGGAAAGAACATATATAGTCTACTGAGGCCCAGGAGGGGACAGTTCAAATGGTCTGGGAGGATCCAGGTCTATGGATTCCCAGCCTGTGTCTTCCTACCATGCCACAAGCTCTGCAGTGGTTTCACCCATTGAGCTTTTAGCATGTCCTGAAATCTTGTCCACGGGGAGCAAGGCAGAGCTATTTTTTGGCTGTATTCCATCAGCCCCAGCCATCCATGTCAGGCTGACCCAGCAAATCGGCTTTCCAGGGCCAGCCTGGGTAGGTATTCCCCCAGGCCATTCTCTTCACCGCAAACAAGAACAATGCTGGGCATTCATGGAACAGTTTTTCTAATTAACCCACACACTTCCGCTCCTGGCATTCCTGGGCGGTCAAGCAAGATAATGACGATTCCAGAGCTTCGTGCTGAGCCTCGACACTGCACAGCACACTGAAGTCAGAGGGTCCCTCCCTTGCCGAAGTTTTTTTCTTTGGAAAAATGAAGGTTACATCATTCATCCACAGAAAGTCACTGTCACAGCTAGTGATCAAAAACTTTTTATGGGAGTCATGGGAGAAGCAAGACCAAAAAGCTTTGGCTATGGGGAGGCAGGATGGAAGCATGGAAGACTTCCAAGCAGAGAAACCGCACTTAAAATCCTGGCTCCTTTCATTAACAGTGTGCTTGGTCCTTCTCAGCCTCTGTCCTGATCTGCAAGATGGAGGACAATGTCTGTCCCTCAGGCTGAGAGAATCAAATAGAGTGATGTGTATGCCACACCCAGAACACTGCTCAGGGAAGGACGGTTCGTTGTCTACTACATCCAGAGTTGATCGCTTTTGCCAGGTTTCTGCCTTCCACCTCTAAGTTCTTCTGACATAAGAGTGGGGCTGATTAGAGAGGAGACACCAGCAAAGTAGAGAGTTGTGCCAGTGGGTAAGTCAGGTGGATCAGCACATTAACTCTGATGGAGTTAAGTGCAGATCACTTACTCCAGTCACAGAATCCACCCAGCCACGTAGTTAGAGCTGCTCTGCTGGGGAGAAATAATAGTTCTAACCCAAGGCCCATGCTGTAGAGGAAGAAATGGTGTTTGGGCATCTGAACACTTCAGGGGAAGGAAGGCTGACCTCATGGACACAGCGCCCGGCCATTCAGAGACAAGGGGAGAGCAAGAGGAAACAGACACCCAGAAACAAAAGAGAGCATGAAAAAAAGCAAGTGAAGGGGCGTGAAGGGGCCCAAAGGAAATCCTATCCCAATTTGTTGTTCTGCTAGGAGCCCTGGTGACCATGCTTTGTAGCCAGCATTAGTGCTACCCACAGTTTAGACTGACCTTGAATCCAAGTTGCCCTGCGGAGGCCACAGCGAGGTCACAGCGGGACTGGAAAGCACACACAATTTCAAACAGGAGTTTTGACTACTGCGTCCACCTGTCGCTGGTTTTGTGACCTTGAGTAAGTCATGACCCTTTTTTTGCACCTCTGTCTTCATTTGTAAGATGAGGGTTAGACCAGGTGAGCTCAGAGCTTCCTTCAGGCTCTGATTCTAGTTGTCCCTAGAGAGGGCGTGTGGCCAGAGAGAAAAGTTCTCCTTCCACACAGTCTGCTGTGCTCCTTATTTATATTTCTCTGGAGAAGTGGCAATGGTTTCCCATAAAATTCTCATGAAGTCAAGAGAATGTTGATATACCGAAGAGCCTTGATGGCCAGCGAACTCAGGTTACTAATTTGGTCCACAGAGTCCCTGAACTGTAGTTGTCTCTTCAGACTCTCAGTCGAAGGGTGGGTTTGCTTCGTCTGCTTTGGGGTGCATGTGAAGGAGAGGGGGCATCGGGGGTGAGGAAGACGGCCAGCCAGGCACACGGTGTCGTGCAGCTCAGGGCATCTGTCCCCGTGCGTCTCTAGCATGTGCTCGCTCCACGCTTGCCAATTTTCATGCCTTTCCGCACACGTTCTCGCTTCCTGGACCGTTTCATGTCCCAGCTGGTGTTCTTTTCTCCCACAGGCAGCCTTGGAACACACAGCCCCGCTGTCTGTCCACCCGCCTCCCCCAAAGCTGCATTCTTTCCCCAGCAGCTCCGTACCGTTCAGCCCACAGAGGCTGCGATCCCACTGTCACCGAGGGCTGAAGAGCACGGAGCCAGTTCTGGTCTCCTCCCTCTCCTTTTTCATTGCACACACACACACAGCAGGAGACGGGTTCACACAGCCTCTGTTTCTGCCATCCCTCTGCCTTTGCCACACTTCTTTTCATCTGGATTCTTCTTTCAAATGAACTCAGTTTGGTTGTAAAACTAGAGTGAGAGACCAGATGTCTCCCTTCTATATAAATGGTAAGTCACTGCATTAACTCGATACAAATTTGTGAAATGACGACCATGTGTCAGGCATTGGGCTGGCTGGGATGAGTGTGGAGATGACTCTGGCACAGGCCAGAGTGTTAAAGACCAAACCACTGAGGAGTGAGGCATCTGGAAACTGTTCCTTTAACAGAGGTAATCAATACATTGACATGAATGACCATCTCAAGAGTCTTGTCAATAACCTGGTTCTGCTGCTGTCTGAATTGCAAACATGCTCTCCATAGCATTTCTGCCCAGGTTCCCTGCCCTGCCCATCACTCCGATATAGCAGGGAATCTGTAACATGGGTATCAGCCCGTGGTATTGGGGAAAGAGCACTGGGGGGCGGGTAGGGGTTAGGGGCCCTAGAGCCCACCCAGTCCTAGCTATGCCACTTAACCAGCAGTGTGACCTGGGCAAGTTCCCTCTCTGTGTCACTGGAGCGCATTGTTTCTAGCATCCCCATTAAGTATTTGCTGCAAGCAATTTGTTACAGAAAGAAGAAGGCATAGTTTGAGAACGCCAAGCTGAGGAAATGACATGGGAAATTACTCTCTTAAGGGGAAGAGGGCCCAAAAACGGTCTGTGGTATTCAAAGTGATCAAGGTGACTGAGGCTCCCTAAAGAGAGGGACTGGGGTGCAAACGAGGAGCAATTAAACCAGCAGAGAAATCCCACCTGGGTGGCTTAGGTTTGCATCAGGAATGAGATCATAATGCCCCAGGAAAAGCATCATGAGAATATGGCTTTTTGAAGATAACAGACCTGATCACTAATGGGTGTGTGTGTGTGTGTATATGTGTGTGTGCATGCATGTGTGCATGTGTGTGTGTGTGTGTGTGTGTGTGTGTGTGTGTACACATCTCCCCAACCACATCTAAGTGCAGGCTTTTACTCCATGTCCAAGCTTAAACCATCCTTTTAAGGACCTTGTTTTTGCTTTCTAGCTGTCCTGTCTTCCAGGCTACCTTTAATTTCTTCCCCCCTTTCCTTCCTCCTTCTTCACTCTCTCTGTTCCTTCCTCTTTTCTCTCTCTATTCTCCTCTCCTCTCCATCCTCTCCCTCCCTCCTAAGCACACATGGGAAGCAGCATGACTATTAAAAAAGTATCATAAAATAGTATATAGACAAAAGACTCCTTTTCTCTCCTCCTGCCCTGCAGTTCTGTAGTTTCCCCTCTAGAAATAGTCACTACTACCATTTTCTTGCATAAACTTCAAAAGATATTCTCTGCACAGACCTGCACATAGACAACCTCACCAGCAGAGGTATCCTGCCTGGGTGGCTTAGGTTTACATCCTTGTTTTATACAAAGGTTGCACTTTGTTTTTCTAAGTTTTATTCATCATCAGTATAACTTATGCAGTGCACATGTACCCAGAAAGACATATAAATCGAATTTTATTGTGATAGGCACAAATAGAACAAAGTTATAAAAGTTATTTTTTAAACAAGGTACTATGCCTTATTAGGCAATTTAAAACTTAAAAAAATATATATTTGTGTTAATAAAAGATTTTTCCACCACCTTTACCATTGAATCAGTTGTGTGTTTCCTCTGGTACTGGGGTTTCCTTAACATTGAGCACTCCTCTATGTGAACTGTTCTCATGATAAAAAAATAATAAAAATAATAATAATACATGATGACTTTTTAAACAATGAGCATTTTATAGTTTTCTGTAATGAGCCAAGAGAGCCCATCAGTAGTCAAACCCCAGCAGGATAGTGGTGCCCCAGAAAAGTGCATTGCAAGTGACCTAAATGAGAGAGGATCAGGTTTAGACTGTATTACGTAACTGCCAGCAAGAGATTCACAAGTAGTGACTGACTGGCTGCCAGCCAGATGTTCAATCAACACACTGCCTTAAGCAGGGTGAGAAATTCGAAAAGGTAAGGTGCTTACACCTTTGGAAAGACAAACGTTGAATCAATTGGATGGAAATCATTAAACGGATTGGAATTACATGCTGAAATTATGCATAATTGTTCCAGACTTTCAGTGTAATTGGAATGCAGAGAAGGCAGGCAGGGGAGGGTGGTGTGACCAGATGATTCAGACAGGGTTGCTGGAGGCACTAGAAATTGAGTAGGGCCTCAAACGGTGGTGAGTAACTCATGCAGGACCAAGGAGGAGGAGTGCTGTGTCAGTTACTAGCGCCGCCATACCAAAGTCTCATGAACTGTGTTGGCAGCACCCTTAGCATTCCTTGGCTTGTAGCTGTACCACCCGGACCTCTGCATCTGTCATCATGTGACCGTCTTCTCTCTCTCTGTGTCTCTGTGTCTTCGCATGGCAGTCCCCTCTCTTATAAAGACACCAGTCACATAGAATTAAAGGCTCACCCGACTTCGGCACGACCTTACCTTAATTAATTACCTCTGCAGTGACCCTCTTTCCAGATAAGGCCACAGTCTGAGGCGCTGGGGGTCAGGACTTCAACATATCTTTCAGGAGGACACAATTCAATCCATAACAAGCGACAAGGATTTTCCACGCGGCTTCACTTCCGGTCTCCCTCAGCCCCTTCTGCCAGCCAGGCAAAGTCGCCATGCACAGAACTCAGTCTCCCCTTCTCCGAGGCCCTCACCTTCCCTTCAGCACTCCATTTGCTCAGTCTCCCTTGGAATGTTTCAACACCCAGATCTTCTACTCCTACAGAATAACAAACTCTGGGGTGCTCTTGTCTGAACCCAGTTTCCCTCCCTTCTGCTCTGCTTTCTCCTTTCTCCTTCTCCTAGTCCTGGTCCCTCGGTTCCTTTTCCTAGTCTGCTCCGCACCTCCTGGCTTCTCGTTCCTCTTTACCACGCTGGTCCCCACTAATTCACCTCCTGATCCTGTCAATGTCCCTGCACTCCTGACAGCCCATGTGCCCGTCTTGCTTGAGGATTGCCTCTTCTAGCCGCGGATCTGTATCAGAGGAGAAAACTGGAAAAAAGCACACGCCTATGCCTATGTGCTTCTCTAAAAGAATTATGATTACAGTCTCAGCTGTGCCTTAGCATGTGTAGTCTCCTTCCTATTAGATTCTATTTCCCATTTCCTATATCAACTTCCCAAATTTTCCCACTCTTCTCAAGTTCAAACCTTGTCCCCATTTCTTGCCCTCCCTTTGGAAGTGACATTGTTCTCTGTTACATGGAGTAAATAGAGTCCATCAAATATAAACAGGTAATCTCTCTCTACAGCTCAAAATGCACACCAAGCTTTACTCCTATGTCCCTTTCTCCTCTGTAGCTTCACAGTATTCTTCATAAAGAGAAGGGAATTGATGTTTATTAAATCCCTCCCAAGTGCAAGGCTTACACTAGGTGTTTTCATATATTATCTCATATTTTCACTGTGACATTTAATTGTCCTAATTTTGCTTGTTTACCTTTCTATCTGACACTCCAACTACAAGCTTCTTGGGAAAATCTCTTGGACATCTTCATTTATCATGGATTATTTCATGTAATCCTCTAGAACTTTACAAAATAAGTAGAGAACTATAATCATTGCTAAGTTCAGGCGAGAAAACAGAAGCTCACTGAGGTTAAGACACTTCGCCGACCTTACACTACCTAGAAGTAGCAGAGGCGGGATGCAGGCCCAAGTCCGCCTCTCGGCAAAGCCCGTGCACTAACCGCCACATTACACGAAACAAACGAGGGGCACATCCCTAACCAAGGCCAAAACAGGAGAGAAAATGGGGCCTGCTCCTACCCACTCCATCAGCGACCTCCTTCCTCTTGAACCAGGAACCACTCTGATGGTCTGGAGTAAAGAACATCTAAGAATGATTCAGGCTCAGGAGGACATTCTTTCATTAATTTGTTCAGCAACTACTTAACAAGTGCCCTATATGTGTCAAACCTCGTGCAAGAATCCATGGACACAACTGTGAGCACAATGGACCTGGTCTGAGCTTTGACCCCCTCTTCAATCCCCACAGTCCTACAAGCTAAGAACCCTCTCCAGGAAACGCTCAACATGCAGACAGAAGGTGGCCTCCCAAGCCCCACGCACAGTCTGTTCACAGCCCTACCATTTAGTTCAGGACATTTGGGGCCCACGGAAGGGATACGCATCCTCCTTCAGGGAGGCCTGGGAAAATGATGAAAATGGCAGGTTGGGCTTCAGTTTCCTCTTCCCTTCTTTAGAGGGAAAATGTTAAGCAGGGCTACTTCCTATCACCGAATTTAGGGATCACAGCTAGAGTTCCAAACTGCTCCTGAGGTCCCTAACTCAGAATCCCGCCCCAGCCCTAAACACAACCACTCACCTGTTCCCGCTGTCAGGTATATGAAGTGTGTTTATTTCCCAACAGACTTCTGCAGGTACAGGGCTCCTCAACCTCAGTGATTGATAGTGGATGGGACAACTATTTGCTTTGTAGGGCTGCCCTGTACATTGTAGGGCATTTAGCAGTGGCCATAGTCTCTACCTGCTACATCCCAGTAGCAACAACAGCACCATCCCAGTTGCTAAATATTCCCTGGTGGGAATAAGCTCCCTATTAAAAACCATTGCTTTACTGCACCGGAAATTACTTGCACGATCTCCAAAGTACTAACTGGGGATCCACATCACCTGAGTGCCACCGAAAAGCCGCTCTGAGGAGGAGACCCCAGTGGAACCAGGAATCTGCCTCAGAAGATGATTGCAGAAGTGGCCGCTGCAGCCGGCATCCACAGGCTTGGCTCTAACACACCCAAGCTCACCTAGAGAATGTTTAACCGTTAAAGTGTGCCCAGAGTCCTAGGACATTTGTAGCAGGGCCCATGACAGGATAAGTTATGGGTTAATCCTTCCTGAGCTCTGATCTGAATGGCTCAGACATAGACTTTATTCCCTAATCATTTCCTACCAGCTACCTGCCTGTCATCACTTCCTGAAATGCTTTTATTAGAGTATTGTCTCTCTTTTTCTCATGCTGTCTCCTTTAAAACGTGAAGCGCCCCAGGAAAGCACAGTAAATCACTGACATTTTATCTTGAATTAGCTGACAAATCCTTTGACCTCAAGGTCCTATAGAAATTAGACACATGTCAGCCAGTTTTCTCTTTCTCCCAGATCTTTTCAATAGGTAGCTATACAGCCATATCTTCTACCTTCCAGGATGAAACTGGCTGACTGTGAGTGTGTCAATTTGAGGAGAGTTTTTCTAATCCTATTATGCAACCCAACAAACCCCAGAATATCGTAAGCAGGGTACTGCATGAGAGAGGCCTCCCAGTGGGAGGATCATCTGTGAGCACAAGGACCTCACATGAAGGAATAAATAAAAGCTTATGCAGCAAAGCAGAAGACAGAGGAAGGGGAATGGAGACTCTTGCCAATTTGACCTTTTCTGTCTGCTCACAACGAAGGCTGATGGAGACTGTGATCTGCTAAAATGATTTATTGAAGGAAAATTATTCAATAAGTAGTTATTGAAAATTGACTTTGTGCCAGATCTCATAGGACCAATTTGAATTGCATCCCCCCATAGGCCTTGTTCTAAAGCAGAACTGGACCCAACAGCTCTCCAGGGAGTGTTGGACCATATGCCATTGGGAGCATGTTGCCAAGAAAGGGAGTTATATAGCCCACCCCAAACCAGTTCAGTTCTAACCAATTATAATACATGGACTTGGAGCTGAGATAAATGGAATGCAGAAAGGCCAAAGGGACCCTTACCCCATTGCTTGCCCCCTAGAATTTCTGACCATAAGTGGACAGCAGAGAAGTTCTAGGAAACACTTGGGCCTTCGAGCTTTTCTTCAGCAGATCCAGAGGCCCAGGCTGATGACATACACTTGTGCCAATCCAGCCCTGGAAGCCAAACCATCATGGCAGCTGAAGTCCACCACTCATGGGTCTCAAGGACAAGGAAATTAACCAGAATTAACATTCCACTCTCTGTAACAGTTTCCCTTTCCTACATGACTACAGATGCCTAGAAAGTGGCTTTGCCATTGGCATAGCCACGTTCCAGTGTTTCTCAAAGTATGGTACCTCAACCACCTGCATCAAAATCACCCATGAAGTGTGTTTAAAATGCATGTAAAAAAAAAAAAAAGGTAGCCCTAATAAATCTAATAAATCAGGAGCCCTAGACCTAATAAATCAGAAGCCCTGCAAGGATAAGAACCAAGTATCAGATTTTTTTTAATCACACTTGTAGGTGATTCTTAAGCACACAAATTTGGGAATCATTGGCAAGATGAAAAGAGCACAGACTTAGAAGCCACACTGACTTAGGTTCAAAGCCCAGTGCTGCTACCTCTAGGCTATGTGAACCTAGGCAAGTTATTTAGCCTCTTATAACAAGATTCCCTTTTAACAGTTCTAAACTGTTATAAGAATCAATACAATAACATATAAAAAAGGTCCCATCCATTGTATGTGCTTACATATCATATGTGTCATCAATATAGGCTGCTATTATCATCACCATAGTTTTATGAAATTTAGCCAAATGATGAAATGTAAAACCTACAGTTGATCCCTGGACCTGCCAAATCATTTTGGAACCTTCTAGTCACACCCTAGCTGCAGATTACAAAAGCCAAAACTGGGAGGCCCACATTAGCCAGAATCATTGTTACCCTCCCCTGGAACCTCCGAGGCAGGCGCTTCCCAGCCCTGAGGACCTAACGGAACTACTAATCCACCAGAACTCAAGGAAGGAAGGCAAGAAGATTGCTAGGGAGAACGATCTGCTAACCCATTCACTCCTTTTTAAATCCTCAAGCACCAGGACTTCTAAAGGCTCTCATCTCAGCAGCACACATGTATCACACAGAAGCAGCCTTGCCCGCAGCTCCGCTGTGCTAGGCCTGGCACCCACAATGCAACTGACAGGTGCGGTGTGATAAGCAAGCTATTTTCTGAGTCTGCACAAGGAATGTTTCATACTCCAGAGCTCATACAAATGGAAGAGGCTGCTAAACAGCAGTGTCGGAGGGTTCTGCTTAAGAGCATTATGCGTTTTGCAAGGAAATTATTTTTAAAAGCTTTTCCACTGACAGTTTCTTCAAAGAGAGACAATTGTTCCTTTTGGAAGTTCCATGTTCTAACACCGATAAGCAGCTTAGACCTGCTTATGGGGTGACTAAGTGCTCCTTGACAGTCTTATGTCTGCCCTGAATTATTCCAAGCGCTAACTCTCAGAGAAATCAAGTCCCCAGCCCAGGTGTTAGGCAGGAGCTCTCCTGATCCCCAAGTTCTGACCTGAAAGAACAAGATGCCCTTTTTAAAGGAAGGTTGTTCCAGTTAGATACCCCAGAGATTAATCTTCCTTGTTTTATGGCCCTCTTGCCCATCACGGTCTGAACTCATGGGCCTACAAGTGTGAAGGTCCTACTGTAGACTAAATGTGTGGGTTCCCTCAAAATTCACATGTTGAAACTTAATCACCAATGTGATGGTATTTGGGAGGTCATGAGGTCATGAGGGTGGAGTCCTCATGAATGGGATTAGTGTCCTTATAAAAGAAGTCCCAGAGAGTTCTCTCACCCCTCCCACCCTGTGAGGAACAAGACAAGACTGACATTTATGAACCAGAAAATGACCTCACCAGACCTCACCAAATCTGAAGGCACCTTGATCTTGGATTTCCCAGCCTCCAGAAGTGTGAGAAATAAAGCTCTGTTGTTTATAAGCTACTCTAGTCTATGCTTTTGTGTGATAACTGCCCAAACTAAGACAGGTCCTATAAGTCCACCCCGCTAGGATTTTAAAGACAAGTTAAGGACTTATTGAAATATCTCAGGACTTCACAAGGAATTTCACCTGTGTTTTTGATTTTTGGTTCTTAATTTGGGTGGTAAATATATAGATATCCATTTTTGAATCCATTATAAGTTTTTATGCCTGAAATATTACATTAAAAATAATGTTTCCAGATATGTAATCAATATGCCCAAGAAAAGGTCTCGTCAATAGTCACTAATCAATCTGGGTATCACCCGCCCTGTGACATGTGTTCCTCCTGCTTCCTCTCCTTTGATCATTCTAGTACTTGGTTACTATAAACCCATATCAGATGACATCATTTGAGAACAAAGACCTTTACACTTCCAGTATATTGAACAAGTTTGGATAACTGGTCAGTGTTATTTGTTGCATATTTTGTTCTTTAAGGTTTCTCCTCCTCTAAAGTAAGGTTGCCCTTAGAGAGCCAGTTTTTTCCCCTCTCTCTTCTCCCCAAACAGGTCCACACTGCATGATGACTGAGGCCATTCCAGTGCACATGTACTTATATAACAGTGTGATGAAATCTCAAATTTTATAAAATGAATTTTATAAATTATATACATATACACTCCTTAATTAAGTCAACTTAGCATGAGTTTGAAGCATAACAAGTTTTCCAAAGCTCATTCTGTTCTCCTGCCTCTCCAATTACCCCTCCAGTTCTTTCTCCAGCCTAGACCCTTCAGTTATTTTTTGTTCTTTCAAGGTCACCCCACTGCCATCTTCCATTTCAAAAAGAATTCAGATGGTGATCAGAGAAATGTCCTTCCTCCTGTTCATCGCTTACAGCCACCCCCAAGCTTCTCTGAACATAGAGTTTCACCCTAAATTCATCCTAAATTCATTCTAAATTCTCCTCATCTCTCTTTTTCTCTCCTCCCCGTTTCTTAGCTCATGGATTCTTAGAAAGTCCAGTTCCCTCACAGTGTCCCAGAGTCACCATCCTGATTTCCCCACTCTAAGCACTTCCTACTCCTACATGTTCTCTCAACCAGAACCAAACCTCTGGAATCTCACATCGGGTCACTCTTCCTCCCTGTACTTTGCTTCATCCACCTGTAAGTACAAATGAGCTGAGCTAGGATTCTGCAGGCAAGAGCCTCTCCTGGCCTTTGGAGGTATTCCTGCAAATGGAGCCATGACGTTCCCACTGGCCCCTCAAACCAAGTGCAGTCAGTGATGTTCTTGAAAATCCATAGGGGCAATGTTCTTTCCTCTGACTTATGCTTTGTTTAAAATTGGGGGGTGGGGGGGGAGAATGGTCACAGCAGTCTTGCTGGATCCCCATGATGCTATCAACTTCTGCCATTCGTTTTGTACACAGTGAGGGTCCCTGAGCCCACAGGTGTCATGAGGGTAGCTGGGTAAGAATGGCTTGAATAAGCAGCCCATCATAACCAACCACTGTTCCTCTCTGACCCAAAGGACTTGTTGCAGGATCTGGCTTACTCTCAAGAACAATTTATTTCTTTACAGTAAACTTTAGGGACACCTTTTTTCCTTTCTGCCATCTTGCTTACCCAATGCCCTTACTTCTCCACACACCCATTCTTCTCCTACATTCAACTGAAGGGTCTGTGTGTAGCAACCACAATTGTGGACAAATTTTATGTTGTCATGTTTATACAGGAGGCTACTCGGTGAATGTAAACAGGTACTTGGAACTAGGTGATGTCTCCTAATTCCGTACCTCGTATATTCCTGGACCAAGCTGAGGTACTCTGTTATAACATTGATTTTACTGAGAGGTGATTATATATCCTATCACCTCTCAATTATCTCTCAAGTCCCAGGACTCCAGCCAAAGTAGATGTGTCCTCCAAAGCAAAAGTCACCTAAGTAAATAGTTTTTCTGCTACAGTGTGGATTAAAATCAACTTCAGAAAATAACACCCTTAATCATCTAACTTAGTTGACCCTAGACTGGAAAGTGTTCTTCAAAGACTAGGAATCAGAACAAACTATTTTTCAGGAGATAAATTCAATGGTAGCTTTTCCCAGTTTTCAGCCAGAGTGTCTCATGTTTGATTGTTTTTCATCCCAAGGAGAAAAAGCAATCTCAGTAAGGGCTTAACTCAACTGCTTTGCAACCTCCTCCTCCAACATGCTTGGGAAGAATCAGTGAACATCTCTAGGCCAGATGCCCAATACTAATACTGACTCCCTGAGGGAACATGTCTAGCTCTCTGATCAATAACCATTGTTTCCTTTCCTAAGAACTTTGTCACAATCAGATTGATCTTTCATTAGGGTTACCCAGGCTTAAGAACCAGAGTCAAATCCCAACAAAAAAAAGTTCAGTATCTGAACAAAAAATAATCGTAACTGATAAACTCTTAAAATAATTAAACAAATTTGTGTCCAGTATATAAGAAACGATAGACTTATTTCTTCATTACTAAATCAATGTAGCAACATTAAATGGTGAATATTCACCACCTTAAATGGGGTGATGGCATGCCAGCTCTCGAGTTTTTTCCTAGGACTGTTTCCAGATCTAGCTCATACAGCTCTCCCCTGCCCAAGACCACGCCTGCCCTTCTCTGCTACTCTCTTCCCACACCTGGATTCATATATCCTTTGGGAAGGGGGAGCTCATAAAAAGTACAATATAAGATCTTGACCCCTGGATCTAAATTGATGGTCTGGGCAGAGGCTGGGACAGGAGCCACAGGAGTCACAGAAATATTTTTGCCAAAAGAGGCCCAGCGCCTGTCTCCCTCCCAGGTTCCAGACCACTGTCTTACAGGCTCCTTCTGCCCTGTACCTGGGCTCACACACCCTTTGGGAAAGGAGAGCTCCTGAAAAGCCCCTTGCACTTTCATTACTAATTGGATTAAAAACTGTTTTGTAACTGCTTTAAAAAAAACTGAACATTAAATGAATATTAATATATTAATGGTGAGTGTAATATTCATTGATTAAAGTCATGAATTTACCAAAAGTTTTACCTGAGAAATTGGGCATTAGAGTTGTTTATGATGTGAAAGGAAACAAAGGCTCAGACTACCAGTGACTTTTAGTAATTAGTATTTGGGTGGCAGGAGAGGTTAGAGGAAGGGGGCTGATGTCTTAGGCTCAGTGCTTAGAAATTGACTCTAAAATGAAGATTATTAAGTGCTCCCCCCAAAGAAAAAAATCAGTAAGAAGGCAGACTAGGACACTTATCTACTAAACATAGTTTCAAATGTAAATATATGTGTACACACACACACACACACACACACACACACACACACACGTATTCTGGTCAAGATGGTGGAATAGGTAAACACTGTGCTTGTCTCCTCTCACAACCACATCAAAATTACAACTAAACTCAGAACTGCCATCATTAGGAGTCATCTGAAGTCCAGCTGAACAGAAGTCCTACAACTGGGAACAAAGAGAAGAGGCCACCTTGAGACCGGTAGGAGGGGCAGAGATGCTAAATGGGCTGGTCTCACACTCACATGTAGCAGTTGAGAATTGAGAGAAATATATTGGCTGCAAAGGTCCCCCTGCAAGAGCGAGGGGTCCCAGGCCCACCCTGGGTTCCCCAACCCAGGGTTCCAGGAAGAGAAGTTCCCACAACTTCTGGCTGTAAAAACCAGTATAGATTGTGGCTGAGTGAGACAGAGGGCTTCTGCCATCCAGACATTCCACTTAAGGGGCCCATGCACAGATTTACTTGCTGACGAACTTACTTTCTGATTCCATCACTGGGGCAATAGCCTAGGAGGCACCAGGGACATATGGGGAGGAACTGAATTGTCTGGCTTCAGGGCAAGGGCTATTGCACTAGACTAAGATTGTGCAGTCATAACTAAAAAGAATATTAAACACTATAATTCCCAAATCAGGAGGGTTCTTGATCAAGTCTCAAAGGGAACTGACAAGACAATTCTTCCCTCTGACTTAAAGTAAATTTTACTGCCAGATGTGAGAGCCTCATGAAATAAGGAAAAAGGCAATGAATTGGGTTCATATGTTTCATACTCATAGTAGTAAAGTAAAATTCAGTGGTATTCAATAACTAGTTAAGCTTGGGTATGATTCTAAGATTAATTCCCAACCACTATTGGGTTAAGTAGACAATATGAAATTAAAGTGGCAACAGGAATTATATTTCACTC
This sequence comes from Eidolon dupreanum, assembly GCA_028627145.1. Taxonomy (NCBI): domain Eukaryota; kingdom Metazoa; phylum Chordata; class Mammalia; order Chiroptera; family Pteropodidae; genus Eidolon; species Eidolon dupreanum. Next base: position 74,189,226 of record CM053504.1, on the reverse strand, counting down.
TGAATTTTCATTATTTTTTCAAGCTCAACTAAAGAAAATCAAAAGTATAACACTCCAAGCAGCATCTGGGAAAATAAGATTTAAAACACACACACACATACACACACACACACACACACACACAATATCCCTTACACATAAACACCAGAGCAGGTTCATCCAATCAAAAAGTAGTTCGGAATGTCAACAGGTAAACACATTTAATTATTCCACTCACTGGCGCTAAGAGAGTCTTCCCTTCATTATGGCTATGCATGTAAAAGCAATGAAAATGCCAAAGTTCGAGAAGTATTTTAAGCCAACATACATGCTCCAAAACCCCCCAGAAAGATTAGGGGTCATTATTAAAATGGAAATATAAGATAGGGTATGGTTTTTCCAGAGCAATCACTACACTGTTTATTCCTTTCATTTCCTAGTCTCTTTCATCATAATTGCTGTTCCTTGCCTTTGTTGGTGCCTAGTGAAAAACTCCAAAGGATCCAGAAGTTTTTTCCTGCAGATTTTGCAAGTTTGAGCCATGAGTTTCTCAAATAATTGTATCTGTTATAAAAGCAGACACAGCCATCTTAACTTCCTGGAGGTTGTCTGAAAAAGTTCCAGGCACATATAAATGATGAAAGAAAACTGCTTTGCAAGGAAGATGTATAGGCTGGATTTTGACAAGTCAAACTGACATGAGTTCCTCCTGGAGCTCTACCCCTTATCGTGTAACCCCAGCCAAGTGACAGCATCACTGAGTTTCAGTTTCCTTCTCCATAAAAATATTGTCGTTAGGATTAAATAATGATCTAAGTAAAATAATTATCTGAATCTGGCACATAGTTAACTCTTAATAAAGGTTCCTATAAGAGAATGAGAGAAGTAATTAGTCAAAGAGTAGAAAAATGGAGGGAAAAGTGGGGAAGGAGAGAAAACAGATACAAACTAGAGAAGCCAGAGGAAGCTGAGGGGAAAGAGAAGTAGCAGGAGTGGGGATTGGGGGTGGGGGGGTGTAAAACAAGACCGCTCCACCCAAAAGTTTTAGAAATCAATTGAACATGCATATAATGTATGGCCAGCTCATCAGGAATGCTTTGGTACCAGGATTTTAAAAATTATCCTTTCCTTTGTCAGTGGTTCAATAAACTGACAATAAGTTTTATGAGTTTTGCCCTCCTCTGATCTTATGGTCCTTCAAAAATATTAGAGAATTGTTATTTAATGGGATAGATGAAAATCAGTAGATATTTAGGACTTTAGGTTTTAAAAGTATTAGATACCCGTTTAATCAATCAACAAACAGCCAGGTATTTATTTCACTTTCGTGGATGTTGTACCCATTGGACATTGCTCCTTAAGGGAAATTTTTGTCTCTGTGTCCCCAGTACCTGGCATCCAGGAACTCTCAATAAAGATTTCTTGAAATGAATCAGGCCATCATTCCATGAGGCTCAGTACTGAACAAGAAAAGTTTTAAAATAGGTCTCCATCCTCCAAGAATCAGCACTCTAGAGTTGGAAAGGGCAAGATCAGTGTACACAGGATTGATCTGGAAAGACTGCAGATTTTCTTAGTGAAGACTGCCTGCAGAAGAATCCTGGAGGCATAGATGGGACCCAGAGAGTCTTAGTGGCAAGTGCAATTACCTCCTAATGCTACTCTCAGAAGTGAGGCTCTCAAATGAAGCAGATGTGTAAGGAAGCTTGGGAAACACTGGCCTAGAGAATCACAGGATGAGCCAAATAAACCTATGAGGCTTTCTTGTCCAACCATTACATTTTTCAGATGAGGATATTAAAATTTAGAAAGACAAAATAATTTCCCCAGAGGCACACAGCAAGTTTAGACCTCAGGACCCTGATTTTGAGTCTGCAATGTACTATTCTATGGAATCTGTTAAGAAAACTCCAATGATTGACTAAATATCTGCAACCCAGGCCCCTCCAACCAATAATCTGATAACTCCACATTCATTGCTGTATTTCCAAAATACCTTCTTTCCCTTGGCAATGGCATCTGCACTTTCAGTCCACCTATAGGGACAAAGTTAATTACACTGCCACACTGATCATTTCAGCAACAAGAAATAAAACAGAAAATGAGTATGGCTTCTTACTTTATAAAAAGAGTGTCTTCATGTTTTGTGTTTTTGTTTTGTTTTGTTTTGTTTTGTTTTGTTTTGTTTTGTTTTGTTTTGTTAGATCCCTCACATATCCAAATAGCAGCCCCCTAACATCCCATCCCAGCTTCCCCGCCTTCCTCTCCCTAAACTACTCATGCACTTGTATCCTTCAGTCTTTATTCCAGCTCCTTCCTTGGCCTATAGTAATCTTTCCTAATTCCTACCTCATCCCTTTCTTCACCTACTCAACAACCAGTTTCATTTAAAAGATTCCTCTCATGAAAGCTTTTCAGATTACTCAAAATCCTAACAAATGGTATTTTCTCTGAGCCCCCAGAGCTCAGATGTGCAGCCTCTGTCTCTATTTCAGGTCTCAGGTCCTTAAACTTAGATTTTGTTCCAATCACCTTCTAGATTGCAAATCTCCAGGAAGCAGATATAAATATATCCTTCTTTTAGTGTTTCACTAAACATCACAGAATAGATATCAAGTACATGCTTGTTAGAGAGATAAGTGAAATATCTTTCTCTATTTGAATATTTTAAAAATATTTAGTATGTCTGAGGAACTATGTAAATTATAATATTTTAATAATTTTATTAGCAAAGGAATAGCTATAGGGTGATAACAGAATCTAACTCAAAAATAAGTTCATTATTACTTTAGGAAATAACAGGTGAATTTTTTTTTTTTTTAAGTAAGAAAATAAATTTTCGAGAGAGGTTAACTAGGCCAACAGAGCAGCTGGAATTTGAGATTCTCAGGCTAAGTGTTCATGAGACCCTGCGGTGAAGAAGAAGGCTGGATGACCACTCAACAGCACCAGACAGCTCTACGATTATAGATCCACAGCACTAGCGAAGAAGGGATAGAGGCTGGGAGACAGCTCTGGGAATTTTTGTTTTAGGTCGGTGCTTTGAGAATACTTTTATTCAACATTTTGAATCTCCACTTATTTCCAAATAAGATTTAAAAATGCTAGAAGTAATATCACTAGGGAGTAGAGTACATAATAGAACAATAATACTACCTTTTCAAGTTCATGTCTTCATATCGAAGAATGAAGAAAAATGCACAATGGGTACTTTCCACAGAAACAACTTTTGAGAACACATGGGTATTAGAAGAAAAGCAACAGCATCCAAAATGATCTCAAACTCCTATGCTCACTACAAATAATCAGCTATAAACATTCCACCAGAAGTACAGTCATCAATGTCTGTAAGGGACATTTGGGGGGAAGCTAATCACAAATGGCCTCTCTGAAAGCTCAGGTGATCACAAATCATTCATTTAATAAATATTTATTAAGCATCAAATGAGTGTAAGGCACAAAAATGTGAATTTCTAAAAAAAATTATCCTTAAAGGGCTTCTAGCCTATAAAGGAAAGAAAACATTCTCACGCATACTGAAACCAAAGGACAAACTAGTCCAGAGTCTCGTGCTGCCTGCCCCACTTGGTCAAAAATCAACACAGGAGTTGGGCTAAATAGAATAAGCTTTTATTGGAGAATTGCAATTCCCAGAAACATAGGCAAGCTAGCGCTCAGAGACACAGTCTCCACCCCTACCCCTGTATCTCAGCAGTCATGGAAACTAAGGGAGTTGAGGTCATCAGTACTACTGATTGGAAACCTAAGAGGGGGTGACCAAAGCCATCTATCTTGTGTTCTCGGCCTTGATGTGTTTCTCCAGCCACCTGGAAGAGAGGCAAGAGGAGCAAAAGAAATAGCAAGGAAGGGATGAGGTAATTAATCACTGTGTCCAGGTGTCCACTCCTGGTATCAGCTGTGACGCCATCTCGTCTGATCTCGCGGCCTTGTTCTTGGCTGGTGGGGTTGTAGCTCTGCTTTGATAAGCCCGGAGGAGAACACATCTGAAGCCAAGATATTATCTTTAGTCTAAAGTCCAACTGACATCTATTTGTCCTCAGGATTACAAACCTGAGGCTGAGTTAATTATGTTCCAAAGCTTGATGATTTAAAGAGTGGGAATAAGGAGAACAAGATTGCCAGATGGGGGTGGGGGTAAGCAAATAAGTTAAGTCATTAAGTCTTTATCTGGGTAACAGTAACTTGAGTCCAAGGGAAAGAAGAAGGAAAAAATCTATATTACAGAAATTAAACTTAAGTGCAGTTATAAGCCACAGGGTAAGAAGAAGTGAGGCTCATAATACGGGAGGCCTTGTATCATGCCCTAAGTACTATATTACAACTCAACAACTCCTGATTAAGCATATACTATGTCTTAGAATTACCCTAATATTAAAGTTAGATACATAAAAGAAGTTAATCTCTGTCTCCAAAGAATTATAATCTAGGTAGGGAGATAAGAAATGTATATGAAACAATTTACAAACCACATAAATCATTTAGAAGCAAGTATTTTAATCTGGTAGTACAGCAAATAAATGCTCCCTGAATTGGAGAATGAAGACTACTCTATTGGGTAAGAAGTCTGTTCATGATTAATAAAAGCCACATTTCAAGACAAGGTGAGGGAGGAATTTTTTACATGTCTAGAATCCTGTTCCAGAACTGTATCCTCAAAACATGTCTGTCACCTGTTGGCATGTGGCATTATACCAACCCTGTACAAAACCAACTTGATCCACTTAACCCTTGAGGCGAGCTCTAACACCTCAGAAATGACCGCAAGCCAGGAGGCAGATCAAGCCTCTCTCCTCCCAGGTGAGGCTCCTTTGCTCCAGGAACCCAGGATCACAAGGACACAACGATCAAGACAGAGCAGAGGAAAATGGAAAATGGAAACAGTGGTACAGAAGATGCTGAAATCATTAGCAGCCCCGTCCACGGCATGCTTAGAAGTAACTCGGTAAAGCTTTTTTCCCCCCAACATTTCTTAGTGATTCTACACAGCTTTGAAAATGAAATCTTTCTGTCTCATTTTTCACAATTTCACAATAAAGAGAAAAGAAACTTTCAACTCTTTTGCAAACTGGAAAAAGGCTCTTTCTAGTCAACAATAACTTAGAGGCAGCTAATTAGGTTTTCTTTCTTTCTCTGTGCTCCCAGAAGCCATCCATTTTCTACCAGGCAGGGTCTAGCTAGGAAAATTTTCTCCCAATTTATGGTTTTTCAGACAACTAGGAGAGGGATGAAAATGGTTTAGTAATGGGAGTTGCCATAAAACTTATAATTACAGAACTTGCTACAGTGAACACCATAATGAAGTGTTTGTTTAAATCAAATATCTGTTGACTCTCTTTGAAGATGAATGATGTATTCTATATTCCATTTTCCCCAAATGTACTAAGAAAGCATTTCTGCACAGCAACAGTTATTCTGTCTTTCTCTGGCACACCAGCTGGGCTGGCTACAGCAAGTAACTTTCACTTCTCTCAGGAACCATGCTGATGCTGCGCGTAGCCCAACATCTAAGCCCGGCACTGGCCAGTGACATAATCAATGAATATACTGTCATAGACCTTCAAGGTGATATTTTATCTAACAGAGAAGCCGAGGGCTTGCCAAGGAACAAACTAATCTGGCCCTGCGTGACCTTGAGATAATCTAAACTTTCTCAGCCTTAGTTTCAACTCTATAAAGTCAAGGAGTTCGATTACTATATCTCTAAGGTTCTATGATTCTATGATTCTAAATCAGAAGGAAAACTAGGATCAGAATTAAGCTCATACTCAAGTCCTTAGACAAAGCTGGCTCCACACAGTTTATCTTCTAAAGAACCTGCACCAAAGTCCTTAATGGAGAATTTCAAGAAGGTGTCAGAAGGATTTCCTCTCAAAATCCCTCCTCTCTCCTCTCTACCCGCTATTCCGCATTTTAGTTAATGGCAGGAAATGTGCTCTGAAGCTTGAAGACACTTAGGAAAAGAATAAGAATCATTTTCCTTCTCCTTCCTATTGTTAGCCAACTTTTAATTGTCCCTACAGGACAAGGGGTGTTGAGAGGATTAATTGGTAAGTCTTTGTGAAGCGCTTTGCAGAGAAGAAATGCTATGCATAGTGCTAAGGAGCATTAACACTAGACCAATTTTCACACCAAAAAACGAAAGCCCTGGAATAAGAATACATTTCAAGATTTAAAGTAGCTGAAAGCAGTAAACAAAAGGGGGCAGGGGCAGAGCAGGGCGATTGTATCTTGCTTAGTTTGGAAAGCAGAGAAACACAACCAAGAAAGGACACCAATCAAAAAGATCCACGACAAAGCACTTGAAAGTGCATATGCTTAGAAAGAGAAAATGGGAAAGTAAGGCATAAAGTAGCTGAAGCCTACAGACTACAAACTAGGAAGGAGAGATACCTGGGAGGCCAGTTTTTTCATGGGGACCATGTGAAAGAACAGCTTTGTGTTCAATTCTCCAAAGCTTTCTATAAATCTCTCTTTCAAAGAGCAACCTGCTCCCACAGACCAGCGACACTGTAACCTGCAGTAAGAAAGGACATTTCTACACGGGATTACTCAAGCCTCAGGAAGAATACCACACTACCAGAAAAATATGAGCCCCATTAGACCAAGAAACTCAGGCTGCTCACTTCTACCAGGAGAAAATGACTTTTCTTCCCATCAAAGAGGTAAAGCTTGGACAAAGTAGAGAACTGATGCTTTTATCCTGCCCAGTCAAACCAAGAGAAACAAAATACCGGCTTTCTTCATGAAGATTTAGGAAAAACTGTGGGGCTAGCACTGTTCCTTAGGATGGAAAATACAGCCCCCCTTCTGCATCCCACAGCCTGTCAAACAACCTTACCACATACCACATGAGCTAAACTTCCGGTCAATGCTGCCCCTAGATGTGTGGAGGACTCAGTGTTGGAATCACCTATAAAGCAGCCTATTTATTTTTCCATGATACCTTCCAATTTTTATTTTTCAATATACACATATTACACATTTATAATTAGATGATGCATATATGTTTTTTGTTTCATACTGTAGCTTAAATTATGTCATAAACACTTTCCTTATGTTTCACAGTCTCTGTAATTATAGTACATAAGGCCTCCATGATGTTCATTAAGTACATCCCCACTGGAATGGTGATAGTGTGGTAAAGAGAACAATGCACTTGGGGCCTAAAGACCTGGATTTCCCATTTCCTCTCTCAAAGTACATATACATTTAAGTGCTTCGTTGTGGATCTTTTTGACTAATGTCTTATCTTTCTTGATTGGGTTTCCTTACCCTTCAAACTAAGAAAAAGTTTCCAAACTACCACTCATTCAATTATACAACCTTAAAGAAACCACACCATCTCTCTAAGCCTGTTCCCTCATTTATAAAATAAGGAGGAACAATAAAACCACCTACCCCAGAGTGTTGTTGTGAAGATAATATGTGTGAAAAGGCCTGTAAGCTGTAAATAAATATACCCTGTAGTTTAAAAAAAAAAATCAGTGTACTTTATGGCTTTCTCTTTCTTTCAAATGATTTCCTTCGTATTATTTCCCGAGGAGGATCACTGTGAAGCAACCCTAGTACCAATCCTAATTATCATCACTCGATTGGGAGGTCAAACACAATGACTAAACACAGAACTACACTTCTTATTCCACACACTAGTAGGATCACTCCCACTTCTCACTGCGTTAGTCTACATGCAAAACCTCACGGGGTCCCTCAACTTTCTACTTACCTGTCCGAACATATGTCTATTTTAATGACTCATAATAGATATATCTAAATTGCTTACATTGAAAACAAATGAATAAAGGTATGCTCAATCCATTACTCTGGCACTCTAAACAACTATATCCCAAACACAGAGATACGTGTGTATATGCACAAAATGCAAGTACACATGCATGTGCCTATTTACACATATATATGTATATACATAATATAGAATGGTTTGTTTTGAGGTGTGTCAAGCCTGACACTGGAGAGTTGGAGATGAAAAGAGGAATGTAAATAAAACATTTCTGTTTACTTTAGTCTTATTTGACCAGTACTTTTAGTATCTACTCAAAGTCATGGCATTAAAAAAAATATATGGGAAAACCAGCCTTTGCCATCCATGAATATATGGATGTGATGTGAATACACATACACTTGCTCTGACACATGTTCACCCACCGCGTCTGCAGAGCCTCGGAGCTGGAAGGGATGGGCACCTACAAGAGACAAAAGAAAGGGAACACTTCCAATGACAGGCTTGGAATCAGGTCCCTTAGGATGAAAATGAAGAAAAATGAGCTGTGCCAGCCAAGCCCAACTGTGGCCAGAACTATCCCTGCTAAATGCACCTCTTTCTACATCCTTCTCTCTTAGTACTGGCTCTTTGGGAAATGGTCAGTCTCCTCTGAAGGGCTGGGTAGCTAAGAGGGGAGGGGGATTATGTCCTCCCCCTGCAAGGATGGGTCAGTGGGGTTGGTGTGCCCCTAGTGGCTGGGTGTGTAATGATGGCTGCAATATATGGGCGTGCCATGTCCACAGAGGCATCAACCCAGGTGGACATCAGGAAGAACAGACATCTGAGGCCAGTGCCCCCTATGTGCTGGAGAACGTAAGAGACAGACGACACCCACATCCACAGCAAGACTGAGCTCAAGGATTCTCATCTAAATCACTGTGTCTCACACATGCACTAAATCGCAAGGACAGAGCACCACATGAGCTCAGGCCTATGAACAATTTTTTCAATCTGGGCCTTGTTTTTTTACCTAGATACATCATATTTTACTCATTCTGTGGAACTTAGTAGTAGTTTAGGGAGTCCTCCATATGAAGAGGAAGATGTATACATCAGACAAGATATACTGAATCTCAAGCTATTTGGGAAACTTTGGGCAATTTTTAAAAAATTCTCCTGACCCCTGGCTTCATTTATAAAAAGGGGCTAATTAAAACCTCCTTCCTCAAATGCTCAAATGCACAAAGTTCCCTCAAACAATCAGAGTTATGTTACCAAACACATTTTCTAAAACCAGCACTTAGAGCCTAAGAATGCAGAGCCTGTTTCATATTACCACTTAAAAGATCTGCATGCTCATACATATTAAGTAAATAGCAAAGTAACAGAATTTGGGCTTTCATTGTTCTTTCCAAGAAATCCCTAATTCAATTTAGTAGCATTGTGGACACAAGCAGTCATGCTCTGGTCTCAATTACAGAAAAACAACTCTAAAATGGAGAGGGACAATCTTCTGAAACCTGCTTGGGCTCCAGGATGCAACAGCCCAGAACATCATCTCACCATGTTTACAATAAAAAACAGAAACTATGAAGAAATTGTTCTAAATTTGTATTTTTCCAGAGAATGGCTGCTTCAAGAAGAGTTTTTATGACCAATTTTATATCCTATCTTGAGATGACTTCAGTTCAACAGAGAGATATCAAAATCCTTATCTCTCTATCTCCTTTCTCTTAATCCCAGACATGGATGAGTATGTATAAGGGGAGCTCTACAGATAAATGGAGAGTTAAATCTCTGATATCTACAGTCCTTCCTCACAGGTTAATGTTCTTAAACCATTTGCACATTATAGAAAACTCTTTTTCTATAAACTTTCTTCATAAAAGTTGATGTCAACCATTCTTCTTTCCCTTTCCTCCTTCCTCCTACTCTCTTCTCCTTTCTTCCCTCCATGAATTCTGACATGCTGACTGAAGCTGTGACAGCCTTTATGTGACCATGAGGAAAAAGCCCAGAAAATTGAGGAGACACATCCCTAACATGATAGAAACACTGACATAAAGTTGGCAGTTGCTACCTTTCAACTTGTTGTTATGTGAAAAATAAATCTTCATTTGCTTAAGTCCCTGTATTTGGGTGTTCTATTATATTTAATTGGATGAGATCCAAACTGATACATATACTTTTCTCTTACTCAAGATGCTTTGAGAGCAGATGATGTTCTTTACACCTCCATGGGAGAGGCTTCCACTCTTACACAGGCATCTCATTATACCAGGGCTCAGAGAAGGACAGTGGCCACCCTCAGTCTCTTTGGATCCTTACCATCAACAAACATGTGTGACATAGGGAACTGTTAACTCACCAGCTAATAATCTAAGAGTATTCATGTTAGATTAGAAAAAGCAGTCAAAACAGTATCAGGAGTCTACTAGGCATAGCATTCTTAGAGCAAAACATATATCATCAACTTAGAAAAGAGAAAAAGGCAAAGAAGAGAGAATGACGGAGTAACAAAAGTATCTATCGAACCTCTTTATCTTCATAATAAGTAGGCAGGATAGCTGCATACAATCATTGCTCTTTACAAAACTAATGGGAAAATTTCATATCAACAGAGAAAGCTCTCAAAGGTATATCTTCAAAATTGCTTTTGCTTATTTCTTTACTCCATGTGTGCCACTAGGACCATCAGCACTTCCTTCTACCTCTTCTCTCTTCCTTTCCTCCCCCTCCACTTCCTTTCCCATTCTGGGATACACAGAAAAACCTATCTTCTCAAATATTCCGACTTTTTTATATTCATCAATATAGAATCTTAGGGTCTTTAAATTGGGAAGAACTTCAGTGGTCTTCTAATCCAAACTTAAGAATCCTCCCTAAGCCCCTCTTGAAATGTGCTCACTCTGCCTTTACTTAAATAATTCCTTCCTACTGTTTTCATGGCAGACAAATTCCACTGTTTTACAGCATGTCTTCCTAGCAGAAGTTTCACTGAGTCAAAGTTTCAAGAAGCTGGTTTCTTATAACTGCCTCCAATCTCTTTTAACCACCACTATAATGACATGGAAAAAGCCTAATCCTGTGTTGCATGACAAGCTTTCACAGGACCTTTGAAAATCATTGCGTAAAGTCCCATTTCCCTTCATTCTATAGTTTGTCAATATACAGCTTAATATAATCCTAGGAATACAAGTATAGCATGATCAAAGCACAATTGAAGTACTTTGTGCAAGTTCATTCCATGTTTACACTTTTATCCAGGCAATGTCACTTATGTAAAATTTCAGAGTTGATTTGTCTGAAATAGGGGAATACATTTTTTCTACAGATTAAGTCTATTTTTACTTTACTCATCAATTAAAAACTGTTAAGAATACATGAGTCTATATATATGATAACATTTCATGGAACTATACACACAAATACAAATGAATGTAAAAACTGGTGAAATATAAGGTGTGTAGAGTGTACAAATGTCAATTTTCTGGTTTTAATATTGTACTGTAGTTATGTAGGATGTTTCTACTGGAAAAAAAAAAACCTAGGGGAAAAGGTACGAGAGCTCTCTATGCTCATTTTGCAAGTCTCTGTAAGTCTATAATTATCTCAAAATAAAATGTCTTTTTTTAAAAAAGTGTTGAGTAGTCCAGAAAGAACTTAAGACCATGCTGAGTTTCTTCGTATTTTTAGTACACCATTAACTGTACTAAAGATCACACTGCACTGTATCTTTGTTGTGGTGTCATTTACATGAATATCTGGTATCTAAGCCTTCCATCTGTCTTGGCATACTTGCACTTTTAGAAAAATACAAATCTTTGATTTATTTCTTTAAATTTTTCTTGTTAGTTTTAAACTCATTGTTCTGCCCTATGAAGATCTTCTCGAATCTTGATTTTATTATTCAGAGGATTAAATATCCCATCTCAACCTTTCTTTTTTTCTGAAAAAAAAATATGAGAATTATGTTTTCTATCTTTATCAAGGACAAGGGAATCCAGTTGACATGGGTCCATTAATCTGCACTCTTCATGTACATTCATTGAATAAACTAAAAAGGCACTTTGACGTATATCATCATCCAACTCTCATTCCTCATTTTGTCCACAAGGATAGCATGGCCAGTTTCATAAAATACATGGATAAAGTCCTTATAAAATTGTTTTGCTTCATTTCCCTAATCTACCAATCTTGAAACCCCATCTAGATTTTTAAAACTATGAGCTCAAGGCCATAAAAGAAAAGGACAATAAATTTGACTACATATTTTTTTTTAAATCAATGTGACAAAACAAAAAGCCATAAGTAAAATTAGAGGACAAGTCACAAATTGGAAAACTATTAGCAACATATGATGAACAAAGGACAATTTTCTTTAATTTTTAAACATCATTCAAATTAATAATAAAAAGTTAAGCAGCATAATAAAAATGAACAAAGGATATAAGGAAGAGTTCATAAAAAGAAAAATAAGAATGGCGAACAAACTTTTGAAGCAATGTTTAAACTTATTAATGAACAAATGCACATCGAAACACGAGAATATGGTTTTTCCCCTTTAGATTGGCAAATTTTTAATGCTAAAACCTAGTAGTCAAAAATGAGGAAGAACAAACATTTCCACGTCATGCTCATGAGAGTATAAAGTGACAGAATCATATCGGAGGATACGTGGCAATATTAAAATGCATGTACACTTCGATCGAGTAACTATAGGAATTTATCTATGGATATACTTGAAAGTACATATAAAACGTGTACAAATCATTTATTACATCATTATTAGCAATAGCAAAACAAACATAAATGATATCAACTGTTTTAAAATATCTATAGGACAGTAAAAGATAGGAAGACATGCTTATTTTTGCCTTTCCTCTTGAGCCCTGCTTTTCAAAACTCCAGCGCGTTGGCAGTTGCAGACTTCACAATGGCATTCTCCCCCAAGGTTTCCTACTATTTCTCTAAGCAGCAGCCTTCTCTTTGGTAAAAATTAAGTCAGCCCAGCAGTTCTCTCATTGCCTTCTCTCTCTTCTTAGAGCTAACATTGTGCTTAATGAGGACCAGTCAAGAACTGATTGTGGAGAGTTTGGGGAAAATGTCTGATTAACATGTTCCTCATTATGCCTGAGTGATGATTTTACGATTTGTTCTAGGAAAGAAAGTATCACTGTATCCTCTGATGCCCACATGAAGCCATCTGTAAAATGCCTCAAAAGGTGCCTCAAAACAAGGTCAGACTCTCCTATATTTAAGTATAGAGGAAGTTAGAAGAAAAATTATCAGTCAGCAGAAAGAGGGTGTGGACCCAGGACCTAAGACCTCAGCAGAGTGAACCTGAGCCTCTGGGACAGATCAATCTAAAGACATCTAGGTCTGCATTAAATCCCTATGGCTCCAGTAACGAATTACTAAAACCTAGAGGCTTAAACCAACACAAATTTATTGTTGTAATTCTGAAAATCAGGTGTCTAAATTCAAGGTGTCAGCAGGGCTGCATTCCTTCTGGAAACTTTGGTGGGGGTGGGGGAGTCCATTTTCCTGCTTTTTCTAACTTCTAGAGGCCTCCCACATTTCTTGACTCATAGCCCTTTCCTCACATCACTGTGACCCCTGTTTGCATCATGACATCTCCTTCTCTATCTTTGGCCCTCCTGCCTCCCTCTTATAAAGGATCTTTATGACTGTATTGGGCCCACCAAGATAAGCCAGGCCACTCTCCCCATCTCAAGATCCTTACTTAATTTAATCACATCTGCAAAGTCCCTTTTGCTATCTAAAGGACCATATTCACAGGGCAAGAGATTAGGATATGGACATTTTCGGAAGGCCATTATTTAATCTACCACAAAGCCCTAGAGTGAAATGCTATGGCTCAAGAGATATAAGTACCCACCTGTTAACCAGGGTAATAGGATCCTTACCATGATATTACCAGCTAGAAGAGACCATCAGAGAAGTTAAACAATATTCCTAATGTCACACAGCTAGATAATGCCAGACCTGAAACCACAGATTTCCTCACTGAAACAAATTGTTACATGTCACTTGCCCTTGCCTTATTGTCTTGGCATTTTAACATAGGCCAAGTGCATCAATAGTCTAAAGCAAGATGCTAGACCAGCCAGGCAGAACTTACAAAGAAACTGAAGAAAGATCAGGTCTGCCACAATCCGGCACCAAATAATTTATTGGAGGTACGATTTTCTTGGATAAAGAATGTTGCAACTGGTACACTGTGCACACACACCTACAGAAAGAGGTGGGGCTTTCCTCTTTTAAAAGGAGGGGAAGACATTTAAAAAATAACTCAAGAGCCTGAGATGTACCTCCTGGAGTTTGGGAGACATAGGTACTGAAATACAATTTAGAACCTGCAGAGTCTGAAGGAGTAAGGTTGCGGAGATGGCATAAAACAGGCCAGACGAGGGGAGGGTGGGGGAGGTCACTGCAGGCAAGGGAAGCAACCTGACCAGAAGGAAGCAAGATGAGCTTGTGGGCTGATGAGAAAATCGAGTTTTTGTGGACAAAGAACAAACGCGAGGCTGAAGGGATGGGAGGAAAGCAGATCCATAAAGCTGAGTAGAGCCGACAAGAGAGTTTAGCTCTGAGATAGCAGACCAACAGGGAATTGGGGAAGAATTTCAAGAAAGCGGGTGGCTTGGATGAAACTGCTCATTTGGGAAGATTTCTCTAGAACCGGTACTAAGAGTAGGGGTGGCAGTTCACAAAAAGGAGACATGGAACAAAGGGAGACATAAACATCATTATTGACAAAGAAACTAGATACTTGCTTTGTTCTGAAGAAAACAAAGAGATTTCAGAGCAGCAAAGTCTCTGACCCCCATCGGCCCACGCTTTCCAAGACCATGATGGCATTTACCCCTGACTCTTGCACATGTGAATTCAAATGAATCTTGCTTTACCCGGTGTTTGAAACCATTGAAAAATGTGTTGCCTGAGAGGTCCAAATTCTGCATAATATCATTATTATTGTTGTAGTTTTTTATTAAAAAAGGAAAATCATCCAGAGGGAAGAAATACAAGGCTTAATATCTGCCCCCCAAAAACAGAGAAACAAATTACATTTTCCTGTGCCAAGCATCCCCAGCACCAGCATCCTAACCTCCTATTGATACCAAAATCCTATTTTAATTTAAATTGAGAGCCGACTGGGCCAAAAGGGGGGGGGGCACGTCTAATTCTATTTTCTAACGACACCCACTGGTGCGCAATTGATGTTAAAAATAATAACGATAATAGTAATTATTCCTGCATGTTATGCTCAGTATGGGTCACACCACCATCCAGAATACAATAATAAGCAGACACACACCCTGTACTGAAATATGCAATCATCAAAAAAGCTGCTTGGAGCCAGGAAAATGGAATAGAATGTGGTCTCCTGTTGGACTGCTCAAGCCTGCAGAGCACTGACGGACCCAGCCAAGAACTGCCCGCTGATGGTCATGGCAGGCAAGAGGGACGAAGGGAGGCAGCTGTTAGGTCCCCACCCTGTGCCCCTCAAAGTGGGCACCGTGAACAGGTGTTGAGCGGTTATATCACAGAAGCACCCAAGACATCCTTGTCTCCCCAGGCAGTTTGAAGGAGGATGCCAGATGATGGTGAAAAGCTCCACCCCTCCTCTCCAGGAAAACTGCTGGCCTCCAAGTAGCAGGATTTTAATTCAGTAGCTCGCAGGATGGCTCTGGAAAGTGATTTCTCTAAGAATGGACCATTGTCAGAAGTGCATGGGGTGGCCTCGCCTTTGCATGCTAGCTCCACTACAGTGAAGTGAAGAGAAAGCTGGAAGAAAGTCTGTATTCAGAGCGGCGAGGTGTCAGTAACATGAAACGGAGTGGTGTGTGCCAAGAAGCACAGCAAGGTCAGAGCGAGCACATCGTGCTTCCTGCTGGGGGAGTATCTAAAAACATCTTTTCAGCACAGGTCGGAGGCAGCATCCCTGCTAAAGGCCCTCCTCTACCCTTGTTCCCTTCGTATTCCCAGAGCCCTTCAGGAAAGCAAACGGCATCATGGTCAAATGGATGCTCTCCACACCCAAATGGACTGAGTTCCCATCCTTGCTCTCGGTGTGTGAACTTTAGGGTGAAACTTTGCATTTGTCTTGGTGGTTTAAATGCCTGAAACTTCCCTTTGATGTAAGGTTGGCAGCACCTTCAACAGCCCTGTGAGACTGGCAGGGTTCTTGATCTGTGTATAAGTTGATGATGATGTCATGAGTTCTCTGATCATGTGTACAGCACACCTGGCACCAAGATATGATAAGCCTCAAGAGAAATTAGAAACTTTGTCTCTCTATTATGATTCTTATCTCCTCATATTCTCCTTTTATGACATGTTTCTATTTTGTCCACTAGTGTTCCTTTAAAAATGTGAGTTCCTTCGGTTCCCAGGGCTACATTCTGTTAATGGATACACCCCAGCACCTAGCACAGGAGAAAACACTCAGCGGGCAAGAACCAGCTATTTAGTGAATTAATGGGTACTCAGAGTAAGTGGGGCTGATCAGATTGGAAAAGAGAAAACAGGCAGCAAGCAATGATTTGTTTCACAAATACAAAGGAAAGCTTTTATTTGGAGAGGGAAGACAGCTGTCTCTGGGATGTCCAGAGAGAACACCAAGACTGGAGATAGAGAGTTACAAGAAGAGTAACGTGGGATCCGACAAGGAAGAACTTTCTTAGGGTTAGACAGGCGGAGAGGGAGGAGGCGGAACACCAGTCATCCTGGAGTTCCTGCCACTACCCCCAAGGTTAAATGAATAACGGAGCAGTAGCAGCAGGGGACCTTTGTGTTCACTGTTGAAGGGTTTCCTCCCTACTGCACTGCAAAAGATTTTTTAAAAAGATGTCCCCATGTGGGAAATAAGCAGCAAAGCCAAAGATGGGCCTGCGTGGGGAGAACAGCATGGATGTGCCAAGGCATTAGAAAGGCTCTCCAAGGAGATGAGGCCTTGGGAAAGCATTGCCCTCTGTGTCTGCCAAGGCCAGTCCCCCCACCCCCGTCTGCCAAGGCGGTGCCACCCCCACAGGCTGGAGCTGCCCCAGGA
>CM053504.1:74102262-74171930 GCA_028627145.1 Eidolon dupreanum | reverse complement strand
ACTCCCTGAAACCATGATTGAAAGGATCATTGGATCATTTCCTAGCAGAAGACAGTGCTGACTAGGTGTAGAAAACCACAGATGCCAAAACAGTCCCTAAACATTTATGGTCTGTTTGGCGAGGCACTACATAAACCTGTAAAGAGCAATGAAATACAGGAGCTATTCTAAAACAATATGTGATCTCTTCAAAAATGATGTCATAGAAACCTTGAAAAAGTTATGCCAAGTGAAAGAAGCCATTGACAAAAGAGTAGATATGGTATAATTCCATTTATATGAAATGTCCAGAATAGAGAAATCTACAGAGACAGAACATAGATTAGTGTTTGTCTAAAAGTGGGGGGTGGGGGGTGAAGGGTGAGGAGACAGGGGTGGGGAGAAAAGGGGAGTCATTGCTAAAGGGTATGGGATTCTTTTGCAGATAATGAAAATCTTCTCAAATGGTTTCGGTGATGATTGCATGACTTGGAATATACTAAAAGTCACTGAATTGTATACTTTAAATGGGTAAATTATATGATATGTGAATTTATCTCAATTAAGCTATTTAAAAAAGAAAAAAATCACAGAAAAATGTTCAATCTTAAAATAATAGAATCTTTGTTTTAAAAATTGTAAAATTTTAAGCATAGGGGTGAGGTGTTAACAATGTTAACAAAAAATAATAATAATTAAACAACTAAAATATGTTTGTAAAGAAAATAAACATCTATGCTGTAGAAAAGGTGACCAAAATATAAATTTCAAAATGAGTAAAAAGTAGAATGGTAACTTAAAGGATGGACACTGAATTTTGAAATAAATTTTAAAACTGCTTTCTCATTTTTATGTTGTTTCTCAGTGTACAATTAACAAACAAAAAAAATATATTTTAACCTTCAATTTCCTACCCACATGCTTTTAACTTTCTGGCACACACTCTGATTACACTCAGGAATGAGTGAAAATGAAAATATAATTTGGAGGAAAAAAAAAGAGAAAGGAACCAGCATAAAAAAATTATATACTCTACAGTGCTCCCAATCTTTTTGGCACCAGGGACCAGTGTTTCTATGAGAATCTACTGCCTGATGATCTGAGGTGGAGCTGAGGCAATGATGCTAGTGCTGAGGAACGGCTACAAATACAGATGAAGTTTTGCTTGCTGGCCTGCTGTTCACCTCCTGCCTTGCAGCCCCGTTCCTAACAGGCTCAGAGGTTGGGGACCCCTGCCAAGAACTTAAAATATAAAGCATTAGTAACATCACAAAAGCATCTAACACCTAATTCCACTTGTGAAAATTGCCAACTCCTAGCCATTCTTTAAGGAACACTAGCAGGGCCCAGAAGCCATTCTGTTGCCCCCTGCTTATCTGAGAATGAAACTCCTCCACACGGTGACATTCCTGGTGTTGGTATTTCTCAGTTTCTAAAGCAAGTTGTTAACCATTTTCTTTCCCATGATCCTCCCCTCAGCCCAGTGACAAAAGCAGGCAGATTTTGTTTCCCTGGGTGTAGATGAATTAATAGGAATCTAAGGAAAGTGATACTGGCTGCAGAACAGGAGCAGGGTCCAGGAAGCCCCCTGCTGTGTCAGACACTAACTCTTTAGTTTCTGGATGGCATAAAGATATAGAAATCCCGGGGGAGGGTGGAGAGGTTAAGGAGTTAGTGCTATTGTGTCATGATTTCAACAACCAGTACAATCAGGGTCTGGTCATTCCCACTGAGTACCAGCCCCATTCCTGTGGAATACAAACTGAAAATGCCTGGTATCAACAGTAAACGCTATGACCTCTGAAGCTATGAGTTGGGTAATAGAAGGATCTAGTTTTCCATGGGCCTAAAGAAGTTAGAAACGTTTGTGTCTACTATTACTACTAATCAGCAGCATTTATTACACGGAGAAGGGAAGAGGCCTTAAAAAGCAGCCATCCTCATCTATGTGATACTAGTCAAGACAAAGTTATTGGAGATTCTAAGCAGAGCTCATTGTCCTTGTACAGCGGATGATTACTCAGTCTTGAGACTCGTGTGACTTAGTTATTCGCAGAGAGGATCACAAAGAACTCAGCCTCTGGTTCAGACTCTCTGGGTTCAAATCATGGCCTAATCTCTTATGTGCTGGGCCTCAATTTCCTCATTTATAAATGGAGATCACAGCATCTATCTCATAGGATTTTTCTGAGAATCAAATGAGCAAGAGTATGTTAAATGCCTGAGAGTCATAGGTTTGCAATAAATGTTAGCTATTATTATTACCTGTAAGGGAAAATCTATCCTAATTAAGGAATTTTTGGATAGAGAGGGCAAGAAATGAATTATAATAATAACCCAGATGGCAAGGAGACAAAAATTCTAATTGCTACTCTGCCTGGGATGAAGCTATTTTCACCTAATATGAATCTTTTTCTTCTCTATCTCTTAAGCCCAAGGAGGCATTGATGAATATCTAGTAAATTAAATGATGAGGCATTTTCTCTAAGTCAAAATGAGGTGATTTCCAAATGTTTACTTCTAGATTTATTGATGTAATGAATACATTCTACTTGTTACTAAAGAGAAAAGAAACTAAAGACAAGTTTAGAGGCAGTTAGCATTTCTGACATTAGAAGCCAGGGGAAGAAAATTACATGATGGATGGGGTGAGATAGTATCATCTCTTGTAAATGCAAGATGCTTCTTTATGAGGCGAAATTGTTCCAAATAAAAAAACTTAAAACTCCTTTTTATGACTAGCAAGGATGATGTGCCCAAAAGGATGTTTTAAAACTTATAAAACTAAACTCTAAAATAAAATAGACATTCTAAATTCTAAACAAGAGCTTGCTTGGTACTTACTGGGAGAGGATTCTTAATATGAGCTAGACTTTGGCCGTGGGCTGAGAAGTCTCAGCTCATATAGCCAGATGAAAACCACACACTCAACTTCTTCTCCTAATACTCTTCCTCTTTTGCTCCCACTGAAGGAATCCAATGGAACCAAGAAGAGAATGATGCGTAAAAATATCTAACTGATAACTGAAAGATATTTCCATCCCTGATCTGCTATAGGACACCTAGCAGAGTAAACAGTATAATGCAAGAGCCCAAAGCAAAGGGAACACGCCTCTGTTAAGTTTTCAATGCTTTTTCATCAGCTCCTTTATTAGTTCTTTATGTCACAATCTATTACCTGATACTTGTGACTAAATGAAGTGTCCCTCCTCTGTGCTTTCTGAGCTCCCTGGATTTATCTCACCCTATTATTTGGTGCACCAAATGGTAATTGCCTACCTAAGCATCTATATCCCACACAAGAATAGAAGTTCCACAGGGAGCAGGGACTATATCTATTTTGTTTATCCATTGTATCCCCAGCATGAGAACAATACTGGACATGAGGTTGGTATTCGGTAAGCATTGTCGAGGAAATGAGTATCATTTATTTACAAGCCCTTGTGCTTGAGGAATCATGAATATCTCCATAACACCTACATGTTGCATTTGCAAACAAATATTTGCAAGATTTACATGTTACTTTTGCAAATACCTCATTCACTCTCAGTTTATTTCATGGGGAATTTTTATTTTATTTTGGTTCCCTGAAAATCCTTGCAGATTCAGAGCCCAAATATTTAAAGATACCTAGGTAAGCAAGATTTTTTAATAACAATAAATTTCTGTCAGCCTTGAATTGATTCAAATGACTTTGAGAATATTTCCACTGATATGATGATTATAATTGCCATTTCATTTTCATACATTATTTATCCATACAATTATGAAATGAATTAAACACCATATAAAAATTAAATTGCAGTGTGTTGCCTCTAAAGATTTCATGAATTATAATAGCTATGTTTCCTTCTGAAGTAACTAAAAGTTTATGTCCCTGAGTGATTAATATTTAGAAGGAAAGTAACACAATCTTCAGGAGAATCTGACTTTTTTTTCTCTCCTGATTATAAAATTAAAACCTATTTATAGAAACTTTAGAGGGGTAAAAAAACAATTATAAAGAAGTATATCGAATAATGTATTAAAATAGTGAGCTAAGAACATTTCCACCCTAATTCAAAATCCCAGGAAAAATATACTATTTTTAAAAAATAAACACATAATGTTAGAAAACCAAAAGGTATGACATCAAGAGATTAGAGAAGATTTCCTGCAAAATAGAAAGCATAAATATCAGTTGGCAAAGAAGTAAACATCTAAAAACGCAGGTCAGGAGAAAGCTACTGCAGATATCAGAGAAATCCTAGAAGCCGAACCAGCCCAATGTCCACAAATTCTAAGAGCAAGCAGAGATGTTTTTAGGACAACAGGACTGAGCGCTGGCCAGTCTGTCTGGGAAGGGCTCCTGGTGTCAGGGTTGGAGGTAGAGAGAAAGACAGATCTACAGATATCTCTGGAGGACCACAAGGAATACAGCAGTAAGAAAAACAAGCAGGAAACAGCACATTCTAGTATCGGTTCTCTTGCTAAATTCATGCAAACAGTGTGAATTGGGTCTTCTGATTCTGAAGCCACCTATATGTGAATCAGGTTGGTCTCCCCAGAGACAAGAGGTCCTATAACCAGAAAACAGGTTCCCTACACAAGTAGCCCCAGTCACAGACTATCCTCAGTAAAACATGAAAGATATATTTTCAAAATCATTGACCATCTTATCAGTCAGATTTCAGTCAAAAAGCAGAAATCATACCATTTATTTGAACAGAGAATTTAATGTAAAGAATTGCTAACTAGATAGAAAGAATGTTTAAAGACAATTGAAAAAGTAAAAAGAGAACTTTAACTCAAGAGTGTATGGATGGATGAAAGAATAAACAAAATGTGGTCTGTACGTACAATTGAATAGTTATCTGTCCTTAAAAAGGAAGGAAATGCTGGCACTTGCTACCACATGGATGAACCTTGAGGACATTATGCTAAGATAAGCCAGTCACAAAAGGATAACACTGTATGATTCTTCTTACATGAGGTACTTAGAGTAGTCAGATTCATAGAGGTGGAATGGAGTGGTGGGACTTGGGGGACAGGGGAGTTATCATTTAATGGGTAGAGTTTCAGTTTTGCAAAATGAAGAGTTTGGAAGATTAGCTGCCCAACAAGTAAATGTACTTAACACTACTGAAATGTACACTTTGAAATAGTTAAGAATATAAATTTTATATGTATATTTTATCACAATCGCTTTAATTTAAATTTTTTAAATATATAAAATATTTTCAGAGAACTCTAAGGGATCACAGAGGTGACTAGTATAGGAAACAGCTACTGCCCCTAAGTCTTGAGGAAAATAAAAAGAAGAGTTTGGAATTATAATAACATAGGAATTAGAGGAGGGCCCCAAGACCCTGGGACCCAGATCGCAAAAGAGAGGGCAGCAAATGGCTAGTGCTAGGTATCAGAGATGGGGCACCAGGAGGCTGCTTCTACAGGTGATGGAAAAGTGCACACTGGCTTCACCTGGGAGGAAGTGCCGCTGCCAGGGTGCAGTGACTATCACAGAAAGAGGAAGCAAACAGACAGGAGCACGTCCTTTCTCCCCCACCCCTTCCCAGCTCCAGCAACAAGAAGCCAAATTCCAAAGAGTAGATTTGGAGCTAACAGACAATAGCTTGATAACTAACACGAACATCAAAGCATAAGCACACTGTAGCGGAACAAAGCCTTCCCTCTGCCATCTTGTGCTGTAGCTGGGACCGTCAAATTCAACTGACAGACGGACATTGATAGGAGAAAAGACATGCAAATTTTATTTGATGTTAATATTCTAATTTTCACTTACACAGAGGCCTTCATAGAAAAGAACTGAAGACCCAAAGAAGCAGTTAGACTGGGAGTGAGAGAGGAGTTATATACTTCTTTAACAAAGGGCAATAAATTGTAGAGAAGTGACAAAACAAAGGAAAGGGGTCTTGGACATCTAGGTGTGATAAACTGTGGGAAAGTAAATAAGAGGGAAACAAATGGAAGACAAGAGTTGTTTAGCAAGATTGTTTGTGCAGCCCCACCTCGGGGCTGACTTTCTGTTTCCAGGGATAAAGGTTGTTTTCCTCTCAATGCAGGAGAAGAGAGAGGTAGACACCTTCACAGAAATAAATGTACGTCTTGCTTTGAGGGGAGGGCAGAGAACTCCTCCTGCACCTGCTGCTTCTTAATTGTCTTCGGTTCAAAATAATTCTTATGCCAAAGTGGCATGTTTTGGGGGGCATATTCTGATCCCTTTCAATGGCAAGAAACATAGGCACCAAATCTACTTATATTATGATTTGTCACCATCTTTTAAAGCAATAGCTACATCCATGCTATGTTTCTTAAGTTCTAGTAAAATATATCATGTTCAGATTTTATAATGAAAACCAAAACTATAACTACATCATTCAATTTTTTCATATCTTCATTTGTGTCTATGCTATAATGCTCAGGAAATAGTCTCAATAAAAATTAATTTTAAAATTATTTGATACATGAATCTTGTTCCTAAAGGTCATGAAATGTTTTTGTTTCCTTGTTTTAATTTCCTTTTATTTACTGCAATATTATTTTTATTGCATATTTCTCACATAATTTTTATTTAGAAAAATTGTTTTGTCTAAAAGTTTTGAAAATACTTTTAAAGTAGCTAAACTTAGATCCTTTCATGTTTCTTGTTACTTTCTGCAAACATCAGTCCACACTAAATAGCAACCACGTTACAAATTCAATATTAACTTCTTTTTTTGCCCAAAGTTCATACTTCACTCAATTTGAGAATCTTCTGCTGCTCAGCCTAACTCTTTATTGCATCTTGTATCATATCTAAATTAAATCTAATTGCTTTCAAATTTCCCAATCATGTTATCTGAGACTGGTTACAAAATCAAATTTGATAGAAGTTTCTTCAAAATACACCATTTTACGCTAGTCCGGACATTATCATACCTAATCCCTGAAATGTTCCCCAAAAATGTGATTGTAATTGGCACAGTTGAGACTATGTCTCCTAATGATAAATTCAACTATGCACAGTTAGAATTTAGTTAGGCACAAAGACTGGTTTTGGATATTTCAGACAAAAGTCTAGCTTGTGTGCATCAATTTCTTCACTAAGCATGTCAGTGCCACTGTCCCAGGCTGCCCTTCTCTGTCTTCTAAATTAATGCCTAAAGTTTCAGTTCTTCAGTTCATTTTTAAAAATGTACTCTCTGCAACAGGTGTAAAATCAATGCAATATCTACTCTTCGTTTTTGTCTTCTGTTCAACAATATATACAATAAACTTTAGTTATTTAATATAACTTACGTTTCTGCCACAATCTGATTGAACTGAGTAATATGGTTTTTAACTTTTTTGTATAGTATTTCGCCATACTTAATTACCTATTAAATCAATAATGATATATTGAATTCTCCATTCTAGATAGTGATCATTGTTTTACAATTGTTTAGTCCATCTTATGTGTTTGGCCATTCTAGCACTAAATTTTGAAATTATTTCTGCTGAACTCAGAAAATTTTCTCTTTTTTTTTCCAGTAAATATTACACCACAAAAATCTTTGTTATGCTTTGTTTTTAAGAACCTCATGGCAGTGTTCTCAATCTCCGTTGATTTTCTGCATTTACTTGTCTTTGTGGAATACTATTTTATTTAGTCAGCCATTTTGTTCCAGTCTAATAATTGCATGTGAGTCTTTTTGCATGCAAGTGATGTTTCATGATTGTAATTAAATCTTCAGTCTGGGAAGAATATGAAGTTTAAAGAATTGCTTCTGATCTACTCAAGTAATGAATTCAATCAGAACAATTGTCTGACTCAATTTTTTGACCAATAATGAAATCCTCATTAAACAAGAAATTTGTAATGCCTGTTTGCAAATCTTACATGGGTCACATTCAGTAGAAATATGCTCCCTATTATTGTTTTTGATTTATAAAAACTTAAGCACACTGTCTTTTTGAAAACTTTTTTCTATAGCTTTTTTATTTTTCTGACTTTTATATTGTCAACTTTAATTTCTATACAATAGCAACTTGTATTCGTTCTCAATGATCTAAAATGCTCTGCCTCTCAAATCTTCCTTGTACTATTAAACAGTGTTCATTTCTGACACACAGTCCCAATTTTCCATGGTTAATTTTTCTCCCTAGCATTCTTCATTTTTTTCAATTTTATTGTGCTAAAATATACATAACATAAAATTTACCTTTTTAACTGTTTTAAATGCCACAATTCAGTGGCATTAAGTACATTCACAATACTGTGCTACCATCACCACTATCTATTTCCAGAACTTTTCAGTAATCACAACTTGAAACTCTGTACCTAATAAACAATAACTCCTCATTCCTCTTTCCTCTGCCAGCCCCTGGAAACCACCATTCTATTTTCTATCTCCATAAATTTGGCTATTCGAGATACCTAACATAAGTGGACTCACACAGTATTTGTCCTATTGTGACTGCCTTATTCCACCTAGCACAATGCCTTCAAGGTTAATCCATACAGTGGCATATGACAAAATTCCTTTCCTGTTTAAGGCTAAAAAATGTGTTGTATGTCTCTACTACATTTTGTTTATCCAATAATTTGTTGATGGACATTTGGGTTGTTTCCACCTTTTGGTTATTGTAAATAATGCTGCTGTGAACATTAGCATGCAAGCACCTGTTTGCATCCATTTTCAATTTCTTGGGTAACCCAGGAGTGGAATTTCTGGATCATATCATAACTCTGTTTCACTTTTTTGAGGAACTCATTGTTGCCTTTTACACCTATATTTTCTTCTACTGTTTTTATAGCAGGTGGTTTTAAAAGGTGAAGTTCTTCAATCCGTATGGAATATTTTTCTGAGTATTGTATGTTAGACAGAGTTAAGTATATTTTCATGTAAATGGATAGTCAATTGTCCCAGACCCATTTATTGCACAGTATGTTTTCCCCCACTGCTTTAAAACCCTAGCTTCATCATACACCGAATTTTCTTATAACCATTGGTCTCTTTATGGTTCCTACTATGTTCATTGAGCTAATATGCATAGCTGTGTGGGAGTCCATATTATTCTTTTTTAAAACTTAAGTTTTTCTTACATTTTTTTCCTCTAGATGAACTTTAGACTCCTTTGTGAAGTTTAATTAAAATGTTCTAGAAATTTTAATTGGAATTTTATTGATTGATAATTGAATAAGAGAAGAAGTGACATTTTTATAATGTTAAACCCTTGAATACAGGAACTTGATATTTCTCTCTATTCAGGTAATCCTTTCATCTTTCATTAAAGATCTTTTATATTCTCTTTAATTTATATCTAAGTTGTGCTGCTATTCTAAATGCAACATAAGAATTTCCGTCTTTAAAACCCTTTAGGAAAACATCTATTTAGTAATAACAATATTATGCTTTAGTCATTCTTGCATTTTTAGGCATTTAAGCTCTTTTTACTTTTTGCTATTTTAATTTAGGAAAAAATATTATTATGGATAAATCTTTTGACTACATTTCAGATTTTTTTCTTGCATCTTTAGAATGGATTCTAGGTGTTTCTGACAATTTTCATTGTCGTATTCTTGATATTCTTGATACAGAATATCTGTTTTCTGTAGCATAAGAAATAAAATTCAAACTCTTCACCATTATCTACATGGCCTTCCCTGATCTGGCTTCTGCTTCCCTTTCCAACATAATGTCCTGCCACTTTCTCCCTAGTACACCAAAGGACAATTCTACTGGCCTTCTCTCTGTTTCTAGGACACACCAAGATCATTGCCAAATTTCAATGGCCTAACACAATAAAAACTTACTTCTTTTCACATAAATCCTCCATCTTACAGCTGCAGTGTCTAGAACACATGTTCTCCAAAACTGATGCAGGGGAGAGGGAGGACTGGAGGTGGCACACTTGGTCTTAATTACGTTGGCCCAGTACCCACATAAGTCACGTCTGCTCATAGTCTACTAACCAAAACTAGTCATGTGACCCAGCCTAACTGCAAAGGCTTGAAGATGTCAAGGAAGACATGAAACACTTGGTGAGCACTCTCTGTCTCTCCCACAATGGCCACAATTTGCCTTTCTACCATTTCTCTGGAAGTTAAATATTCTTTTATATATTTAATAGCTATTAATTTCATGTTTTCAAAAATTGTTTGGGCATGTCCTTTTCCCAGTTATCTGCAGGAATTCCTGTTCTTTTCTGTCTTGAAGAGATATCTGCATTCTCATGTTACCTTGCAGCATTATTTACAATAGCCAAGACATGGAAACCACCTCATTGTCCCCCATTGAATGAATGCATAAAGAAAATATAGTATTTACATACAATGGAATATTATTCAGTCATAAAAAAGAAGAAAATCCTGCCATTTGTAACAACATAAATGGACCTCAAGGGCATTACACTAAGTGAAATAAGCCAGGGAAACATAAATGCTGTACAATCTCACTTACATGTGGGACCTAATAAAACTGAATTCAGAGAAACAAAGTAGAATGGTGGTTGCCAGAGGCTATGAGTTTTGGGGAAATGGCGAGGTGTTGGTCAAAGGGTACAAACTCAGTTATGAGATGAATAAGTTCCGAGGATCTGGGGTACAGCATGGTGACTATAGTTATAAATACTGTATTGTATACTTGAAAGTTGCTTTGAGAGTAGAGTTTTAATGTTCTAACCATAACAGGAACTCAAGCAAAATGGTAATTATGTGGAAAAAGGGATGTGTTAACTAACCTTACTGTGAACAGTTTGCAGTATACACGTGTATTAAATCATCACACTGCACATCTTCAACTTACACAATGTTATGTGTCAGTTATAGCTCAATAAAGCTGGAAGGAAAAACGATACGTGGCCATGCCTCGTTTCTGGGGAATAGAGGAAAACAACCTCAGCAAGACTCCAGAATGAAAACAGCTCTACTGACTCCCACAGCTTCCTGGGCCTTTCTCAATTCCTGAGAATCAAGTACCACATGCGCCAGTCACACTAAAATATGCTTTGTCCCCTTGCATACACCTTCACTTTTCTGCATCCATGATATTGGTAATGTTCTCTGGCCGGATTACTCTTTCTCCACTAGTTTTAATATTTATACTTAGATTACTCCTTAATTTAAGACCTAATCTAAATATTGCCTCCATACTGTAGATACTCCTCACTCCTATCCCTACCCCCAAAAAGGGGAAATAATCCTTCCTTCCTCTAAACACTTAATAGCCTTTACACTTCTCACTTCCTACCTTGCAACTTAATTATTGTTATGTTTTACTTACCTTAATCTACTATAATTTTCTCAAAGACAAGATTTTTTTTTTCTCGATCCATCTTTAACTTTCCCATTGCCCATAACCAACTAAATGAATGCTTGATTTTCTTTGACTGGAAATTTCTTTACCCCACACCTACTGAGCTAGCCAGAACACGTTTCCCTACCATAAGCTAAGACAAAGGGAAGTTGATGTTTGTGTACCAAATCTGTGACAATTCATTATAGCTTCCTCCCCTCTCATAATAAATGACTGATTTCAAAAGAAGTGAACAATTTTATTGGGCATTTCCTATCTTCCAGAATATAAGCATATTCTTATTTAGTGTATTTGTGTTGTGTATAAACTGTACTAAAAATGGAAATGAGAGTGTCTTCAACTCTGTATATAATTTGGGGCTCCTAATATAACAGAATTTAATAACAATAAAATCTCGCCTTTTAACACTAACTTCATTTAATGAATTTGAAATGCAATATAACCTAGAAGACAATAAGATTGCCTTGAACTCCATGGCAAACTTCTCAGAAGTCTGGGTAAGCTTTATGTTTAAAGAAGTCACCACAGCTATTGTGTTATACCTTTTAAAATGGAAAAGATAGCTACCACAGTATAAAATCAACCATGGGCCAGATAAATGGCCTGAATTTTCAGGAAAATTCCTGCAATGCACTGATGATCTAACAGCCCCGAGCTCGGAGAAGTGTATTCATTTAACAATTATTGACTGAACTCCTACTATGTACCAGGCCCTGTGCTAGGCTCTAAGGATATGATAGTGAGTAAAATGTACAGTTCCTGCCCTATGGTTGGGGAGGGGGCTGTTTTCACCCTGGTATTTATTAGCTGTGTGATCTTGGATAAGTCACTGGGCCTATTTCAACCAATATCGTTGTTGTTTTTTATAAAGAGGAGATAATATCTATTAGCCTCACCCTTTCACTGAGGGACTCAAATGAGATGACCAGGTGAGTCCAGACTTAAATGTCACTGGGTATAGGTGCCCTGGCAGGAAATGAGTACATGAATGGAGGTCACAATGGGCCCCTGGGGTTACTGGAGTTATCTGCACATTTTCTCCAATGTTAAGTGCAGATTAGCTCCATGCCATTTATGCCAGGGAGAGAGGCAGCTGCCTCTAGAAAGTATATCTTTACTGGAAAGAATCATATGAACATTTCCAAGGGAGAAAAAGAAAACATAAGAAATTTACAGGTAACCCCAAATTAGGACTCTTACAAGGCCTGACCCTTACTGGTCATTTGGAGAAAGCTAACACAGAGAAGAGATGGAATACATGTGGGACTGTGGTAGAGAGTTAGGGTAAGCAGGTATAGGGAGGAAGTTTGAGGCTGGTGTAACATTTGTTGTCTGTTCCCAGCATCTGTAGATTCCAATTCATTTCCCAGGAATTCATCTTAAAAGAGCCACAGTGGGGAATATTTTTAAAGTGTTGGTTTTATCTCAGGAAGATAACAAAAGAGTACACATCTGCTTATCATGGGTGGTTTCCAAAGCCTCAGAGAAGTGTTTGCACTACAGCAGTGTTCCTCGGCCTCTTTTTGCCCATTATTGTCTCCCTAAGGAGAAAAAATAAGTTGAATTTAAAATTCATTTAAATTAATACATTTTAATTTTAAGTTAAATTTCTCCCTAAGGAGAGAAATTACGTATGAAGGACTATGATTTTGTCAGTTTCAGTTGAGCTTTGGAAGGCCACAAACTATTGTAATGGCTAAGGGTTTTTTAATCCCCAAGAATCAATTTTCATCCCCTCTAAGACAATATTACCTCTGCTGAAAATACAGAGAGAATCCTTTAACAGACCCAGTAATATCCCACAGAATACTCCCACTCACTTTTCTTAGGCCCCAAACTCCCCAGGGTCCAGGTGCCCTGATACATCCTGAATATATAAAACTGAGGAAAAGGTCCTGTGTGTGCCAGCAACTGATATGCAGATGTCTTATGAGACTCTGCCTAAAATTAAACTAAACTATGAGAATAATAAAATAGCAGTAAAGTCAGCAATGTAAAGAGCTTTCACAAAGCAAGTTAAGCTTAAATGCCAGGTTGATTATTTGATATTTATTTTACACTTCTTTTGTGCAATACACTGGGATAAGACATTTAACTGGATGTTTTTACCTTAACAATGCCAAACCTTCCATGGCTATTTGGAGCTAAAATGTTAGGAATTTCTATGAGCCCGAGCTGGAGGTGGGGAGACTCTGGTCTTCGCAAAGGCAGCCCTTTCCACCTGTGTGTGCAGCATTGAGATGGATCCAGAGACTCATCTCTCCAAAACATCCTACTTTGCAACCCTGAAACGAAGAAAGTCCTCAGAAAACAAAGGTAGTGAGTGAATCCCTGTACCAACCTCCTCTTTCTTCCAGAAAAGTTCAACAGGAAATTAATCAAAAGGTGCAGCAGACCTTATTAAATGTCTTTTGGAGCCTTGGCAGATACTATTTTGTGCAGATGGGCTAACAACATTCTGGTGTAGGGGACCAAATGCCTGCATAACTACACTGATCCATCTCTTTATACAAATTATTTCTGACCTGAAATTGTTGTCTTTTTGTCGTAGTCTGTCAGTGAAGTTTTATACCTTTGCCAAAAATCTGATGCTCAAGAGAAATTAAAATCGACAGAGAAATTAATGGCCCATATTCTTATGTAACTATGGAACTCTGTAGGAGGATACTTCTGTGAAGAAAACTGGGCTCCTTAAGGATATAAAGAAAGGGAATTCAAATCCAGATGTGAAGCAGAAAGGAAGATCAGGACAGACACTCAGCATCAGATCTCATGGTGGGGGTGGGAAGGAAAGAGAGAGGAAAAAACTGCCGGGAAAGCAAGTTATTAACATGATAAACACTTGAATGTATTATGTCACCAAATTCACCTTAACTATATCGAGTCTTTATCTCACATCATTGAACAAAACAATTTTTAATTCACACATGCAGTGAAAAAAAAAAATGGAGGAAACCAGACCGCCAGAAATTATTCTACATGGATCTCAGCTTCAACAGTTAGGGATGGGGCAGGCAGCATTTCATTATCACAATCAAGTGCATGTCAGATGATGGACTACATCTTCTGGTTGAGATTTCAGCTGCATTTTACTAGGAACTAAGCAGAAATATTAACTTGCACAGACCTGAGAGTTATTCAGCATCTTCAGCTAGCAGTTATTCAAAATGCCAGAGGGGAAACCATCAGGCAGCTTTTCCAAATGAGCAGAACAGCATATTTGGAAACTATAGGTATTTGTATAGGTGGGAAAGCTCAAAAATGCAATGAAGGAACAAATTTAAGCATGCGTTTATATAAGGGGAAGCTGTGTAGATTTACTTGCCATTTTTGTGGATCCATTTATAATATCTAAAAAGAAATAAATGTGATTGACTTCTGTTTTTAACCACTATTAAACAATCAAGATGTACGAAGCATTTGGGTGCATTCTGCTTTGCCTTTCTGGGCACTTTTCGGTAGTGCCTTAGAATTCCTCAGCAAGAAACCTTGAAATTATTTAATTTCATTGTTGGTGTTGCTTCTAGAGTGCCATCAATATTATCATTTACATAGGAAAGAGAGATGGAAACTGTCAGATCAAATTCAGTTTTGTAATATATATATGCTGGGAGTCATAAAGAACTAGAACAGAATAATGTATCAGACGCTTTGGCTGTTTTGACACGATAACAAATGAAATGAATACTTTAAACAATTTGGTTAGTGTGGAAAGTCAGTCTGAATTATACTTGAATTAGGAGGTGTTTTTAAACTGTGTATTTTCTGGTCTACTTGTTTCAAATCAAATAGACATTTTGCCAAACCTCTGTCTCACTTTGTTTTACAAACACACTGTTATTTAACACCATCTCTCTAGTTGGGTCTACCCAGGGTAAAATAAGGTAAAGAAATAATAACTGACATTTGCCAACATTTATGAGCTTAGCTTTGCAAGAAAAGTCCTATCAACTAGAATTTCCAAAACAACTGAATTTTAAATCATTGTTTTTGTTCAAGATGTGTGTGTAACCAAGTATGATTTTAATTTTATGTGTGTAGTTTATAAGTCAAAATATATTGTTTAAATATGAATGTACAGTTAGGCAGGTGTGTTCTTTATCAGACTGACGCCTTGGGTTTTGGCTTGGAAAATAGTTAAATTCTTAAGCATTATGTAGACAGTTCAAGAAGTTGCAACCTGGAAAAAGTCAGTACCTTGGATTATGGCATTGGGTCTCAACTGGAACAACAGCAATGTCTGGAGACGTTTTGGGTTGTCACAACTAGGCGGGGGGGGGGGGGGGGGGGGAAGGTGCTTCAGGCACCTTAGTGAGCAGACACCAGGAAGCTGCTAAAGGTTCCACAATGCACAGGATATCCCCTTAGGAAAAAGAATTATCTAACCCAAAAGGTCAATAGTATCAAAGGCAAAAACAAAAACAAAAAAACAAAAACCTCTGAATTATAGAAAAGCAACTGGTTAGATTTTATTCAGGTGTAACTACTAAAGGGGAATAGATCACCCCAAAACGTGCCACTTTGGCATGTGGATTATTTTGAGCTGAAGACAATCAAGACCTAAAAGACTCAGGAGATGCTTTTTACCTCCCCCTTAACTGACTAAAAGAATTTAAATAGAGGAAGAGAGCAATCACCCGAGATAACTACAAAGAGTATGACCTAGGTATGGTAAACTGCAGGAAGCTCAGCAGGGTCTGTTCCTTCAAAGCCTTCTCTGTGTCCCATTGTCTCTGCATGGTGTGACACACATTTGTTTACCAAACATTTGCTCTTTCCATCTTCCTGTGAATTGTCTTCCTCCCCTTTGTAGCTCCAGACCTATAGCCAGACTCCCTCCTCTTTAGCTCAGGGTGCCACATGACCCTCAATTGCCTAAACTTCTTTGAGCCTCTCATGTCTGCAAGGTGCCCATACACATGAAATTAAATTTGTTTTTCTCCTATCAATCTGTCTTAAGTCAGTTTAATTATTAGACCAGCTGAAAGAACGTAGAAGGGTAGAGGAAATACTTTTCTCCACTACACTGATGAGCCTCAGAACATTTATCCATCTGATCAGGAGTTAGAGAGAAGGGATAAGCACTGAACTGAGAGTTATGAGACTTAATGACTTAAAATTTTTTTAAAAAAACAATGAATTTAAACAAGTGTTTATAGGACTTTTGATTTCCTCATATGTTAAATAAGGTCCCCCTAAGCTTTACATTTTCTAGAAACCTTTTCAATTATGTGTTTTCCATTAAGCTAGAACTTGATTTCTTATAGTTTTTTGCCATTTATAAAATTCTTTTACATTTATTATTTCATTTGTTGACATAACAACATAAATATTAATTATTTAGTGATTAATTGCATTTGCGTACTAAATTTAAGTTGTGTTCTTTGAAGAAAATTACAATCCTATCAACGCTTGGGATTTTCCATAAGTTAAGTTGCTTCTGTACCCCTCAAAAGGTGGGGGCCACATCCCCTCCCCTTGAGTCCAGGTTGGTCTTGAGACTTGTTTAGGCCAACAGAATGATTACCAATATGATGCCGGTTCTGGGACCAGGCCTAAGTAGGCCTGAAAGCTTCCACTTTTACACTCTTAGAGCCAGCTGTGATGTCGTAAGGGAGTCCAGACTAGGCTACTGAAATGTTAGAGGCCATGTTAGAGGCCTCCTCGTCCTGGAGGATGAGAGACGATCTTAGATGTTCAACCTCAGCTGAGCTCCCACCCGAATGAATGCAGCTGCAGGAGTGACCCAGTCAACATCACACAGAGCAGAAGACCTGCCTAGCTAAGCCCTGCCCTAACCCCTATCCCACAGAACGTGAGAAGCCATACATCATTATTTTAAGCCATATGTTTTGGAATCTTGTATTTCACGGCAAGAGATAACTGACACAGCCTTGCTGGCAACTCAGAGAAATCCTCACTTTAGCCTCATTTACTGATGACTTTATCTTCCTTTTCAGGGTCAAAAAACTGAAGCATGACTCTATTCTCAGACTTTTTAGCACCCCATCATTACCTTTCTTTGTCCTAACTGGAAAGGAATTCAGGTACAGTCAAGGACTTCTTCCTCCTTCAACTGATCTGCTCAGCTTCTCTGAGGAAGTTAGTGTAATGTTACTGGAGAACTCTAGGAATGGGATGGGGCTGGACCAGGTCTCTGTTTTCTCAACTCTGCCACAAGGTTAGCAGAGTTCTACCTGCTTCTTCTAATGTGTGCAAAATTCAGTCACAACACTCGACCAACACAGTACAATCAACTCACTAAAGGGCAGAGCTAAGCCTGTGAACCCTTGTTTGTTTCCTTATCAAATACAGGCAGCTAATTGTTGGAACACTCACTACTTCAGACTGTTATTGGCTTGGCTAATACTGGGAAAGATCAAATCTGGAAAAAATATATAAGATTCCAGGTACATTTTAGCTTCATTCAGGTGGTCCTCTGTAAAGGTATAAAACCCTTAGTCCAGCTGGTCAGTGTGAGTACACGTTGAAGATGACTCACCAGGCCATCCATGTTTCACCATGGTCTGCCTTTTGGTTTCCTGTTTCTCTCAGAAGGAAACTATACTGGCCAGACTGGTGAACAGCTACCCTGAGCACTTAGAGAATCCTCACCCCTGCCAGTCACATAGTTTTGCCCTTTCTTCCTCATTATTTTCCACTGGAAAGTTTGATGGGAAGACATAATAATTGCAACACTGGTAAAGAGAGACATTAGTTCAATCAAAAACACATTGTCTAAAAAAAAAAAAAAAAAAAACCAACTAGGAGGTAAAGGGCCTTGACCTTTCTGCTTGAGTCCATGAAGCTCTACTTCCAAGCACACAGAAAATCTAAATATTATCTTTGAACTGACCGAGTACTGTAACATCCCTACCCTTGCATCCAAACAGCTTTATTTATTTTCTTTTTCTGAACATTTTGAGTGCATTCATAAAGACGGTGTTTATGTTTGGACTCTAAAATCATGAATGCAGATGAGATTAAGCAAAAGATTACACAGATGGAAGCTGGCTCAGGATTAAGCCAGCACTGACAGTAACATAGTGTGAACTGTCTTTTCAAAGATGCTAAAAGACCAGAGAGAGGCCTACAGCATGGCAAGCACAGCCAGGAGAGGATAGGTAGGGCCTTCTGAGCCCCAGCTAAATGGTTTGTGGATGAGTTTGGGGCAGGGGAAGATTCTCGGCCTTAACAAGCAGAGAAGTTAGGGGTGTTGGAAGAAGAGGAAGCTTTTGGACTTGGGTATGAAGGGAGTGTAACTGACGGTGAGAAGTGGGAGGTGACAGTTATTAAGAGCAGGGGTGGAAAGGCATACCCCATCCTCAAATAATTTACAATGATTAGGAAACAAATCAAGGCCATGCCAAGGTCCAAAATGCAGAGCACGAAGTAATCTAAAGAGACAGAAGAGCAGGAGGAGCACAGTGGCATGTTACTTCTGAGAAGTTGGAAAGGAGTCGGGCACCGTTGGGGAGGCAACAGGGAATAGTTAGCTGAACCTACAGGCCAGATAGCAGGGCCAGAGTTCTGGTCCTGCCCTCTAAGGTCACTCCTAGCTCCAAAATTCTGTATCCTAAGGACAGAAAAGGTACATGGAGGAGAGCTGGAAGTTGAGAGTGCATAGGCAAATACATAAGCTTGTGAATTAACCCTTCTCCTTTTTTTAAAAGAGAGATACTAAAGGATAACTCAAATGACCGAATTACCCATGTGAACCACAATAGTCATAATAGTGATCCATTCTTTCACATCTGCATATGTGGGGCACCACATGTGAGGATGATGCTGTTGAAAAGAACTAGAAACCAACTGATCCTCTAAATCAGATGTTGAAAACTAGGGCCCAGGGGCCACGTCAAGCTGCTGTCTGTTTTTTGTACATAAAGTTTTATTGGAACACAGCCACACCCATTTGTTACATATTGTCTATGGCAGCTTTTCTACTAAAGAGGCAAAGTTGAGTAGTTGCAACAGAAACAGTATGGCTCCCCAAATAAAAATATTTATTTTGTGCCTATATTCAGGAAAAGTTTCCAAGTCCTGCACTAAAGCAGTGGTTCTCCATGCCGACTGTACATTAAAATACTGATGACTGGGTTCCACCCCCAGATATTTTGTTCAGTTGGTCTGAGAAACAGCCTAAACCTCGGGATTTTAAAAGGTGTCCCTACCCCATACACACCTCCAATTCTAATGTGTAGCCAGAGTTGAAAAATCATTGCTATGGGTTCCCTGAGGCAGACTCTATTAGATTTTTAAAAAGCAACATACCCACATCACATCTTAGTTCCCTGTGGAAATGAGTTAAAAGCTAGCATGAGTATTTATCTCTCTGTTTTCACAGAGAAGTAATGTCATAAGTGTCCATTTAAAAGAGCATTTTTCTGTCAAGCAACCAAAGGCAGGTATGGACTATTCTGTTTCTCAATGGCTGATGAAAGGACCCAGTAAAGTCTTCCTAAAATTCAGTGTCAAGGGCAAAAGGTGACTCTTTGAATAAATTTGTAAACTTCCTTTTACTGAACAGGTAGAGCTATAAACACCAAAGTTCTTCATGTTTTATCTTCACTGCCAGGAAGTGAATATAATGCTTAATGGAAGAAACTAGAATCAGCCCAGGTACATCTGTATTGTTCATCCTTTCGTTGGTCTTTTTATTTTAATCTTATTTTTCATTGTCCCATATGTGTTATCATTGATTAATTACTCAAGATCGTTTAAAAAAACAAACTTTAATAAATGCAGATGTATATACATTTATTTCACAAAAATAATGCAGTGGTTTTAAAAAATGTCTGAAAAGTTTTTCACACTTTCAGCATCGAAAAGTGGGATCTATGCCCTTACCCCTCAAATCTGGGCCAACTTTAATAACAGTTCAACTGATATAGTACTGTGTTAGTGAAGTTATATGACCTCCAAGGCTAAGTTAAAAATGATGCCACTTCCACTTCATTTGCTGCAACCAAATTGGAATTCTGAGACACCATGTAAAAAAAGTCCTAGCAAACTGACACCGCCATGCTATGAGAAAACTCAAACTAGCACATCCAGAGAGTACCTAAAGAGATGAAGATGTCTGGCCAGCCCCCAGATATTACAGTTTCCTGCATTTCCAGCTCTAACCCAGTCTGATGTCAACCACCTGAGATACCCCAAGTTAGAAGCACCCAACCATACACTTCCCAAATCTCTGACCCACAGAGACTATGAAAGACAATGGGACAGTAGGTTGAAGTCACTATACCTTGGCATAGCTTATTAGACTGCAGTAGGTAACGATAAGTATATCCATAATAGTGGTGACATGTATAATAATCTGCAATCAAGGCGACTTCATGTCTCCTCTTCTCAGTTCTCCTATAACCTGATCTATTGTCAGAAAGCATGGTGAGAAAGTTTATCCATTTGGGAAAGGATGGATACCAAAATCGTAAGTGAAAGTTAATTTTAAAAAACTGAACAGTACCTCCCCACAGCTTATTTGCTAATCACAGAAAGGAGTAGCTTCCTTTACAATGGAGAGATCCAGCTGTCACCATCTTTAGCAGGTAACAAAACTGGCATCATCAACAGTGGAACAGTCGGCCAGATGTTTCGTGCCTCCTGATATGACGTAACACAAAGTGCACAGCATCGTCACCAATGAGGTGTTGTTATCCAAACGTTTAACTGGAATCCAGCCTAACCTTTAAATTTAACTTGCTTCGTATAGGAATTCTAGGGAAGAGAGAAACTAGATAAACAGCACAGTGAGGGAGCCATCAGACAAATATAGAATGTGGGATAGTCTACAGAATATCTGGCCTAATTTCTTCATTTAAAAGAAAAAGAGAGAGGTATTGTTCTAGATTAAGAGAGGTCTAAAAGGCATAACAATCCAATGCAGTGTCATCTTTGTCTGTACCCTGGCTCAAAAATATCTACCAAAAAAAAAAAAAACACATTGTGAGAATAATTGGGAATATTTCAATATAGGCAAGTGATTAGTGATATTAAGAAAATATTGTCAATTTTGTTATATGTGGTAATAGCATTAAAAGTGGAAAAACATCCTCTTTTGGAGATGCATGCTGAAGTAGTTAGGGGTAATGTATTAAAATAACTATAATTTACTTTAAAATGATTCAGCAAGAAAAAAAGAAAGATAAAGCAAATATGGGACAGTGTTAACAATGATTGAATCTGGGTGGTAGATTGATGGTGTTTATTTTATTATTATTCCCACCATTCCTCATGTTTGAAATTTTTCACGACAAAAATTTTTAAAGGCTTAATTAAAATCTTGTTGAGAGCAACTTTATTTAAAAATTCATCCAGCTATTCTTACTTATGTGACTCCTGATACAATTTAAATATATATTCTCCAGACAGAATATATACAAAAATACATATATATTCACCTCAGTATCACCTATTCTATCCAGGCTAATCTGGCTGAAAGGAGCAAAGACACCCTGCTCCCTTGAGTCTGGTCAAGAAAAGTGGGGTTTTTATTAGTCTCAATGATCTCGTGAGGATTCCAGGACAGGAAGAGAAGAGACTCAATATTAGCAGGGAAAGGGATTAGCTCAAGAGAGCTCTGGTAGAGAGTATTTCCACAATCAGCATAGCTCCAGGGACATACATTCTCAACCAGCCCTCCTGCCAAAAGCCTCCTTCTCATTCTTTCTCTGGCTCACTCCCTTATTCTCCCAGTCCTTCATATTTCAGCTTCTCTTTGCCATCACAGCCTCTCTGGCCCTGACTTTTCTTACAGAATCTTTCAGCCATAATACCCACATCCAACTGGCAACTATCCTTTGTTTCTTAGCTCTGATTCACCAGAACGACCCAGTACATCACGGTACACACTTTATTCAGTCCAATCAGCTGTGGCCACAGAGAAATTAGATCAAATGATTTTAAAAAATCGTTTTGTTTTGTTTTTTAATGGCTGCTGAAGTATCAAGGGCTTTAGAGGGGTAAATTCCCAGCACAGGGTTGTGGACAGGGCAGGCGATGACAGCATCTCTAAAACATCCATCCTCCTTTTGTCCAGTGGAGATCATTCTGAGCTGCAGGGAGATTTTTGCGAGGGTTTAAGGAAGACACTCATGGGTTTACACATCTCTGCACAGGATCACTGTGCCCCATGAGATCACTGTCTTGCTCATTAATATAAAGCAGTGATGTCTCAGAACACATAGTTTACCTGTGACTTTGCTCTGAATTGAATACATACCTGAAAATTGATCAAACAAGGAGCCCAATCCTCTGCCTGGGTTTGGACAAATCAATCACAGACTTTTGTCAAGATCTAGTATTACCCTGACTTATTTGGCCAGCAAATATATACTGAGCGAATGTCTACCGTGTGCATCACGCTTTGCAAGGGGAACACAGGAGCACACACAGGAGAAGAAGGCAAAGAATGTAAGGATATGACAGCATCACTGGGTGAGATGATACATACGCTCCAGAAAACATGAACAACAAAGTAATCTCACCATATGAGAGCTGTCATAGGTCAGTGAGTGTTAAGTGAGGAGTGCCCTGAGTGCAGAGAGGTCAGGTGGGTTACAAATTCAGATAAAAAGATTTCTGGAAAGAGTTTGGCCTTGAAGGACACATTTCAAGGTGAGTAGAACAAAAAGACCAAATGCAAGAAATGCATTGGGCAGATCTGGAAAACAGTAGATAAACTTGTTTAGGGAAGAAGCTTTACTGAAGGCCAGGTAAGAGGTCATTATGAAGAGGTATATGGAGACCGG
The DNA here is from genome assembly GCA_028627145.1 of Eidolon dupreanum. Lineage (NCBI taxonomy): Eukaryota > Metazoa > Chordata > Mammalia > Chiroptera > Pteropodidae > Eidolon > Eidolon dupreanum. Next base: position 74,148,919 of record CM053504.1, on the reverse strand, counting down.
GTAGCAGAGGAAGGGCCCTGGATCCAGGATAACAAGCTTTGTCTTATGAGTAAGGTTTTAGAGTTTAGAGTCAGGAAGGGACAGGATGAGATCAGTGTTTTAGGAAGTGCTGGTGTCAGGGGTGGGTTGAGAAGCTTGAGATCTTTGCAATTTACAAAACATCTTCACATATGAGTCATCTAATTTTCTCCTGGCAAACGGTTTCCTAGGAAGCTTTTAGAGACTGATGTAGGGCAACATTCAGATGTCTACACAGACTAGAGTTACAGCAATTAAAAAAAAAGTACGTTGCTGGCGCCAGAATGGTCAGACGGATCAATGAAGCAGAATGGAACATCTGGAAACAGACCCAAATATTTATATTTATACATAGATTTAATATTTTATCATGGTGGCATTTTAAATCAGTGCAGAAAAGAGAATAATTTAATAAATGGTTTTAATACAATTGGCTAATCACTTAGGGGGAAAAAATGGTGAAATTCCTGCCTTCCAACTTACATCAATTTTTTTTGAATGGATGAATAAAACTGTAGATCTCTAATTCTGACATGCATTTAATCATATGGAGAGTTTTATGTAAAGGATGATTCCAGAGATTCTAATTCAGTTGCTCATAGGGTGGGACCCAGAAACTGTGACAGGCCATACTTTAATAAACACTTGCTTAGAGATTTAAATATAAAAGATAAAACTGTGAAAGCACTAAAAAACGTAGATTAATGTTTACATAATTTTTAGGAGGGACACGTGACATCACAAAAAAAGGATTTTGCTCCAAAAAGGTAAATAATTTTTATGTCATATTAACACCCATAAAGAAACCTCTACTTCTAAAAAGATGGAACAGTAGAAATTCTTTCCCTATTCTTCCCACAGTGGAAACCTCTGGGCATTTAATATAAAACAAACATTAAAAGACTGATAGATGGAAAGAAGGCACACTGGCTAGAAACCTTGGGACCTGAAGTGAGCTTCCTGGGTGTTCTTTTTGCCTCATGTAGCCTAGACCGGGTGGTGGTGGAAAAGCCAGCAACCTGGAAACCCCAATGAGTACAGATCAAAAGAAGCCACAATGAAAGCCTGTTCCTTTAATCAAAGAATCAGGAAAGGGGCAGTGTAGTAAAACAGAAACTTTTAGACCAGCGGTCCCCAACCTTTTTGGCACCAGGGACCGGTACTCCTATGAGAATCTACTGCCTGATGATCTGAGGTGGAGCTGAGGCACTGATGCTACCACTGGGGAGCGGCTGCAAACACGGATGAAGTTTCGCTCACTCTCCTGCCGCTCACCTCTTGCTGTGCAGCCTGGTTCCCAACAGGCCACGGACCGGTACCAGTCCGCAGCCTGGAGGCTGGGTACTCATGATTTAGACAATAACTGCTCTACTTTTGTCAACACCACAGAAGAAGCTGTAGTCTTTACCCACACCAGCAAAGGCTGAGAGTGGAGGGCCTAGACTCGCACCCCCACCTGACAAAAGCAAGGCCCCCCACACCTTGTGTAGTGTCAGAGGAGGCCTACTGGAGAGTCAGCCCAGCTGTACTGAGCTCTCCCCCCACAATGACACTGGAAGCCATGAGAAAAGAGTAACAAGGCACCTCTTCCCCCACCAGCCAGGATGGAACCAGTGGCCCTGAACGCCCAGCCAGCAGTAACAAGGAATCTCTCACTCTAGGTGTCAACAAAGACCAGTGAGGAAACTGGACTTCTAACCTGGCAGTAAGTAACAAGGCAGTGTTTCTCTTTCCTTGCCAGAGCAGTGTCAAAACAAAACAAAGCAAAATCCTGCAATGGAAGATCTAACTAAGATCCAGAGTCTCACAACATAGCACCCAAAATATCTAAGTTTCCATTGGAAATCACTTATTATACCAAGAACTGGGAAGATCTCAACTTAGATGAGAAAGGAAACTCAACAGGCACTGTTTTCAGAGCAAGATGGCAGAAGAGGCGGTCTCAGCCCTCATTCACCCACAGAAACACTGATCTAACAACCATCCACAGACAAAAATACCTTTGTGAGAACTACAGAGTCTAACTGAGAGGTTCTAGCACCTGGTAGAGCACAAAACCTAAGAACAGCTGCACTGAAAGAGTAAAAAGAACAGTTCCACTGTACCCACATCACTCCTCCTCCAGCCCAGCCCAGTCAGGGCCAAAAGAGACCTCCCTGGCCCACAGTTTCTCCCAAAGGAAAAAGAGAAGGCAAAATTAGCCTCCATTTTCCCCAGCCTTTTGGGGCACTGCCTGAGAGGCCCACTTGCATCTCACCCACCCAGAACTCTGCGGAAATCAGAATGGCTGGATTATCTGGGGGCACCTAAGAACAAAGAAAAGGGAAGGGGATCCCAGCAACCAGCTCTCACATCTCAACAACCAGCACTCATGGGCCCCATCAGAATACACATTCTGCTTAAGCACACACGGAACATTACATAGATCACATGTTAGGTCACGAAACAAGTTACACAAATTTTAAAAGACTGAAGTCATCCCCAGTATCTTCAGTATCTTTTTTGACCACAATGGAATAACATGAAAAGTCAATAATACAAATAAAAATGGGAAAATTCACAAATACATGGATATTAAATAATATATACTTGAACAAACATTGGATCAAAAAAAAACAAATTAAAATCGAATTTAAAAAATACCTGAGACAAATGAAAACAAAAATACAACATATCAAAACTTAGGAGATTCAGCAAAAAGCAGTACTAAGAAGGAAGTGTGTAGCAATAAATGCCTACACTAAAAAAAGGAAAAAGATTTCAAACAACGTAACTTTATACATCAAAGTTAGCAAAAGAAAGGAAATAATAATGACAAGAACAGAAATAAACAAAATAGACATAGGGAAACAAAAAAATCAACGAAACTAAAAGTTGTTTTTTTTGAAAGGATAAAATCAACAAACCCTTAGTTAGACTAAGAAAAATAAAGAGACAATTCAATAAATAAAGTGAAAAATGAAGGAGGACACATTACAATTCACACAATAGAAATAAAAGGATCATAAGGACTATTATGAATGATTATACATTGACAAGTTGGAAAACCTATAAGAAATGGATAAATTCCTAGAATCATACAACCTACCAAGACTGAATGAAGAAGAAATAGAAGGCTTGAAAAGACCAATGATAAATAAGGAGATTGAATCAGTAATCAAAAACCTAACAAAGAAAAGCCCTGGACCAGATGGCTTCAAAAGTGAATTCTACCAAATATTTAAAGAATTAATACCAATGCTTCTTAAAGTCTTCTAAAAATTAGACGTCTACACACACACACACACACACACACACACACACACACACACACACACACTGCCCTGTTCATCGCCACATTATTCACAATAGTCATGACATTGAAGCAACCTGAATGTCCACCAACAGATAAATGAATAAAGAAAATGTGGTATTTATGTACAATGGAATATTATTCATCTATAAAAAGAAGGAAATCTTGTCATTTGCAACAACCTGGATGAACCTGGCAGACATTATGCTAAGTGAAATAAGCTAGACACAGAACATGACCCCACTTAAAAGAAGAGTCTAAAATAGTCAAATCATAGAAGCATAGAAGGTGGTTGTCACCAGGGGTTGGGGGGGAATGGAGAAACAGGAAGGTGTTGGTCAGAGGACACAAAATTTCAGTTATGCAATATCAATAAGTCCTAGAAATCTGCTGTAAACCATGTTGCTTAGAGTTAACAAGACTGTATCATATACTTAAAATTTCTCCAAGAGGGTAGATCTCATATTAAACACTCTTATCACAAAAAATATAAATAAATAGAGTGGGAGGAGAGTTTTGAGGTGATGGATCTATTTATGGCATTGATTGTGGTAATGGTTCGCAGCTGTATACTTATCTCCAAACTCATCAAATTATATACATTAAATAGGTACTGCTTTTTATATGTCACACATAACTCAAAAAAGTGGTTAAAAAAAGAAACAGACACTGCAGTAGGTTGAATTATTGTCCCCCAAAAAGATATACCCACATCCTAATACCTTATTTTTCAAATAAGGTAATCCCGTGCACATTACCATATTCAGATACGTCTTTGCAAATGTAATTAGGTTAAAGATCTTGAGACGAGATCATCCTGGATTACTCAGGTGGTTCCTAAATCCAATGACATGTGTGCTTATAAGAGGCACAAGAGAGCACATGAACACAGAGGAAGAGAAAGCCAATAAGAAATGGATAAATTCCTAGGATCATACAATGTAGTGAAACTGAATGGAGAAGAAATACAAATCTTGAACAGATCAGTAACAAGGAGACTGAATCAGTAATCCAAACCTCCCAACAAAGAAAAAGCCCATGTGAAGACAAAGGCAGAGATTGGAGTTTTGCAGCAACAATCTAAGCAGTGCCTGGAATCACCAGAAATTGGAAGAGGCAAGGAAAGATTTTCCCCTATGGCCTCCAAACAGAGCACAGCCCTGCTAAAAACTTGATTTCAGATTTCTGACCTTCAAAATGATGAGGGAATAAATTTTTGTTATCTTAAGCCACTAAATTCATGATAATTTGTTGCAGTCGTTCTAGGAAACTAATAGTAATGCCAACACCAAGACGATACAGCTGTTAGAATTATCTGACAAGGATGTTAAAGCAGCCATCATATAAATGCTTCAAGAAGCAGTTACACATATGCTTGAAACAGCAACAACAACAAAAATAGAAAGGGTCGACAAAGAAACAGAAGAACCAAATGGAAATTTTAGAAATAAAGAATACAGTAACTAAAATTAAAAAACAGAATGAATGAGCTTACAGCAGAATGGAGGTGACAAAGGAAAGAATAAGTGAGTCTGGAAATAGAACTATAAAAATGATCCAATCTAAACAGCAAAAAAGAAAAAAAAAAAAAGATTGAAAAAGAATGAACAGAGAGAGCTTTAGTGACCTGTGGGCACTATTATAAAAGATCTAACATTTGTGCCATTGGAGTCCCAGGAGAGAAGAAAAAGGGTGTAGCTACACATTATTAAAAATTTAAAGACAAATGCGGATTCCTACATGTGGCAGACAAAGAGTTAATATACTTGTGTAAAATCTATTTTAGGGTCCCTTTTTACCCATGTTTTCTTCTAGAGAATCTTTCCTGCCCACAGGGCATCCTCTTTCTCAGCCAAATCTGACTGGACAGGGAAGGTCACCTTGCTGAAAGGTAGCTAATTCATAGGCTACCAGTGGCCGTGACAAAGCTCTCTGGAAAAAAGAGGTAGGTGACATTTATCTGCTGAGCCAATCAGTTTCTCTTTAAAGTGGTGCTATAAACTATAGCTATCAAATCTATAAGCTATCATACGGAGTTGAGCTAAGATGAGCATGTGATTGTATTATGAGAAAACCTACACACTGATAAAAAATTGTGTTAACAATATTTTGGTAAGCATTAAAAAGAAGGTACAAAAACAGAATGTATAGTATAATCTCATTTGGGGGAAAATATATATATGAGATATATACGATATATATATACATATACATATATATATATATCATATATATATCATGTTTTGATAAAAACATGAAAAGTAAAGTAGAGGTAAATGAAAGGAAGAAATCACCAGAGATTTTCTCTTATTTTTTTTTGTTTATTTGAGTTTGGTTCTCATTTCAAGTTTATATAACCTAAAAATTTTAGTCTGGTGTTAGCTGAGAAATAAACCAAATTTTAACTCTTAAACGGGAGGAATATTCTGGTCAAAAACACGAAGTCAGGCTGATTAAGGTGAAGCACTTTTTTTCTTAATCTATGTGTTTTATATTAAATTTTTACTACCAGAGAAAATTAGATACAGTGAACAAAATAAAGGCAAATATGCCTGAAAGGGTATTTGATGGTGAAAAATATGGAATCTATTATATTTATTTATTCTTTGACTACATCCAAATAGCTGATTATGAGGCTGAAAGAGTAAAATTGACCCAAATGTATAAACACACACACACACACACACACACACACACACACACACACCCACCCTGAGAGGCCCCAGTGAAATATACAGTGTGTGTGTAACATGGATGAATGCCCAGAACAGGACCCCAGGGCAATACTCATGTCCGTTAAATTAAAGCAACTGAAGCTGTTGAGAGTCAAGCTGCAGCTTTTCCAAGAGCTTCAGGGAGGCTCTCTAGAAATTCTTACGACCTAGAAAATCTAGAGCTCAGGTAGAACGAAGTTGTAATTGGAAGCTGTGCCTTTGAGGTCACAAAAGAGAAATCTCACCGTCATCATGTAAAGCGTTGACCTGATAATTCACACTCAAATCCCACTTGCCCCTCAATAGTTGGCGTTTGCCCAGATTACCCGGATGAATACGATGAATACGTGAGCCTTCCCATTTGTCTGGGGCTCTACGCACACCTGATGTTGTGAGAGGGAAAGGAAGCAGGACACTGGCCGAGGGCGTGGCCCGTGTTTCCTGTGTGTTGGGTCATTTAATCCTCACTTTAACCCTTTGCGTTCTCTATTATTTCCATTAGATGAAAGGTGACCAACGCTCTGAGTGAAAAAGTCTGAGGAATAAAATTTAATTGAATTCCATCGAGTAGAAGAGGAGCTCCAGAAAAGCAATGGAATTCACAGAAATCTTTAATACATGCAGCCTCCACGCCTCCCCTTGCCCCCACCCCCCTGCATGGTTCTTCTGGGTTGACCCTACTCGCCCCTTCCTCCACTCCATCACCCCTGCTTTAAGCACCAGGCATGGCTGAGCCATCTCTTTCCACCCTCATTAAAACCTGCTCCCAATAAAGATTGCTGTATGTGGCTCTTTATGGTTCTTCTCTCTCTCAGGGGAATTTGCATTTTAAATTGGTAACTTCTTTTGTTTCCCAAGCAAAAGGTGGGAAGGTGCTTTGAAGCAAATAGTCCTTTGCAGCCCTTCTGAAACCCACCAGCACAGGGCCTCCGACAGGCACAGTGGAGTACATGAGATGTTAGGAAACCCCACTTTCAGGATAGGCTACATAATTTGTAGGGCCTGGTACAAAATCAAAATGCAGGGTCCCATGTTCAGAAATTTAAAATTTCAAGTCCATGACAGCAGAGCATAAAACCAAGCACAGGGGCCTTCTAAGCAGAGGACACTGTGCAACTCCACAGGTTGCAGTCCCTGAAGTTGGCCCTGCCCATGCTGGACTTTTCACCGCCATGGCCTCGGGGCCTGCCTAGGCCCAGAGCTGCACCGTGGGCTGTCCCTTCCTTGGAGCTGAAGGCCCACGTCCACCCCCACCTTCCTTTCTTCTGCCTAGTGGCCTCTGCACCCACCTACTCTCCATCCTCTCCTACAATCTTGGCTATACCCAAGGAGGCGCCTTCTCTCTCCTGCACCCAAAGACAAGCACACTACCCTTTTCCTGTTAAGAATTTCTTTCTTAATGTCTGTGCTGCGACAGACAAAGGGCAACAAAGATAACAAACGAGATATGGAGTTTACTTAAGTTCTCAGTGAAGGGATCCCTTGTCTCCGGGCCCAGAGCCCGTTCTCTGATGTCTCAGCTGAGATGTCCTCAGCATGTGTTCCTGGGCATGGAGCTCACAAGACAGCCCTATCAGGACATCTAGAAGGCAGTATGGCATTGTGGTTGTGACACAGGACCTACAGCCAGGGAAACCTGGCTGCAGATGCTAGTTCCAGCACTTAGGACCTATCTGACTTTGGGCAAGTTACTCATGTAGCCTCCTCAAGCCTTGGTTTCCTAATTCGTGACATGGGGATAACAGTGCGCTGAGCTACGAGGGGCCGACCAAAGCCTGAGACTCGCTTTGAGGAGGATGTAGCTATAACCACGGCCCCTGGCAGGCTCATCCTCTCAAAACCTCCCCACCCGCAAATCTCTCCAGAATTTCCATAGTTACCAGTGAATAAGATAAAAGGTGAAGAGCAACAACACATGATTTTAGGATAACTATTTAGAGGTTATCATCTGGGGCCCCCACACAGAAGGCCCTTGTATCGGACATCTGGACTGGAACTGGTACTAGGGAGCTCAAGTAGGGTTGTTAATGCAAATTTCTGGACTGAGGGTCAAATGCTGTAGCTCTACAGGCTTCCTACAGCACTAGCTGCTGCACCTTTTGAGTAAAAGCTAAAACTGGGTTTCCACAGTGAGAAAGCTACTGCAAGTCCTTCCTGTTAGGATGTGGAGAGCAGGGAGTTGCCGATGGGTGCTGCAGGAGCAGCGGCAAAGAGGACTGCTTGGTATTAGAGCCTCCCCATAATATTTGTCTAGCCTGAGTTTTCCACCACTACCTCACAGCCCAGAGCAGAGCCTGAGACAAAGGCTTGCCTGCAGAGAGTTCATTTGGAAAGTAATCCTAGGGTGCAGGCGTGAGGGACAAGAAGAATGGAACGGGGAGGATGTTATCACATTGCCAGGGGTACAGGTGACCGGTGCTCGATCCAAGACCTCCTGGGAAGACCTGTGAAATAAGTCTCAGAAAGAAAGAAGAGTCTGCCTGGAGAATGAAAGGGGGAAGCATTCTCCGATTGACTGATTCATCTATGGACTTGGTCCACATCCCAAGCTCAGATATCAGAGAAGCCTCAGGGTAGGAAGTGAGAGGTAGGAGGCTTAGGCCAAAGAGAGGCTCCCTCTAATTGCACCTACACAAAACTCATTGAAGCCTGCTCAAACTTGTCACTACAATTGGGGCTGATGTGAGATTTGGGCCCCAAAGGATTTGCAGCATCCAATACAATGACCACCCAATGTGAAGATGAAAAGAGAAAGAGGAAATATAAACTCACTTAGCTGTGAGCCTGGCACAGAGCAAGTGCACAAAGGATATTGGCTGTCATTGCTCTAAGTGGTGTTATTATTTGGACGCTTTCCTCCTCAAGTCTGAAGATATGACCCAGCAGTATAAGAGTTGTCTTTTCCCCCTCCATTAGCTCACACCTTGGAGCATCTCCAGATCTGATGACATCTAAGACCCTGGGCTTCTCGGCAGCTCTGAAATGACCTTTGCATGTCCTTGCAAAGTGTCTCTGTGTTACTGTTCATTCCCTGAGGAAAGCCTTATTTAAAAATAACCAAAAGAGCACAAAACACATGTGTAGTTGAAGAGTGGACTTTCTTACTCTTTCTTTCCCCTCTTAAGAAGGAAGTTAATCAAACAATGAGGTCGTAATTACACAAAAATTTCTCAGGTCTAAATGCAGAATAAAATAGATAACCCCAAAAGGTATCAGGGAAATAAATGAGAAATCTGACCAGCCCAAGAGGACCAAGAAAAGCTTCCAAGATGCTGCTTGCAACCCACAGGAAGCACAGTGATCGTTCTCGACACCGTTAACTCTGATGTGAAGAACTCACGATTCATTCTGAAGTCAAAGTCAATAAAACTTCAAGCACAGAGAGAGAGACCCAGTTTTAAGCAGATAATTTATCCTCAAAACTCCAGGGGTTACTCAGACTTTGCATTGCTCGTTCTCCTTCCCCAGAGCAATCCCTTCACTTTTCCCTGTGGCACAGTAAAACAGCAATTAATAGCAGCATGTGGGAAATGGGGTATGCTATTTGATTGAATTTTTCTAGTTAAAGAAAAGCTAGTTCTTAACAATCCTTTCTGTCCCATGAAGTTTCCAAAACATCTGAGACCACTTTGCAACATACAAAGTGGATTCTAGAGGACAGAATACAACCTTTGTTTTAGGATCCAGTCTCATCTAGATTTTGGACTGGCTCCATGCTGAACACTTAAGAGAAGTATAGTGAATAGGAGATTCACTATACTATTTGAGAGTCAGACTTATATTCAAATCATTCATATGTCATTCACTAGCTAAGTTATTTAACCTCTCTGAGTTTCCCATTTTTATTATTTGTGAAACAGAGTAATAATATCTACATCATAAGTGTTCCATAGAGGTTCCATGTGTCTGATACATATAAGACACACAATAAACAGCAGCATCTTGCTTTTCCTTCGGGCTCACTGTTTAGGTCTGTGTAAGAGAAGGTGCAGAAGATGGTGCTGAATTGGTGTTGATGCCAGGAGGCCCTCTAGAAGTTTCTTTACCAAAACAACTTCAATATCTGCCTATTTTCCTCTTACTTGCCTCTTTCTCAAAAAAAAAAAAAGAAAAAGAAAAAAACAGGACAGAGAGAACTACATTCTACTTCTCTGGTCTCACAAATTCATGAATTTAAATGTCTTAATTACCTCTCTGTTTACTCTCTGTCTAGTACACATTACATGTAAAGAAACAGGAAGAAGTTCTTACAGTTGTAGAACCAGAAGGAAGTTTTCAGCCTAATGAGGCTTAAAAAACACCACAAAACCCTGTCTGCTCAAATATACCCTCCCCCAAACCTGTCCCATGACTTAAATTTTTTCTATTAAAGTTATCCCTTTGAGTTAAGGCATTTCTCCAGAGGGTTCCATTGGTCACCTGGGTGAGTGGAGAGCAGTCTCTTCTTTCAAGAGATTTGCTCAACAATTAACTTACAAGGTTAACCAGTTACTATTCAGGACTTCTGGTTGTCTGGTCTCTCTTTAACTAACAGTGCTTGGCATCCTCATTCATGCCCATAGCTTGGATCACAACCTCTAACTTCAACCCAAATAATTTCTCCAAACATCACACCCAGACATTCAGTGGTCTTTGACTTCTCCATTCAGATGTCTTAAAAGCACTTCATAATAATCAGGTCTAAACTAATTCCATACCCATCTTGCTTCAAGGTTCTCTGTCTTGATGACTGGCACCATTAACCATCCAACCATGTAAGCCAGACATCTAAGATACATCCTTTTTCAATACTTCTCTGACACTTCAAAAGCACTAAGTCCTGTCAATTTTACCCACTACGGATTTTTTGAATCCATCTACCTCTGAATCTCCACTGCCCAAGAAACATCACATCTCAGCTAGACATTCACTGTCTAAATAGTATCCCTTCAAATCTGCTCTCCACACTGGAACCAAATTTTGTTCTTATAAAAATTAGATTAATTCATGTCTCTATTTAGTTTATTTTATGCTTCCAATTATTGCTAGGATCGAGTCCAAAACCCTTAACGTGGCATATTAAGCCCTACAGAATGAGGACGACACCTGTCCCTCCAGCCACAGATCTTGTTACTCTTCCCCTCCTTTCTTGCAGCCAGTTTTGCCAATTTTCAGTTTCCGCACACACACCATGCTCCCTCCCACATAAAGGCCTTTGAAAAGCTGTTCCCATAGTTTGAAATGCTTTCCTCAATCTCATTTTTTTCACGTAGATAATTCCTAATCAAGCCCCAAATTTTAGCTCAAACAATACTTTCTCAGAAAGTCTTCCATGGTGCCTAAAGCTGACTGACCAGTGAGGAGGAAATTGGGGATATATTAGAATTGACTGGAGAATTTTTCAAAATATACATTTCTCTCAGCTCTGCACTAATACCCACTTCTCCTCTCTCTCTCTCTCTCTCTCTCTCTCACCACCACCATCACTATCACCAAATTCTTATTTGATACATATGCCCCAGTTGAGATGCCATTAACTATTATCATTAGCCATTATTATAAGTAGGAGTGTGTTATGAGCCTCAGAAGAATGGAAGTAGGAAAAAACTGAGAACTACTCTCCTCGATGACCTTTAAGATGCCTTCCAACTTTAGATCTGTAACTCTCCAATGTGCAAGGTATTATTATGCTGGGACCTAGGCAGTAGTATTCCCACAGGTACTCTCCAGAAGGGCAGGGTATTATCAGGGTATGATCGAGAGGTTACCAGATAAAATACAAGATCCCAATTAAATCTAAATTTCAGATCAGTGACATATAACTTACAGTATCTTGCATGGGATATACTTATACTAAAAAATTATTTGTCACTTATCTGATTTTCAAATTTAACTAGTATCCTATATTTTTACTTGCTAAATCTGGCAACCCTACATGGGGCAAAATCTTGGCTAAATGGTAGACAGGTGACTGTCAGATTCTTCCTTCCCAAAGACTGTCCTAAGACATAATAGTTCATACAGTATGATGTGTACCACATCATAGGTGGCAGATAGTCCTGAAAGATCAAGCAGCTGGTAGCCCTGGACAGCAAGTAGTGGCCAGCATACCCACAGCGGCTCTCCCTCCTTTCCTGATTCACTGACCTTTTCCTTCACCCCTGCCTTCCCTGGGACTAAACTCCCTAAGAAGCTTTGGCCTCATGTCAGCTCTGGTCTTAGGTTTTGCTTCCTGGGGAAACCTGACCATCAAGAGTAAATGGAAAAATAAACTATGGTTTAGTCATGTGATGGGATTATATGTAAATACACACACACACACACACACACACACACACACACACCGTTTATTTGTATTAACATGGGTAGATTTCAAAATTAATGTTAAGTAAAAATAGCAAATTGTAAAAGGATACTTATACTATTTTACTATTAATATCTCCTTTAATGCATGGAACAATATTGTTTATGGAAATATATATGTAGTAAACTTATGGATAAGTATAAAACAAGCCAACCTAAAGATATTAGCTATCTCTGGTGAGGGAAAGAGTGAGAAGGGACAAGAATGGGGGTCAATATAGAAAGAGCTTAATTGTACCATTTTATTTCTTAAATGCAAAACTGTCTGAAACAAACACTGCAGAATATTATTATCTATTACATATAAATGGTATCAGTTGCTTCTAGTTTAACAAAGGACAAGGCGAATAAAAATTGATTTTGGTTGCACTATATAAGACAAAAGAAACTGTGACACACCAGACTTGAAGTACCCAGAGAGAGAATGTGGACTCTCTCTATTTCAAACTTTCAATTACTATCCATGAAACACCTTGTACGTAAGGCATTGAAACAGGCACTTCAGAAGAAATGACTGTATATAAAACAGTCCAGTACCAAAAAGATGATCCTACTTAACAAAAAGGTTATATTCTAAATATTTATTTATAAGTCTGTTGGTTAGAACTCAAGCCTCAAGAAAGATTTTCCCATAAGAAAAACAATGTTATCAACTATGGTTAAATTCTTAAGTCAGCCTTCAAAAGGCCCATTTGTTCTATAATATAAAATTATTGAATTCCAGGGTTGCAAGGGATCGTAACGAAATTGAAATTCTGCACATTTGCAATGAAAAACAGTAGAAAACAACATGTTTCAGAACTGGTGATGAAATAGCAAAGAAAAACAATAGAGTTGAATAAGAAATCATTTTTCATTATCATGAATGCTGAAGTTTGAGGAAAAGAACTAATTAAAAGCAGGTTGGAGAGCAAGGGAAGCTTGTAAAAACTCTGAGAGGCATTTCAAGGGCTTATGATGTTGATGGCACCAATTTTCTTATCCTTTATGATTTTTACATTTACTTTCAAACAGAAAACTTTTATAGTAGTCCCCTTGGGATACACGCTGAGACTGCCCCCGCAGTGGATGCCTGAAACCACAGTTAGTACTGAACCCTATATGTACTATTTTGTTTCCTATACATACATGCCTATGATAAAGTTTAATTTATAAGTTAAAAACAGTAAGAGATTAATAACAATAGCTAATAATAAAATAAAATAATTATACTATATACTGTAATAAAAATTATGAGTGTAATCTCTCTCAAAATACCTATCGTATTGTACAACTCCTCACTTAATGTTTTTGATAGGCTCTTAGAAATTTTGACTTTATGAAAAACAACATACAATGACAGTTATTTTACCACAGGCTAACTGATAGAAACAAGAGTTAAATTACTACGGCATATTTATGATTAACAAAAATATCACCAAACTTTGTAATAAAGACCCAAAACACTAACTCTTAAACATTGAAATAAATGTGAGCTACACATACATTTAAGAAAGATGAATAGAAGCAAGTCAGATAATGATTTTCTAACCCACTTATTCCAGTTCAAGGTCAAGGGTGGCTGAAGCCTCTCCCAGCAGCTCAGGGCATAAGGCAGGACTCACACTGGACAGGATACCCTTCCATTACAGGACCACTCAGACTCGCACCCACACACAGCCTGGGACAACCATAGACACGCCATTCACCTGACATTCACCTAACAAGAGATGAGAGAAGAAACTGAGTACTTGGAGAAAACGCAGCCAAACATGGGGAAAACATGCAAACTCAACATACATGGCTGGCCAGAAGCAATTTTTTTCCTCATCCACATTATAATGAAACAACACTGACTGAATTGACATAATTTGAGGATCTGTGTACTGTACTAATCCTTCTTGTGATGATATGAGGTGATAAAATGCCTAGGGGATGAGATGAAGTTAGATGAATGACGTAGGCATTGTGACGCAGCATTAGGCTACTATGAGGGTCACTTGAAGGCATACATTGTGATACCAGGGCAATCAATCTGATAACGCAGGAGACTACTAAGTGACTAATGGGTACAGAGTGGATGCAGCATAAAGATGCTGGGAAAAGGGCCAATTCACATCCAGGGCCGTGTGAGATTTCACCACACTGTGCAGAATGGAGTACCATTTAAAACTTACTAATTGTTTATTTCTGGTATTTTCCGGGTAATATGTTCAGACCACAGATGACCCAAGGTAACTGAAACTACAGAAAGCAAAATCCAGATAAGGAGGGATTACCTACTATACTTCTCTTGATATTCCGTTTATCAATGATGATCTTATATTCACTTCTATATCACAATTAGGTATGTTTTGATTTCTTTCTCCCTGCTCATTACCAAAGGCAATGGAGGCAGGAGCCACATCTGCTGTGCCCGGCACTCTATGTCCCAGGTCATCATATTGACTGATGCCTCATGGGCACTTAACAATATTCATGGAATGAATGAACGAATGTGTAACTGCAATAATAACCATCTCTTAAAAGTCAAATTACAATGAAAGAAAGCAATTTTGAAAAATAGAATATAATTGAAAAATACAAGTGATAAGACATATGAGTACCGGGGTAAGTGATGTCATTGTGCCTTGGGAAGTTTGCATGAAGAAGGAGGGACCTGAGGAGAGCCCTAAACCTGTCCCTGCTCCACTTTGTTCTGTGACACCCAGCTGGACTGTGGACATGTCACTGCTATTACACCAAATATGACCCACTTGCCAATAATTAAATATAGGTAGCTATACTTTCAAGATCCTGTGATTTTATTTGCAAAGTTTCTCTTTTGTCCTGTGGATCTGTAATTAAGCAGAAAAAATCTAATGTAATTAATAGGAACTTAAAGTTCTGATTCTGTAAATATTAATTTCTCTGAGCTGCACCTTCTTCCTTTTTAAAATTGGCATAGCCTTAATATTAAACTTCTTGGCATTCTATGTTTGATGAATTCTTACTAAAATAAATTCAAGCTCTTTCCAAAATATATATATACACATATATATATATACACACCTATATATAAGTACATATATACGTATCTGTGTGTATATACATATATAGCAAGAGAGAGAGAGAGTGTGTGTGTGTGTGTGTGAGAGACACAGAGAGAGAGAGAGAATAAGACCTTGATCTTATTCAACAGCTTCAAAAGGGTATCTCATTTATCTGCCAAAAGAGAAAGAGGAAAATAAAAAAAAAAACTCTTTTAGGATAACAAATAGATGAATACAAGTAGTAGTATTATCCATGTCTGTAGAATGAACACAAGAAGCAAAGAAAGGTCAGGCAATTTAACTTGCCCAAGGTCACTACGGAAGTCAGTGATGAGGATGAGAATAGAACCCAGGTTTCCAGGTTTCTGGTCTAATGCATTTCCCTCGGGGCCATAAATTACCAGTCTGTTTAGATTCTCCAGATGTTGCCATCTCAATGTCCTTACACCACCACACACTGCTTTCACATTTTTTATGGTGTTAGATGAAAGTCTCCCTCCTCCTGACAGCTTTATTACCCCGAGAAACCATTATCTCTGTCTAACTCAGAAAGTTATACCCAATTGTTGGTGCAGTAACCAAACAGGAGTCAAAGACATTTCTATGACTGATGAACCCTTCAGTGAAAAACAGCTGAAAATATTACTGCTTTGATATGCCCTTTTTTTTTTCTTCAGGCCTAAAGGTTAAGCAGTTAACAATATTACACTAAAAGTTTTTTTTTCCTTAAGTCTAACAACAAGAAGACTGTGTAACTTGGAGAACTCTTTCCCAGGCCAGGAAGAACTGTTAGCTCCCAGAAGAGAATTTTGAACAAATGGAGGAAATGTAAGAATTATTAAGATCACGGGATTGTTTGGTGGCACTTTATGCAAGTGCGGGGGTCAAATTTACAGAGTACCCAGTAGGATTAAAACTGCTTATGAGTATGACTGTCAGTTTGAAGGAAAAGAAAAAAAAACATATATGAAAAATATAGGAAGAGGAAAGAAAAAATATTAAAAAATTAAGAGGAAAGTGAGGAAGATGAAAAATATAAAGGGAAGAGTAAAAGAGTAAAGCATATATTAATAACTAATAGAGTATTTACAGCTTATAAAAGGCTTTCACATTTATCTATTTGTGTATTGTTCAAAACTCTTACACAGGAGATAATATTATCCCAATTTGATGAATTTCATATGCCATAGATCTGAATGTTAGGAGATAGAAAGTAGACTCAAATACAGTTCCTTCTGCCACCTCCACCAAAGGTCCAGGGAAGCTTGTACTGGAGCAAATTTAGGGGCATTATTAAGCCTAGACTCTCACTGTGGCCCCCAGGGACTATGTGGGGATCCTCGGCTAAATAACACAGTATAAAAGCCTTCGCTCTGGATTCCAGTTCTATCTCCTCCAAAAAAAAAAAGATGAGAGGAGAATGGCAGAGGGGCCTGCTTCTTCAAGAATTAGTGGAATTGTACATGTTCTGCTCTTAGAAAGAATAGCACATGCAGAGATAGTGTGGAACAAAATAATGTCCAATATTAGAGAATGTGAAAATTTATCAGCATTAGTGAAGCTCATATGGTGAAATACATAAAATAGAATATAATACTGGTTGAATGATAAGTCCTGGAGGTCCATATAAACCATATTAAGAAGCATAAAGTTCATCCCGTTGGCAATGGGGTCACTCAAAGTTTTAAATACAAGAGGAGAGGTTGCAAATAAATAACATGATCAATTCTGTTTTGGAAAAATAACCCTGACAGGAAGAGAAGAGTGCCTATGAAACAAGACATGGGGCAAAATTCAGGCATGACAATATAAAGTAAGAGAAAAAAAAAAAATGAAGTAGAATTGATGGAATGGAGCCCAGGAAAGGAATTAAAGACAATCTTGGAATTCCTGCTTCTATAATTGAGTAAATTATAAGAACTTCCTTCAAGGCTAAAAAGATAATTTTTTATTTAGGGCATATTGAATTTGAAGTACCTGTGGACATAGAGGTGTATATGCCAACTAAGCTGATGGAAATATGGTTCTAGAGCCCAAGAGAAAGTTAGTGCTAATAAGACATATTTGTGGATTATCGGTATATAGATAATGGTAGGAGTATTGACTGTAAGAGCAAACATCAGCACCCAGCCTTCAAGAGGACTCTGTCATGTAATAAGGAAACCAAAAAGGTCCACTAAACCATTGGACCAATTATTGGAAACGATTTTCCAACTGGCGGCTAGACTCACCAATGTCTATTTTCAGCCCTGAGCACTCTCCGCCCACTCTCCTACACATTCCCAGGGTGGCACATCACTTGACACACTTCCCAGGCTCCAAATCCTCCTGCTTTATTTCTCAGATTCTAACTAACACTTCCCTCCAGCTGCAGGATCTCCACAGAGTGATAATCCAGTGACTGCCCCCATTGTCACATGGCCCTAGGACTCTGCATGTGTGCACTCTTCTGGGGCAGCACTGACCTACCCCGGACACCCTGAAACCAAAAAAGACAATCTCCAAAGCCAAAAGCTAGAAACCCAAATGTCCATCAGTAAATTAGTGGATAAACAAAATGTGTTATATATACCGTGGAATATTATTCAGTCTTAAAAAGGAAAGAAATTCTGATGCATACTACAAAAACAATAAACCTTAAGGACATTATTTTAAGTGAAATAAGTCAATCACAAAAGACAAATACTATATAATTTCATTTATATGTAATACTTGAAATAGTCAAATTCACAGAAACAGAAGGTAGATAGTAGTTGCCAGGAGCCAGGGGAAGGGAAATGGGAAATTATTGTTCAATGAGTACAGACTTTCTATTTGGAAAGATGAAAAAAGTTCTGGAGGTGGATGGTGGCAATGGCTGGACAACATAGTGAATGTACTTAAAGCCACTGAATTGTACACTTAGAAATGATTAAAATGCTAAATTTCGTTATATATATTTTATCACAATTTTTTAAGTAACAACCAAAAAATGTTTTAAGTATATCCAGCAATTATAAGAATAACTGTTTTATATTCATAAAAATACAACACGGCAATGAAAAAAGAACTATAGCTGTATATAAAGACCATAAATGAATCTCACATACATAATATTGAGCACAAAGGGCCAGGTACAAAGTGTAAATTCAATACAATTTCATTTAGATGAAGTTCAAGAACAGACAAAACTAATCTGTGATAAGTCAGAATGGGGTTACCCCAGAGGAGGTGTATTGAATGGAAGGGATCAGGAGACAGCCTGTTGAGTGCTGCAAATGTCTCGTCACAATCTGAGTGGTGCTTATACAGGTGTGTACAGGTAAAATGCCTAAGATTTGTGCACTTTTCTCTGTTAATTGTGTCTCAATATTAAAAAAGATAGCCCCCCCCCCAAATCGTTTCAGTGTTTCCAAGCTTATTCAACAGCTAGCTGAAATCAGCTGCAGCATGTGAATGAAAGTTCTGATAGGAGAGGAAAAGAAAGAAAGAACTTGGCAGGGACGGAGAGGGGGCATATTATTCTCTAGATGGAAGAACAGAAAAAATTGCCATCATAGCGCTTGGGGGGCGGGTAGGTAGAGAGAAAGCCCAGAAAAGGCGATGAGGGGGTTACCATTTCATCTCAAACTTCAGTTCGATGAAATCCAGTTAAGAAATTATTACTGAGCATTTGGTGCCAAAAAACAATGCAAGGTTCCGGGGCAGTTTCTCAAAAGTGGGCCAAACGCATCAGAATCAGGCAAGTTGATTATTTAAAGTGCAGGTTCTTTGGTATTGCGCCCGATCAACTGATTTAGAAAATCGAGGGGCTGGGCCCAGAAATCTTCCTTTAGACAGTCACCCCGGGTGACTCTACAAAGATGAATAATACATATTTTGTTCTGCACTAACCTCTCTGCCTTCAAAAGGGGTAGGAGATGGAAATGAGATATATAAACAGGTCATTTCCATATCATGTGGCAACTACAACAATTGAGAGATGCAGAGGCTTCTGAGGAAGTTTGAGAGAAATATCTGAGGGTGGAAGAACAAAGAGTAGATCAAATCAGGTGCCAAATTGAAAGGCTGTGGAGCCATTGGCAGAGCAAACTGGGTGACGGAGAGGTTGGGAAGGTGATTGGTTTGCAAAGTGTAGGTCCCAGAAAGTAAAATCAGCATCACCTGAGAACTTGTTAGAAATGCAAATTCTTAAGCCCCAGACCTACTGAATCAGAATTTCTGGGGGTGGACTAAGCAGCCCTTGTTTCCAAACCCCTCAGCCTGTGATTCTGATGCCCACTCAAGTCAGACAACCAGAAATGGCAGGGAAGTGGCAGAATGGAGCAATAAGGAATGTGGTGTCAGAGCCAGGCTGCCTGCCTGTTCCAAATCCTGCCGCTTACTGGCTGGGGAAGCTGAATTGAATGGCTTAATCTCTTTGGACCTCAGTTTCTTCACCTCTATCATAATGGTACTCAACTCATAATTATTACATATAATTAGCACATAATAAGCACTGTATAAGTGTGTTTTTATTAGTAATAGTGTGGGTGAAGGGACCAGCAGGAGCGAAGGCAGGCCTGTTTCACAGGTAGCTGCTGTTTGAGCATCAGGCATGAAGCCAGGTGTGATAAGTGTGATGGAGAGGTCAGCAGAGGGCAGATCATGGCATTTCGTGTAATACACACACACACACACACACACACACACACACACACACACACACACACTTGGGAACTTCTGCTTCCAAAGAGATGGGCTTACATGTACTTTGTCCTATTCCTCCCGATAAGTACAACCGGGAAAAACACAAAACAAAACAAAAAACCTGGACCTTGTAAATAAGATTCTGAAAAGTGGAGAGAAAAAGACAGACAGAGAGGGACCTCAAGACCCATGGAACAACCCAGTAATAAGTTGACAGGATTTTTAGCTTCACATATCTCAGACATGGAGCTGATATACCTGGTCACCTGGAAATGCCAACAGGCTCAGACAAAAACAGCCCTGGCAAAAGCGTGCTCTCTCTAGCCAAAGGACCAGGGAAGGGGCAGCCTAGAAAGATGAAAACGTTTAGATGATAATTGCGTTAGTCCAGCCAAACCCCAAAGAAAAAACTGAGGCCCCAAGCCACCCGCGCCACCAAAGGCTGAGTGAGGAGCCCAGATTCCACCCTGACCAGCTGTGACCACTGGGGAAGTGCCAGAGAGGCTGAGTGGAGATATGAGACATCATTGCCAGTAGGGAGCTAACAACACCCCCACACACGCACAATGTCAACAGAGACAACTGGAATAGAGGGCAGAACTCCTACCCCCACCCCCACCCGGCAGCAAGGAGGAGCACCCACACTTCTGCCAGGGCACCCCTCCCCTTCTGCAGGATGGCAATATCTAACTTCGCAAGAGTTAACACCGAGGACAACTTAGTAAAAGGGTTCAGGCGTCCTCACTCTATTTCTTAATAATACAAAACTGTGTGTGCACCTACAGTCATCTCGAAATTTTTAAATTTAACTTTAAAAAAATGAACAAGAAAACTGAACCAAATCATATGGCAAAAAGGAACCATGGGTTTTAAGCAAAGACTGACAACAGATCAGATTCATCCCGTAATCAACCTCCACTAAGTGCAGTCTCACGGAGGCTCCCATCGCTATGGCCTCCCGACAGCACGGAAGCTCATCTCAGAGGAGTTTCTGGCGCGTACCCTGCAGGCTGCCCCCTCCGCAGAAAGAACCTTCCGTTTGGCATCATCAGAATTCAGTGGAGTCCAGAGGGCTGTTTGAAGTTTCTGGGTCGCTGGGGTGATGAACCTAACGCCCCTGTGAGAAGGCTTAAGGGCGCCGATGGGAAGGGTAGTGGACGGCATTACTTATGGAAAGCAAGGGTTGATTTGAGAGGCTCCTGTTTCTGACAAATATGTTTGTGAACCTTCTCTGTTAACTACAGCAGGATCTGGAAATCCGAGAGGGTAAACACAAATCAGTATGATCGGTGACCAGAAGAGGCTGTGGGACACTTGCCCAACAAGAAAGATTTTTGAAAATGAAAACCATAAGACGCTTCCTGTGCAGTTTGTTTCCATTTGTGCAGCTCTGGTTCCATCATTTCAAGCCCTACACCCTGGTGAAATGGAGCTGCCCTGGCCAGCATCAGGGGCTCAAGAGAGGAGGAGGAAAAGAGAGCAGCTGGTAATTAATAATCACTGTGGAAATCCTGCAGTGAAAACAACTGCTACTTGATGAGGAGCATAGAAAGGAAAATAAGTCAGAGACTGAGCTCAAACAGGAGGGAGCTCATGACAGGCTGGAGAAGTCAAGGCAGGACTCTAGGAGGAGGTGGGATTTGTGCCAAGTCCTGAGAGCAAAAGTCTCCAGAAAGAGCCCAACCTGCAGGGTCTTACAGAGGAAGGGAGAAAGGGACCTGCGTAGGATAGGAATTCACTGTTAAGTGAGGTGTTTTGAACACAGTGCCATTGTTAAATTGCAGCTCATCAGCTCAATCAACAAAAACATGAAGCTAACAAGGAAAGAGTTGTAAGATGAACCTCTGAGGTGAGCTGTTTTGTGCAAGATAGATAGATATACTGTTATGTGCCCACTAATCACTTCATTTCAATGAATTACCAGAAACTTAGTGACTAAACAATACAAATGTATCCTCTTATAGTTCTGGATGTCAGAAGTCCTCAAATCAAGGTGTGAGCAGGACTACATTCCTTCTGGAGGCTCTGGGGGAGAATCTGTGTCCTTCCCTTTCCTAGTTTCCAGAGGCCTCCCGTATTCCTTGGCTAATGGCCTTCCATCTTCAAAGCCAGCAGTATAGCATCCTTCAATCTGTCTCTGCATCCATCCTCATATCCCCTTTTCTGAGTCTGACCCCACTGCGTCTTATACGGACCCTGTGATGACA
The DNA here is from genome assembly GCA_028627145.1 of Eidolon dupreanum. Lineage (NCBI taxonomy): Eukaryota > Metazoa > Chordata > Mammalia > Chiroptera > Pteropodidae > Eidolon > Eidolon dupreanum. The sequence goes on along the minus strand of CM053504.1, from coordinate 74,126,667 downwards.
TTAGTCCTACCCATCTCAAGATAATCCAAGATAATTTACCCATCTCAAGATCCTTAACTAATCATATTTGCAAAGTCCCTTTTGCCATGTAAGGTAACATAATAACAGTGCTGAGGATTAGGACATGAACATCTCTGGGAGCCATTACTCAGCCTACGACAAGGCTCTTGCTGCAATCAATCATTTGTTTGTTTAATTTTTATTGTATATATCACACACCAGAATGTAGGTTCCATGGGTGAAAGAATTATGACTGTATTATGATGCTGAGTGCATAGCAAAGAGTCATTAAATATTTAATAAATGAATAATAAATACAGGAATGGCAGGCTATGTGAAGATAGAAGGCATGGCCAAGATATCTTCTTAGGACATAGATATTCTGTCTATGTCAGATTTCACTAAAAAATGGTAGACAGCAAGCTAACCTTGCTGGAGACGTCTACCTTTTACTGCTAGAGTATATATCAACCCTAGAGAAGGACTCTAACTAGCCAAGTTAGGTAAACTGCCTACCCCATGAACCAATCCTTATAGCTATGAAAATAAGGTGATGTGATTATCAGAACCATCAGAGCCTAGGAATGATTACTATGCCCTAGGCATTGTTCTAAGTAGTTTACATATATCAACTCATTTAATCCCCATTTTGCAGATAACTAAAGGACAAATCGGTAGAAAGATGCTCAACTCCTGCAATACAGATTCCTGACAACAGTCTCTACCCATGAGAGTAGATCCTCAAGTCAAAAGAAATATATTCATTGACCTGCCCTAAATGCTGTATTTGCATCCATCTCATTTAATCTTCACAACAACTACAAGACAAGCATTAATGTATTTCTCCCCTTGGCTGATAATCAGTAACTTTTTAAAAGAAGATGTGATAGAGTAAAGATGGCCACAAATTATTTATCATTTCTCCCATCAAGAAATGGGAGATATTTCCCTTACCCTTGAATGTGGGCTGACCCCATGACTTATTCTGACCAATCAAAGGTGATAGAAGTTACACATGGCCAGTTCTAGGCTAAGGTCTTATCCTGGTGGCTTCTCTATTTGCATTCTGGGAACCCAGCTCCCATGCTGCAAGGAAGTCCAAACTATCCTGCTGGAGAGAAGGATTACCTGGAAAAGTCCTGGAGGATAAGGCATGAGACAGAGAGGGAAAGCACATGAGCCTGGGCACAATGAGCCACAGTGGAGAGGCAATCCAGCAGACAATTAGCACCCAGGCCCCAGACACGTGAAAGAGGCCTTCTTAAATCTGCTAGCCGGCCAGTCCACCAACTGAATATAACTACATGAGAGACCCCAAAGGAGACCAGCAGAACTTTTAGTCAACGCTCAAACTCAAGAGAGAAATAATAAATTATTGTTCTAAGGCACCAAGTTTTGGGGTGCTTTGTTACACAGAAGTATACATATATGAAACAAGGATAATGAACTCTTTCTCATCTCCTCTCTGTTACCCAGGTACTTTGATCCACAGAAAGTAGTAGATGTTAGTTACTTAGTATAGATGAAGGGATATAATATATGCTTTATAATATGTAAGGGAAACTGTTCTCCCACAGAGTACAGAGAATTTAGCCTGGAGTCAAGTGACACTGACTTTAGGTCTTGCCTGTGCATGCAAACTAGACAGACAGCAGCGAAGATGTGTGGATAGATTTGGACACCTCAACCAGCAAAGCAGACTGACATATGATCAATTTGGCTGCTGCATTCAAAATTCATCACAAAGAAAGAAGAAAGAGCTGGTTTCTCTTGCTATAGTCTCAACAACCAGTCATCTGCATCTTTCTATTCCATAAGGACCTCAGGGATCTGGCATCTTTGGTCCCACATGACACTGAGTGACAGACAATGACCTAACAGTTACCCACGCACAGTAGAAAGTGGCACCGTTTAGGGTCCACCTTGGTACTTCCACCTTCTGGAATTGTTTTCAACATCTCAAACCCCTAAATTGAGATCTTTTTGTCTGCTCTAACTGGCATTCCATGTGTGAGTTTCTCTGACTCCTACATTTTTGCATCCTGTTCTAGTCTCATCTATCTGACCTTTCAGATTTAACAAGCATGTTCAGCCTCCATTTTAGGCATGCTTCGGGGATGATCCTTTGTCAAGCCTACAGCTACCCATGCCACTCAGTTATTTAATAAGCACCCTCTGAGCCCCTACAAAGTGCAACAAAGATAAAAGAGCATTAGACTTGACCCCTGTCCTGTCACCAGAAGCTTCCAAATTGAAAAAGTCCTATTTTCCATCTCTCCCAAAAGAGATTTGAGTTCCACCTAACAGATACTCTGGTAAATAGAAAGTTATATCCCATAAACAGACGTTCAATTTGCAATGAATCAGAAAACCACAAAATACACTTGACCCTAAAATTATTCTGCACAGAAGTCAATCATTTTTTGAGAATTCATGGGAGCCTTCAGGAATTTGCGAAGTCTCTGGAATCATTCTGAATATCAGTTATCATTCTGCTTGCAAATCAGAGAAATACCAATTAGCAGAGACTTCCTATTGACAGAAAGCCAGCTAAGCTGACTCTCACTTGGGGGGGCAGACAGATATTAGCAAAATAGAGAAAATGAGAAGGTAGGTAATTAGTACATCTGGGCCAAAGGAGCAAGCAGAAGTTGAAAGTAGGAAGTAGGGGAGAAAGCATACTTTTTTTATAATGCAAACTTTGAATTTTCCAGTCCCCAACCTTGGAGAGAGGCAGGGGTGAAGAGTGGTTGGTATTCCCATCAGACCCTTCTTTCAGACTCAGAACTGGGGTCGGGCTCAGAAAATCACTTCCTAACTTTCTTCCTCTGGAACAATAGTTGCTGGTTGTTAGGTGAAATCTTTTTCACATTCTTAAAAGGGAGCTGGGAAAAGTAATTAACCGAAAGAGATTCATGCTTCAATGTTAGAAACACAGGAGCCACTCCAAAGAGATGTTTATACATCACGATGCAACCAGAACCATCGCATTGAGTTGTTAATGGCACCCAACTGAGTTCTGGAAATATGTTTCAGAGAAATGTCCAAAAACCAGAGTGAGGAATTAGTCTTCCCACAGAATTATTCAAGACCTCTAATTTGTTGAGAAAGGAATTACTGGCTCAATACTTTGCAAGGCTGCAGTAATTAAACTAACAAATTAAAAGCACATTTATCTGGATAGAAGGTATTCATCACCCAGACAGTGACTGCCATATTCCACTTGCTCAACGTTCACAATTCTTCCCCATCAGGCACCTATTTGCTCTACACTGTGGGAACAGTTTGCTTAGAAAGGATTTCACCTGCAACACTCTTCACTAGGGTCCTGTGAATGACAAGCCCTGATTGACAGCCAAATAAAAGGCTTCAGGTTGCAGTGAAGACAAGAGGGAGGTCCTATCTATTTTAATGCCTGCAGCAGCAGGAAATTAAATCTCCTCTATGCAAAACTCTGTGGCCAGCATAAGATATGAGAAATATCTAAGTGTGGTTATAAACGAGAAAGATCAAAGACTTATTTTTCTTCTTCACCTTTATGCAGTTTATTGGGAAACTGGCATATCATTACTCAAAAAGATAGAAATGAGACCATTACAGTTTCTTTTACTTTGCTGGTTGAGTCAAACTTTGCATTTCAGAGCAGTTCCTCATGGCAGGGGTGAAGGCATTTATGCTGCCAAACTTACCCAGGGGTGGGAATAAAAAATGATTAAGTCTGGGCACCCTGTCTACATTCCTAGTTAATGATTTGCATGTTATTTAATGATGTCCACAGTGTCACCAGGAAACCTGACAGGCTCTCCTGCTAGACCATCATTCCAATCACTAAGAAAATATTAAACAAGAGCTTCTACTTAATGCGTCCTTTGGGTTGACCGGAGTATTGAAAAACTTCTTTTTAGGTGCAAACCTTCTGTTGTTGGTTCCTTGATTCATGGCAGGGTATTCTGGAGCCTGATCTCTTTGAGATTAAGAATGGGGACAAGAATCCAATGCCCAGTACTGTAGTCAGCATTTGCCTACTCAGTTTTGGTTAACCTGATTTATCTTAACTCTGAGCTTCAACTAAGACTCCCAGTTCCTCCTCCTTAGCTTTCCTGCCCTGGGACTGCAACCATTCCCGCCGGCGCTGCACATCGGTGCCCACAATCACACGGATAACTTCAGGTGGTTACTCGGTGTTATAAGCTGTCCCCCCAAATTCACATGTTGAAGTCTTAATCCCTAATACCTAAGAACATGAGTATATTAAGAGATAGGGTCATTAAAGAGGCAAAATGAGGTCATTATGATGGGCCCTAAACCAATACAACTAGTGTCCTTATAAGAAGAGGAGATTAGGACACAGACATGCACAGATGAGGCTTTGTGAGGACATCAGCAGAAGACAGTCATCTACAAGTCAAGGAGAAACTAACCCTGCCAACATTTTGATCTTGGACTTCCAGGCTCCAGAACTGTGAGAAAATAAATGTCTGTTGTTTCAACCACCCAATATGTGGTACTTTGTTATGGCAGCCAGAGCAAACTAATGAAGTTGGTTTTTCCTTCAACATACCTGGATAAGTTTACCTTCACTGAACTATACACTGAAAAAGTCATTCCTGGCTCCTGGCTCTAAAGGACAGGCAGATTAAATCAAAGGGGCCTGGAGGAAACAAGCACTATGGTGATACTCTGAGGGATAAAGGAAACTGCATCTTTAGCTTCTTCTGTGTGCCAGCACCTGCTGGGCTGTTGGACGGGTTACTGGGAGAGTCAGCCAGACTCAGAGAAGTGACCTGATTTGGACCCCTCAACTGAGCACCACGAACTATACACAAGAGCTAAAGGACTAAGATAATTTTTGCTAATTGGTTGTTTAAAAAACTTATATTATTCATCAATATATACAATGACACGATTATAAAAATATTCTCATGAGACTTCCAGTCAAGATGGCTTAGTAGGTAGACACTGCTCGCCTCCTCTCATGACTGCATCAAAGTTACAACTAAACTGTAAAACTGCCATCACTAGGAGTCTCCTGAGGTCTGGCTGAACAGAAGTCCTACAGCTGAGGACATACTGAGGAAGCCAGCTTGAGACTGGTCCCACAATCGAGAATCGAGAGGAATATCTCGGCTGAGGAGGTCCCCCCCCGGAGGAGCGAGGGGACCCAGCCCCACACCAGGCTCCCCAGTCCAGGGTTCCAGTGACAGGAAGAGAAGTCGCCACAACCTCTGGCTGTGAAAACCAGCTGAGACTGTAGCTGAGACGGAGGGCTACGGTAGTCACAGACTCTTAAAGGGCCCCACGTGAACTTACTCAGTGACGGACTCGCTCACTCTGAGCTCCAGCGCTGGGGCAGCAGATTGAAAGTCACCCGGGACATACAGGGGATGAACTGAGTTGTCTGGCTTCAGGGTGAGGGCTGGAGGGGTGGCTTTCTTCCAGATAGAAGTGCTGGCAGGGTCACTGTTCCTTTGTTGAGCCCTTCCCCCCTCCTGGCCTGCAGACACTGGCAGCCATCATATCTGAGCCTCCATCAGCCTGGCTAACATGATCGCCCCGCCCTTGTGATTTCCTGAGACCCCGCCTTGCTCAATTTGCAAGCCCACCCAAGCTACTTCCAGTGTCTTTTCCATACAAACAGCCTGTTTTGGCTCATGCTGCAGACTTTCCTAAAATCTCACAAAACCCAAACAAGCAGCATCTGGCCTCAGCATGCCCCACACCTCTTGCTGAGCAGCCCCAAGCCGGGCACTAGTGGCAGCCTGCCTTGGTTTGCGGCTTGGCCTCTCGAAGTCCCTCTAAGCTCAGCTCAGGTGGCAGCCATCTGCAAATTCCTTGGTGATTCTTGCCAGGTGGCCATGGGCAGGGCACAGGCTAAATTTGGCCTGCAGCGGGGTCCCTCCCAGGAGGCCCTGGTGCCCAGCACACCAGCATGCCTTGGCCAGTTTTGACCTGAGCTGGAGCACCACCCACGGATGCATCCGAGGACCACACAACCAAAGGGCAGACCGGGCAAGCACGAGGGCCCTGCTAAAGCGAATCCTGCTCTGCAGAGTCAGCCCCTCACTAGCCAGTCCTCACAACCAATCTCCTACCCACCACCACTGACATGCAAACAGCATACAAGGCTCAACTACAACAAGAGGGCACACACAACCAATACAAGGGACATACCTGGAGCACCCAGCTCAGGTGACCAGGGAAGACTGTGCCTCTGGGCCGCACAGGACATCTACTACATAAGGTCACTCTTCTAAGACCAGGAGACTTAGAAGCCATTCCTAATACATAGAAACAAACACAAGGCGGCAACTGAAATGTAAAGACAAAAAACATGTCCCATGTGAAAGGACAGACAAAGCTCCAGAAAAAAACTAAACAAAATGGAGATAAGCAATCTGCCGATGCAGAGTTCGAAACACTAGTTAAAAGGATGCTCAATGAGCTCAATGAAGATGTCAACAAAGAGATTAAAAAAATAATAATAAAAATAAAAATGGAGAAAGAAAATGTAAAAAAGAACCAATCAGATATGAATACAAGAACTGAAATGAATAATACATTAGAGGGAACCAACAGTAGATTACCTGAAGCAGAGGACCAAGTCAGTGATTTAGAAGATTAAGCAGCAGAAAACACCCAATCAGAACAGCAACAAGAAAAAAAATGCTAAAAAAAAAATGAGAATAGTTTAAGGGACCTCTGGGACAACACCAAGCATATCAACATTCACATCACAGGGATAAGCAGAAGGAGAGAGAGAGTAAGGAATTGAAAACCTATTTCAAGAAATAATGACTGAAATTTTCCGAAACCTGGCAAAGGAAATAGACATACAAGCCCAGGAGGCTCAGAGAGTCCCAAACAAGATAAACCCAAAGAGACCCACACCAAGACATATCATAATTAAAATGCCAAAGCTTAAAGACAAAGAGAGAATCCAAGAAAAAAGCAATTAGTTACATACAAGGGAGCTCCCATAAAACTGTCAGTTGATTTCTCAACAGAAACTTTGCAGGACAGAAGGGATTGGCATGAAATAGTCAAAGTGATCAAAACCAAGGACCTACAACCAAGATTACTCTACTCAGTAAAGCTATCATTTAGAATTAAAGGACAAATAAAGAGCTTCCCAGACAAGAGAAAGTTAAAGGAGGTCATGAACAGTAAACCCATATTACAAATATTGTAGAGGGACTTCTTTAAGAAGAAGGAAAAAATAAGACCAAAAATATGAATAATTAAATGGCAATAACCACATATCAACAACTATGCTAAATATTAATGGTTGAATGTTCCAATCAAAAGCAAAGGGTGGCTGAATGGATAAGAAAACAAGACCCTTATATTTACTGCCTACAAGAGACATCAGATCGAAAGACATATGCAGACTAAAAGTGATGGAAAAAAATATTTCATGAAAATGGAAACAAAAAAAAAAGCTGAAGTAGCAATAATTATACCAGATAAAATAAACTTTAAAACAAAGGTTATAACAAGAGATAAAGAAGGACCCAGTAATCTCACTTCTGGGTATTTACCCAAACAAACTGAAAATACTACATCAAAGGCAAATGTACATCCATTTGTTCGCTACAGTATTATTTACAATAGCCAAGATATGGAGGCCACTTTGGTGCCCACCAATGGATGAATCGATAAAAAGCAGTGGTACACACACACACACACACACACACACACACACACACACACACACACACTGGAATATTATTCAGCCATAAAAAAGGAATGCAGTCTTGCCATCTGCAACAACATGGATGGACCTAGAGGTTATTGTGTTAAGTGGAGTAAGTTAGACAGAGAAAGACAAATGCCATATGATTTAACTTACATGTGGAATCTAAAGAACAAAATAAACAAAATAAAAATAAACTCATAGATGAAGAGAACATGTTGAGGGGTATCAGAAGGGAAGTGAGTTGGGGGCGTTGAAAAAAGGGAAGGGATAAGAAGTACAAATTAGTAGTTACAAAATAGTCATGGGGATGTAAAGTATAGCATAAGGAATATAGTCAATAATATTGAAAAAAAAAAAAACACTCAGCCTTTTGGGTTGAAACCCAGTCATAAGTGTCAATAACTCCTTTCCTCAAAGCAATTTTACTTTAAGAAGCTGTTATTCACTTCTGCCTCCACCACTGGTTTCCTCTCCACCTCCTTGACTATCAACTCTGCATGCCAAGGTATGAGGCAGCATTTGCTAAGCCACTCACAAAAAACAAGGGTCTTGTTTATACCTTTACCTCAGAACACCTTCAAAACAGAGCAAGGCCCTCAATATCTGAATTTAGCTCTATCTGTACTGAGAGCAGCTGGCAGCTTATTGGACTAAAGAAAAAAGAAAAGCTAATCTCCAAGAGCCCACCGATCTCCACCTCATATTTGTAATGTCTTCCCTGACCACCTTTCAAGATGTAGCCACAAAGAGTCAGATACTCCATCTTCCACATGGCCGTAGCATTTGCTTCAAAGATCATGTTTCGGGCTAAATTATGTCCCTTCAAAAACTAATATGTTTAAGTCCTAATCTCAATATTTTAGAATGTGACCATATTTTGAGGCAAAGTCTTTACAGAGATGATTATGTTAACACAAGGTCATTAGCATGGGGCCCTAATCCAATGACTAGAGTCCTTATAAGAAGTTTAGACACAGACGTACACAGAGAGAAGACAATATGAAGACACAGGGAGAAGATGGTCATCTGCAAGCCAAGGAAAGAGGCCTTGGGAGAAACCAATGGCCAACACCTTGATTGTGGATTTCTGGCCTCCAGAACCACGAGAAAAAAAGTTTCTGTTGTTTAGGCCACCCAGGCTATGGCACCTTATTATTGCAGCCCTAGCAAACTAATATACAGTAAATCGGTTTTCTCTATTAGGGAGTAAACTCCTTGATTACTGGGTCTTATTCATCTTTGTAACTTATAGAGCCTTGCACAGTCCTTGGCCTGTTATGAGTGCTCCTAGAATGTTTCTTGAAGAAAGGAGGAAAGGATTGGGGGGTTGGGAATGATGCGGGCCTGAGCCCTGGAAAATTGCCAATTCATAGTCTGTCTTCTGAGTTTTGTAAGCTGTGTTCCACACACACCTAAAGAAAGCACTTGACAGTTTGTGTTATTCCTCCTCTTCCCTGGCTTCTAACCACACTTACATAAATTATGGGTTTCGGAACATGTGTAGGGCTTACTGTGGACAGAGAACTGTGGTAAGAAGTACAAGGGGACAGTTACAGTGGGTTCTAGCAGTGTCGTCCAGTAGAAATACAAAGTGTGCCATATACAATTTAAAATTTTCTGGTAGCCACGTTAAAAGAATTTAAGAGAAATAAATAAAATCGATGTTATATTTTTATTTAACCCAATATATCCAAAATATCATCAGTTCAAGATATAATCAATATTTTTAAATATTAATGATATTTTACGTTCTTCCTTTTCCGTAAAGTCTTCAAAATACAGTATGTATTTTACACTTACAATAAGTTCTGTACTAAAATCTGACTAGACACATTTCAAGTACTGATTACCCACACATGGCTGGTGGCTACTGCATAGAACAGTGCTAACAACACAGACTTTAGAATCAGGTGTACACAGATTTGCATCCTGACCCATCATTGACTAATTTACCTTCTCTCTGCCTCAGTTTCTGCATCTCTTAAATGGAACTAATACTTCTGAGGACTGATGTGGGGATCTAATGAAGTAATCTGAATAAAGCCCTAAGCACAATATTTGACACAGCAGCATCCTAATCACCATATGCCAGGGTCTATGCTATGTAATGTACATGATTAATACTCAATAAACTGCAGTGGTTATTATTCTCAATGATTAGTGCTAAAGTTACAATACCTAAAGCAATATCTCCATCAGATGTCAAATGAAAAATCTTCCTCTAGCTTGGATTTTTTCACCCTATAATATGGGAATAATGAATGAATCTGCATCTAAAAATAAAAATGGCCTCCCTATTTAAGTAGCATGATATCTCAAAATATTCATGTTAATTTGAAAGTCTTCAGCTTATAACACTAGACCACAGCAATAAAGAAAAATGTTATAGCTTTCTCTTCTTCACATGTACTTTCTTATTAGTTCACTTCAATGCCCCAGGCAGAGAAATTGTTTTAACCATTCAAATTCCTGAACTGATCTGACCGAGTCCTATGGTGCTTGTGTGTGTGTGTGCGTGTGTGTGTGTGTGTGTGTGTGTGTGTGAGAGAGAGAGAGAGAGAGAGAGAGACAGACAGACAGACAGACAGACAGACAGACAGAAGGAAAGAGAATGAGGAAGTGCTTCTCCAAAATCCAGTCAGCCACTTTTTCTAAATTATTTCTAAAGAGATACATCTTTTTTTGTGAAGTCTCATAACTCACTCCCACATAACACAGGTGACAAATGCAAGCAGGTAGCTCCCTGTTAAAATACGGGTAATAGATATATTACTGTATTTACTGTATATTTTTGTTTTGGCATGTGCTGAGTTCTCCTTCACCTTATGATAATAAATTATATAACCTCAACTATAAAATAACATTAAATAACAGAACACAAATAAATTGTAATGATATTCTGTGCTTCATAACTACTTTCAATTTTATATCTCAAAGCCCTTTACAAACACATATTAATTAGCTCTAGTACTACATGAGATTAGTTTTTTCCATCTTTATTGAGGTATACTTGAAAAGTAAAAATGGTATATATTAAAGGTGTACGACATGATGCCTTGATATATGGATACACTGTGAAATGATTACCACAATCAAGCTAATTAACATATCTACCATCTCACAAAGTTATGATTTTTTTTTTTTTTTTGCAGTGAGAATATGTAAGATCTACTCTCTTAGCAAATTTCAAATTTACAATATGGCATTTTAACTTTGCTGTACATTACATCTCCAGAATTTATTCATCCCGTATAATTAACCCTTTGTATCATTTAACAAACATCTCCCCATTTCCTGTACCCCCCCCAGCCCTTGGCAACCACCACTCTACTCTCTGCTTCTGTGAGTTTGACTATTTTAGATTCCAAATATAAGTGAGTTCATGTAGTATTTGTCTGTCTGTGTCTGGCTTATTTAACTTGGCATAATGACCTCCATGTTCATCTATGTTGTCTCAAATGGCAATATTACTTTCTTCTTTAAGGCTGAATAATACATCTCTATGTGTACGTGTGTGTGTGCATACGCTACTTTTTTAAATCTATTCATCTGATGAAGAGCACTTAGTTTATTTCCATACATTGGCAATTACGCCTTAAAGCTAATGAGCCTCTTGTAAATACCATTGTATCTTGTTTTATTTGTCCATTCAGTCACTCAATGTCTTTTGATTGAAGAATTTAATCCATTTACATTTAAAGTAATTATTTATTACTTTTAAGGTAAGGATTTACTTTTCCCATTTTGTTAATTGCTTTCTGACTATTTTGTAGTTCCTTTGTTCCTTTCTTCTCTTGCTGTTGTTCCTTGGTGACTTGATTTTTTTCTAGTGATGTGTCCTGATTCCTCTTTATATTTTGTGTATCTTCTAGAGGTTTTTTTCCTTCTGATTACCATGAGGCTTACATAAAACATCTTAAAACAGTCTATTTTAAGCTGATAACAACTATAATTGCATACAAAATATCTATATTTTTCTTAATCCTTCCCCAATTTTCTGTTATTGATGTCATAATTTACATCTTTTTATATTATGTATTCATTAGCAATATTGTAGCTATAACTAATTTTAATATTTCTGTATTTTAACTTTTATATTGGATTTAAAAGTGATTTACTTACTACTACTACAATATTAGATTATCTCGAATTTGACTATATACTTACCTTTACCAGTTGAGTTTTATGCTTTCATATATTTCCATGTTACTAATTAGTGTCCTCTCATTTCAACTTGAAGAACTCCCTTTAACAACTAAGGCAGGTCTAGTGGTGATAAACTCCCTCAATATTTTGTTAATTACAAAATCTAAAGTAAATATTATAAAATATTAAATAAACCTATTAAATTAACCAAGCATGTGTCTCCAGGCATTTGTCATATTATTCTTTAAATGTTTTGATAAGTGTGAAATAATTTTTTTAGACAGTATGAATCAGACAACATTTGAGGACGCCTCATACCTCAAGGAGTAGAGTTTGTGGAATAGAAAGTCATAATAAATAATTGTATGTGATTAGGACTTGGGCGGTAGGTAGCATATCACTGCTAAAATGGCTAGTTATTTACAAGAAGAACATACAAATTTATCATAATAGAGCACTTGGTTTTGTGGTTAGGACACTCACTGCCTAAAATCGTATATGCTATGATCTTGGGTAAGCCATCTAACCTTTTCATCTCTCACATTTCTCTGTGAAGAAAAAAATAAAATGGAGATATCTATAGTGTCTGTCACACTGTGTTGAGAAGACTAAATTGCATAATCCATGTAGAGTCTGGGTCTGTCCACTACCACCCTATCTACCCCTCAGGGGGGAATGTGGCAATGTCTGGAGATAATTTTAGTTGATGCAAATTGGGTGATGGGGTGCTACTGGCATCTAGTGAGCGAGACCAGGGATGCTGCCAAACATCCTATAATGCACAGACAGCCTCCTGGAATTAAACATTATTCAGTCCCAAGTGTCAATAGTGCCGAGGTGGAGAAATCCTAACATAGAACACTAACTCAATGCCTGGTGTGTGGACTATGCTCTATGCTGTTAGCTGCCATACTGTCATCATCATTACTGTTATAACACCAAAAGAGACCTGAGCACATTGGTACCTGGGTGTTTCTTCTTTCACTTAAATTGATTAACAGATGTTTAAGTTGGCCCAACGTGGTCTGTAACACAGTAGGATGACTAACTCTTCCAGGCATGCCTTTAGAATATAAGAGGTGTCATCTCTTCTTTGCTTACAGCTCTGAGCTACAATTTCCTTCCCCTCTGCTGTCATTTCTTATTTCCACTTTGTAGTTGCATTAATTAACCCTGGAAAGGGTTTTGGACTCCCATTAATAGAAAGGACTTTTGCTTTCAAAGATAAAGCTATATTACTATCAAGCCTCTGCCACACAGTATAGGAAAATAGCCTTTAAAAAGAGCAGCTCTCGGCAAACAGCAGCAAATTATTCATTGTTAATTTTGGGCTGCCTTTAAAAAGAAAACATTTAAAAAAAAAAAGCAAAGACAAAATAAACAGGAGTCAGATAAGTTTGGTACCCACTAGCAGGACGCGACCTTTAAGCTGCTGAGCTAGTATACAGTAAGTCACCAACTTCCATATTGAAATGGTATATGAATATGAGTACCTAATCAATTTGCCCTATTTTCTATAAAGAGATGCCCTTCTCTATAAAATAACAGCAAACCTTACAGGAAAAGTTGACATCTTCTCAAAAAAAAAAAAAAAAAAAAAAAAAAAGAGCATTTTGGATTATAAATAAAAGCGAAGACCAATATTTCCACCTCCTGCTGTCTACCTTATTTTCTGACAAACCAACAATAAAGAGTAGCCCACAAGGCTTCTACTTATGAATTTTGGTTAGATAATTTTCCACTAAGATAAAGAGAAGTATTAACATATCCTGGGTTTTAAAGACAAGTCATGCGATCAATTGAGTGTCCGCAATACTTTTAATTCTGTAACAAATGGCTTTTCCACAGTGAGCAATCCATATGTTTCTTCATTTTTTTGTCTCTAGAGCTGGATGTTAGCAGCGGGTCCCTAGAAAGAGGCCAATTCCACTCATAATCACTAGGAGGAAAGAATTTCCTGAATGTATCTGCATTTTTTTCCCCAGGGGAGAGATCTGACATACCTAGAAAGAGGAAATCAGAAATTCAACCCCTAAGTAGTAAAATGTATAAAGAGGATAGGGGAGGTATCTGGATGGAGATAATACTAATCACTAAGTGGGAAATTTATCTGTTTAATTACAAGGTCTACATGTGTGCTTTCCCATCAGCGTTGAAGAGAACCTGATGACTATAGGGTATTCCCTTGGGATCATAGTCAAGCTAGTCATCAAACAGAGGGAATAAATAGATGCGGAGTTTTCTCTGTTTCTGGAACAAGAATAGAACAGACTTCACTCCACACAGACAGTTCAGTGATTGTTTGATAACTTTGTCCCTCCCTTTCTCCCATAAATATTCTCAGACCTCCTCTCCAATGTCCCAATTTGATCCCTCCTCCTGGTTTCTGTAACCACCACCTCAGCTGAGACAACTGAACTCCACCTCTCCCCAACCTCCAGTACATTATTCTAATTGATTGAATTGGAATTTGATGATATTTGGCTTAGCAGCTGCTTATATAGCGACCACTATTATTCTCTGATTATTTCTTGTCAGTAAAACTTGTCTTCCCGCACATTTCCAGGTTAAAGACTATCTCTAAACCTTTTATTCTCTAGAGCAGAGTGCTAGCTAAAGCACTTAATAAAATATTTGATAAACTGGGTTGAATTAAATAAACCAGGGGTCACATGGCCTGGATTTGTCCCTCATCTTTTACTTATGCTTGGCATAGACATGGGCATGAGTGTGCACAGATATGACTTTGGGAGACAAAGAAGGAGATATAGACAATTTTCCAACTGGTACCACAAACCCAGAAACTGTCAGATTTGCATACTAAGAATCTCTGCCATTAGGCCCCCTCTTCTGGAAATGAAGAGATAATGACTGGACTCAAAAGGCATATAAACAACCTAAGCGTCCATTAATATATGATTGGACAAAGAAGATGTAGTATATCTATGCAATGGAATACTACTCAGACATTTTTTTAAAAGATGAAATATTATCATTTGCGACAACATGGATGGCTCTTGAGAGTATTATGCTAAGTGAAATAAATCAGGTGGAAAAGGACAAAAGTCATATGATTTTACTCATATATGGACTATAAAACAAAAAGTTAGAAATGAACAAGTAAAAGAAACGAAAACAAACTCACAGATATAGACAACAGAATGGTGGTTACCGGGGAGAAGGAGGGTGGGAAGAGGGCAAAGTGGGTAAAGGGAGTCAAATATATGGTAATGGAAGAAAACTAGACTTCAGGTGGTGAGCACATCATAGAGTATACAGATGTCGAATTACAATATCATACACCTGGAGTTTATATACTGTTATTAGCCAATGTTACCCAAGTAAATTTAACATTTTAAAGGGAAGGGGGTTCAAAGGAGAGTGTTGGGACCCAAGAGAAGGAAAGAGAGAATTACAGCATGTTGCCTCCCCTTCTTCATCTCTTTCTTAAGTTCCAGCCTGTTGGGCATTTTCTTTTCTGTAATAGACACAATAATGGCCCCCAAAGATACCGAAATCCTTATTCCTAGAATCTATAAATATGTTATGCTACATGGTAAAGGGAAATTAAGGTTTCAGATGGAACTGAGGTTGCTTTTCAGCTGACTTTAAAACAAGAAGATTATCCTGGATTATCTGAATGGACCCAACATAGCTGCAGGGTCCTTGAAAGTGGATGAGGCAGGCAGGAGAGAGCAAAAAATAACGATCTGAAGATGCTACTCTGCTAGCTCTGAAGACGGAACAAGGGGTCACAAGCCGTGGAACAGGGACGGCATTTAGAGACTGGAAAGGGTGAGGGAACAGATGATCCCCTGGAGCCACCAAGAGGAACAGAGCTCTGCCTACATCTTGATTTTAGCCTAATTAGACACATTTTGGACTTCTGACATCCAAAACTGTAGGACAACTTTGTGTTATTTTAAGCCACTAACTTTGTAGTTATTTGTGACAGCAGCAGTAGAGAATTAATACATTTGCTGACCCATCAAACTCACCATGTCCCCGTATGAACTCAAGAGGGAGGCTGGACACATGCAAATCTCCAAAACTGGGGCCAACTGGCCATCTGCATCAGAATTACTGGGGGCACCTGACTGTAAAGCATGGTACCAGGCCCACTTTCAACTCGCTTCATCACTGGATGAAGAATCACTGGAGAAAGGACCCCAGAATGCCCTAATCAGTCTTATGCACAGTGAAGGCCAGAAGACACTGACAGGGAGGACAGTGCCTGGAAGACAGGAGGCCTCCTCTAACCAGCCATGGGTCCGCAGGCAAGTCCCCTCCCCTCTCAAAGACATAGCTCCTTTCACAGCTTGAACATGCTAATCTATGGTCTTTCTTGTCTCTTCTTAATAATCTTTGTGTAAAGTTGTGATTGAAACCTCAGTTCAGCACAAAGGTGTTTTAATATTTCTTTGTTTAAGTGGCCTCTTCCTGGCTCCAGTGTAAACTGTAATTCTGAACGTAGCAAAATGTAGACCAGGAGACACATGAATAGATGTTCAACATCACTAATCATTAGGGAAATGCAAATCAAAACCACAATGAGATACCATCTTATACCCATTAGGATGACAAAAAGGAAAAGAGAGAGGGAAGGAAGGAGGGAGAAAGGGAAAAAGGAAAGAAGGAAGAAAGAACAACAAATATTAGGATACAGAGAAATTAGACTCTCTGTGCATTGTTGGTGGGGATGTAAAATAGTGCAACTTTTATGAAAACAGTAAGGCAGCTCTTCAAAAAATTAAAAATAGAATTACCATATGATCCTGCAATTCCACTTTTGGCTATATGCCCAAAAAAATTAAGAGCAGGGACTCAAAGACATATTTGTACACTCAGATTCATAGTGGCATTATTTGCAAAAGCCAAAAGGTGAAAGCAACCCAAGTGTCCATCAACAGATGAAAGGATAAACAAAATTTGGCCTACGCATACAGTGGAATATTGTTCGGCTTTAAAAATGGAATTCTGATACCTGCTGCAACATGCATGAGCCTTGAGGACACTGTGCTGAGTGAAATAAGCCACACATAAAAAGACAAGCACTGTCTGGTTCCACTCATATGAGGTACCTAGAGTAGTCAAATTCACAGAGACAGGAAGTCGAATGGTGGTTGTCAGGCACAGGGATGGGGGTGGGAGGGGAAACAGAGTAGGGTGTTATTGTTTAATGGGTACAGTTTCAGTTTTACAAGATGAAAGAGTTTTGTGGATGCACAGTGGTGATAATAGCACAACAATGTAAATGTACTTAATGCTATTGAACTGTACACTTAAAATCGTTAAGTTCCTAAATTTTATGTTTATGTATTTTACTGTGATTAAATTAAAAAATAATAATAATAATAAATAAAAATAATAATAAAAAATAAATGTAGACCAAAAATGTTAGCTACCTGGAGATAGGAGAAGAGATATTAGGAGTTAGTTTTCCTTTGCCCAAAATAATGCAAAATGTGGCTGAGCCCACATTGTTGTCCTCATGTCGCCATCATCACCTACAGACAGGGACAAAACTCTCTCCATGTGTCCTGTCATTCCTTTCAGTTCTGTGTTTGTGACTTATCTTCATTCACAAGACAAATACTCCTCGCTCCATTCTTGCCCATGTGTGGAGACACAGCATGAGCCATGCCAGGCCTGTGACTTCCAAAAGTATTACACCGGATAGAAATTACACTAGATGGAATTATTCTCCCCAACTTCTCAAACTCAGATACTGCTTTTACCAGTGAGCACACAGGGACAGGCGCACCCCCATTTCCTAATTTACCTCTCAGTCTACCCAAGAGATAAATTTATTTAGCCTCAAAGTAGACAATAGGCCTGTTTAATTAGACATTTTATCTATTACCTCCATTAAGTTTATCCTTGCTAGAAAAATCTATTAATTTAATCACTATTTCCCACTCACCGTAAGCATAGACTTCAATCACTATAGACAGTTAAGCCTACAGGAGAAGAGGAAAAATCTACAAATCTATAATGACCAGTCCTGAGTGAGGTTGGTTAGCAAACAAGGATTAGGATTCAACTAAATTATGCAATAGAATGATGAAGATCAGGTGACCTGATGCTGATCATCTGCATGGCATAAGATCTAACTGGGCTTTATTAATATTTGCTCCATGGCTCTGTTTCTTGGCCTTGGCAGTCCACACCATGCTGAGTTATTTCCACATGGTTTCTGAGCACTGGAGATAATACATCAGGGCTTTCTTAAACATCACAGTCTCCCACAGCTGGAAGGGCCCCAAGAGAACATCTTAGAGATGGGGAAATTGAGGCGTGGAGGCAGTGAGCAACTAGCCAAACAGCCAGACACTCAGTGACAGGGTTGGGGCCAGAATTCAGGCCCCTAACCTTTAGCCCAAAGCTCTTTCCACTTTCCTGCCCTACCTCTCTACCCACACATCACACACTTCACCTGCATGTCTTAGTAAGCATCCAATATCATACGATCCTGCATAAATCAGTTAGGAACAAACATTTGGTACAATCATTCAACGACTATCTTCCATGCGTTTATTCACAGCCCTCGGTCCAGCCGCATGTTCCAGCAGAGACACCCAAGCCGTCTCTGCAGAGAGGCAGACACAGCTCTTTAGTTCCAGAGTCCCCTTAGGAATCAGACCTCACAGATGCAAGACCTTTCTGCTAAGAAAATAGTGATGACAAGGATTTATTTTCCCACTTGAATCAGGGAAAGGAAGGTTGCAGGGATATAATGCTCTGCTTGGTGGTTACATACTAACCTGTGAGGCAGGGAGCCCTCGCCAGAACCCTCACGCCCCATCATTACAGAGCCGAAGAAACGGGGCAAGGGCCACGTGCTTCTCCATTACTCACAAGGCGTCTCTGTGAACAGCAGGGCAGGGACCTGATGAGAAGCCAGGGATGTCAGATGAATATGTCCCCATACTCTACCCATCAGCACCAAGTAATTGGTTTTTTAACTTCATTTCAAAGGAGTCGATTTATTAAGTTAGTGAATAGTTTAAGAAATCAACTATCCCAGGAAAAGAAAAGAGGAAAGTGTGTATGTGCATGTGCATGTGTTTGTGAGAGAGAGAAAGAGACAGAGACAGAGACAGAGAGACAGAGAGAAAATAGAGACAGAAAGACAGGGAGTGAGAGGGATCCAGGTGGCAGTTAAAATTCTAAAAAGCACACACTTAGAGCTAATGCACTGGCCTGAACCAAAGGAAATGCCATTAATGGGTACTAAGCTCACGAAGTTAATCAGAAATGTAGAATTTAAGGTCTGTATAATAGCCTTCACTCACCACACATTTCATGCTGCATTTTCAATTACCCCTTAGGCAATTAACTACGCAGCTTAAATGATATGTGTGGAATTTAGGAGAGATTAATCCTAATACAGTCTGCTAGCAAAGCTTCAGCATTCAGAAGTTTAATGAGGTGATAATGGGGAAGAAACTGCCCCAATCCTTACTAAACCAGGCTGTACCGAGTCTGTCATGCATTGTCAAAAGCACACAGCAGTCACAGAGTGGCCAGGTAGAGTGGATGCTTTCTGAAAGCCTGGGGCCTTAAAATTCTGAAAGCAGCTTACTCTTGTCCCTTCCTCCTCTGACCTCCAGCTTTCCCACTTTCTTCAGGAATGACAGGAAAATGTAACTCTCCACAAATCTTAATATTCGTTTTTCTGGTTGGCTTGGGTTGAGCTACTCACAAGATTGTTTTTTCTTCTCCCAAATTGTTCATCTTGTTTCTTACTCATCTTTTTTTTCTAAATTAGCTAACAGATGTCCTTGATGAGACGACTAATTTTTTTAATTTAAAAAAAAAAATTTTGAGGTGGGCCATTTGTGATTTATCTTTAAGCAAAATGGGCTTCTGGAAATGGTATAGACTGCACATGTCAGAGAGATGGATTCTCTTCCAACTTGGTCCCTCAAACAAGCTGGGTGATCTTGCAAAAGTCACTTAACTATATTTCAATCTTACAGTCATTCACAAAAGAAATACTTGCTGTACACCCACCACGGCAAAGAAGGCTGTATTGGGTATCAGCAGGGAGGCACAAAAATGTATAAGACAGGGCTCTGATCCCCATGGAGATCAAAGTCTCCATGAGAAACTCAGTTCTGCCAAGTGCCCAAAATCAAGCACATATAAAGTTCTACAGGAATTGAGAGAGAAATTCCTTTGGGAGAAGGAGATCCTGAAAAACTTAGTGCAGGGGCCACAGTCAAGTCGGACTTTGAAGGATAAGTGAGATTCGACAGACAGAAAAGGGGATGGAAGATCAAGAGCTGGACGATATAATGAAAACGTGTTCAGAAAGCAGAAATCCAGTGAAGCCAAGTGGGCAAACGGTAGAGCAAAAACCAAAAACAGGAGTCTTTCAAGGCTGGGCTGAGGAGTTGAGACCCCATCCGCTGTCTGGCCATATATTATGGGTAAAATAAAGCAAAGGAGAGAAGAGAGCAGGAGACCAGTTTTCAGACAGCTAGGTGAGGTCAGATGTAAACTAAGAAAACATGACCTAGCATGAGGACAGTGGCAACAGAAAGAAACGCACTAAAGCAAGACATTTGACAAAGTAATTTCTTCAACGTTCCAGAGTTCAGCATAGAGATAAGGAAGGTATTAAAGATGCCTGAAGTTTCCAAGGAGGCATTCAAGATAATGATGGTAATGACATTGAGAATTTAAGCTTGTTGGAGAGAAACATTTTTTAATTTTAGAATGTTTGAGATTTAGGAGTTGACCAAATGTCCAGGGAGAGGCCAACAAGAATTTAAATGGAAGACTGTAGTTGGAGAGACAGTAGAGCCTCCAACAGCTCACCTGTAAATTGAAGGTTCAGATAAGATCGATAAATTCTCAATCCTGGATGTACAGATGTCCAGGCCATACCCCAGACCAATTAAGACAGAATAGCTGGGCCATGGGGTCTTGGTAGGATGATGCACACAAGAAAACATCCGGCCCTTTGATGAATCTGTTTTTTTTTCACCTTTTTTCTGAACAAGACTGTTGGAAGAAGGAAGCTCAATGGCTTTTACTCAAATTGACAAAAATCTTCAACGGAGAGCAACATTTTACTGAGTATTACCAAGTGAAAACTGGTTTCTATGTTCTGTACCTATCACTGACAGCATTTCTGTCTTCCTGAAAAAGAGCTCTAAAAAAAAAGTTAAGAGAGAAAGAAATCTGAGGAAGTCAGTGGGTGGGGCAGGTCAGGGGGGAGGGGAGAAGTTAACCAAAAGTCTGAATTCTTGGAGTTGGCTACAAGTCAGGGCTGGTTAGAATTTGTGCTGCCTGGCCACAGTTCTTTCTCCACTATGGCCTTGCTAATGATCCCACACACATTCTTTATTCCTTATGGTTGGAAATCTCTTTCTATCAGTCTTCTAATATGATCTTACAACCACCCTATGAGCTAGACAGAACTGGCATTATTATGCTCTTTTTACATATGGGGGAAACAGAGGCCTGGAGACAGGAAGTGACCCTTGCCCAAGTCCCCAGCTAGCAAAGCCAGGACTAGAAAGGGCAGAGACCTCAGGCCAGGGTTCTTCCCACCACATTTTGATGCCTCCAGGAATGAGGAACCTAGGGAATGTAATGGAGATGGGAGGGAGGATTCAGAGTCAAAAGCCTCTTAATTAAACATCCTCTTGGCCAGTCTATAAACCTTGTCCTCCACCAAACTTAGGACCGGAACTCAAAGTATGGAGCAAGACTGGCTGGGTTTTGTTTGTTTGTTTGTTTGTTTGTTTTACCTGCATCTCTTCTGTTCTTTCTTCTATCCAGTGACAGAAGTGCCTAGGATCAGGGAACTTAAAAAGTACAGTCGGAGCAGGAAGACAGAGAAGCAAGCAATATGTATTCTCCAGAAGCTGGATGATGGTAACTACCAGTCAGGATTTAGGTACGTAGAAGCTGCTGATGAAAACCTGTGTGGAGGTAGGTCTCATGGGTCCAGCCCATGTGATTCCCTGACACGAGGCAGGGACTCAAATATTTGCTGAACAAGAATCAGGGGTTCTACTCTGGAAAGTTCACACTATCTTCTCAAGGAAAATGCAACTTCACTTCGGCCAAAAAAAAAAAAAATGAAGAAGAAGAAAAAGAAAAGACCTTACATTGTATTCCATTTACATCGATTACCATGCTAAGTTTCTGGGGATACACACCCCCACAACAAGGGAGAATCACAGGGTCAAATCCACTCTCTCAGAAATTAATGGGTTTCAAGGAACAGAAATCCACTCAAGCTGTGTGACCTTGAATAAGACACTATTATGCCTCAGTTTTCTCACCTGTTAAATGGAGAAAATACCTAAATCGTAAGCCTACTTGGCAATTCATGAGTCAGGCCACATTTAAGATAGTTTCTAATTAAATGTGGACTCTGAATGTCAAACTTTGGTAGTATTCATTCTTTAAAAATTCAAGTTGGGAAAAAAAAATATCTGAATTAGAATTCAGAGAGAACCTTGGAATGCAACTGTAATTTATTTTCAAAAATTTAAATGGAGAAAAAAATGCATCTGATTTAGGCTTGAGAGAGAATCTCAGAATGTGGATTAAATGGAAACTTGATTTCCTGGGCTCGGGGTGTGTCGGTAGCTTTTCCACCCAGCTCATGAGCTGTGTGATAGCGAGACCCCTCAAACGGCTCAGGAAGAGAGAGGTCTCTTGGGCAGAGTTAGGCATGGGGGTTGTATGCAGTCTGGGAGCTGGAAGGACAGGTGGCCTCAGGGCAGCCCAAGCCCACAGGTAGAGAAGCACTGACATGTAGTGCTCAGGAGGGTGGTTCTGTCATCAGAGGGCGCGGGCTTGTGTGCACACCACAAGGTTTTAAGGAGAGGCTTTAATGAGCTAACCCATGCAAAATCAATTAGCACAGCGCCTGGTTCAGGGAGAGCACTCGATATACATTAGCTATTGATACTGGTTTGGTTCGATAAGCATCTTGAATACTGTGCCAGGAGCTGGATAAAAAGATGAATAAATCTAGTCCTGGCCCTTGAGAAAATATGCATATAAAGTGTTAAGGAACACACGTGTGCACAAACCTACTCACAACCTTCTTGGGCTTTAGCCAACAGTCATAAGGAAAGTTGTCAAGCTGTTGTAAGTGGAATGCTTATGTCCTACAGATACAGTTGTATAAATGTAGGTTTCATTCCTGGAAAGCCCTTTAGACCATATAAATAGCATATATACTTTATGTAAGTACTGGTACATACTTTTTCGGATATCTACTAAATATTAAATGCAAATATTAAATCCAAATATTTAATATTAAAGTAATCTTTAAAATGTCCTTTTAGGAGAATTTTCCAACATGGACTAGACTGGCTGAAGTATCTGAAAATAAGAAAGCAATAAAGGTTACATAAAAGATAACATCTCTTCTTGGTAAATCTCCCTGAAGCAAGAATAAGCATTTTTTCCTTCATTGCTCTCAGGATTTTCAAACTACATTCAAAGTCATGAGTCAAAACTTTTCCTTGGCAATATGATGTTCACTAATACCACTAAAAGTATGGAAACCACATGCTGGGGAAGGGGCATTTTTCTAGAAGACTTCCTCAGTGATCTCCTTTCACAGATGTTAAATGATGTCTCTAACCTCTGGATGATTCTAGCACTCTTAAATACTTTTTATTATTAACTCATTTGTCACACTTAAGCAACTTGCCAGTCCAAGCAGCTGGATACTTAACACCTCTGTGTCTACATTCCCTCACTTGTGAAATGGGGATAATTAATAGAAACTACCTCCAAGGATACTTTTAGGAGTAACGGAGTCATTACGTATAAAGTGCTTAGAATAGTACAGTCGTACCCCTTTATCCACGTGGGATACATTCCAAGGCCCCCAGTGGACGCCTGATCCCACAGATGGTACCAAACACTCTATACAGTATTTTTTTCCAACACACACACCCCTATGATAAAGTTTAATTTATAAATTATGCACAGTAAGAGATTAACAAGAATAACTAATGATAAAACAGAACAATTATAACAATATACTGTCATAAAAATTATATGAATGACTTTGGGGGCATTATTAAGTAAAGTAAGGGTTACCTGAACATGAGCCCTGTGACACTGCGACGGTCAATCTGATTCCTGAGATGGCTACTAAGCAACTAACAGGTGAGCAGTGTACACAGCATGGAGACACTGGACAAAGGGATGATTCATGTCTCAGGAAGGACGAAAAGGAACAGCGAGAGATTTCATCACGGTACTCAGGATGGTGTCCAACTTAAAACTTACAAATTATTTATTTCTCAAATTTTTTTTCCATTTAATTTTTTTGGACCATGGTTGGCTGAGGACACCTGACACCACAAAAAGCAAAATGGAACACAAGGCAGGACTGCCGTACTTCGATGATAAATGCTTAGTAAGTGTTAGCTATTTTCATTATTGCCATCTTTGCTATTGTAAATTTTTCAGTTTCTTTTTATATCTGTACATGCTGTTTCCTTCAAATACTTCAAATAGGCCACGAATGTTGTTTCTAAAGCAAACAAATCGTCCTTTCTCTTGCTTCTGTG
>CM053504.1:74085926-74101762 GCA_028627145.1 Eidolon dupreanum | reverse complement strand
ACTGCTGTACCTCCACTGCCTAGAACAGTGCTCAAAAGTATTTATTAGATGAATAAAAAACAGAACTTCCCAAAGTTTATCATGTGAACCATTGGATGGTACTCGTGATGACTTTAGGAGGCATCTGGACCAATTTTTATAGTCAGATATTTAATATTATGTATTTAAAAATTAAACTAGAATATCAAAAATGATTCCATATATACAATTGCTTAGTATGAGGAAAGTTTTTTCTAAAAGTGAATAGATTTTAAATTGTAATGGTAAATTGTAAATTATTATTTAAATAATTAAAATATGAGGTAAATAGTAAAGAAAGCTTATCAGGTCAATAGAAATATAAGTTCCATCCAAATGTTACAAAATCATGCTAGGGGTCTGCAGAAGACTGAAGTTTGACCCCTAGTAGATTAATGATAGGCCATCTGATTTTGTTGATATTGTGAATTTTTCAAAAATTCTAATATCTATGTTAATGCTAATGCTACTTTGTTTTTAGTGTATCTGAGACATACCAATGTAGCATTTCTGTTTTAATGTATACTGGAACTCTGATGGCTCAGAATTTATTTCAGTTTGGTGTTCTGTACAAAGCTAACATATGGTTAGTGATGAAAATAATAAATGAGAGTAATAACAGCTAACATTTATTGAGCACTTACTGTTAAGCATTTTAGATGCATATTGTATTTACTCCTCACAATCTTATGAAACGAGTACTATTATAATCTCACTTTACAAATGAGAAAACTAAAGATTAGAAAATTTCATGGATTTGCTCAAGATATCACAGCTAGCAAGTGACCTGGAATTCAAAGGTAAGAAGTCTGACTTCAAAGCCTAGTCTTTTAACCAAGATGTTTTTGTTTTTCAGACACTGATATTTATAATTTTTTATTAATAAATTTTTGAAATATATAGTGAAAAAATCAAATTTTAATTCTCTGGGTTTTTTCAGGGAAACTATTGGCTCCACATTATGATGCAATATGAAATTAATATACTCCTCCTACCACATTTCTCTTCCTTCTATTATCCAATTTTGGTTGTTATATTATTTTCTTTTTTTAATTTTATATCTTTATATGTACTTATAGCCTATTGTTTGAGCAGATTTAAACAATATCTTTTGATCACCTACAATGAAAAATGAGAAAATACACACATACTTACACTATTGCCCATCTTCTCATTCTCCACCATCTGATGATGTTATTTTTATACATCGCCTTCCTTTATACATTCACATTGTATCCTAAAACCATAATTGCCACTGCCATTGGTTTTATTGCTGCATTTAGACAGATTCAATCTCCACTGCCAGTTCTCCTCTTAAAACTTCTCCATTCACCTTTTAGACAATTTCATCCTTTAACATTCTTCAAGGTCTTGTGGGAACTATATTTGAGACTGCTACATACATCTGTGCAGGTTGTATGCTGCACATTTCCAGGGAGTACCATTCTTATTATACTCCATGTAATAAGTGGCCACGTGTGGCAGCCATGACTATATTCCTTAATTTCTGTCATATTTGAAAATATTTCCCAGTTATTTATTTATGTTTATATAGTTTAACTGGGTATAAAATTATTTTTTTCTTTCCCTGAGGATTTTAATATCACTGCTCTAATCATTTCCCCAGTATTTCCTAACATTGACTAATGCCATGGAGAAATACAGCATATGAAACTGAACTGGATTCTTAAGTTAGAGGATTCAGGTTTTGCTAGTGTGATAGGTGAGAAATAATATCTTATTGTAGTGTTGACAGATATTTTCCGTATTATTCCTTTTATATTTTATTATGAGTATATATTAATAATAATAAATGTAATTATATATTTGTATGTATATTTTATATATTTTCTTATTAGTAAAAGCAAAGTTGACCATCTTTTCATGTGTTGAGACCCTTTTAATTTATTTTTCTGTATGCTGGCTATTCTTGTCCTTTGTCCATTTATATATTGATTTGTAGGCATTTCTCTTGATGATTTCTGGAAATTTTTTATATATTAGGGTGATTAGCCTCTTGCAGCTTATGGCCTGCCTCCCCGAGGAAAGTTCACTTGAGTTATATACTAAGAGGGACTAACAGTTCCAGCAAAGTAACAGACACAAAGGAGTTTGACTTAAGGGACATAAAATGAGATAAGCTATAGCAAAGAAAAGAAAGAGCGATAAGATTGGTAAGTTTTATTTAGAGACTATGTAATCTTGGGCTTGTAAACACAGAATTAAGTTTACTGTGTGACTCTGAGCCTGCCATTTCCATAGTTCCCTTAAGAGGAAAGAGCCAAAGCAACAACTTACCTGCGGTACCAAGTAAAACAGCCCTCTGAAATCTGGCAAGTTTAACCCAACAGAGATGGCTTATACTGGCTGGTGGCTAGCTGAACTATTAGATTCTCTTTCATAGCAAGTCTGACCATGACATAAACGAAGAGGGAGGCAGACATAAATCAGAAGTAGAGAAGCGTACAGAGAGATGGACAGTACAAGCAAAGAGAAGCAGAGAAAGAGAATAGCTAAAGTGTGAATATAGTGTTGATATTAAAGGAGAGAAGAGCCAAATGACCACACCACATGGGCAGTCATTGAGCCCTGTGGTCAGGAGAGCCACTGTGTACCCTAACTGTGTTCCCAGTCTGTAGAGTCAGGCTAGGTGGCAGGTATTTGTCAAAACACATCAAATGGTAAATTTAAGATTTATGTATTGCATTATATATAAATTTTACCTCAAAAGGAAAAAAAAAAGAACCATAAACAAATACCAAACTCTAATTACATAGCTGAAGTGTTTAGGGTAAGGGGTTCTGATGCCTGCCATTTAATTTGAAACACAGCAAAAAAAAGGTGGTATGATAGGTGGGAAGAGGAACAGATAAGTGGACAGATGTGATAAAGTATACTAACATGTTAATGGTAGAATCTGAGTAGTAGGTACATGGATGTTCACTATAAAACTGTTTAAACATTTTTGTTTTGAAAATTTTTATAATAAAATCTTATAGATAAAAGCTTTGAGGAACAGCTAACTCATGAAAAGAAAAGGAAGGGAAGGGAAGGGAAGGGAAGGGAAGGGAAGGGAAGGGAAGGGAAGGGAAGGGAAGGGAAGGGAAGGGAAGGGAAGGGAAAGGAAAGGAAAGGAAAGGAAAGGAAAGGAAAGGAAAGGAAAGGAAAGGAAAGGAAAGGAAAGGAAAGGAAAGGAAAGGAAAGGAAAAGAAATAGTCAATTACATCTGAATGGATCAACAGAGGAAAAAAAAAACAAGACAGCAGAGAAATTAAAAGAGAGAGAGTCAAAGAAAATAAGAATATTTAGTTCAGGATGGATGGGCCTCAATTCTATAACAAAAATTGGGAGTCATGAGGAGAGAACAACCAAAAGAAATTTTGTAGGTCTTAATAAAATTACATCCATACAGAAAAGCACAATTTAGAAATACGTAAAAGTAGTAAAATGAAAAACATTAAAGTCACAGTTGGTATGGCCCTGAGAGAGAAAAAACTGGATATGATCTTAGTACAAGAAATAAAGCTTAATATCTAGAGAGAACTTTATTGTCCATAAAGGGAGTAAGTTTAGGGGTCTTCCCAGAAGTCAACAATAGAGAAAGGGAATCATATAAAAGTAGAATTTTATTTAATATACAAAATGAGAATGTTTTTAAAAAAAGAATCTCAGTTGCCAGTTGTATATCTACAATGCTCTGTATGTATGGAAGCCTGGGAATAATAAACTGTGTAACTGCCAAAAGTAATCTTTCATACAAGAATATTTCAATTGGGTTTTCAAAAAAGGTGGACACATGGGAAGTTATCAAAAATCAATTTATAATAAACAGGGTCTCTGGGCAGTTTGGGAAGGGTGAAGAATTCATGACAACTCAGCTAGTCAGTTACTAAACACATTACTTCTCTCTGTTTACCAATGGTAGATATTCAATAAATGTTTGCAAGGAGAGGGGACTTATAACATTACAAACCACCACCCTTAGTGAACTGCAGGCATTCCGAAAGTCACCTCATCAACATAACAAAAGATACCCTTACTGGGTCATTTAATCACTAAGGACAGTGTCCCCAACCTTTTTGGTTCAACCATTTTGGCACCAGGAACCAGTGCTCCTATGAGAATCTAATGCCTGATGGTCTGAGATGGAGCTGAGGTGGTGATGCTAGTGCTGGGGAGTGGCTGCAAATACAGTTGAAGCTTTGCTCACCCACCACTCACCTCCTGCTGCACGGCCCAGTTCTTAACAGGCCACAGACTGGAACTGGTCCACAGCTCAGGGGTTGGGGAACCCTGACTAAGGAAATTCTGAAGGTTTTAGGACCTCTGTGCCAGAAACTGGGACGAATACCAAGCATATATTTCTTATTATAAATTACAATATCAGGCACTAAATAAAAACTCTGGCAATGTTGGCTAGTGATTGTGCTTTAACAAGCCCTCCAAGCAATGCGATGCAGCTCAAAGTTGAGAACCACAGCCTTAGTATTCAGGAAGAGAAGACATGAAGGTAAAGGATGTAATAAACATAGTCACTAATATTCATGTGATATTTTACAAGTTGAGTGTAACCTGTATGATGAACAAGGATAACTAGTGATATAATTAAAACACAATTTTATTATTTTATTTTTCACTTTTCCTTTAAAATATAGGAGTAAATTTCACCTATATGGTCAGGTATTATGGCTTCTCTGATCATTCTGAGATAACATCTCTCAATTCAGACATTATAAGTCACCTTCAAAGATGAGACTTCTCCCCTGCCCTCCAAACTCCTAAGAGATAGTACGATGTCCCTCACAAGATGGCACCTGGGGAGGGAAGAGGGGACAGCATCAGGAGGGTTAAAGAGGTTTCCTTGTGACTGACAGCTTTCACTCTCATAGCCATAGGTGGACATTTAGAGCCACTCCTTCCCCCACAGGTGCTTTCTTGGGATCACTGTATCTCTCTGGCCACACTCCCAAAATGGGCCCTGCCTTCTACTCCCCAGGGGACTGCTTGCCATCACCCATGGCCATCTGCAGTCCACTCTGCACGGTCTCCCTCAGGGCCTTTGCTCCTCCCTCACATTCTCTAGGGGAAGGGCAGGATACCAAATGGCAACAGCCTGTTTTTACCACCTACCCTGATGCCACTAGACTTCAGTAACTTTCCCAGGCATGAATCAGGTACCCCCATGTCAGCTTCACCCCCAACTACAGGGACACATATCGAGCTCTCTGAATGGTCCCCTTGAAGTCACCTGTCCCTACGGGACTCCAGAGGGGGTAGGAATTTACACCAGGGCAACAATTCTCTCTCAAGAAAGTTTCCTCACACACTCTTTGCCCACTCCTCGACTCTTTTTATTATCTTAAAGCAGGTGAGGAGTTCAAGAGACCTTGAACCAGTTCAGCGACATTTTCTTTGTAAATTGCCCATGTGGTGATTTGGTTTTAAAATATGACATGCATCATGACTTGGTGTCTGTATAGAACCCTCCATTTTAGCATCCCATTATATAAGGAGGTTGGTTCTCATGTGATCCTAAATAACCTAATGCATTGTGTAACATGATTATCATTATTGTCTAGGGTCAAAAATCTAAAAAGTAGCAAGGCAGGGACATGGACTCAGGTCTCCCAGCTCCAAACTAACACACAGGGTGAACAAACTTGCTGAAAGAGAAACTGGGGGTAGCAAGACGTGGAATACGAAATCACTTATTAAAGCTGAGGTCCAGCATGAACCAACATCCCCTAAGAGTCCAGAACCAGAAAGAAAACCAGAAAATGTAAACAAAATGGTATCTTAGTTAAGTTTTCCTTTAGTTGCAAATAATAAAGGCCAACTTAAGGCACTTGAAATAAAAGTATATGTTTACTACCTTGATTGTGGTAATGGCTTTATGGGTTTCTACATATGTCAAAACTTACAAGTTATCACTTTAAGTGCATTCAGTTTACTTTGGTGTCAATTACACCTCAATACAATTTTTTTAAAAAACTCAAACAGCAAAAACAAACAATAAAATGGGTTAGATTGGGACATCAAAGATATAATGACAGGGATAAAGACATGGGAGTGACAGGAATGTAAAAGGTCAGAGGAGAATTAGATGTACAAAACGCAGGTTATAAAGCAGGATTGTGAGGCAAGTAGGAGAAAGTAAAACAATTGGGGTTTAGTGTTCCTAAAATATTGATATTTCATAGCTGTGGAAGTTTTATTGGCTTTATTAGGTATGTCAGAGAAGGGAAGAATTCCCCCCTTCTACTCTTTTTTAGTTTTTATGGCTAGAGATGTAATAAAATAATAAAATTTACACAAGACTAGATTAAAGGAGAAAAAGAAACAATTTAACGAGTGCTCATGGGAGAATCACAATATGATGCTCAGATCATAAAACGAAGCTCAAAAGAAATGATCGAACCAGGCACTTTTTTATATTTCTTTAGACAAAGAAAAAATCAATTTGTGAGAAATTGACAGGGCAAGGAAAGTTAGTGCTCATGAGAAAGAAACCTAAGCCAGGTTTGGGTATTTGCTAGTGAGGGATCTAAACAAAGTTTGGGCTTGGGTAGTAAATCAACGAAGTGTTTATACAAGCTCTTTGGCTGGAATCTCTTAGCTCGAGTGATAAGGTTGTCTCTCAGCCTTCCTGATCCAGGGAGGGCACCTTTCACAGGAGAGATTTATCTCCTTTACTCAAGGATACAAGGGAAGGTCAAGGTGCCCTTCTGGCACCAGCTGCTTGTAAAACAACCTTAAATCAAAGGAATCATATGCCATCGTAGGATATTTTGGGGCTGCCTGTTTTGGGCCCTGACAGGTGGTAGGAAAAGGACTGTAAATAGTTAAATATATAAGATCTTACCATAAAATTCTTTTAAAGATCAAATGAGATCAAGTATATATTAGCATTTTGTAAGGTATAAATAGCTAGACAATCGTTAAGTGATTATTAATATCATAAAATATTAATAGTTATTCCTGGTTAATTCAGAGTTTCTCTGGCTCATGTGTAATGGAGTATTATGCACATATTTCTCATCTACAGGTTGAAAACTTTTCAAAACAGAGTCTTCACACAGACCCGGACATATGACTGCACTGCCACAAACCTCTTTAAGCCTGGCCTCTTGGCTGCCTCGCTCCCTGCATCTGTCACCAGCAAGATTCCAGACTGATGGGATCAGGAGCAGGGGGACGTCTTGTGCCACAGCTGTGTCGGGTTGATTTAACTTGTCCAGCCATCTGTATCATGGAAAACAAGCTTCCTACACATGTGTGCGAAGTCAACAGATGGAGGACTTGGGTGGCTTTAGCCCTTCAGGGAAATATAGGGCTTGTGTCTTCCCTCTTAGAGCAATCTTTCAGAAAGATTGCAGGCTGTTCAAACACATTTTCCAAAAATTCCCTTAACTCTTCATGAGCCACAAGCACACATCCTTTGCCTGGCTACATCCAAACAGGTGATGCTCACCAGGGAGCCATTCATCTTGCCTGGCATCCAGTGGCCGCACTTGGAATCTCGCTCAACAAAGGAAGGGGAGACATCGGCCTGTGTCCCTAAGAGCCTAAGATATTGTCTGACACAGACTGAAGACTCAAAAAGTATTTGTGGAAGGAAAGGAGGGAAGGGAAGGGAAAGGAAGGAAAGGGAAAGGAACATGACAAAAGACAGAAGTGGAAAACTGTTCTTTTAGGAAGCCAGAGACCCTGCAGAAATGCCCCTATGCAAATACGTATCAGATCTCTGGGGAATGTGAGAGTTTTGCAAGGTGTCCTTAACAAACAGGGACCGAGTGCCTTGTGGGAATATAGACAATGAGAAGGTTTTATGACTCTGAGGTGCACTTGAAATCACAAGGACAAAAGCCTTACATTACAGATGGCAAAGCAGAAGAAACACGAAGTCTGGGTCCCTGATAACATTATGGATACTCTGCAGCAGCTCTAGATGGCCTTCCTCCAGACTTCTTTTTATATGAGAAAAATAAAACTTCTATTTGGTTCATCACAATCGGGTTACTGTTATAAACTGTCGGATGTAATTATAACTCATGAGTCAGAAACACAACATGAGTAAGTGCACATACGCTCTCCCGGAGAGCAACCCTTTGGGAGGCGAATCACAGTGGGGCACTCCCATGGGCGCTCTCCCACGAGTTATAAATTATAGTCCCTGAGATGCATAACTAAGGTGACCAAAGAAAGAAACCAGATGCGATGCTGCATTAAGGTCAGTCCAACAGGGCTGTCGTGAGCCAGTCGCCCCGCTGCCTACAGATGGGACCGGCATTCTGTTGATGGGGGATGGAGCTGCTGGAATAAAGGTGTAGTAGGAAGAGAGCTTCCCCAGCAGACAGTGAGAGGAGTGGAACAAGTACCGGGGCCACTCGTCAGGCTGCTAGCTAACAGGGCACAGTGACAGAAAGGGTAGCAGGAGATGGTGTGCCATGGGCTATAACCAGGACCTCCCCATCCCAGCAACAGCTTCCAAGCCAGAGAGGGAACAAGCTGAGACAGACGAGTGGGATTTGTTAGACTTTGGGACGTTGCTGCCAATGGCCAGGATCAGATGTTTGGAGGACCAGACACCAGGGAAATATGGCAGATACTCATGGCTTCCTACTCAACAAGCATCTCCTTGACACTTCCTCCTTGTTGAATAACCCATTGCCCACTACAACAAAATGCCATTCGCTCACTTTCCCAGCTTCCCATGCAGCTGAGAAATGAGCATATGACATAACCCTGCCTACGGAACCCTAAGGAGAGGTCCACTGAGGGGCTTCTGGGTAAGATTATCCTCCTAGATAATGCAATCCTCTTCATTTGATGTAGGTTGGGATTGAAACTGTGGATAAAATTAGTCTTGAATCGAGTTATATGTGGGTTAGCAGATGAATATAGTTTTGCTCTCCAGACTTTGTCCATCTGCCTGTCATCAACAAACACATTTTTTAGTCTTCTCTGGTGTCTGGAAAACAACGAACATTCTAAAAAACCCTCAGAGGTGCCCTCAGGGGTTTCTGGAGGTCAGGCTAGGACAAAGGAGAGCGGCAAAGTGACACTCCTGTAAAATAAGCAGGACTCACTCCACCTCCGGAGAACTGAACAAAGAGGAAGTACAATTTCCAAATTGTCTGAAGTGAATGTTCCTGCTCACAATACGCTCTCCAGGGCCTAACTGTGACAGAACGGGGTTTGGGACTGCCCTCTTCTCCCCAGGGACCCCAGACTCTCAGCCTCTCGTGTGGTTTCCACGTTCAGTTATTCCCTTCAACAGCCTGGGACCAGCCCCTACCACTAAGCCAAGTTTACCAACTATAAAAAACGACCCCCTCCAAGTCTCCCTGCCTTGCAGAGAGCCTTGAGAACTGCCCTTAGCTACCACAGGGATGTTCGGGAAAGCAGAGGAGAGGGGCCTCCAAGCCTCAACCTGCTGACCGGCCTCTCCTTTCGTCTCTCTTGTACCAGCACTGCGCACGGCTCCTCTCCGCATTCCCACTTCACGGACCTCAGAGCCATCACCGCTGTCCGCCCTCCACACGCTGAGGCCGGCCAGTCAGGGAACCACTAATGCATTCCATGTCAGGACCGGATTTTGACAAGACCCCAAATAGTACAGCCAGCTTTCTTTGTTCCTGGTTTGATAGTTAGAGGAACATTTTATAAGTATGAGAATAAGCTAACTATAAAGGGTACATCAGTGAAACTGGTTTGCTGTGCCGTGTGGATCATTAAAGCAGCAGGTGGACATAATTCCCAGCAGGCTGGCAGCATCCCTGGCAAGCAGCATGTCAGAGTGCAAGTGAGTTTAAGTTATTTTATTATGTAAACATCCCTGAACCCATTCTGGGGAATAAAAAGGCAATTATTTGTAAACTAAATTTAACTATTATGAGTACCAAATTACTCATAATACCCCTCACGCCTCTATTAACAACAGCCTTAGAGAAGGGAACTCTTTAAATAGGCGTCTTCTAAACTTCTCGAGATCAAGAATGTGAGGGAGGAAGCTGTTCCCTGTAGCTGCATTAACTCAAGTTAATGCCAACTCAAGTCCTATCCATTCATTAGGCCTCTCGCCTCTACTCAGCACTGGCAAACATGCTGAGGGAATTTCATAAGAAGTGTCTGCCTCCCATGAAGTAGATGTTCCTTTCATATCAAGGCTTTCAAACTGAAAAGGGTACCAGAATGATTACAGGCAGTACCCAAGGTCCTGAGGGGAGACAATAAGGGTGAGAATTTACCAAATTTCAATGACCCCCCCCAAAGCATCTCTGAGCACCCTACACTCAGCACCCACATCCTCAGAGGCCTGGAGTAGACCCACAACGAAACCATGTACTTTTCATCGCTAGCTCTGTACCCTCAGCATGGCATTGCCTTCCTCCCCTTCCCTTTCTACAGGACCAACCTCCTCAAAGGCCATCTCTCCCTGACATTCCCAGGTGCCCCAATCAGAATGAATGGCTTCTTTCACCAGACTCTCACTATGGGCCACCTACACTTCAAATCAGGAGTTCTTTCTATGGTTTAGTGGGCAGAAGAAAAGAAAATCAGAGGTGGATCTTCCCAGAGGTCATTATTCGTTTTCAATTGTTATTACACAAGTAATATATATTTCTGAGTAGAGAGAGAGAGAGAGAGACAGACAGACAGAGGAGAAGAAG
Organism: Eidolon dupreanum; assembly: GCA_028627145.1. Lineage (NCBI taxonomy): Eukaryota > Metazoa > Chordata > Mammalia > Chiroptera > Pteropodidae > Eidolon > Eidolon dupreanum. Next base: position 74,091,071 of record CM053504.1, on the reverse strand, counting down.
GAGGAAGAGGAGGAGGAGGAGAGGGAAGAAGGGAAAGGAAAGGAAAGGAAAGGAAAGGAAAGGAAAGGAAAGGAAAGGAAAGGAAAGGAAAGGAAAGGAAAGGAAAGGAAAGGAAAGGAAAGGAAGCAGGGAGGGAAAATAGAAAGGGGAAGAGGAAGGAAGAAAAAAGACAAAACTTTAAATACTAATTAAACACAAATAAAATATACCGCATTTTCGTCACCCAGAAACAACAAGTGTCAACATTTTGGTAAGCCTTCTCTCTAAACATTTTTCTACATGTGTATACATATGGATAAAACTGTAAGTGTAGCTGTAGATATAGAAATAGATAATGCTTCTATTAAAAATATGAAATAATACTGTACTGTGCCATTTTGTGAATGGCTTATTTCATTTGACAATGTATACTGAGATCTTTCCATATTGAGAAATATCCTTCTAACATCAGGCAGGTCAGTGATTCAGTCTAACGTCCATGCCATTTCCTCCATCCATTAGATATAGAAAAAAAAAGCCACCAAAGATAAAGACCAGACTCCTTCCTGAGCTGCACCCTGCTGGGAGTGGCTGATCACGCAGCGGCCTGCTCAGCACCCGTGCACAAACCCAGCCCCTGCAATGCAGGCTTGGGAGTGTCCACACCCAGGCCCACTCAACCTTCCACTCATTCTGGCCTTGGTGAGGTTTGACTCAAGCAAGCATAGGACAGTCCCAAAGGTAAAGGGATCTGTGCCACATTTCTTAGGGACTGCACAGAAGAGGTGCCTTGTGTGGAAAGTAAAACATCTACACAAAATAGCCCTGATTCAGGGACTAGAGTTTTAAGGAAGGCTGCCCCAAATCTTCAACATCATGTTCACTTCAGAGTAGTCTATAGTAAGAACATGTATTTACATTTGTTTATTTATTGTTTATTTACCCAATTTCTAATCTCATACATTTAGTCTGTTTCTTTTTTATAGTTATTAAAAATGAATCACTATAAATGTTTTCTAGGTCTTTGTGCATTGTCATAAATATTTCCTAAAGATAAATTTCTAGAAGTAGAATTACTGGATCAAAGAGGACTGCAATTTTATGACTTTTAAATTGGTCAAGGTTATGTCCATCTTAGACTGGTGTTTTAAAATGCACAAAAGGAATGTCCTGTACCTTATCCTCACCTTCACCACCACTGAACAGAAATAAGAGAGAGGGGCAACCAATTCCAAGTTGCCTTAATTCATAGTTCTTTGACTGCTAGTGAAAGTGACTACTTCCGAGAACAGTTATAGGTTGTTTCTTTATCTCTCTTTTGTGAATGGTGAGTTCTTGACCTTTGCTCCTGGACCTCTTGACATCCCACCACATGGACACCTTAGGATGATACAAAGGAAATATGGTTTTCTCTATTCTGGAGGCTTTGCAAGAATCAGAAGATAAGCTCTCCAGGTTTCATGGGGTATGCCCCATACCCCTAGCCTGCTACCAAATTTGACTGTAGAGGTATAAAAGCATGGGTCTGGTCTGATGAAAAAGTGCTAGCTCTTTTAGTCTCTAACTCTAGGACTTTGAAGCCATTCCACCTGACAAGTCTACTGAAATGTCAAGCTCCACCCCAACCATCTGCTAGCTGCATCCCCTGCCCTCTGCATCAGAGTTCAGCCTCAGTTCCCTCCAAAATCTCCCTCAATCATTACATTTCACTCCTTCTTCCTCAATATTCCGAGATACTAGCAGACCAAGACTGAAGGTGTGTGTGCATGTATGTGTCAATTCAGTTGGTGCTCACTCAGAATCTGAGCATGCATGGCCTTGTGCCTGGTGCTATTAGAGACACAGAGATTAAATAAGAAAAGTCATAGTCCTTGCCTTTGAGGAATTAACAGTCAAGCATAGGACATGACCTATATTTAGGTAATAGATAATATTGACAAATAGCAGCATTTTGTAGATCCCATAACATAGGTAAAGCCAATGTGCTGTGGGAGGTCAACTTCAGGTTTGGAAAATTGAGGAGGGCTTCCTAGAGGAAGTAGAATTTAAGCCCAGTGGAGATAGGGACAGTCAGGCCAGAGAGAAACAACAGCCTAAGTAAAGGCACAGAGGTGGGAAAGTGCATTCGGGAGCTGCCGAGTCCTGTTCAGCTGAGGGCAGGCTATCTGAGGAGGAAGAATAGAAGCTAATGTCAGGCAGGAGGGCTGAGGCCAAACTCCGAAGGCCTAAATGCCAGGCCAAGGAGCAGGGAGTTTTATCATTGATGTCTGAGCAAAGAAAACGTAGTCAGATGTGATCAGCTATAAATTGCACACAACTGTGTTTATTTAGAGATTAAACAACAAACCAAGAAAGATAAGAAAGCTGTAAATCACCTATTGTGCCTGAGAAAATACACTAATCCTTGCCACTGATGTGGGCAGACATCTGTTTGTCTATGTATCACACAGCATAATAATGGATATACACATGGTCCCACACATGCCATTTTGATGTGAGGGTTTGCTTACATCCCAGAAAATTTTTCATGTGTGCTCTATCTTCACAAATTATTGGTGTGGATCACTCTGTGAGCTGGTCTCCTCCAAGATTTCTAGGCAGAAAGAAGGGTAGGTCCCCTTTCTGCATCCAGATCTTCTAATGCATCTGGGGAGCTTCTACCTCCACTTCCACCCCTTGGTTTCAACTCCACAAATGGGTCAAGCAAAAGCCCTTCCTTTTTCTCCTCTCTAGATCTTCAAAGCTCTTCCTTCCAGCCCAGGAAGGGTTCTTATTGACTTCCTATGTTTTGGGAAACCACCCTTATAGCACAGCCTTCTTCATTCTCTCTTCTATTGTTTACCTGTATAAACCCAAAACTCTAGTCCTCCAGTGTCAGCTTCCATAGAATTCACAAACCCTACTTCTCTCAAAGAAGCTGGCTCTACCCATAAAAATCTTGTAAATGAAAATGACAGCTATAGTCCTTGAAGTGAACTTTGAGAGCCTGCCTTGGAAATCAGGAAGGGAAATTTGACTCTACTCTTCAGCCAGATTCTGTGATGCCCCCCACATAGTAAAGAATTTAACTCTGCCCAAAGAGCAAAGTTAAGACCACTGGCCTTTGCCATTGGTCCCTGGCGAGGTCTTCTCTAAGCCCTTGGAATGTCCTTCCTGCCTGATAAGACTGTCTTTGATTACCTGGGGGCTTTGGAGCACACCAAAGGTCTACTAATGTAATTATGGTGGGCACTTTGAGTCACATGATATCAGTTCACCTTCTGAAGGAGCTGGAACCTAAATCAGCCATGAGGATACTCAACCATGGAACCCCAATAAAAACTCTAGACACTGAAGCTCAGTTGAGCTTCCCTGGTTGGCTTCCCTAGTTGGCAGTACTCCATATACATTATCACACAACCTTCCTGGAAGAGTAACACTATACATGACACTGGGAGAAGATGACAGAAAGCTCCACACTTAGAACTTTCCTAGATGCTGCCCCATGTGTCTCTTCCCTTGGCTGGTCTTATCTTTCTTTACCTGTATCTTTCCCCTGTAATAAACCATAATCATAAGTACAACAGCTTTCAGGGAGTTCTATGAGTCCTTTGAGTGAATTACCAAATCTAAGGATGGTCTTGAGAACCCCCACCCCAAATCTGCAACTGGTGTCAGACATGAGGATTATCTTAGGAACTGTTCCTCTGACTCTGCACCCCCTGATGCAATGGATGTCTCTGCCTCGACGGGAAGTGAGGGCTGCAGAGCAACAAAAGTTACCAGTAAGAACAGTTATACCAAATAACATTTCAAAATATTATCCTATCACAGATATATATAACTGACAGTACATAGCAAATACATAGTAAATGCTAATAACGAGCTGTACAGTCTGAGTGGTACTGAATGGATTCAGAAGGAACAGGGACTACAGGAAGAAGCGGTCAGGGAAGACTTCACAGAGAAGGTGGGATTTGAACTGGGATTTCAAGAACGTAGAGAAATTAAATAGGCAGAGTGAGAAAAGCATTCCAGGTAGGAAGGGTTTTTACCAGCTTGCTAAATTGGTAGGGAGGAAAGTCTACAACAGAAAATCATGGTATGATTGATTAGCCTTGAGAGCTTCCTGATGTTATTGATCTCCCAGAACTCCCTCATTAGCCAATCATGGTAAAAATCTTTTCAAAACACCAAGAATCACCTTGCTAAGTTGGAACACAGAGGCAAGGGTCCCATTCTCGATTCTTTAATCTTTTCCACAGCCCATGCTAAACATATATATGTGAAAGAGTAAATTGGCCATGAGAAAAATGGTGTCAGTGAAGACTCCAGTGGTCTTCGGAGTCTTGTGAGTACGAGAAAGCCTCGGTGATTAACAAGGCTGCTATGCTGCCCCGCTTCAGGACAGTTCATCCACACACAATGAAAGTGAACAGCGCCCCCTAGAGTTGTGAGATGCAGCTGCCCTCGTGGGCAGGGAAAGCTTTACGGCTGCGGGTCTGATATAATATTGCTGACTCTGATAAGAGGGATTATAAAACATGGGGACTCATACAGAATAGCATAATTTATAAAGAACAGAATTTTGTTTCTCACAGTTCTAGAGGCTGAGATGTCTAAGATCAAGGTGTCAGCAGATCTGGTATCTGGTGAGGACCCATGTCTTAGTTCATACATGGACATCTCCTTACTGTGTTCTCACCTGACAGAAGGAGCAAGAGAGCTCTCTAAGGTCTCTTTAATAAGGACACTAAACCCACTCATGAGAGCTCCGCCCTCATGACCTAATTACCTCCCAAAGGTTCCACCTCTTAATACCATCACATTGAAGGTTAGGATTTCAACATATGAGCTTTGGGGGAATAAATACTTAGTGCACTGTACCCCACACCTGGGTTATATATAGACCTTTTTCTATTTGTTTCCTCCAAAACACTACAGAAAATAGTATTTCTGCTTTTAACATGGCTGATAACATTTTTAGGGTGACCATGACCCATCTGAGAATTTGATAAAAGTCCTTAATTCTTACCCTAGAAACACACATGAGAGAGATAGAGAGAGAGAGAGAGAGAGAGAGAGAGAGAGAGAGAGAGAGAGAGTGTGTGTGTGTTTGTGCAAAACCCTACTGCGTCACAGAACCAAAATGTAACCCTGGCTCCTCAATGAGAAATGTCCCTTTCT
>CM053504.1:74014353-74085426 GCA_028627145.1 Eidolon dupreanum | reverse complement strand
AAAAAAAAAAGAAAGAAAGAAAGAAAGAAATGGCATTCCACTTGAAGTAATACTTTTATGAAGTCAGGGGCATCCCCTGAGCTTATAGGAGCAGGTTACTGTGTTTATGCTGGTATATAGCTGGTAGAATTTTATCAAAGATTTGCTGTCATTGTAACATCCCACCATTAGCCAGGTTATAGAGGACTATAATCCCTTGTAATCACCAGAAGCTGCTAGTCTTTTACTCAAGGAACCTGATAATTGCTGAATAGGCCACATTTGTCTAAACCATTCCCCGAGTCAGAAGAAAATCAGACCTTGATCTCCAGCCAAGAACGCAGCAAAACAAACAGCAGCTCAGGCCTCCACCCTGGCTCCAGTATAGCAGACAGCTGCCCAAGGGCTTATACCAGGAGGGGACTGCTTTGACTTTAAGAAAAGCCACAGGACAGATAGAGTTCCATCTTGTCTCCACCCAGATTCAATAAGAGATACTGAAGTCACCCCAAAATGTTTTAGAAACAGTTGTAATATTTTACCAGCTGTTGGGGAACATGAGGACATAGAGGAAAAATTATCTCTATTTAAATAAGGAGTTGATCCAATATTCATCAGGAAACATAAATGCAATATAAATAAATATATACCTTTGATATAAAGTGTTGGACTATATCATAACTAAGCTAAAAGCTCATGCAAGTTAGAAAAACGTTAATTCTCAACATTCAGGAGTTTTGTGTCAAAATATCATAGGCTAATTGACAGAAACAAGTGATTAAGTTTCAACGGCATATTTCTGGTCACAAAAACGTTACCAAACATCTAAATAAAGACCCAAAACATTTCTAACATTAAACACTTAAATAAATGTGAGCTACACATACATTTAAGAAAGATGAATAGAAACAAGTCAGACAATGATTTTCCAACCCAGTTATTCCAGTCCAGGGTCAAGGATGGCCACAGCTGATTGCAACATGGGACGCACCCTGGCAGGGCGCTCTTCCATCACAGGGCCTCTCAGACTCACACCCACAATCACTCAGACTGCAGATAAGCCATCCACCTCCAGTGCATAGCTTTGGAACGTGGGAGGAAACCAGATGACCCAGAGGAAACCTACCCAGTCATGGGGGGAACGTGCACCTTCTGCACAGACGGTGTCAGAAGCAGTTTTTCTTTTCTCATCAGTGTTATAATGAAAACACATTGAACAAAGTGACATTATTCGAGGATCTGTATTCACCTTTTCAGTTAAAGAAGGCATTTTACAGATTCTCTTTAGCACATCTGAATTGCCAGCATCACTACTCTTGCACTTTGGGGCCATTATGAAGTAAAATAAGGGTTACTTGAACACAAGCACTGCGGTACCATAACAGTCAGTCAGTCGATCTACAGTCAGTCTGATACCCGAAGCAGCTACTAAGCGGCTAAGGGGCGGGGAGCGTCTGCAGCTACAGTGAGGAGACTCCAGACAGAGGGACAATTCACGTTCAGGGCAGGACAAAGCCAGACAGTGCGAGATTTCATCCCATCACTCATAACAGTGTGCAATTTAAAACTTAGGAAGTATTTATTTCTGGAAATTTTCCATTTAATATTCTCAGACCGCAGTTGACCGCAGGTAACTTAAACCCCAGATAAGGGAGACTGCTGTTATAAACTCGGGTCCAGTTGTCAGGGCCTGCTTCTAGAACCCGACCTAACACAAGAGGATAGAAGTAAGGGTGGAGAGAACATCCCAAGCTGGAAAGAAGCTTGTGCGAAGGCCCCGAAGGGGCATGGAGGGTTCAGGGAATTGAAAAATGGCTACTATTGCTGGAGTGAAGAACATGGGGGAAAAGTGGGGGTAGCTGTGTCCGGAGGAGAAGCAGGAGGAGGGGGTGGAATAGAGGGAGGAAGGGAGGCAGATCCTACAGGCATATAAATGAGCCTTGCCTTTATCCTCAGCAGAGTAAAAAGCCATTGAAGGGTTTCATGACTGAGGTTAATGTGATCCAATTTGTGTTTTAAAATGGTAGCTCTTGTTTCAGTGTGAACAAAAGACTGGAGGGGACCAGAGTAGTTGTCCTTAGAGCAGTTAAGAGTAGGTCGCTGTGGTCCCGGAAGAAGTAATGGGAACTTGGGCTGGAGTTACTGACAGAAGTAGGGTTAAGTAGTGGATTTGGAAGAGATTTAGGAGGCAAAATTGACAGGACTGGGAGATAGATTAGGGCTGAAGATGAGAGAAGAAGTATCAAAGACAACACCTAGGTTCTAGCTTTTATGTATAAATAGTTAATATATTTCTAGCACAGAAGACATGTTAGAAATGTATTATTAAAGCTTATATCTTAAAGGGAAGATAAATATAAGGGATTTTATGTCTTTGGTTCTTTGGGACCAGACCTACATAGGCAGATATGCCTATTATTATTATTATTATTATTATTATTATTATTATTTTTTACACATTAAAGTTCTGCACAAGACAGCAACCATCAGGATAGGAAAGCATAAGGAACAAAATCTAACAGTAGCTAAAATTAAAACTAAAAACTAAAACATCAGCTTACATAAGAGAAGGGGGGGGGTGTCACACATGAACTCAAAACATGAGATGGAAGCAGTGTGGCGGCAAAGGTCTAGGCTGATCAAATGCCTTTCTCCCTCAAGCCAGCCTGATGCCGCCCAAAGTTTATACACTGTCCAAATGTATATGCCTCTTAAAACTGTCCCAGATTATGACGAAAGAGTGAAGGGAGGGGAAAGAGAATGAAAGCTTTGAAAGGATAGCCTGTGAAAGAAGAAGGAAGAAGTTAGATAGACTTTTCTATTTCACACTTTTGCCTTAGGTCCAAGCCAAAGAGAGAGTTACAGGAAAACTGAAGGCATAGAAGGAGTCAGGGCATTTTATAGATGCTAGAGAACTTTGGGCAAAGTGGGGGTGCCTTTCCTGTGCAGGTAGGATACTTAGCAGAATCTTTGACCTCTACACAGTAGAGGTAATGACAGGCCAGATATGACAGCCAAAAATGTCTTCAGACACTGCCAAATGTCCACTGAAGGGCAAAACAGCCCTCATTGAAGACCAGAGAATCAGCCTCACCTCTCCATTTTACAGATGAGGAAGCTGAGACCCACAATGGGGGGAATTTTGCCCAAGGCTGCTCAGAGTCAAGACAAGAATCTAGATGGTCCCCCAAAAGTCTGATGAGTCAATCAATAAGGCCATGTTTGCAGACAAAGACTCCTGTTTTGTATAAACCTAACTCTAATGAAAATTAGTAAAAGGATAATTATATAATATTGGTAATATATCAAAAGGTAAAGAGAGCCATCACTGGGTATGAGTGAGTATTAGGCCAATGTACCCAGAGTTTTTGCATTCATGAGGGCACCGTGAACCATCAGCAGGAGCGGCAAAGGGTACTGAGGCAAAACAAGTGAGTTTTAATTTTATTTGTATCAAACTCAGAAAAAATATAGTTTAGTACATAAGTCCAGGAATATTCTGCAGCCTTTAAAAAGAAAGAAACTCTGTCACATGCTACAATAAGGATGAACCCTGAAGGTATCATGCTAAGTGAAATAAGCCCATCACAGAAGGACAAATAAATACTACATGATTCCACTTACATGAAGTTTCTAAAGTAGTCAAACTCACAGAGTCAGAAAGTAGAATTGGTGGTTGCCAGGAGCTGGAGGTAAAGGGGGTAATGGGGAGTTGCTATGCAATGAGTACAGAAATTCGATCATGCAAGATGAAAAAGTTCTAGAGATCTGCTGTACAACAGGCAATAATACTGCACTGTGCATGTAAAAATTTGTTAATAGGGTAGATTTTATGTTCTATGTCTTTACCACAATAGCGAGAGAGAGAGAGAGAGAGAGAGAGAGAGAGAGAGAGAGAGAGAGAGAGAGAGACACGGAGGGAGGAAGGGAAGGAGGGAGAGAGGAGGAGGGGAGAGGACATGAGTTAAGAACTGTTACTATTCTATCTCCTTATTTCCTTCAGAGTGGGTTCCTATCTGGGAAAGTTTCCAGTGTTTGATTGATGACAACCTGGGAAATGCTGGTGCCAAATCCCAGCCCTCATTAATAAAGCTCAAGTCACCACAAAGTTGCAGAATACAGAACGACTTTTAAATCCAGTGTTAATTATCACCAAAGAAGCATATTTTCAAATACAAGTGCAAATCTCACTTTTTCAATAAAGCTGTTTGGTTTTTTCTTTTTTTTTCCATATTTGTCAAATCCTTCTTTTTTAGAGATAAGAGCCCCAAGATTCTAAGAAGTTGCTATTTTGCCCAAGGTCATCCAGCTAGTTAGTGATAAAGTGCTACAGAAAGAGACAGGTTTCTGGAGCTCCAGTCCAGGACCCCTTCTACTTTACCAAACTGCATTCTTGCTGCTCACAGGACCCCAAATCTCCCACCTCCATTAATGTGAATTATTGAAATGGTACCATCATCCCAGAAAGGAATGAAAAAAGACCTAGATAAGGAAAGTGTAGAGAGATGTCAAAGAAGAGAAGTGTGATGAAAAATAAATGAAAACTGCAAAAATTTTAATAGAATAAAGAAAATTTAAAGGACTGGAGAAGAAAAATACCAGAAAATGAGAATCAGACCCAAAAACGACATTCACAAAGATAAGCTTCTAGTTATTCTTGGTGCCCCAAGGAGTGTTTGAACTGCTGCCAAAATTGCTTTTGACCTAAATGGAGAATAAAAACTATTTTCTTTATCTATTGAGAGTAAAATCAAATTTCTTGTTAGGAAGCATTGGTTTGAATGAAGTGAGTTAAAATTTTAGAGAATAGAGTATTAGCCATCCCTAGCAGACCTGGGGCACCAAGAAATATTTATTGTTAAAAAGAACATCTAGATTATGCTAATCCATATTGGGGTAACAATGTTTGTGGAGTTTATTATTTCAATCTTGTTCCTAAATAAAAATTCCTCCTTGCACCCCCCCCCCAACAATTTCCTATATTCACTCCTTTCCTTTATCTCTGCACTCTTGCACACGGACACATACACACAGACACACACAGACACACACAGAGAAACACACACACACACACACACACACACACACACACACTCTTAGCATCCCCTTCTCTTAGTCATTCCCCCATGTCACATGCCCCATGTTGAAATAAATAGTAGAAAACTCCTGTTTCTACTCCCACATCTATTTACTTAGTTGGTATATGTATTAGTGATGGTGCTTTTAGCTACAAGGAATCGTAAACCCAAATAAAAGTAGCTTCAAACAATAAATGCATTTATTTTTCCCCATGACAGGAAGTCCTGAGATATCACTGCAAAGCACAATAACTGTGTGTTGACTTGAATCACCCTGCAGCAGAGGATTAAAAACATGCGTAAACTGGGGTCTCAGGGGGCTTGTGGTTCAGTGCGGGAATGCATGTCACGACTCCAGCACAAGGCAATGTGACACACGCCAGCTGATTGGTGCAGACCACGCAGACTCCTGCCAGTGCTAAAGGAAATGTGGGTTCTGTGACGGAGTGAACAAGGATCACCTCACAAGGGACATGAACGTGGGTGAGGGTTTCGAGGGTGAGAAGAATTTCAACAAGGGGAGATGTTGGTATGAAGGAGCGTTCTGGGTAGAAGATACCGTGAAGTGGAAGAGAAAGTGGACTTTCAGAAGTACGCAAGTAAACGGGTTTGTTCCTCCAGGCCTAGAGAGAGGTGAGAACTGGCAATGTTCAACTCCAGCCATGAAGACGGGCGTCAAAACAATAAGGATCAGGCAATCGGGTGGAATTTGGAAGACCACCCTGTTACGTGGACAAGTTGACTGGTAAGTGGAGAAGCAGAATATCTCAGGAGAGAGCCAAAGCCCTCACGAAGGTGATAGGGCTCCATCAAACACTAACTTCTAGATTAAAAAGAAAACGGGAAAACAAGAAGTGAAGCCACAGACTAGGCAGCCCAGAATTGGACGGAGCAAGCTGTGGGTCCAGCGAGCAGCTCAAGGGCACCGAGTCCCTCCTGTACCCGGATGCTGGTGGCCTGCGGACGAAGGAATGACTCCTCTGATGGCTTACAAAAGGCAGACCTGAGGAGCAAGTGGGAGTGAGTGGGGAGACTTGAGCTTTTCTGTGGTTTTAAGTCTTGCCTCCTTTCTAGGAGTCAGCTGAGGGAGGGGCACGTTGCTTCCCTGAGTCCCGGTTTGAGTAAAGAGCAGTCACAGTACCGGCCAGGATACAAGTAATGGAAGGCCAGAGTCGTTGCGCATTTTCAAATTTGTTACTTAGAGATTTATTCTTCGATATAGTATTACACAATCCCTTTCTATCTTATATGACAGCAAGCCTAGGTCTGGGAAGTTCCAGAGCTGGGCGAGTTGGCTCAGTGACATCTGGGCTGTAAGTCAGCTTCTCCGTGAGTCTTCTGGACTTAAAATAACTGCAGCAGCTTTAGTTACCAGGTGCTCAGGCTGCGTCCTCCAAAATGAGAAAGGAGACGGAAGGGCTGTTTTGGGTCTATTTCTCTGCCTTAGAAGGAGAAACATTTTCACCAGAAGTACCCCATACCTTCCTCTTCAGGCTTCCACAGGCTTCATTCTTTTGGCCAGCCCAGCTCATAACCTAGCCTCTAGGCCCAAGGGAGCTGAGAAAGAGAGTACCTGGGACTTGCAACCTCTCTAGTCCGTGGTGTAAGCTGATGGACAGAAAAGGAGCGTCTGGAATGAGTATGGGGCAGGAAGCAACAGTGCCCATGCCAGCCATGCGGAATAGGGGTGGGAGATGACATGAGAAGACAGGTTCAGGTGAGTTTTGAAGGGCTTGCAGTGCCTTGCTGAGGAGTTTGGAGATTTATATCATGAGAAACCAGCGTAAGTCTCTGTGGTGAAGGGGAAGGCACTGACCAATGCTGAGTTTTAGAGAATTAACTAGAAGCAAAGGTAGAAGGAGGTTTGAAAGGAATTGTACAGGTCAGATTGGGGCATGGGCTGGGCTGATTGGGACACTTTGGGGACTCCTAAGGGAATCAATCGGCTATGCCTCAAATTGGGAACATTTAGCCTCAAATTGGGAACATTTAACTAGATTGTTCAGGAATAGCCATTGTGCATGTGCTTGGCAAAGAGCTGTTGAAACTAGACTGTAGGCCCAGCTTTTCCATTAACTGGCTGCAGCATTTGAGGGCACTGCTCAGTTTCCCCGAGCCTCAGTTTCCTCATCTCTAAAATGGGGTCACTAGACTAAATGCTCTCTGCATCCTTCCTCCTCCAAACGCCCAAGACTGGCTCTTTGTACCAATGTTCGCTTAGGCAGAGGCTGTCCATGTGCCTTACAAACAAGGAAGGAGGGCTGATCAGGGCTGAGTCAGCCCACGTACAGCCAAGTAAGTGGTGCCTCATTTTTTCTCCCAAACATCTGCACCATCATCAGTAACGTCTATACTTTCAAATACAATGGAGCTTATTATCATTAATGATAATTATTGTTATTGAAGAACCGGAGAACTGTCATCTCATACTAATATTTTGTTTTGTGCCTCATATCAAATCTCTTCTTCCCAACACATCTCTGTTTTTCTTTATAATGTAAAAGAAAGGGCACGATTGAGGGTAAGGATATTTCGGTAGTTTAATTCTTTGTGACATTGGGTAAGTCACTTCCCCTCAGTGAACTTCAGAGCCGACAGAAAAACAGATTGAGTTATATCAGTGGTTCTTAACCAAGAGTGAGTCTCAAAATCACATGGGGCATTTTCAAAAAGTAGACCCAAGAATCCCAGTCCAGACTGAGAGAAACCTCTATGTCTAGGGGTGGATCTGACACTATCTTTCGAAACTTCTACCCAGGAGATTCTGATGGGCCCTCTAATTTTTCTTTATTAATGTGGTCAACAGATATCTACTCAGGACCTACAGTGGGCCAAGACTAAAGGCCTAAAGTATATAGACAAAATATTTTATTTCTGCACTTAAAAAATTTAGCAAATGTGGAGAAAGATAAACATGAAAACAGACATAGACTAAATAAGATAAGTCTTCAAAGACAGAAGCACTGACCTTAGGAGCATACTGAGGGGCTCCCACTAAGCCTAACTGGCAGGAAGCCTTCTCAGAGGAGGTAGCCTTGAGAGCTTTAAAGTACAGTCAGAAGTTCAAGGAGATGGGAAGAGGGATGCTAGAGGGAAAGGGCTTGAATCCCAGCAGTACTTCTTACAAGTAAGGTACAGAGACAGAGCAGGCTTTTCTTCCTTTTAAGTATCAGCAAGATAAAGACAGGTGATCTCTTCCTCCTGCATACAAAGCTCTCCATCATCTGGCCCCAGGCTTACCTCTTCCGCCTTATCTCCCAGCAAGTCACCCTTACATTCTTTACTTGAGGCAAACAGTTCCCCTTGAACATCCACAGTATCTCAGCTTCCAGCCTCCCCACAAGTTACTGCCTCTGCCTTCACAGCTCAAGCCACTGGTTTTCCTTGTCCAAACCACTCAGGCTTCTGAGCACCAGCTCTGTTCTCTTCTGAACAGCTCAAGGTCCTGCGCACATCTCCGTCAATATCCTAGCACACTCTATTGAAACAGTACATTTATTTTTCTGACTCCCCCAGTAAACCATAAGCAACTTAGGGGCTAACTCTATAATACTTATCATTGTCTCACAAAGCCAGACACCGTACCCCTACTATACAGTCATAATAAAGATAGCTAACATGTATTGAACACTTACAACATGCCAGGAAATGTTCAAAGCACTTAGCATATTTTTATTAACTCAATTATTCTTCAAAACAATCATAAAAAGGAGGTACTGAAGAGGAATTTGCACTCAAAATAGCTAATCAGCTCTTTGTTTTGCTTCTCTAGATATACTTGCTGCATAGGCTGTACTCAAAAGTAACTAAAAACTCATCCTCCCTTGGCTTGCTCTGTCTAAGCAACAAACATAATTGCCTGTACCCGCTAGCAACTCCTGTGCTTTGTAATACTATGTAACTAACTGCAACCATAGCAACTCCTGAACTTTGTAACAGTCTATAAACAAATTAACCAATCAGCCCAAGCCAAATAGGTTCTATATAAGCAATGTTGCAACTGAGCTCCTGGCCCAGATCTTCAGAGGGCTAGCTCCTCTGGGACTGCCAGTATAATAAACCCGAGTTCTCCAACTCTCTGAATGCTGCTTGGTTTCTTGTCAGTCTGATTTTTGAAATTTTTCTGCAACAGTACCACTTTTATCTCCATTTTGCAGGTGAGAAAACTTAGGGTCCAAGTAGGAAAAAAACTAGATAGGCTGGGTTTAAAGCCTATGCTCTTAATCCACCATACTAATAGACAGTTAATAAAATTTTTCTTAAAAGAATAAAGAAATGAATGACTTTACATTTCAATGGGAACATCTATGATGTACCAGGTCTTCTCACCTTAGGGAGCACATTGGAAAAGGATGAGAATCTTTGGGCTTTGTATTAGGGCTCTCCAGACAAACAAACTCAATATGATGCATGTATACAGAGATGGATTCATTTTAAGGAACTGGCTCATGCGCTTGTAGGGGGCTGACAAGTTCGAAATTTGCAGACCAGGCCAGCAGATTAGAGACCCAGGGAAGAGTTGATATGGCAGTCTTGAGTCCAAAGGCAGTCAGGAGGGAGGATTTCTTCCCATGCGGGGAACTCAGTTTTTTTTTTCTTTTAAGGCCTTCAACTGATTGGATGAGACTCATCCACCTTATGGAGGGCGATCTGCTTAACTCAAAGTCCACTGGTTTAAGTACTAATCACATCTAAAAAACATCTTAACAGCAACATCGAAACTGGTGTTTGACCAAACAATTGTGTATCACAGCTTAGCCAACATGACATATTAACTTAGCAATCAAAGGCTTAAAGATAGGCAACTCTAGGGCAAATAAGAACTGGTGTAGCCTATAGTAATCACTCTCCTGCGCTCAATAGTAATAATTGTCTATATCATCCATTTGAGACATATTATACAGTGACTTACTTTCTTGTTTATCTTTGATTTCCATTTGTCTTATCTTCCCAACTAGACTAAAAACTCTTTTGGGCAGTCAGGAATAAGACAATGCGGGGAGCATGTTTTCTAATTTTTTGTATGCCCACAATGCTTTATCCAGAGATAAGCACACAGCAGGCACTCACAATGTGTTAAATAAAAGAACCAGTTTAGGAATGATGATAAAAATAAATAAAATGAGAAATTACTTGGGATAAATAAATGGACAGTGTTAACCTCAACCACTAAGTGAACAGCGTTTGATAAACTGCCAGAGGACTCTTGTGTTAAACATAAAAGAAAACACCATCCTTCACCTTCTCAAGAATAAATTTCTACCTCCCTAGAACTGCTGGAGTCTTTGAACATTGCCAAAGGGATGGTTCTATGTGGAGCATCTGAGAGTAGAAGCCATTTAGGATGGAACTGAGAACTCCAAAGTGCTTTGAGGCCCAGTATTTATCACCAGAAAGGAAGAGCTATGAATATTGTAGTACAGAGAACATAAGACCTCTAACCAAAGGGCTAGTACAGAGAACAAAAGGCCTCTAACCAAAGGGCTCTCTAGGCAGAAGTAACTCCCCTAGAATGAAAATATGTTTAGATATGCATGGTTCTTGATAGAACTTTTGAGTTCAAGAAATGGCAAACTTGAGTAGTCTTCCTTCTCAGGCCAAGTCCAAGACTCTGTCAAGCTTTTCCTAACCATCCAGTTACATTTAGTGATGCCCACCCCCGTGATTTCTATCCATTTATATTTTTATATGCACCATCTCTGTGCAATATTGTAATTATCTGTTTACTTGTCCAAGTCCCTTACTGATGGCAAATTTCTAAAACACAAAGACTACCTTATTCATCTTCATATCACCTAACACCTTAAACAGTGACTTGGTGTTTTATACTTGGTATTTAACATTTCTTTGTGGAAGGGAGAAGGCTTGGAAGGAAGAGCAGAACACACACACACACACACATACACACACACCCATGTGCACACATATGCAAACCCAAGAGAAAAGCAAAGAGCACTGGAGATCTGGGACCTAATTCTGACTCTCTGATGAGAATGAAAGTGGACAGGACACAGAACTTCCTGGGCATCTGTTTTATCATCTAGAAAACAAGGTATTCATGGCTTTAAGACTGCATGAGCACACAAGAAGAAAAATGTATAGTTAAGAGTTGGGTTTGTTTTTCTAATGTGCCAAGGCAAAAAATAAAAATAAAACTGCAGCAACAATTTGATTAATTCAAAGGAAGGAAGGAAGGAAGGAAGGAAGGAAGGAAGGAAGGAAGGAAGGAAGGAAGGAAGGAAGGAAGGAAAGGAGAAAGGGAGGGAGGGAGTGGAGGAGGGAAGGAAAGAGGGAAGGAAGGAGGAAAGAAGGAAGGGAGGGGAGTCACAACAATGTTATATGAATTCTCAAGTTAATTGAAACTTGATTAAAAAGAACGTATGGTGTGAGATGATTTGTTCTTGATAATTTCCTGAGATAATTAACTGTAGCTTAATTTTGACTGTGTAAATGAAAAACAATATAACTACATTTTAAAAATACTAAGAATAACAAAACAAAAAATTGGAGACCCAGAGATTACAATCATGAGAATGCGTAAGTAATTATACTTCAAAGAAAGTATAAGGTCAATGCTACTTGGACTATTCTAGGGCAATAAAAAAAAAGTGGGTGAGGAAATTCTGAATTATTTCTTGAAGCTAGCATAACGTGATAACAAAGCCAAACAAAAATGTCATGACAAAACTTCAAATCAATCTCACTTTTATTATCAACTCAAAAACCTAAATATAATAGATGTAAACAAAGTCAGGCAACTCAGAAAAGGTTACTACACCATGACTAAGCAGGCTTTATTCCAGGAATGTATGAATATTTCACTATTGGGAAATTTAATATGTCATTTGCCATGTCTGAAAATGAAAAGAGAAAATAGTCATGTGATTATTTCCATGGATGCTGAAAATATATTTGATATTTGATAAAAACATAATGTCTGCTCTTAATAAAATCTCTTACTAGAGAAATACTTTCTTTACTTTTACTCAATTAAACAAATATTTATTGAACACTAACTATATGCTAGGCACAGTTCTAGGCACTTGGGACATGGCAGTGAACAAAATAAACAGAAATCTCTGTCCTCTTGACGCTTACATTTAGTGGTGGAAACAGATAATAAATAATAAGCATAATAATAAGCAATTGAATAATAAGTAAATCTCCTGTTGCATTAGAGGCAGTAAGTGGTGTGGAAAATAAAGTAGAACAAGATAAGGAAAATCAGGAGCTAGGAGAGGAGGCAATAGCAATTTTAAATAGAGCTGTCAGGGTGGACTCAATGAGATGGTGACAGTTGTGCAAATAAATACCTGAAGAAAGTGAGGGAGCAAGCTATGCAGACACCTGGGTGAGGGGAGTGTTCTGAACAAAGAGAATTCGCCAGCTGAATTGAAGAAACAGCAAGGAGGCCAGAGTGGCCAGAATATATTTTAGTTTAAGGTGTGAGGTCAGGTGTGGTGTTTGAAGGTGCGACAACCACACCTTCACAGAATCGCATCAAAAGGAGGAAAAGGTACTATCTCCTATCATGTTTCTTTTTATCCAGGAGGAAAGGATGTCCTGAAGCTCTATAGCAGACTTCATAACACTGTCAAATCTCCCTAAATTAACCTACCAATTTAATACAATTCTATTTTTAAAAACCAATACAATTTTTTAATGTGTAAGCCAACTCTCAAGTTCATATAGGAGGGAGAAAAAGTAAGCATAATCATAAAAATTCCAAAAGAGAGGCACGAATCAGCAAAGCATACCTTAGCGGCTAGTAAAATAACTGGATAACCATCTGAAAGAAAATAAAGTTAGATCCCTACATCATACCTTATACTAAAATAAAGTCCAGATTGATCAAAGAAGGAGAATACTAAGTGGTTGGAGATAGTAACAGATAGGAGACTAAATTTTCACTGTAAACCCTTTGTGTCTTTTAAATTTTATAGTGTCATGCATTGCACATTTAAAATTAATTATATTTAAAATGGACTCAGGTTCTTACATAAGCAATATTGTACAGTAGAAAGGACATAAACCTGAAAATCTAGTGGTGTTTTAGAGTCCTGATTTTGCACTAATTAACTTGTAACTTTGGGCAAGTAATTTCATCTTCACTTCCTCTCTAAAGTATTAGTATTAGATCAGATAGATTCTAGTCTCATTTAATGCTAAAATTCTATACCACTATAAGTTTAAGCTTCTAAACTGACCTAAGAGTACTTTTATCCGCTATACCTAGTTTTGACAGTTCTCCTAATAAACAACAAATGGTTTATTGTGAAATTTAGCATTGGACATTATCAGTGCCCACTGCATTCACACCATTGCAATTGAATGAAGACAGCATGCAAAGTGCACATTAGGGCTCAGCCAGGAGTTTCCGGGCTGTTAGTCATGGAGGTGGTTGGTCCTCCCACATACCAGACAAACAGATAAGGAAAGGAAAGGATGTGATTGGATGCCTGGGATGGTGAGGGCTGTGACTCATACCAGAGAATGCCAAAAGGATTCTACACTCCACAGCCCATCCGTGGTCTGTGACTCAGAGGCCAATTGTCCATTTGGGGGCTTACTTGGATCTTTGATCTTTTCTGTGCCCCACCTTTTGGCCATCCTACAAAATACCTCCATCAGAAAAAGGAAAAGGATGAAACATAATTCGGTCTGAGTAGCTGTTAACAACTTTACTTAATAATAGTATTTTTAGCTATCTTAGCCAATAAGTAAATCATTTTATATGTTTTAAGAAATTTAAATGCTAAAAGGCATCTTAGCCATCATCTAGTCTAAACCACACATCCTGCAGATATGTGAGGCTTACAGGGGTCAAAATGACTTGCTTAAAGTATACAGACAGTTCCTGGAAAATTCGAGAAAAAAATCAAGTTTCCAGGCTCTTGGTTTGAAGCTATACCTGTCATCTTTTGTCCTTAAACTATCTTCCAAACCATACTGTCATTTACTGCCTGCCACAAGTGTGTTTTATCTCTAAAAATGGTTTGGCTTTCTCTGCTCCATCTAGACCTAAATGTTAGACCTGTGACCTTAGGAGTAGAGCTTCCGAACAGGACACTGAGGGAGGAGATGAAACAGAATATCGAAATACCAGCTGAGGTCTGCCCTTGAGAAACTACTTTTTACCCAACCCTCTATCATCAGCTTCCAATAACTTTCCCAGGAACACTTGTCATCTGACACTTTTTAAAAATCTTCTTTTTCTCCACCTCTGCCCCCAGCGAAAATGATTCTCAGAGCTCATAAGCTTCTCTCAGACACATGCCCAACCTAATTCTACCAAGGAAACAGCTGTCAGCAAATTTCCTTGGGGATCTGTGTTTCCCTTTCATTTAAGTGGGTCATTGCTCTAAAGAAAGTGTAAAGATGGAATGAATGAAAATAAGCGTCTGGATTTGGCTTGTGTGAGATCTGTGGAAAGCGCAGAGATGGGCAGAACAGTAGGGCAGGGCCAGCAAAGGAAGTCCCCCTATGAGCCTTCCCATGACTCAGACCTTACAGCAATACTAGTCAGACAGGCAGAGTGAACATTCGAGGGACTTTAATCATAGAGACGTGAGAGCCCTGCCTTGCCAGTGTCTATATGCATTTCTTTTCAAAGAGAAGGTCAATGGAGAACGAGAGATAAGTTCCCTAGGAGGATGCCATTTTGCAAGTGGAAAGAAGTATTTGAGTCTGAAAAGATGGAAGTGTGTGACCTGCAACGCAGAGGTCTTATTAACATGGTTGTCTTCCTTCCAACAAAAATCAAATGATCTATTTGTCACTCCAACCAAGCTGTCTTTTGAAGGGTCCATGTTGGGAAGCAGGGGTCTACTGTCTACAAAAATAAGCCTCTCCAATTGGATGCAGGGACTTGGGTGGGAAGCCCTGTGGGATTAGGCGGGGTGAAACCAGAGTAAGATGACCAGGATGCCCTTGTTGGGGAAAAGGAGGGGAGAATCACGAAAAGGAAACATGGGCATTGTAAGGAAGGGAGCATTGCTGGCAGGGAGCGGCCCGGGTTTATTCTTACATATGAGTGCCGGGAGACTTTTGGGCACAGCTACCTCTCACTTTCTTTTCTCAAAACCACCTAGAAGCCTGCTTCTTGCCAAGTGCAGCAGAGTCTACTCCATTGCACCAGCACACACCCTACTCCATCATCAGATAAGGCCCAGTTTTTTGTTGCTAAGATACACTGCTACTACACCTACTAGGCTGTAGACACCTTAACTTCCAGGAGATAAAAACATACTGGAACCTCATTAAATTTGTTTTATCATCATTGCCCCTCAAACTTTGATATACAGTGATGCAGAATAGAAATCTGATACTCTAGGTGACAAGTTCCCTGAGGCTACTCTGCAATGTATTAAATATTTGTAGAGGATCTACTAAGAAGCATCAATCAATGTGCTGAGAAACACAAGGATGAGAAAACTGCCCTCTTGAAACTTGTTCTCTAGATCGAAGAACTTACCAAGAAAATCTGCAGTGTGAGTGAGTCATCTACGTAATTCTAAATTTTCTAGTAGCCATGCTTATAAAAGATAAAAAGAAACAGGTGCAATTGATTCTAAAACTATATTTCATCTAACTCAATAGCTCTAAAACATCACTTTAACATGTAATCGATATTTTAAAATTATTAATGACATACTTTACATTTTTTGTATTAAGTCTTTGAAATCTAGTGTATATTTTATACTTACAGCCCATTTCTTTTCAGACACTAAATTTTCATCAGAAATATTTTATCTGTATTTAGATTTCATAAATTGTACAGTTGATAAGATTCACATGTCCAAGCTGTTCCAAACATATTTAAAAGTTTTCTGTTAATATTATTAGTTCTTAAATTTAAATTAATTGAAATTAAATAAAATTTAACATTGAACTAGTCAGTTAAGTTTACCACATTCTAAGTGCTCAACAACCATATGTGGCTAGTGGCTACCATATAGGATAATGCAGCTCTAGATGGAATGATAAACAATAATCAAATAAACTCATAAAAACTATGAAGCTATAATTGTGATGTGATATGGAGTATAGCTGCAAAGTATTATGAAGTTGTACAATACTTGACTTTTGGGGAAGGAAAGACTTACTTGAGGAAGTGCTATTTAAGAATCTGAGGATTAATACAGGAAGAGAGCACAAATCGGAAAAGGGGTTTTCCTGGCAAAGGCACCAGCATGTATCAAGGCACTGAGGCAGAAGGGAAACTAATGAGGTCTGTATTAGTCAGCATCCTGGGGGGAAGCAGATGGCCCCTTAGGCTGGGTAATCTTAGGAGTGTGTTTAATAAATAGACTATTGAACCAGATGAAGCCAGGGTATGGAGAAAATAGCATAGAACAGTGTAGTGCCCTAGGCTAGTAACAGCAGGGAGCAGTTAACTAACACCACTACTACCACTACACCCCAGCTTAACAGGGCAGGGGAATAAAAAAGCACTTATTAGAACTTGGAACAGGTAGCTGTGTAGTAGAACCATCTGACAAGAGCTGTGGTCTTCAGTTGAAGGGGTGCAACAGCCAACAGAGGTCCAACAGGGTAGTAGCAGAGGAAACAAATAGCCTAGGTTCACTTTCCTCTGCCCTCCAATTTCCTGTGTGTACCTCCCATTGGCCACGCCCAACCAGGACTAGAAGGTAGGAGAACTCAGTGATGCAGAACATACAGGTCAGCTTTGGGGCACAGAGCAGCACAAAGAAGGGTAAAGAATAAATCTGGACAAATACACTGAATTCAGCTCAATGGCACATGTCTTAGTTTGCTATTGGTGCTATATAACAGATTATCACAAATTCAGTGACTTAAAACAAAACAAATTGTTATCTTACATTTCTGAAGTCCTACAATTGAGGTGTTGATAAGGCTGAATTCCTTCTGGAAGCTCTAGGGGAGGACCTGCTTCCTTGCCTTTTCCAGCTACTAAAGGCTGCCTGCATTCCTTAACTTGAAGGCCCCTCCTCACATCACTCTGACCTCTGCTTCCATCATTACATCTCCTTCTCTGCCTTCGATTCTCTTGCTTTGCTTTTATAAGGACTCCTATGATTATATTGGGATTACCTAGATAATCCAAGAAAAGCTTCCCTTCTCAAGATCCCTAACTGAATCACATTGACAAAGTCCTTCTAGTCATGTAAGATAACATTCAGAAGTTTTGACAATTAGGATGTGGACATCTTTGGTGGGGGAAGGGGCATTATTATGTTTACTACAGTGTCAAGAAAGTGAAAGGAGGCCACTGTGGTAAAGGATAAGAGGGGAAGGGGGATATGGAGTGTTACGGTGATGACAAGCTAGGAAAGAACCCTGACAGCGAAGTTTTATAGACCATGGAAGAGATTTTATTCTGTATTTTAAGACCAGTAGTGTCACAGAATTTGCATTTTGGAAAAAAAAAAAATGTACTCTAGCTACAAAATAAAACACAGATTGAAAGAAGGCAGGAACACATTGAAAATGAGTTGAGAAGTTGTATAGTAATTAGATGACTGAAGATAATGGCTTGCGCTGAGGAGGAGGCCATAAAGGTGGAGAGGAGTAGGAGGATTTGAGAGACATCAAGGAAGTAAACTTTGTAGAACTTGGTGACATATCAGCTAAGCAATGAGGAGTGAGGGAAAGGGCCATTTTGAAGGTAGTGCTTAGATATCTGACTTGCTGAACTGAATAGTTGGTGGTTCAATGCATTGAGACAGAAAGTACTGTGCTCAGAACAGGTGTATCTGGGGGACAGGGGTTGTGGTTTGGAACATGTTGAGTTTGCAGTGACTTTAAGAGAACCAAATAGAAAAGTCAGTGGGCAGTTGGAGATAAAAATAGAGAGTGCAGAGTTTCCTCCGGGTTGCAGAGTAAATTTCAAATCCTTGTTTTGTTAGATGATCACTAAAGCACTGTGTACAAATGAAATCACATAGAATAAAGGCCAGTTAGAAGAATGCCCAGGATCTAGCTTTGAGAGACTTGAACATTTAATGATCAGAAAAAGGAGATAAAGACCAGATAAAAGAAGGACCAAGAGTCTGAAGCATCACAAAAGCCAAGGAAATACATTATCGAAAGAGGGTTTAGTCAACAAATTTAATTGCTCCTCAGAGTTCAATAAGTGGATTTCTGAAATATCAATACCAGTTCACCCACACTTTAGGTCCATTAGATTCTGGTGAGACTAGGGATGTCTATCATATCTCCCCATCAGGTTTAAGTAAATCATGGTCATGGTGATTGGTTTCAGGGTGGACACAAAACCACTGAAAGCCAATGAGATCCCCTGACTAGGACTTCTAGGAAAGACAGTATCCCTCTTTCTTGTCTTGAAACTTCTGGAGACACAGGGCCTGAAGCTGTTGGCCACCATCTTGCTATTATATGGAATCTAGAACTAAAGGCAATACTTGGCAAAAGAAAAAGATGGTGGAAACAAAATATTTATGACATCTTTATAACTCTAACTCCAGCTGTGCCTAAAGCTTGATCCAGACTTAGATTGTTAACTCAGATGAGCCAATTAATTCCCTTTTTGAATAAGCCAAGTAAGTACAAATGTCACTTACAATGGAAGGAATACTAAATTCTATGGAAAGATAAATGAAATGTAACCTATGTCTAAGAACTTTAGAGGAAAAATGACTTATATACTAAGATGATCGGGGTGTTGACTAAAATTCTCACTGTAATCATAAGAGATTATGAAAACAGATAAGAAATCTTGGGAGCAGAAAAATAAAATAGAAATGCCAGAAGAATTTCTGTGTTCATTAGCTCCAGTTCAGGGTAAAACACTCAGAAATAAATAGGAATATATGTAAAGAGAGTCAAAAATTATAGTCTTTGGCTATCTTAAAGTAACTTCTTTATTGTGACCAGAAATCTGGTTCTAATGTTTTCCTGTTCTCCTTTATCCTGAGTTTGTTTCTTTCATGAGCCTTGAAATGACAACTTTACAGATGCATGAATTATAATATTCATGATTTCCACAGCATTGTAAATGTACTTAGTAATTATAATTTTCATTAACACAAAAGTTATAGGCTCTTGCTCAACTGAACTTAAGACAAGCTATGCACCTCACAAAATTGATTATTCCTTTGTGGGAACTGAGGAATTTGACCTTAAATAACTTTTATATTTGGAAGTTAAAATTTACTGGCCTTGTCTTCTCTGAACTCATTTATTAAAAACTAACCAAAATGTGAGACTACCATGACAAGAGAAGAGAATGGATGCAGTAGAAAATACACAAACATCTACTAAGTACCCATTATACATACAAGACAACATGCTAGGCACACTCAGAAACTTGAGGCATGGTCTTTGTCCTCACAGAGCCTGGAACTTATGGCAGAGGTAGGGCATAATGATGAGTCAAATATCAATATAAAGCAATATGTAATAAATGATTTAAAAAGGAGTTGTGCAAACGATAATATTTTTTAATTAATTTATTTATTTTTATGGTGACATTGGTTAACAAAATCCAGTAAGTTTCAGCTGTATACTTTAACAGTAAGGCATATATATACATTTACACTGTGTTCACTTCCCATAGTTAGATTTCTTTCTGTCACCACATATTTGACCCCTTTTTCTCCATCTACCTCCCTCCTCCCTGCCTCTCCACCTTCTGGTAACCACTAGTCTATTGTCCATGACCATGAGTCCCTGTTTATTTGTCCCATTCATTTGTTGTTTTTAGGTTTATATCCCACATATAAGTGATATCATGTGATTTTCAACTTTTTCTGTCTGGCTTATTTCACTTAGCATGATTACCTCGAGGTCCATCCGTGTTGTTACAAATGGCAGTATTTCATTTCTTCTTATAACTGAGTAATATTCCACTGTATATATGTACCACAGCTTCCTTAGCCAATCATCTATCATAGGACACTTCAGTTGCTTCCATGTCCTGGCCACTGTGAATAATGCTGCTAAGAACACTGGTGTGCAAATATCTTTATGGATATGGGTTTTCAAGTCTTTGGGGTAAATACCCAGTAGAGGGGTTGCTGGATCATATGGTAGATCAATTCTTAGTTTTTTGAGGAACTCCATACTGTTTTCCATAGTGGCTGTACCAATTTGCGGTCCCATCAGCAGTGTATAAGGGTTCCTTTTTCTCCACATCCTCTCCAATATTTGTTATTACTTGTCCTATTGATTATAGCTATTCTAACAGGTGTAAGATCGTATCTCATTGTGGTTTTGATTTCCTTTTCCCTAATAGCTAGTGATGTTGAGCATCCTTTCATATGTTTGTTGGCCATTTGTATGTCTTCTTGGGAGAAACATCTGTTCGGGTCCTCTGCCCATTTTTTAATTGGATCATTTGTTTTTTTGTGGTTGTTATTGAGTTGTATAAGTTCTTTGTATGTTTTGGATATTAGGCCCTTATCAGAAGCGTTGCTTGCAATTATATTTTCCTATTCAGATGGCTGTCTCTTTACCTTATTGACAGTTTCTTTTGCTGTTCAGAGGCTTTTTAGTTTGATGTAGTCCCATTCATTTATTTTTGTTTTTACTTCCCTTGCCTTTGAGGTCAAATTCATAAAATCCTCTTAAGTCCAAAGTCCATGAGTTTAGATCCTATGTTTTCTTCTTTGCAATTTAGTGTTTCAAGTATTATATTCAGGTCCTTAATCAATTTTGAGTTAATTTTGGTGTGTAGTGATAGACAACAGTATAGTTTCATTCTTTTGCAGGTGGCTTTCAGTTTTCCAACACCATTTATTGAAGAGGCTTTCCTTTCTCCACTGTATGTTTTTGACTCTTTTGTAGAAAATTATTTGCCGGTATAAACATGGGTTTACTTCTGGGCTCTCAATTCTGTTCCACTGGTCTGTGTGTCTGTTTTTCTGCCAATATCATGCTGTTTTGATTATTGACACTTTGTAGTGTAATTTAAAGTTGCTCAGAGTGATGCTTCTAGCCTTGTTCTTTTTTCTCAGGATGGCTTTCGCAATATGATAAGAATTTAGATGCTAGAAAAGCAAGTAGTCAGCTTTGGATGGAATGCCTCAAGGGTAGGTACAAGGGGATGGGCAGAAAAGAAGTGAAGAGCTCTGCAGGCAGAAAGATCTGTGTAAAGAAACAACCAAAGGGGAAAAAGACAATCATAGGTAACTGCATTGTAGAATAGTCTGGCTGAAGCAATGATTCTTATACAGTTGGGGGAGCGGGGCACGGTGAAAGGTAGGGAGGGCTCATTTTACAGGAAATAAAGTACTGAAGACTGCTGAAGATTAAGTCAATAGAAACAGACCACCTCTCTTTCTAAGTATGAAAGCTGACATAGCTACTGACACAAGAAAGAGCCTGGACTTGGTTTGTGTGTGAAATAAGCAGCTTTCTGCTGATCAATGTAGTGTAAAATGAAAGGTGAGAAATTGGAGAGGGTAAGACTGGGTCACAGGAAACATAGGCATTGTACTGATAAAGTCAGGTTTGCATTTTAGATATCTTACTATATTTGCTACGTGAAGAATGGATTTAATAAGGATGAGACTGGAAGGAACCCAGGTAGAAGGCATTGCAAAACCCCAGGCAAGAGTTCATGAGGGCCTGTACTAAGGTAATGATAAGAACAGGGAGAGGGAAATGGGTTCAAGGAATATTTAGGGCATTATCATGAGGACTAGGTGATTATCACTGACTGGAGGGATGATGAGAAAGATTCTAGAAGGACTCCCAGGGTTCCAGCCTGAGGGGACAAGATGGTGAGCAGAACCATTAACCAGGATACAGGAAGGTATGCAACTTTAGGAAAGGAAGATGATGGGTTCAGTGTCGAACACGGTGTAAATCAAGACTCTTCATTCAGGTATGAGTCATGGAAACCCATGTCAAACTACCTGAGGCATCCTCACAGGTTCATAAGATCAGATGATGGAAAGGTGGGGGTAGCAAAGACTTCACAGCTAAATTCTAAAATCATCAGGACTTTCTCTCTGTCCTCCCTTGTCTGTCTTTCCCTCTTCATGCTCTCCCTTCTCCACCTGGCTTCTGCCTGCACTTAAGGCTCATTCTCTCAAAGTATACTAAGAGGCAAGGGACGTTTCTGCCAGTAGTTCCTGAATCTAAGATGGAAGAGAGTGACACCTTCCACTGCCATGTTGAAATATTCCAGGAAAGAGGCCCCAAGGAATAATAAAATAAAAATAAAAATAAAAATAGAATGAGATAGTCTAAATCCCTGCTCTTGAGGAATTATAGTTATAAAGTCACAGAAACTTGAGATCATCTTCAGTACCTGTAGAGGGCTGACCATGATCTAGGTACATCATAGGAGTTCGTTAAAGGATAATTAACAGAAACTTTATGTAAGATCATTCGACATTTATGAAGTACTTTGTCTGCATACATTTTTGCCTATTACATAGACGAGAGCAAAGCAGTCCTCCATCCCCGCCCAAACTCATGTGCCAAAGCATAACATGTAGGCTGAATTTTTTGAGAGAGGTGCCAATTTCTGCAGCCATGCTCCACCTGCAATGCCTAGGAGTGCTCCTTCTGGCTACAGGAGTCAATGACTAGAACACACACTATGCCTCCCATCGAAACGTCCTTCTTGCCCACCACCACCACAGCCACCACCACCACAGCCACCACCGCCACCACCACCACCACAGCCACCACCACCACAGCCACCACCACCACAACCACTGAGATTTGCCAGCAACTGACCTCCCACATTATTACCAACCATACTCCCAGGACAGAAGCCTCAGAGCCCTACAGACTGCTCATAAACACCACAAAACAAACTTTAAACTATCACAGTAAAGGCTGTCTTTTTTAATTCTATTGAGTTCCTCTGAAGGCAGACTGACTAGGCACCCTTAACAGTTATAATAATAAACACGAAGGCTAAGTTCAGCTTCTAAATCTTATACAGTGTGTCTTCAGTGTTACAGCACATGATACTTTTTTACCTTTTGTCTAAACCTCAATATATTTTTTTTGGTTTTGCTCTAACTTTATTTTGCTTAGGCTGTCAGCAACATTTATTCAGGGCTACTTTATTATGCATGTTGCTATATTATTATGCATGTTAACATTATACACCAAGGGATGTATAAAAGGAGCCAAGTTTCCCTAGGACACAATAAAAAGAGTGACAAAAACAATAATTATTTGCTAAATCCAGATTAGACCCCTCCATTGCAATCTCTGGATCCCAGTTCCCCTGAACCTCTTTCTGATCCTACAGGACCCCACACAGATTCACAAATGGCTATGATCATTCTTTCTCCTACTTTACAGTGGCTTCCAGTTCTTTCATCATTTCATAATAGTTCTCCCTTTCCCTACCACTGCTACTGTCACACATCCTGTTATCAGGTTGTGGCCAAGACTACAGCTACACATTTATTTTGTTCCAACTGAACAGTGGAATTTCTCTGTCTCTGTCTCTCTGTCTCTCTCTCTCTCTGTCTCTCTGTCTCTCTCTGTCTCTGTCTCTCTCTGTCTCTCTCTCTCTCTCACACTCACACACACACACACACACACACACACACACACACACACACACTATGTACTCTATTTCTAGGCCACAAGATAACACTACCCCAGACTCCATTGCATAGAGAACTCTAAAGATACAGTTTTTACTCCACTTGGTTTCCTTTGCAAACCTCCTGCCAACAACTCTGGTACGAGTCCATAGAAACTACCTTAACAATATAACATTGTTAAAATCTCTAGGGATTGGGTCCAAAGACCTTCTGGAAAACTTCAGCCCTCCATCCCTGAGCCTTCTGCCCTTCCTGCCCTGCCCATGGCCCTTGCACCAAGTTCACGAGCACCCTCTCCCCGCTCAGGTGTGTTATTTCCCTCTTAGGTGCTCACTCTACCAGGGCTCTTGGTTTTTCTAACAGCTCAGCAGTCTCGGGGCTGGAGTTGGGGTAGAGGTGTCCAAGCGCTTCAAAGGCCACACCTGTCTGGATTCACAGCAGACAAACCGTTTAGGCCTATGCCCCTGGGACTCCCTCTACACAATTTATGGTCAGTTGTTTAGAACTCAGAGACATTTTCCTAAGGAAACAAGCTTAAAATGAATAGGTGGGTAACCAGGAGAACCCACAAAAGTCCATTTGAATCACATACCTCATCTGGAGTTCTAAACATACTCTAGAACCTACCAAACAGTACATTATGGTTTCTATGGCATTTATGGGAAAATGAGTTCTGAGTTCCAGGCCTGAGCAAACCTCTGCCTCCGCCATCAGCAGTAACAGCCCACT
This sequence comes from Eidolon dupreanum, assembly GCA_028627145.1. Classification (NCBI taxonomy): domain Eukaryota; kingdom Metazoa; phylum Chordata; class Mammalia; order Chiroptera; family Pteropodidae; genus Eidolon; species Eidolon dupreanum. The sequence goes on along the minus strand of CM053504.1, from coordinate 74,061,116 downwards.
TTCACCTTCCACAGCCTGCCAACTCAATGGTAGGGAAACTCAAAAGCCTAGAGTTTTATTTTTAAGAAAAGAATGGGAGAAGGGGAAGGGTGTGACTCTGGGAGGTGAAACCAGGATTTCGAAGGAGGAGAGTTCAGAAGGGTTGGGGCTGGAAGAGCCCAGCTGACTTTAGGTTTTAGGGTGTTCCAGAGACTGGGCTGCTCTCTTGAGCTTCAACCCAGCAGTCAAGGCTGGTTTACACTACAACATTACTGCTGCAGATGACAACAGAGTTGGGGGCTCTGGGGGAAGAGGGGCTGGAGACTAAGGAGAACATGTAGGTAGGCTTCTATGGGAGGTCAAACAAGTTTAAAAAAAAAAACTCTAAGAAGTTAAAGAAAATTTTTTTTAAACCTGAACCTAGATCAGTATTATCAGTACTGTGGTTGTTAATGAGGTCAAATCAAATTTAATACATTAGATCACAGCCTTCTGAAATACACAGCTCAGAAATATTTAGTGTTTGTCAATCCCATTGGACATGGCCCTTTTGTAGATTTGAGAGAATGCTTGACCTTTGTCTATATCCAATCTCTCTCTCTTATTTGCACTTTAATTCTTGGCTTGTGTAGAGTCAGGGTAAATTTACTCATAAATAAGAAAAAAAAAGTGTGGTGAAAACAAGTATGAGCCCTTATTTTACTTTCTAGGATCTATTCAGAAATGTTAAGAAAAAAAAGTTTTCCTAGGTGGTAGAGTATGGGAAAGGGTAAAGTTTTCTTTATTTTTAATAACTTGTTCAGAGGCTCAAAAAAGTAATTTTTAAATGACAAAAGTAGTATGAAAGTGTTTCTTTTCATCGCACATATGAATAGATTTAAATAAGGGTTGTTTTCTTTTATCTAAGTCCACTCTCTAATACTACACTTTAGATATTATGATGTCAAATTACTTTCACATGACCACATACCCTAAGTGAAAAGAAGAAAAGATGATTTAGAAAGTTTAGCAGATTCAGGAAAGGAACCAATGGACTATTTTAAGTGCCATAATCCTACTAGTTTGAGTAATGAATTAACAGATCGAAAACTTTTGTGATAACTACTTAGATTCAACAATATTTTCTAAGACTATTATGTGCTAAACAATGCAGTCTATGACATAGGGATATACACAAAAAAATACGCTGCATGTTCCCATCAGTTGTGGACTTTACAAGTCTTTATTCAATTTACATGTATGAAAAAGTAGAGAACGCTGGCATTTAAACCAACTCCCAAACCAAGAGCCTCTTGCTGTCTGAAATGAGTGAAGGGGTGGGAACCAAGGCGAACTCCAAGAAATGGTTATAATTTGAATAGATCAAAAGGTCACTTTGGATATTGGAAATTAGGAAGTAGGGTTAAGCTTAGTCCTTTTAAGAGACTGTGTAGAAACTGGCCTGGTTGAACCTGGGGGTTGTTTGAAACAATCGGGAAATGATGAAAGGTCTGGGGACAATAATCCTGCCAGTGGTGTGGTGGTTCATAGGAAGAAAATGCAACAATTATGAGGTCACTTCAGTCTTCTAAAGGGGTGGGGGAGGGAGAGTCAGCAGTAGTGTGGTGGCATGAAAATGAAAAGAAGGAGAGATTTAAAGGCATTTCAACAGAAATACAGATTTAATGTGTGGCTCATTAGACTAAGTAGGAGAAAACTTGCTTCCCTTTTAAAATTTTGATCTTCATTTTCTCTCTTCTCTTTAACCATCATTTCCTGTACATCTCTCTTTTTTGTTTGTTGTTTTATTTTGGAATATTTTTAAAATACAGAAAAATATAAAGGAGGTATTTAAAAACACCTCTACTGTCACCACTCAGAGATGATTTCAGATAACGTTTTGATGTATTTTTTCCCAATCTTGATCAATGCATGTGGGCATGATTATTAAACAGGATGGATTAGGTGGAGTACGAAGATGAAGCAGCTTGATCTTTTTCCCCCACTGCTGCCTTCGAGCTTGCTTCATCAGCTCTCCATTCTCTGCCCTTAGCCACCACCCAGGCAGAGCCCCTAGCCCTCCTGTCACTTTCAGATAGTGGAACCATTTCATGAGCAGGAATTAAAAAGTCCAGTTTGATCTAGAGCAAGCCAGTGCTTCCCTCTTCTCTGAGCCCAGGCCTTTCCATAACTCAAGAACTTGGGATGAAGAAGGAAGCAATGGTCCGGTGTTTCGTCCTCCTCGTCGCACCTCACTCGACGTGTGGGAGACGCCACATGCCTTTACTCCACAGGTGAAAGTGGAGCTTGCATCTCACTGCTGCCTTCTCTCTCTTTCCCATACCACTGTGGACTGCTCCAGCCAACTTTCCACTTTCAGATACCTCCAGGGCAGCATCAGGGACAAGGCTCTATGCCAAAAAGCATACTCTACCCCCTATAAATTCACCATAAATAATCCTTTCTGAGAAATGTCTTATATAGACTAGTACTGGTAGAAATGATGATTACTAGGCTTCTTTTCTATTTTTTCCCCTCAGTTTTATAGTAAATACTGTGGGATGGTATTTTTTATTTTTATTTTTTAATTGCAATTGACATTCAACATCATTTTATACTAGTTTCAAGTGTACAGCATAGTGCTTAGACATTTATATAATTTACGAAGTGATCCTCCAATAAGTGTAGTGCTCACCTGGCACTAACATAGTTATTACCATATCACTGACTGTATTCCTATGTTGTACTTTAATATTCTTGATGCTATCCTAAACCTTTTCTCGAGAATGAATGTAGGGTACTTGTTACCAATTATTCTCAGCTTTGGGCTTTTGTCAAAAGTTCAAGACAACAGTAAAAGTCCCACTTCACATCCTAATACATATATACATATACACACACATAAAATAATAATGGGGACCATATCACCAAGCCAGATAAATGTCATGTCCTCAAAGAGAGAAGAGAGCAGCTAATCCAAAGGCAAGAGTGGGTTAGGGCACTGGGCAGACAAAACAAATGTCCATTAGAGGTTTTTCCTCAATGCTTTTGTCTACTAGTTTGATGTTTCTTCATCCTGAAATCACGAAATTTTTCTCTCTATTTCATTTCCTATTTTGGCTTTATGTTCACCAAACCCCTTCATTCCTCCCTCCTGAATTCACTTCGTTTCTACTGGTTCGGCCACAGCCAGTATGGTTAGTTCAGGGCCCTGTGTCTTTGTGTGAAGTCTAATGAGCTCGTCGTCCTGGTCCCTCACCTCCAACACACACAGGCTCCCCTTCCCTGATTCATCCTGTACACCAACACAAGACTGAAATTTCCCAGAGACCACATCTGTCCCTTTAGTGATGTCACTTTCCTCTTCACAAACTCTTACTGTAATCTCCCAACCCCGCCCATTAACTACAGAGGAGATGACAACTCATGTGACAATGAAAATGTTATTTCATGCAGCCCTCACAATTTTGCTTGGTAGATGTAATCTCCATTGCATAGGAATAAAACTGAGGTTCAAAGAAGTTAAATCATTAAATAGCATATTGTTTGTAGGCGGTGGACTTAATCTCTGGGACTTAATCTCTATTTGGCTTGAATCCTTACACAAGAAACCAACCTCCCAACAGTAGATGGGCCTCAGAGTAGAGTCTAAATGTCTTAGCCTTTTTCATATTTCTGGACTTTGCTTTCTCTCATTGCCATATATCTATCTCTCATTTTAATCAAACTTGTCTACTTACCTCCCAATCCTACCACCATTAGTCCCAAGCCTGCAAACTTCTCTTTTTAGTGTTCACTTCCCCTGCATCTCTGCCTAACTTCACTTCCTGCATGAAGTCTTTCCTAATTATCTCACAAAAATATTTCCTTTCAAAATGCTGAAAATATGCTTCTCTGAGATCTATTTAAGCACTAGATTATTGTCTTCTATGCCCATGTATGTTTTAACTTTTGACCATCCCACCAACTAGATTGTGAGCTTCTTGCAGTCAAGTACATGATTTATATTTCTTTATATTCCCACAAGCATAGTCCAAGCCTTATAAGAAGAAATTAGTCAATACTTATTGATCCATGTCTGTCTTCTCCAACCTATACTAGGAGACATTATAATTCTTAAAGAGTTTTCTCCTCTTGGCAAAATATTAGTTCAAGTTTAAGACTTTCAAATCTTTGAACTTTCCCATTAGGATTTATGATTTTCATGAGTGAAGATAATATCAATTGTAAAAACTGGAGACTATAGATAAATATACTGGGAAATTTTCACTAGCATATATGTAGTTTACCTTCTAATAAACATGCAGAGGGAAATTACTAATATATTCCCGCATAGGGAAGTATTATTGATATGCCTTAATAATAATTTATAGCACCTAAAAAATCAGGAAATTAATTTCAGAGAACATTAAATTTTTTATCCATTACTGTTCACTTTCTAGTAGATTTTATAATATTATTTGACATAAATAGAAGTTACTGGGAGACAAAATGTTTTTGGAGAATGTGGAGAAATCATCTAAAGATTGTTTTATTTGAGGAGTTTAGAGCATCTGTTTCAACTGACATTGCTTTGCAAATTGCCTGAAAACTTTGGAGATGATAAATGTTTACCATTTGCATCCACATTGTTACTAACACAATAGCCTGTTAGATCCCCTGCCATGAATATTAACAGACTGCAGGCCATCAACATTATTTACAGAGGGGGAAACAGACATTATTCACAAATTTTAATTGCTCCTGTGGCACCAACAGTCTGAAAATGAAGCATAAAAAATATAGCCTGGGGGAACTTTTGCTTTGCAAGTACTTTAGTGCAGACCTGACCATCAGGACCAGATCCCGTATCACAATTATGCAGGGATCTGAATAAAATAATAGTCCTCGTGGACAGCTGGCATATTTTAAAACTCATTCTATCCACTGTAAATAGCAACAGCTCCTACACGTGACCCAAAATAATAAGGCAGAGACTAGATTGATACGGAAAGTATATTTCATGCTCATCCTTAAGAGTTTTTCCCAGTCAAGGTTCAAATATTTCGCTAAAAGCTAGAAGAAATACTTCCATGTTCTCCTTTTTGAGAGCAATTAACTTTCCAGTATTGCAAAATGAGCATCAAATTTGCTTCTAAAAGTTAGATTATTGTGAAATATGATTTTAAGGAAATAATTTTTTAATTAATCTTATGAAAAAAAAATTAAGAAAAACAATGAATGTATTAGGAGATTTGGCTTTGTTTTGTTTTTTCCAACTAGAAGTCAAATGTTTAGCAGAGAGATTTACAATTAAGGTCTGAGTAAGAGGAACCAGCCAATAGGGTACCTGGAAGAATTTGACTGGTCTCCCTCCCCAAAAGCTAAGACTTAGAGGGTTGAAAAAGTGAAAAAGAGGAATAGCAGTAGGGATGGTGAGAAACACCAAATCAGAGAAGAGGCCTTTAAATTCAAGCCACATCAGAGGCCACCAAAGATCTTAAAACCCTAGAAATATTGATCCCAGACTTGCTCTGCCTGCAGCTCTCCTTATTGGTGGCATCATCATCCTTCTGGTTGCTCAGGTCCAAACCTTGGAGCTGGCCATGTCTTCAAAAATATGTCCTGAATCCTATGGCTCCTTATAACCCTGCTCCTATTCATGGTTCCTACAGCAAAAAAAATCTCAACACCTTTGAAAATATCACTTCTTTGTTTAAAACTCTGCAATGGTGTCTCATTTTATACAGAGTAAATTAAAGTCATTGAAATGGCCTACGAAGCTCTACATGATCTGCTCCCAACTTAGACCCTCGCTCTAGAAGTAACACTCTCTCTGGAACATTCTTCCCCCAGATTTCTACTTGGCTAACTCCTTAAACTCCAATCTCTGCTCAGACATTACCTTCTCCATTAAGCCTACCCTGACCACACTATTTAAAAGTCTGTCATACCCCAGGCTTCCATAACCTCCTCATCCAATCTTGTTTCTTTTTTTTTTTTTAATAGTATTATTACCTTCTAACATACTGTATTTATTTATTAAATGTTTATCTTGTGTATCCCTTTTATAAAATGTGTAAGTTCCATTGGAACAGAAATTTTTCCTTTGTTCATTAATATATTCCAGATATTTAGAACAGCACCTGGGACAGAGTAGAAGCTAAATAATTTTCTATTGAATGAGTTAATCCAAATTTATCTGTGAAGAAAACTGAGGCACGATAGGATAAGTGATTTGTGAAACTGAAAAGTAGCAAATTCCCTTTGTTTGGTGCAAAGGGGTACATGTTTCCCACTGTCTCCAGAAGACATATTTTGTGGGTTAGAACTTAGTGATATAAATGCTGAGTTCTGAACTGATGAACCTCAAAAGTTAGAAAAATCAACATTTCGCAATGATTAAATTTTAAAGACAGGTGGATATGAGAAATTAGAAGAGTCATGTCGATGTCATCCAAAATAAGGGCAGAAATTAAAGAATATAATTACTTACATATTTATTAATCAAATTTCTCTACATACTTTATTATTTATTAAGCACAAACTTAAAATGTATTCAAATCATATTGTTTACTTTCAATGTATTATCAGATTTCCTTTTTTAACCTTATACATTTTCTGTAGTCTATCAGCTGTACTTATTTTAGATTCATTCCAATATTTTTCTCTTTCCCTGTTTTCTACAGTTTGCACTTTATTTCCTTCTTTAGTTTTTCTAGTTTATCCATTTTTACTGTTTTATGCATTTTATGTGGCATATGCCATAGTTTATCCTTCTGTTTCAATCGGCTTAACTCCATATTTAGCCAATTAAATTTTTCCACCTTTCTCAACTTCTTGGTGTCTGTATATTGCTTTCCTTGACTATACTTTTTTATGATAACTACTCCTTTACATAGAGTTTTTTAAGCTAGTTCCATATATATTTTGGAATCAATTCTGCTTATTTTTCTCCTTTTATTTTGAAATCTGAAATTTTTCATTGAGATTGTTCTTCTCCTTTGTTTATAACTGATAATTCCATGTAAGTAAATATTACTTCCTTTCCAATCTGTGTATCTTTTATTTATTTTCTTGCTTTACTGCTATGGTTAAAACTCCCAGTGCTGTGTTGACTAAGAGTGGGTCGGAGCATACATCTTTGCCTTGTTCCCGATCTTAGGGGAAATCTTCAGTCTTTTACCATTGAGTATAATGTTAGTGATAGGTTTTTTTGTGGATTTTCTGAGTTTTCCTAGTCTTCTGAGAGTTTTTATCATAAATGGGTATTAGCTTGTGTGATATGCTTTTTCTGTATCAATTGACAGGATGATATAATTTTTCTTCTTTAGAATGTTGATTATGGTGCATTTGTTGGATTTTTACTTAAAATATATTTACAACATAAGTCACATATTTAAAGCATACAATTCCTTGGTTAATATATTCACTAGGTTTGAACCACCACCAATAACTTCAGAATATTTTCATCACCCCAAAAATAAAATCCTTACCCTTCAGCAGTTACCCGCTTTCTCCCCACTGCCTAGTCTCTGGTAGCTACTAATCTGCTTTCTGATTTTATATATTTGCCTATTCTGGATATTTATATAAATGGAATTATACAATATGTGGCCTTTTGTGACTGATTTATATCACGTAGCATGTTTTCAAGGTTCATCTTTGTTGTAACATATATCAGTACGTCATTCTTTTCATGGTTGAACAATACTGCAGAGTATGGATATACCACATTTTGTTTATCCATTCAGCAGTAGATATTTGGGTTGTTTCCACTTTTCGAGCATTATAAATATTGCTGCAATGAACATTGTCCAAGGTTTTGTATAAACATGTTTTCCATTGAGAGACTTTTAAATATTAAACCAATTTTAAATAAATGAAAAAAAATCCCACTTGATGGTAGTGCATGATGATTCTTTTTATATATTGCTAGATTTGATTTTTTAAAATTTTGTTGAGATTTCTGTGTCTATATTCATTAGAGATTTTGGTCTGTAGTCTACTTTGTATTATCTTTGGTTTTAGTATCTGTGCTAGCCTCATGAAATGATTGCATAGTATGTCCTTCTCTTCCATTTTCCAAAAGACATTGCATAAAATTGATCTTAATTCCTTTTTAAATATTTAGTATAATTCTCCAGTGAAACCATAAGGCTCTGGAGATTTATTTTTCAGGAGATTTTCCTTTATGAGTTCAATTTCTTTAATTGTTATAGGACTATTCAAATTGTCTATTTCCTATTGCTTGAACTTTGGTAGTTTGTAGTTTTTGAGGAATGGGTCCATTTCTTCCATGCTGTCAAATTTATGAACATTAAGTTGTTTATAGTATTTTCCTTTTATACTTTTATAGCTGAAGGACTCATAGTGCTAGTCCATTTCATTGCTGATATTGGCGATTTATGTCTTCTGTCTTTGTCAGTCTATCAGTCTTGCTAAAGGTTTATCAATTTTATTGATTCTTTTTGAAGAATCCAGTCTCTTGCACTGATTTTCTCTACTGTCCTCCTATTTTCATTATCATTTATTTCTATTTGTTCCTTTTTCTGCTTGTTTTGGATTTATTTTGCTCTTTGTTTTCTTTTTTAAGATAGGAACTTAAATTATTGATTTAAGACTTTTCTTCTTTTCCAACATAAGCATTTTGTGATATAAACTACTCTCTGAGCTCTGCTTTGGCCATATCCCACAAATTTTGATGTTGTATTTTTATTTTCATTCAGTTTGATGTTTTTTTTTTTTTATTTCCCCTGAGACTTCTTCATTGGCCTATAAATTATTTAGAATTGCATTGTATAATTTCCAGATACTTAGATATTTTCTTGTTCCCTGTTATTGATTTCTAGTTAGATTATATTATGGTCAGAGAGCATACAATATATGATTTCAATTCTTCTAAATTTGTTGAAATTTGTTTTAAAGTCCAGGATATGTTCCATGGCCACTTGAAAAGAATGTGTGTTCTGCTGTTGTATGTTGCAATCTATAAATATCAATTAGATACTGTTGGCTGATAGTATTATTCAGTTCTATATTTTCTAACTGTTCTATCAATTGTTGAGAAAGGGGTATTGGTGGCCCCAACTATATTTGTGGATTTGTCTTATTTCTTCTACAAGCTTTATCATATTTTTTTGTTCTTGTTTGTTCATTTGTTTTCCATACATTTTGAAGCCCTGTTGTTTGGTGCATACACATCTTGGTGGATTGATTCTCATGTAAATAAATATCATCAGGCTCCATGCTACAAAGTGGGATAGTCCTAGGCAATGTATGATCAGATCATATAAGCAGTTCAAACTAAATATTATAAATGTGTTAAACAGTTTGTGTGTGTGTGTGTGTGTGTGTGTGTGTGTGTGTGTGTGTTTTTAAGTAGATTTTTTTTCCAAAATCAGTTTTAGGTTCACAGTAAAAATGAGAGGAAAGTACAGAGAGCTCCCTTAACATGCCCCGACTCCACACTGGCATAGCCTCACTCACTACCAACAACAGAGTGGTACATTTGTTATAGTCTCTGAGTCTATGTTGACACATCATTATCACCTAAAGTCTATAGTTTACAGTAGGGTTCACTCTTGGTACTGTCTATTTTATGAGCCTTGACAAATAAATATGACATGTATCCACCATTATAGTTATATATAGAACAGTTTCACTGCCCTAAAAATCCCCTGTGTACCACCTATTTATCCCTCCCTTACCCTTAATCCTTAGGAACCACTGATCATTCTACTGTTTCCTTTCAAACCAGAAATTTTTAACCAAGCATTTTACATCGGTTAAGGGTTAACTGCTGTAATAAATATACACAAAAACATATAATACTTCAAATTTGATGAAATATTTTTTCTCTCATATAAAATCCAAAATAGATATATTCGATTGGAGCACACCTCTCCTCCATGTGGTAATTCAGGTTCTGTTCTTCTTATGGCTCTGCCATCACTAACATCATGTTCATCTACACCACAGATGGGAAAGGAATGTGGAAGACGATGTGTAAGGGATTTTTAAGGGTCTGGAACTGGTGTGCACTTGGTGAAGCTCAGTCTTATGGCTACTCTCAATTGCAATAGATGCCAGGAAATGCAGTCTAGCTGTGTACTCAGGAAGAAAAGGAAATGAGTTAGTGAACATCTAGTCTGTCTGTATCACAGGTCTATGGAACTCAAAGGGAGCCATGGATAGACTTTATGAGGTTAATGAAGCATTCAGAAGATATATGCAAAATGTTGCCTTCATGTGCATTTTCTAAGGGGTTAGGAAAGAAGGACTAGCCCTGACTGTATTGATTAGAAAAGAAGTATATTGGAAGAAGTCGAAACTGAAAATGTAAAACTGGTAGAGGTGGGCAGGGTGGGGGTAGAAGGTGAGGCCCAAAGATGGGAGATTACAAGCTTGTGTTTGAAAAATGGCCAAAAGCTGAGAGTAGCTGAAGAATTGAGTTTATTTGTAAGAATACCTATTTAGTCAGTCAGCAAGTACACACTGGCCCCTTCTACATGCCAGGGACTATAGTAGGCACTAGCTTTAATAAGGATGAAAATAGAGAAAGAGGTATAATTAAACAATAGGTATGAATAGTGTTTCTAGGGACATGCAGGGTGCAATAGGAGCCTACTACAAGGACACCTAATCTTACCTAGAGTGTTAGGGACAACACCCCACAGAAAGTGATGTATAAACTGAGTCCCAAAGGACAAATGGAAATTAGCTAACCTAAGAGCAGGCAGGGTAGAGTCATTTTCCAGACCTGGAGGCATTAGAGTATAAGGAACATATGAATGGCTTCTAGGAGGCTTCTACGGCAGAGGCCAAGAGGGCAAGAGGAAGAATGGCATGAAATGAGGCTAAAGAGGTAGACAAGGCCCAGATACAGAAGATTTTATGTTAAGAAATTGGGACCTTATCCTCAGGACAACAAAAAGGGTTTCAACCAGGGAAGTAGAAGGCATAAACTTGAATTACAATCATTCCAAATGCAAAATAGTAAATGAATTGGAGGACAGCAATTGTTTTGTGGATGATTGTAATAGTTCATGATTTGAATAATGGTGGTAAAGATGCAGAAAGATAGATAAATTGGAGAGTTGAAAGATGTGACCCACTAAATTTGGTCTTTACAGGCTATGTAGGTTAGAGAAGACAAGAGTGTCCATCATGCTTTTGGTCAAAGGAACTAAGAAAAGAGTGGCACTGTCCAATACTGAGCCAAAAAGCTGATTTTAACTGAAATTTCAGTTTGGAAAGCTGCGCTTAAATTGAGGTTGAATTTGAATTGCCAAGTGGAGACATCCATAAAACAGTGGGATTTATGGGCCTGGAACTCAATGGAGAGATCAGGAATGACAATATAGATCTGGAAATTGTCAACAAAGTAGCAGAAATCTTGGGAACGAATAAGATTTTTAGGTGGAGAGCATGGAGTAAGCAGAAAGCAGCCTTGATAAATCCCCAAAGAGTGATAGACACACAGCCTGCAAAGGAGACTGAGGCAAGGCCATGGAAGTAGGAGGAAAAGCAGAAGGAAGGCAAAGAGAGTGTTTTAAGAAGCAGTGGTGCTGTGGAAAGGTTAAGATTGATAAGGATAAAAAATGCTCATTGGATTCAGTGGCAAGAGAAGATAATTCCAGTGAAGCAGCAGGAAGAGCACTGAAGTGGTAAAGAACAGCAGATGGCTACTGGAGCAGCTGAGTTGAAGTAGAGAATACAGAGTGGTGAGGGGAGGGAAGATATGCCATCAAAGAAGAGTTTCTGTTTGTTTTAGGAGATTTAAGCATGTTTATGTAACAATTTTGAGCACTTGGAAGAATGATTCCAGAGTGTGGAAAGCTGGGAATACTCGATAGGAGACTTCATTCTTAGGCAATTAGAACATGCCATTTCCCTAATTTCAAGTAGGAGAATGGCATATTTATTATCACACCCTAGGAAGACTTATCTTGGAGCTGAGGACTGTTGATTCCTGGGGACAGTCTATCCTAAAGAAACTCATCCTGCCTTGAAACAAAGCAGATGTTTAGTTTGGGGTTCTAGGTGAAGGTGTCAGCAGAATCTTTCACCATATTTTTGTTGCAGTCTTTAAGGTTTTGCTTCAAAATTGTTCTTAATTATCTCAGTTTTCTTACTAGGACAAACATATTTGTTAAGCTTTGTTTAGTTTGCAATTGTTCCAACCTTTATATATCATTATAATCTAATTTAAAAAGCTAGTTCAGCAGTCAGCCGTTACTTGATAAAATCTAGCCAATTCTGTAGTTTTCTTTTTGTCATAAAATCCTTAAAGCAACTCTTCTGCCCCAGTGTATCAACTTATGTCATAAACAGCAGTGTAGGAATGAAAGAAACACCCTATTCAAGTGCAAATCAATGTGTTATGTGGCTGGGGGAGGGTAGAGGGATTAGGTTTGTTTAATGAGTTTAAATGAAAGAATCCCAGTCATATATTTAGAGCAAAGGCAAATCTTAAATTTACTTCATAAACAAGATTTCATGCAAGACAATAAATACAGACCCAAAGGGGAAGCTGCATGAACTTCATTATCTCCAGCCTTGTTCATAAATCACAATATTGATCAAATATAAATTAATGCATGAATGTATACATTTGTGTATGGGAACTTATGAAAACTCATTTATTATGTGAGAATGAGGTAGAAAGCAATTTTTATATTACGAACACCTAAATTAAGCCATTTAGCATTTTAAAAAATCTTAGCTGAATGGATCTTATCTACATAAATCTAGTTTTTTACATCTCCCGCACTTAAAAGAAAAATATCTATGAACTATCACTCCCACTATAGTTCGCTGTGGGCCCTTGCGAAGAGAACTTAAGACCAAGGGGTGAGCATTAAATGACAATACTCATGAAAAGAGATTAAAAAAAAAGAATTTCTGAGAGTTTCATTTGAAATTCTACTACCCATTTCCTCCCAATGACCAATGTATTCTAGGAGTGGCCACTGCACCTTTTATTTTACTTTCTCCCTTGAGATTTGTTTTGCTAGAAGGGCTACCCTTCAAATAATGGTTATTGTTTAAACTGAAATGTCAGATAGCAAGCATATCTGTATATTCTATAAGTAAATGTCTAATTATATAAGCTATTCGCTGGTACATTACAAAAGATTCAGTACCTTTATAAGACGCCGTGAAATGTCCTTGGGGCGGAGATATCACAAAAAAAGTGTAGTTGTAGTAAATCAGTGAAAATTGTGCCTAATTGGGAAGGTAGAAGAGAAAAAGGTCACTTTTTGGTAGAATTAATAGCAAGATTCCTTCTGTAACCCCCAAACTCAAACCCTAGATCAGTGTTCTCAAGCTTGGCTTTTTAAAAACTTGTCCAGGTCCCCACTCCAGATCTACTAAATCCAAGTATTCAAAGGTTGCCTCTCCCTGGCTCTGCATTTTTTTTTTTTAAGTTCTTCATTCTGATGTACAGTCAGGGTTGAAATCACTGCTTCAGAGGCTACTGCTATAAATGAGTTGCGAAAGAAGCAACATACAGGACTATACGAAGGAATCCTAGTAACAAGAAAGGTTTTAGTGTTCATTAAAATTCTCTAGGCATTTGATGGGAGTAGGACAAGTTGTAGAATTGGGCACATGGCCCAAAGGCACACACACAAAAAAACAGCATACTTCAGCCTTCTCTTGGACTACTGGCTTTGTAACATTCTAGACAATTTAGAAATTGGTGTTCAATTAAAGTTCACTCATAAGAAACAAGTGTGAAGCAGCAAGATACAATAAATCCTATGTAGAAAGAATCCCAAGTTACGACTCAAAAATCAAGGTCTCAAAGCTGCTAGTTGTTATAGTACCTAATACATGGCTAATGTGAAGCGAACTGAATTGAGATATGCTGTGAGTTTAAGTGTAAAATACAATTTTCAAAGAGAGCATGAAAAAACTATAAGACCAATAATTTTTTATTGATTGTATGTTAAAATATTTTGAATTATTGCACTACTTAAAACTGTTTCTTTTTTTAAATGAGGTCACTAGAAACCTTAAAATTACACTGTTGGTCACGTTATATCTCTATAGGACAATGCTAGTGGTGAACACTAACCTGGGAAGATTACCTGCTATAATCTACCACCGCGGGGGCGAGGGGGTGGGGTGGTGTGAGACAGTCTAAGATGAAGGAATAAGCTATTTAAAAATAAAGCCCTAGGAAAGATAACTACTGTGTGCACCTAGGCAAGAGGGTCTTGGAGGAAAAGATTTAATTTCCTTGAAACGCCCAAAGAACTTAAGTTGAGTGTTTAAGGATCCTGATGTAAAACCAACCAGGCTCGCATTGGAAGCCCAGCCAGTTGGACGTGGGAGGGCCCTGCCCCAAAGGAGGAGCATTCCCGCGTTCCGCAGGGAAGGCCCCGGAGCCACGCGGCTCAGGAAACCACCCCCGCAGCTGGATAGGAGGACACTTCACTGGCCCCTCCTTCGACTCCCCTTAGGCCCTTACCCCGAAGAGGGAAATCTCCTCAACCAGGGAAAACAACGCCCTCCGGCCCCTGTCTACGCTCCACTCCAACGCCGCTCCCACACTGCGCTAAAAGACCCGACCCAAGTGGCAAGAGGGATGCGGGGTAAAGAAGAAACCCAGGTGTGCGCTTCAACTGTATGCGCCTGCGCAAAAACCCCTGCTCGGTCACTAGTTTCAGCCTTTGCCACTGCGCTTCGTCCCGCCCCCTTTCTCCCGCCCCGCTGATACGTCACAAAGAGTGACGTGTAAAGCGAACAATCACAGTCCCTCTCCTCGTGAGCCAGTAGGGGAAGGGGAGGGAGGGGAGGGGGGAGGGAAGAGGACGAAAGGAGCAGGCTGCGGGGACTGGCTCGTCCCGGTCACCCAATCAGAGAGCTCTGGGGAGGAGCGGGGCGGGGCTCAAAAAGAGGGTGGGGGTGCTCGGGAAAGGACTTAGAAGGCTGAGGGGAGGAGAGGGCGGGCTCCCAGAGATTAAAAGCGCCCAATCAGAGCGCGCCGGCTTCATTCGGAGAGCGGCGTGGGGCGTCGCCTCCGCCGCCGCGCGCGCCGGGGGCTGGTTAAGGCCATGAAACAAAAGAAACCCTGAGAGGGGAGCCGCTGCCACCTCCACCAGCCCGCCCCGCTGCCGTCCCCACCCACCCACCTAGTTACCTGCCTCTGCCTCCTTCCCCTGCCCCTCCACCCCGCCCTCTTCGATCTTCGGGCGGCCCTGGCGCTCCTTAGCCCGGGTCGCCGGCCCTGCTGCCTCCCCAGAGGAAAGGTGTTTGCGCGCTGAGCAGGGCCCGGGCCCTGTCCGCCATGGGGCTCGCCGCCCGCCTCGCCTGACCCGACCGCCGCCGCCGCCGCCATTGACAGCGCGCCGCCGCGATGCCGAGCGGCAGCTCCGCGGCCCTGGCCCTGGCGGCGGCCCCGGCCCCCCTGCCGCAGCCGCCCCCGCCACCGCCGCTGCCGCCGCCCGCGAGTGGCCCGGAACTCGAGGGGGACGGGCTCCTGCTGAGGGAGCGCCTGGCCGCGCTAGGCCTCGACGACCCCAGCCCAGCGGAACCCGGAGCCCCGGCGCTAAGGGCCGCGGCAGCGCAGGGCCAAGCCAGGCGGGCGGCGGGTATGTCTCCGGAGGAGCGGGCGCCGCCCGGCCGGCCCGGGGTCCCTGAGACTGCCGAACTGGAGCTGGAGGAGGACGAGGAGGAGGGGGAGGAAGCGGAGCTGGACGGAGACCTGCTGGAGGAGGAGGAGGAGCTGGAGGAGGCAGAGGAGGAGGACCGACCGTCGCTGCTGTTGCTGTCGCCGCCCGCAGCCGCCGCTTCCCAGACCCAGCCGATTCCGGGCGGGTCCCTGGGGTCGGTTCTGCTGCCCGCTCCTGGCTTCGATGCCCGGGAGGCGGCCGCGGCGGCGGGGGTGCTGTACGGAGGGGACGATGCCCAGGGCATGATGGCGGCGATGCTGTCCCACGCCTACGGCCCCGGCGGTTGCGGGGCGGCGGCGGCCGCCCTGAACGGGGAGCAGGCGGCCCTGCTGCGGAGGAAGAGCGTCAACACCACCGAGTGCGTCCCGGTGCCCAGCTCCGAGCATGTCGCTGAGATTGTCGGTCGCCAGGGTGAGTGCAGGGAGAGGGATTTACTGGGCATGGCCCCGGGCGTGGGTGGGGAGACGCGAGAAACGGGCTTGGGACAGAAAAAGCGAACCTGGTGAGCCCCCCAAGTCCACCACGAAGGGACCTGGGAGGAGCCGAGGGTCGACGGGATGAGAAGATGAGCCACCTTTCGAAAACCCACGGTGTGTACCGCTCTTTTTGCATGATAAAAAAGATATTAAGTTTCTTGAGCCACCCGATCCGGCGGTGTTCACTTTACTCATGCAGTATTCGTGGAACACCAGGCTGGCGTGGCACCAGAAACCTCAGTGAGGTGGTGAAAGGTTGGGTCGATTGTGCATTCGGTGTTCTGCATGGAAACCTCCGAGATTGCAAGTTGGATCCCAGATTCTTGTAAAAGCGCTCGGCTTCCTTTACAACAGCTTCTTCAGATAAAGAAATTGACAAATGGAGGCTTGTAAGCGAGTTCTTTAGAGAGGGAAGGGGATGTTCAAGTGGGTTTCATAAACAACCCCCTCTGCTATTCCGAAACTTAGCTTTTGAAGTGCAGCCTTAACTCTCTTGTTGATTTTGTGTTCCTTTTGATACATTTTAACTCGAAAAGGGACATTGCCTACCTTTTAGTGCACTTTAGTGTACACGATGAGGGAAAATTCAACAGTAAGGCAATTGAGTTAAGGAACTTGATGCGTTTATTCCGTTTTCAGTAAATTCTCTTCTCTTGCCAGCACACCAGTACTGCAGACAGACTCCTCCCACATTGTTCAGACAAAGGACCTATGTCTCAGATTCCAAGAGTAGATTTGTGAAGGTGGGGGAAGGGGATGCTCAGAGTACCTCTGAATCCGACATTTTTAGAGACGGTCTAGTGCTCTTCAGTGTAGTTTTTTTTCCCTTTATTAAAGTAAATATACCTGCAGCTACCTTATTACAATATGAGTTAGCCTGGTTGATGCGTGTCTCTTTGCTGTTAGGTTGAGAGCATTGTTGGGGTCAAATAAAGAAATGATGGCGCTGCTGCTTAAATGATCTCATCTTTCCCAAGTGGTCTAAAGTACACATAAATAAGAGGTCTGTTGAAATGGTGGTTTCAGATATCAGAGTTGGCTCATTTCTTACCTCTAGGATTTTAATAAGAAAAAACCATCCGAAATCCGGATAGAGGAAATGGCTTATTTCAGACCACCTGATGATTAGTACTTAAAGACACTGTTCAAAGCTGGTGCCATTCAACTGAGAGTTTATTACTATAGTTTGGTAAATAACTTTCGCATGCCTTGTTTGGGTTTTTGTAATATTTAAGATACTAATCCAGGAGAGGACTGTTTCATCTTACATAGGATAAAATTATAACATTTCAATTTCTAGATCGAGGATGAGTTGCCCCTTCGGTTAAGAACATCCAACAATTGCTATGTATCAAGCTTGCATTTTGCCAGGCATTGAGGCATTGAGTTTATGGTAGTTGAGAATGTGAGGTTGGTTAGGCAAACTTGCTGCCCTTGATAACTAAGAGTCTGATAAACAGTGGAATGGCACTAACTATAATGTGTGACATGCAAAAGTCATAAGAAAACATCAACCGTGGAGGGCCTTGGAGAATGGACAAGACTTTAACAAGTGGAGATGAAAGAAAGACTGAGGAACTATCAAGAAAGGTGTGGAGGAATAATCTCTAGGTACGATTGGAAAATTGCATTTTTTATTTTTTATTTTTTTTTTAAGGATCTGAAAACGGGCCAGGAAGGTATATGTTTAAGCCAGAGTATGAAAAAACTTTATTGCCATACTAGGATGTCACTTCCTTAGCATAAGTTACAACAATGTGCTTAGGGTGATGGTTTGGAATAACAAAGAGCTTTTATATGTCAGTTTTTAAAGGACAAGATGATATCTTTTGTACATTTGGTTTAATACAAACTTTTGTTCTCTATATTGTGCCTTTTAAAGCACTATAAAATATAGGTCCTTTATTGTGCAAACTGCTAATCTTTATATAAATCCATTATTTAAAAGTAAACTGAATTCATTCCAAGTTTTTATATTGCATCTATTAAATTACAGCAAATGAAATAAAGTCTTTAGTTTTTCTTTTTAGGGCTCTGCTTATTGGTTAATAAGGAAATGTGAATCTATGTCTTAGGCCATGGAGATAAATTGCTCACTATTCCTTTTGCACTTAATATTTTCCTAGAATTGACAGAACTATTTTAAAAAGTATGTCATCATCCTCTTATTAAGAATAGAAAGTCTTGCTCCTTTGCTGTTCTGAACCATTCATCTAGTGGTTCAATTGACCCCCTTTGCCACCCCAACCCCTCAGCAGCACCATAATAAAACCTGTAAAGTATTTTTCTATTCCTGTGGAGAACTAGGCAACTTCTAATGTTTGCATCCTTTTACAGTGTGATAATTTCCCCTAAGTGAATAAGGGCAAAACATTTAATTTGTTTGCTTTGTATACACTAAATTTTCATCCTTAAGAATTATCTATTCCTGCCATTT
The DNA here is from genome assembly GCA_028627145.1 of Eidolon dupreanum. Taxonomy (NCBI): domain Eukaryota; kingdom Metazoa; phylum Chordata; class Mammalia; order Chiroptera; family Pteropodidae; genus Eidolon; species Eidolon dupreanum. The sequence goes on along the minus strand of CM053504.1, from coordinate 74,042,580 downwards.
TATTCATTACCTGAAGTCATAATTTTCTGTTTGACATCTCTTAATTGGTCTTGAAAATAATTATGTCCCAGGTGTAGACATTTATGACTTCAGCTCTAAAGTGAAGAGTAGGACAAAAATGGAATTCTGAGCTATATAGATCTAGCAACTCGTGTAGATGGCCTCTGGTTCCAGTGTCTTTCAAAAAACTAAACCACTGCTTTTGATAGTGATCAAAGTTGCCAGAGTGTCGACCTCATATTTATACTACCCAGTAGTGTATGGTTGTTTGCAAGTGTGAAATTGGCCCCATTTTTTAATTTTGCATCTTACTTTTAAACCAACTGTATTTTTAAAATGTATAAAATAACGCCAGGAACTAAAGAGGCTTACTGATAATCAAAAGAAGTTTTAGAATATAGACATTGAAAGTATACATGACAACAGATTTAAGACCTTTCAGAAATGTTGTTACCTACAAGACATATGCACAGTGATTAACAGGTTAAAGTCAATGGACTTTGTTCCAATTTGCAGTCAGTTACTCTCTAGTTAGATTAAAAGGTGAATTAAAGTAGAACTCTATATAATGTAGGTAAGACATTCTTAACTACATTATAAATATTGATGTCATAGGTTCAGTTGTTTTAAAAGACTTAAAACCCAGGGCTTTATTTCATTGTTTAAGATTAATGTGTGTCTTTAACTGTTTTCATTAGTGACTTTAATTGATGGTATATACATGTGCTCTCTAGCCTCACAGTCTAAGAAAGTCATCTCTAGCATTTTTTTATTGTATACCTTCAAATAAATTTAAGTTTATACTCCCAGTATCTGAATATTTATGTATGAATAATATGTATGCTGATATAGCATACATTACAAAGTGTGGAAAAAAAGAGCAAGGTAAAAATGGAAATTGGAGTTATACTTTTTTTTTTTTTTCTGAATTCCAGTGGATTTTCTTCTACCCTACTTTGGCTATCATTTAGACTCTCTTGGAAATTTTTTTTGTTTTTATTAAGCTACTCTGCCTTTACTGATCTCCAGTAGTTGTGTTTATTGTCACTTTTTAAACAATATCTTACATTAATTGAAACTGCCTTAAACACATCCTTAAGACAATTTTTCCCAGTTTCATAGAAACTTTCTCAGTTTCTAAGTTCTAACACAACTAAAAATTAGGTTTATGCGTGTTTGTCCGGGAGAAAAAGAAAAAGCTTAGTCTTGTTATACATATACTCCCTATTCGAGAAGAAATGCATATTTCATGAGGAAAAACAGTTTCAGAATAATGGTAAAACACAATGTCTTTTTCGTTGGGGGCTGTTGGGGGGATGGTGATATCTCTTTTGCCTGGTACTACATTAGGTGCTTTACTGGTGCCATTTAACCCTTCTGAGCAGTTATCCTCATTTTACAGATGTAGAATCTGAAGTTCTGAAAGGTAACTTTATCAATTAATGGTACTAGGATTTGACCAGTTTGTTTGACATTATAAAGTTCTCACTCTATATTGCTGCCTCAGTATTGAAGCATCCTGCTCTCAAAGGTTAATAGTATTTTGGGTTAATTTCTGCTCTAATCATGAGTTGGGATACTGTATGTCTAGTATGTGTAATTTTAAACTATCATTATGTAAAAAAATATATGTCACTAATAAAAGTTTGTTTCTACTACACAGAAGGCAGAGTTATTCTAATATTCTAGTTTTAATGTGTCTAAAAATTCACTGCCATTTTATAGTTAAAAGTTAATTTGTGTGTATATACACACTACCTTTTAAAATTAATTTTCTAGGCTTTAAAATATAAATTTAGTTGATAATAGTTTGATTTAGCTCTGGGACCATTGGGAAAGTTTCAGTTATAATTGTTTTTGCAAAGGGATGGGGAATCTACTGCCTTTTCTTCCTGTCTTATTCAGCTCATGAACTATTTTGATTCACTAGGGAGGATATGGAAAATACAGTGGTAAATCAAGGGTATATTTTCTACCCTCAGTTACCAACAACCTGAAAATGATCGAGAGTCAAGTGTTGGAGAACGATTACTCTGTTAGAGATTTCTGTTTAGAAAAATTTCCAACAGGTTATGGGTTAGATGTTCTTTTAACATCTTAAGTTTTTAAAGAAAGGTAGCATTTAGTTATAGGATAATGCTTAATATTTTGAGTATTTGATTTTGAATGAATTTGATATTTGTATAGATTAAAGAATTTAATAGCTTCGCCTAAAACTGAATAAAAAAAGTTCTAGAATATATGTTTTAATATAAAAATATATATTGTAAATAACTCCAAATTGTTCTTAACAGTCTCTGCTCAGTTGTGGTATTTTGGAAAGAACCAGGAATCAGAAATTAAAATTTCTAAATTCTGATTACTCTGTGCCAGTAATTCTGTGATCTTGAACAAGTCACTTAAACTCCTTAGGCTTCAGATTCCTCTTCCTCAGCTGGGTATAATAAGAGACTGAATGATACACAAATAAGTTGGTAAACATGAAATTAAGTGATAAGCACATTTTTTAAGTTAAATCTGAAATTAATGAGAACCACTGTTTAATCTTGTTTGCCTTTCTTGGTTTCAGCAGTTACACACATTTTATTCTCCTGTTATAGAACAAGAATGAACTGATATCTGAATGCCTGTTAGATATTTGGCACTTCTGTCCAGATCAGCTTAAATCGTGCTCTGATATCAAAGAACCCCAACTTCTCAATCTTAAGAACAAAGGTTTATTTCTATTCACAGAAGCTCTGCTCATTTTAGTCATTCAGGGACGCAGGCCAAGGAAGCAACCTTCTCAAGTGTTGTTGGTCCTTCTCCCTGTGCCAGAGGGATGAGAGACAATGGCATAGCACCTGCTAGTCTTTAAATGTTTTAGACCCTGTAGTAATAATTATCATATCTGCTCATATTTCATTAATCAGAGCAAGTCATCTGGCCACACCTAAATTCAAGTGAGCAAGAAAGTGCATTACAACCACGTGCCCAGAAGGAGAGAGCCAGAATATTAGTGAACAGCCATGATGACTACCACAGTATTAGTTTGTAATCTGTGGGATTGTTACAGGATTTTCTTAAAATGTAATTTATACCACGTAGAATTTGTAATTTAAAATTAAACTCCAAATGGAAAAAATAGATAATAATGTTCATAAAATACTAAATAGGAAAATATATTTGCAGTTTAAAAACTCAGGAAACTCCAAGTAGATTATGGATAATCTTATTTTAGAACCTCATTGATGTTTAGGTGATTCTAAAGTGATGTTTTTTATTAGTCTGCATCTTAATGTTTCCCACATTATATACCATAATTTGTGAATTTACTTGCAAATTTTTTCCCATGCCACCATTAGATACTGTAGAGACATTTATAAAGATTAAATCCGATGTTTAAGCCTTTACCATTTTCCAATGTTACTATTGCCAACCCCAACTATAAAACTGAATGTATGCATAGCCTATTGCTATTTGAATAGCATTCAAGTTCAAATCTTTAGTCTATGACTGGTTTTGAGAATTTTAAGTTATACTGAATAACTATAGAACCACTTTTATGCCAGTGTTTGGGATTTAAGAACAATTCATGTGCACATGGTTTGTTGACTTTGTTCAGTAAGCAAAAACTACGTTCATTGTAAGCAGGGAAGCCTGACCTGACCACAAAGTTTTATCATGGAATAATATGAATAGGCCTTTACATAATAAAATTGTTTAATATAAACTGCAGATGTAGTTGAAGGTAAGCGTAAGATAGTTGATACTGAGCATGGTTGGAGGAGAGTGGGGAAGGAATAGTACTGAACAACTAGAAAATCTCCCCAAAAAGTTACTGATATAAAAGTATTTATACTTTGAACTGACCTTTTTATTACTGTCCCCCTTTCTGTACCACTCTCCTCTTCCCTTTAGCTTGTTTTCTACCTGTCCACCAGTACTACTTAGTTTATTGCAGGAAAAGACATTGAACTTGGAGTTAGAGAACGTGTTGGAGACCTGGTTTCACTCTTTGTTGCCTGCAGCCTTGGGCAAATCAACCTCATTGAGTCTCCATTTTTCCTCTTGTGGGGAAAATAATACCAAACCTATTTCATCCACTTGCTTTCTTTCCCTGGTCCTTCCGTCACCTCCCATTTGTTGTGAGGATCAAGTTTGAGCTGCTAGTAGTACAAATTCACTGTAATATGGAAAGTATAGAATTAATAAATTGTATATGAGGTAAGGTAAAGTTTATAATTTTTACTGCTAGATTTGTATTCTGAGCAAATACTAGTTGAAACCAAAAATTGTCATTTAGTTTTTCCTAGAGTGTACCACTAAATGGTCTACATTATATTTTTAAAAGTTTACAACATGCCTTCAAATCTATTTAAAATCAGGGTGTTTGAAATATGAATGGTAAAGCTAAACTAGTCTGGAGGAAAAATTACTTTACAAATGAATCTGATTCCATTGTATGATAACCCAAACAGTTTCTATTAACATCCTCTAAAGGGCATAAACCTAATTTTAAAATCCACACTTAGGAAATTCATTCTGCCTTTCATCTCTAATTTACACCCTCTTCTAGGTGTTTCATATTTGAAAGGCCAATGAGCCCTTTTTTTAATTAAGTATTTCAGTACTCTGAACGGTAAAAAAAAGGGGGGATTAGATTTAGTTTAACTTCTGTTTTTAAGTATACCTGTACATGCAGGGAATTCTCCACTCATAAGAATCAAGTAGAAAAATAAGGCAGGCTGAGAGAATGGTGTATTTAGGAGATAATAGTTTATAACTGAGCAATTCTGGGTTTCACTTTTCTCTCACCTATAAAATATTAAACTAGATTATCTTTTGTTCCTCTTATATTCTGATTTTTGTCCAAAAAGGGTTCCTAAAATCATGCAAGAGTAAGCCAGATTTCAAATTACCAGTTAGATTGACTTTAACATATCTCCTTCCAGTTTTGTAAATTTGTGTAATATGCTTTTCACAATATAAATGTTTTATTTTTAGGAGTTATAGTCTTTAAATGTTTATAACTTCCTATAGAAAATTGATTCGTTTTTATTTTCTTTTAAATAATAACTTTTAAGTGTGTCAGGCAGTGTATCATCTCATTGGGTTCATTCTTATTTCCACCATACAGATAAGGAAACAGATTCTGTAAGCTTGAGGCTGTGGGTAAGTTATCTTACCCAGAGTCTCAAGCTTATAGAATTGAAGACTTCACTCCTATCTCAAAATGTGGTAGGACAAGCAGACATAAAGTCAGCAAGGATATAAATATTTTAACAATATCACCACCAGTATAGGAAAAGAAAATGACAGTTCATTATCTGTACATGAACATGTATAGGCACCTATAAGCCACCAGATCTTTTGGTGCTTGAAGTTGGTACAAGTCAGTGAGGGTAGAAGTGATTTTTAGTCATCTTTACATCCTTAATATCAGAGTGCCTGAAACAAAATAAGATACTATTTGTTTTATTGAACTGAATTGTTGGATTAGAAACTTGCCATTTTATTATTTATTGTTTTAATTTCCATATTGTGGTAATTAGGGTGCTTTTCTCTCTTTCCTTTATCTCTCTAACCCTTTGCCTTAGGAGCCAGTCAGCTTCAAGTTGTGTAGAGCTTTTAAGGACAATGAATGCTACTTGACTTAAAGCATTAGATGTCTATATGAATACAAACTGAAATCACATAAATGAACCTGTTTGAAATGTTGGCATTGATACCAAAAGTGAGGCCATGTTCTTAAAAAATTTCAGAGAATTTTGACTGGAAAGAGCTATAAAAAGACACTTGAACCCTAGAAAGGAGAAAACTATTATTTCTGTGTTGTGATTTAGGAATACGTTAACATTGCCAATCTAAACAGTTTATTTAAATGTTGGATTAAGTTGTGTACAAGAAACACTCTTCCTGGGTAGTCATCAGTCTTGAAGATATAATACTGAAACTGAGTCTCTTGGAAAATTAAAGGAGCTTTTGAATAGTCTTTCTAGACTGTTCTAAAAGGAAAATGATCTTACTTTATATAAAATGATTAAATAATAGGACCCCACCTCATTAATTCTAATATAACACAAAACATGAATTTAATGTGTTCCTCTAATGCTTTTAGAGAAAAATAGTATGGCATACTGAGAAATATGTGGAATTATTAAGACAACTTGAATTTGAAATCTGACTTTGCAGCTGGGGGATCTTGAGCAATTCTGTTAAGCTTTTTTCCTGCCCTTAAAGTTTACCTCTAAAACACTCTATTATAATGATTAAATGAGAGTATAAATAGAGTTTGGGAAAGTGTGCTGTAAGTTTTTAATATTTAAAAACTAAGTCTAACATCTTAGTTTTACTCAGGAAATAACTTGCAGGAGCAGGGCAGTGGGTGCACAGTCTAAAAAGCTACCCTTTACTGAGCACCTGCTAGAATAACAGGCATTGTAATCAGTGTTTTTAATATTTTATTTAACCTTTGCAACAACCAAATGAGAGAAGTATCTTTAATTATAGTTCCTCACTCATGAAAGAGAAGTAGAGGTTTAGTGACCTGTTAAGGTTCACAGAGCTGATAAGTGATGGTCCAAAATCTTGTGTTCCTAACCATTACTCGGTCTACCTTTCCTTGAGGGGAAAAAAATAGATATTCATATGTGAAATATGGTAGTATCTGATTGTCCAAGTGCTTTTTAGATTTTAGAAAGAAGAGGTGACTGTATTTCCTAGGAGAAGAGGGGCTTGGTCAAAAAGTATAAGCATGGAAAGGACCTAGAGTTTGAATGACCCAGCTAACGTTGACACCACAAAAAGCTAGTGATAGATTAGAACTCAGACCTACAGACAATCATTTTTTTGTTCCTTACATTGTTTCTTTTAAACTGGACCTTGGTTGAAACCCATATAATTTTATTAACCAGTGTCACCTCAATAAATTTAAACAAAGTGGATCTTGGAAGGTTCATATGTGGTAGCTAAAATAATAAGAGTCATACCTATGTTTGTATTATTCTTGAGTTCATAGAGCCTTTCACACATAGAATCTCATCTTTTCGAAATGGCCATGTTTGTTACTCAGAAGAAGTGAGGGGATAACAGAAGTACTTGGAGGGTTTTCTGGGTTATGTAGGGAGATATCTGAGCAGAAGTAGAGGAGAGGAACAAGGCATATTTAGATGAGAAAGTCTGGGAGAAAGGTAGGTTATAGCCACTTAATGCAGGGGGGTTGGGGGGGCTATAAGAAGTTCTAATTTTCTTGAAGGTAAAAAGAACTACTCAAGAAGTTTAATTCCTGCTCCTCATTTTTATTAAAGTGCATGTGTAGATGTATGTGCACTAATTTTCTGATTGGATCCTCTCCCCTTCAAACAAAACTACTTTGGAGCATTCTTTGAAGATGGGTATACCCCAGGGACGACCCAAAGCGAAAATATACACATAATGTAGTTCTGATGTTTGTTAGGGGTTTTTTTTTTGGTTGTTGTTACTGTTTTTTAGCTTTCTTAAATCTCTTATATATGTAGGTAATTTATGAAACAAATGGAAAATACAGTGAATTTAATTTCTGGAAACTAAAATTATCTTTGTCAAAAATCAGCCATACTTCATATAACATGAGGGGCTTCTTTCTTTAAAAAAAAAACATTATTTGCACACGTACAAGATAGAGTTTAAACCCTTGATCGATACTGAAGATGTCCACCTCCTCATTTATCCTTGTCCCCTCCAGTCACTTGACGTTCTCCCAATACCAAGCCAGGTGTAGGGACCTGACTGCTATGTTGTACCTTTGATTTTCTGCTTTGGTACGTGCAGTTCTCTCTGCTCTCCTTCCAGCCTGGCAAAATCACTTTTTTCAAGCCTAAATTCAAATGCCTTTGTAGCTTTCTTTCATTTATTATAGTCAATAAAGTCATCTCCTTTTCTATGCTCCCACTGCTTTGTATGTGTTTTCACTATATCAGTTATATCATTGTTTATGTGACTTTTCTCTCTCTAGACTGAGCCTCCTTGAGAGCAAAAGTTATGATAGTTCCTTTATATCACCTGGAATTAGTATCTGCACTTTCATAGGGAATGTAATACTTGAATAGGTAAGTTCAAGCATTAGGCTGGTCCTTTTTCTCACATTTGGTACATTTTCTTGGACTGAAGGAGGAGTGATTTAGCTAGGAACACCTAGGCAAAGCCCTTAGGACAGGTGGAGGCCAGCTTTTACATGTACATCTCCTGCCAGATCACTAACTTCTCAACATAAACACCCTATATTTTGTCAACATTGCGGCTTGCTTATTTTTTGCCTGTTTTTATTTTTAGCTCTCTCCTATCACCATATTCCAGTGCATGTGATCCTCAAATTTTCCAGCCCTCCCTCCCCAATGCCCAGGTTTAAATTTTTCACAAACCAACTACTCTCTTAGGTTCAAAAGCCAGGGACTTGGAAGAAAGAAAAAATGGAGGAAAAGAAAATGGTAATGTAATGTGGTAGGCAGAATAAATCCCTTCCCCTCAAAGATGCCAACACCCTAATCTTCCAGAAACTAAATATGTATGTGGAGTATGGACCTTGAGATGGGGAGGTTATCTTGAGATTATCTGTGAGGGCCCAGTGTAATGACGTGAGTCTTCAAAAGCAGAGACCTTTTCTTAATTGGGTCAGAGATGTGAGAAGGAGAGAGATTTGTAGCATGAGAAGGATTCGACCTCCATTGCTGGCTCCAAAGATGGAGGAAAGGGGCCATAAGCCAGGGAATGTAGGTGGCTAGTAGAAGCTGGGAATGGCCCTCAGCTTACAGCCTGCAAGGAAACAGGGAGCTCGGTCCTGTAATTGTAAGCAGCTAAATTCTGCCAATAACCTGTAGGAGTAAGGACACAGATCCTTTCCTGGAGCTTCCCTAAAAAAGGAACACAGACCTGCCAACACCTTGATTTTAGTCTTGTCAAGACCCATGTCAGACTTCTATAGAACTGTAAAATTAAAACTGCAGTAGTGAAGCTACTGTCTGGTAACTTGACAGCATTAGAAAACTAAAGCAGGTAGTAAGCAAAATTAGACCAAAAGATTTCTGGATTGAGGGCTCCATTGTCCTTCTAGCTCTCAGCTCCCAGTGGCCACCTGCACTTCTTGCCACGAGGTCTCCATAGGTTCACAGCGTGGATTGTTTGCTTTCTTCGAGGCTAGCCAGAGCACATCTCTCTGACTGACTTCTGAGACAGCTGGAGAAAACTCTTAGTAAAGGACTCATGATTAGGTCAGGCCCACCCAAGTAATCTGTATAATCTATTTTAAGGTACATTGATTTGGACCGTAATTACATCTACATTGCAGACTGTAATTCTACATGTGTTTCTTTTGTTATAAGTACATCACTCCACATGTTTAATGGAATTAAAAAGTGGCCTTTAAGATGATATAGTTTAGTAGTTTTATACTTCTAGGGACTATGACCCCCCCCCACACACACACACACAAGCAAAAGAACATTTTACATTGAAGCCTGTTGTATATGTATTTCAATGAAACATTTAGAACACATGGAGTTCTCTTTTTTTATGCTGATTGCTACCCATTAAATTAATATTGCAAACCCTGAGTTTGAGAAACACTCAAGATACCATCCTTTCAATTCCTTTTCTTCCTTTCATCTCCTCTCCCAGCAGCAGGGACCTCTCCCTCTTACCCTGCAGAAGCAAGATAGGGCCTTTGTTTCTGAGAAGACCAGAACTCTGGCTGCCACTACAGGGTTTTAAGATGAAACACAACCCCAGCCACAGTGATACAGAAAGGGGAAATGGGTTCCTACACAGGGAGGTAAATTGGAGACTTTTTTGTTTGGGGGTAATTTACTTTCAGATAAAACTACAACTGTGAAAGTTGGTGCTACCCTAGTTCTTAATCTCTATACTACAGGCTGGTATACAACTTGTTCTATGTTGGTTTTTATCTGTAGTTGTAAGAAAACAATTGTTAGTCCTTAACCTCTTTGAATTAAAACCCTTTGATATGAAATCATTTCCCTGCTGTTTATACAATTGGAAATAATCTCAGTATTAACCAAAAGTCTAATCAATAATGCTAAATCTAGTAAAATTGTATCATTTCTTCATGTTTAATTTCTCTTTAATTCTTCTAATTTAATCATATTTCTTTGAAAATCTAATGCATTTTTATGGCGCAAAATTAATAAAAAATAGTGTACAAGGAAAACCATCTCCCTTCTCCCCCGTCTCCCTAAGTCAACCAGTTTTATGACTGCATAGTATTCCATTATATATCTGTACCAGCCTCACACTAATACAAATTATAAGTAATATAAAAGTCATTTTGCACCTGTTCAAGTATTCCTACAGATTCAGTTCTACGAGTGGGATTGAATTGTAGGGGCAAAAGGATATATGCAATTGTAATTTTAATAGTTAATGCAGACTGCCCTCGGGCAGTTTAGGCTCTTTAGCAACTGGATATGAGGATCCTTTTTCCCCATTCTTAATAGCACTATTTTTGATATTTGACAGTCTTACAGTTGAAAAATGATACCTCAATTCACGTGAAAATGGGAACTTTAAAGTGCAGTCTAATTTATCAGTACTTTTATTGCTTCTGAGCTTCACGCTGCTTTGAGATTATAAATTATTCCATGATTTTTTTTAATGTCTGAATTTTCAAATAGAAACTCAATCTAAAATTCTACACAAAACCTTTTTTATCTCCACCTAAAAAATAATAAAGCAAGTTTTTTCTCCTTTAGTTTGTCACCAATTTAGAACTATGTGCTGGTGGTTTGGAACTCAGAATATCTATGTTCCTGTAGAAACAACCTTATGATGGATGAGGTTTCCTTATAGTCCTAATCTGAGTTTAAGCTCTTGTGTTAAAACTGTACTATAAAATTTAGGAGAAGAAATACTTCTGTTTTTGTTGGCAGTGGCTTAAAAAGGGGTTGTTAGCTTTGCTATCTTCCTGTGACCACTTTTTCCTGATCCACAAAACCTAAGCAAATGACCCTTTTGGGCAGATTAAGTCCTGTCCTGACTCCCCTATCTCAGACATAGTTCATGCTCAAAACGTTCTCCTTCTGTCTCCCTAATGAGCCATGTATTAAACACCTATTTATTAGTGCCAACCAGAGGCCAGATAGTGTTCTGTGTAACTTTAGGAGTATTTTCTTAGTTAACAATATATTTACTAGGTATTAAATAAGTATTGTAAGGTGAAACCTACAGTTGCTTATATTCTCAGAAGTATTTATTTAGAGAAATTTCTTAATTCAAGTTTCTAATGGGCAAGATTAGTAAAGATGGAGAGTGGCCAATCCTTAAGCTAATTCTCTCTGTCCTTATGAGAAATCGCCCAGTGTTTTTCTGCAGGATGATCTGGATCCTGTTTGTTAGGAATGTGATTCCATCAGACTGCCTTCTTGACAAGTTGTAGCCCAGAGTATAAACTCATCATCTGAATAAGTATATAAAATAAGTGTATAATATAGTAATAATGAGTATAGTATGAACAGTTATGCATTCACATCATAATTTCTTAGATGTCTTTCCATCAGCCACATATTGGCCAATGGAAAATGATCTCAGTTCTCAGCACCAAGCATCACTTTCTGCACTGAATCAGGGAGTCTTCTGGAGATTCAGCCTACGTAAATAATAAGTAGATATGGAAGTTTCGTTGCTCTGATCTTTACTTCCTATTGTGGAGCAAAAGCAGGTATAACATATCAGTCTTCTGATAATTCATTATAGATCTAAACTTACAGCAGCACTCTATAATAAAAACTTCCATGTTTTACAATAGCATACATTTAACTTGTAATTTCCCGATAGCCCCCAAGCCACCCCCTCCCCTTGGCCCTTCTAACCTCATCCAGGTACTGCACTAAATGCTTTCCTTAGTTTTGCTTTTCGCCATTTCTCCCCTGGAATATTCTCAAATGAATATAGCCTTCAGGTTAGAGTAAACTCTGCTCTAAAAGTGCTTTTATGATAGATACCCAGGATCCAGCAGTGAGAAAGCAGCTATTTGTAATTCCTACAGTTTGTTGGAAAGGGGTCTTCATTTGTGATTAAGATCTGAAAATTCAGTGGTAAGTTGAATGAAGTGTTGAATATGCTATAACGGAAGTTATAGCATAATCAACTCCTTTCAAAAAGGTTGGATTAGCAGTATGGGGCCAGAATATGAAAATCTTTCAGTCAACCACTCAGTGCTTTGGGAATGCTTAGGAAGGATGCACAAACCCGTCCTAAGGGAGAGGAAGCTTCATAGAGGATGAGGTATCTAAACTAAAATCCAAAGAGCTAGCAGGAGTTAGACCTAACCAAGCGGTAAAGAGGCAAGGATGGAGGAACATTCTAGTCATGGAAGCAAGGGAGCACGGATTGGAGTTTAATATGATGGAGCACACTGCAGAGGTTAAGAAGTGATGAATGGGGAGAAAAGGAGAGTGGTAAAGAGATAAAGCCAGAGATTGGTAATTGGGTGAAGAGGGGCCTGCCATGCCTTATTTGCCTAAAGGTAAAAGGGGGAGCCATTATGCAAAGAAGTGATCGTGCTATCTATGCTTTGTTTAGAAAGCATCATCTGACTAGTGAATATAGAGAATGAGTGAGGTAAGACAGGAGACCTATGGTGAGAGCTGGGTACCACTGTAGTTATGCAGGTTAGAATTAATGTCTACAAAGACTTCGTTTTTGTACATTATGAATATACTGGGGCACAAAAAAGAAAGGGAAAGTTTAAGAAAAAGACTTGCCCAGATTGTGACGAATATCTTCAACAGCACCTTAGTTTCATTATTTTTAGGAACTAGGATAGCATGATATATTCATGAGAGCAAATCTGTTTTGGCAAGCTTCATGTTAAGATCTTGGAAAATTAAAACCCCAGAGTTTTGTGACTTAGTTGTATATTTGACATTTTAAGTTAACAGTTTAAAGCCCTCTAATCTTACACAGCTGGCACTGGTGGTAATGGGTGATTATTCCAAAAAGTTAAAGTAGGGAATCACAGTGTGGGTAGTTATGCATATGTGTCTTAGGTAGTTTGACTTAAATATACTTCAGATTTGGGACTAAACCCTTTTATTTGAGAATGGGTCTGCTAATAAGAATAATCCTTCAATAAAACCACTTTTAATGCCCATATTCAATGTGATTTCCAATATGTTACTTTTGAATTTTGCAAGAATTTTAGTGAGTGCAAAGTCCTAGGCTTTTACAGTTGTCTTACCCATACATAATTCAACTGCACCTTTTTTTCCTTTAAGGTACTCATCTTTGTTGAAATTTTCAAAAATAATTTAATTTTCACATAAGTACAATGTCTCTTCGTATTCATACTTCACTGGTTTATGTAATAGTTAATTTAGTTAACACATGAGTACAACTACCATAAACAGATGTGGAAATAAACAAAACTGATTCTTAGTCTAAAATTTAGCTGATGGGAGCAAAAGTGAGATGCCCTGCTGGCCATGAGCCCTTTGCTATTGTCATCCATTGAGTTTCACAGGAAGGAGTAATATTAAGTTAAAATAAGGCAATTAAGTGGAAATCAGTTAGAATGTCTACCATATGGTATGGTTGTGTGAAACTTGAGGTTCTTGGACTAACAAAAAGACCATAGATTTTGAAATCTGACTTGGTTTAACTGGCTCTGCCATTTACGAGCTGTGTGAACTTGACAAGTTAAACAGTTTTTCTGTGTTCAGTTATGTTTCACAGTAAAAGGAATAGAAGAGTCTAGTTCTTAAGGTTAATGTGTAGATTAAATGAGACGGGTGCTATTAAATGTCTAACATGTACATTAATGGTTTCTCTTTGCCGTCAACATCCTGAGGTGGGGTAGTAAGACTTCAGAGGTCTGAGGTTCAGACTACTCATGGCATAGCTTGCCTTTGTAGAGAACTCCAGCTGCCCAGAAGTAGATGTTAATCTGAAAAGAGGCTTTGTGTGATTTGTCTTTATCAATATTGTTGAAGTAGATGTTGATTCTTATGATTTTTTTCTAACAGGTTGTAAAATTAAAGCGCTGAGAGCCAAGACAAACACGTACATCAAGACACCTGTTCGTGGTGAAGAGCCCATTTTTGTTGTCACTGGACGGAAGGAAGATGTTGCCATGGCCAAAAGAGAAATCCTGTCAGCTGCAGAGCACTTCTCCATGATTCGTGCATCTCGAAACAAAAATGGTCCTGCCCTGGGAGGGTTGTCATGTAGTCCTAATCTGCCTGGCCAAACCACCGTTCAAGTCAGGGTCCCCTATCGTGTGGTAGGATTAGTAGTTGGACCCAAAGGAGCAACTATTAAAAGAATTCAGCAGCAGACCCACACATATATAGTAACTCCGAGCAGAGATAAGGAGCCTGTCTTCGAAGTGACAGGGATGCCTGAAAATGTTGACCGAGCACGAGAGGAAATAGAAATGCATATTGCCATGCGTACAGGAAACTATATTGAGCTCAATGAAGAGAATGATTTCCATTACAACGGTACTGATGTAAGCTTTGAAAGTGGCACTCTTAGCTCTGCGTGGCTCTCCTCCAATCCGGTTCCTCCTAGCCGCGCAAGAATGATATCCAATTATCGAAATGATAGTTCCAGTTCTCTGGGAAGTGGTTCCACCGATTCCTACTTTGGAAGCAACAGGCTGGCTGACTTTAGTCCAACAAGCCCATTTAGCACAGGAAACTTTTGGTTTGGAGATACGCTACCATCTGTAGGCTCGGAAGATCTTGCCGTCGATTCTCCTGCCTTTGACTCTTTGCCAACATCCGCTCAAACTATCTGGACTCCATTTGAACCAGTTAACCCACTCTCTGGCTTTGGGAGTGATCCTTCTGGCAACATGAAGACTCAGCGTAGAGGAAGTCAGCCATCTACTCCTCGTCTGTCTCCTACGTTTCCTGAGAGCATTGAACACCCACTTGCTCGGAGGGTTAGGAGCGACCCACCTAGTACAGGCAACCATGTTGGCCTTCCAATATACATCCCTGCTTTTTCTAATGGTACCAATAGTTACTCCTCTTCCAATGGTGGTTCCACCTCTAGTTCACCTCCAGAATCAAGACGAAAGCACGACTGTGTGATTTGCTTTGAGAATGAAGTTATTGCTGCCCTAGTTCCATGTGGCCACAACCTCTTCTGCATGGAATGTGCCAACAAGATCTGTGAAAAGAGAACGCCATCATGTCCAGTTTGCCAGACAGCTGTTACTCAGGCAATCCAAATTCACTCTTAACTATATATATATACATAAATACTATATCTCTATATGGACTCGTAAAGGCATGGGTATAATGGTACCCCCAGTAAACTTCCTAATGAATTCTTATGACTGTTATCAGGCTTTATTGGGATTAGGCTAAAGTTGTTAGTAAACTTATAAAAGGCTGCTATGGTAACACTAAACCTAAGTGGTCTCTTGTCTATTAGTTTGGTTTGAATTATTAATATCCTGTAGACCCAGAGACAAAGCTCGTATAAGAATTGCTAAAGCTGAAGTTCAACTCGGCTGAGTGAAGATGATCATAGGCTGTGTGAGCCTATGAGAAAAGTGTATACGTCTAAAATTTAAAAACAATGAGTCCCAAAGCCTAACCACATTAAGAATTTATGGAGGGTACTTGGCATTACAGATGATTCAGACACTTCCAGTGCTGCCTTCTTTACACTGCCAGTTTTGACAAAACAGGTTTGTTTGTTTTTTATTTTACAACAACTTATGCCTAATTCTGCAGGATTGCAAATAACTTTTTAAAGCATTGTGATTACTTATTGGTAATAACAGGCTGATGGCAGTTTACTCAATCACTGGTTATAATTTGGGACAAAAACTGCTACATTGACCTTCATCTCGCCCAGAGTGCTCACGGTTGGTATGATCAATGGATCAGGAATGCAGTTGTGTTGATTGTGAATTCCTACCCATTGCCTCCCTCAGTGAATGTGGAAATGCCACCTGGGTTTTCCCATGCAGGAAGTGCTTTGGGATGCACCTATATTGGCAAATAATTGAAGATGCGAACATTCCACTCATAAGTCTGATCAAGCTATTGATTACTTTTTAGACTCTAGATCAAAATGTGAAACATTTTATGTTCAATCCATATTTGTCTTGCACATTATAAATATTTTATTTTTTAATAATTTAGGGAAGGGGGAGGGAGAGAGGGATAATGCCCTTAGCATAATTCACAA
This sequence comes from Eidolon dupreanum, assembly GCA_028627145.1. NCBI lineage: Eukaryota > Metazoa > Chordata > Mammalia > Chiroptera > Pteropodidae > Eidolon > Eidolon dupreanum. The sequence goes on along the minus strand of CM053504.1, from coordinate 74,026,401 downwards.
AAGCAGCTGTGACGACTTCCAATCAGTTTACTTCATTTCAAAACTATTTCCAATCACAAGGAAAGATTTCTTTAAGATACACTTTTACATTTCACCTGTGGATGTCTATAACTTCATCCTCAGTTTGTTCCCAAATCTATGCTGGCATTGAAAGGACAAAACATTATATTGGTGGGGTTTTCTACTAATTATTTTTTGAAGCATTATTTTCCCAACACAAAAGAGCTTTTTTTCTCAGTATAACAAAAATTGAAATCCTATGTGTATTGAATAGTAAATAGACAAATTTTATTTTTTATTTCCACTTGAAGAGTTACATTTCGTATAAAAGTTTACAAATAACGGTTTTTATTTTGATTTTTTTCAGTATAAAAAAATTGCCTTGATGGCATATTATAATGTAATGCTAATTGCTTGTAGGATAGTTAAATGTCAGTATTGAAACCTAATCTTTAGCTGCCGTCTTGTAGATATGAACGAATGTTCACCAAGCATGTATTTTGTATTTTGTTGCATTGTACACTGCAACTAATAAGCCAAGGAATCGACATATATATTAGGTGCGTGTACTGTTTCTAAAAACCACAAACTAAGAATGATAAATTATCAATATAGTTTAGTATTTGCTAATTTTACTACACTCTTTTGTTATGTATATGTAGGGAAGTCATAGGGATTACAAATTCAATTTGAGTAAAGTTTAAAACCATATATTTTATGATAAAGGGCCTTTAACTTAAGATGGCCAAAGCACTGATATTATATATTTGCTGTAAAGAGAATTATAAGAGTTTTATTTTTCTGATATTAAAAGTTACTTAATAAAGACTTGTTTCCATTAACTTGAATGTATTCTCCTTGGTGTTTTTCATGTAGTCATTAGTTTAGACTGAAAGATACCTATTTACTGAAATTGAAAATTTCTTTTTACAAAGTTTCCCGTTTCCAGCTACTTGTCTTTCCTGTAAAGGATTTTAACAGGAGAATCCCCTTCCAAAATAAGTTTTTAGCAAGTGTGAAGGTGGCTAGAATAATTAAGTTTAGGGAATAGGTATAGGGATGTTATCACACTTCAAATTATTATCAGTGAGCCTGTTAGCGTAAAGATACTGGTTCTCAATCTGCTACCTATTCCTCAAATTTTTACTTTTCTCATTCCAAAACTTTTTATAAATAGTAGGGGTTAGGGACGTTTATAATATATCATGAACTTTTCCATGTCCATATATATACATCCACAATATAATTTAGTGGTTGCAGTAATATTCTGTTTTATGGCTATTCCATACCTTAACCATTTTGTTTTAGTGACTTAAGTTACTATGGGCAGTGGAGCATTGATGGAATAGGGAAGAACAGAGAAATCTAATAAGATTCCATTCAATAAAGATTGAGAATAGCTGTTCTCTTTAAACTGCCATACCTTCATACTCAAATATCTGAGTATTTCCCTTTAAGTATCTAGCTGACAATATGAAGTAATCAAAAATTGTGAAAGAATGTTAAATTTTCCTACTTTAGGATTTTCTATGCTGCCTCTGTATTAGTGTTATCTGCTTTTATATATTAAAGGTGGCGTTTGTACACCTGTATGAGAGAACTTCTGGCGGGGGCGGGGAGTGGTATTCATGGTTAAGATGTTTTAAATAGTAAACAGTTCATTGATCAATTTATTGATGGGGATTAGAAGACAAAAGAGACAGGGCTGAAGAGACACCACCCATTTCTAGGCCCCTCAGGGTATTTTTTAGATGTCTCATAAAAAAATGGAGATGTTTATAACCTGATGCCCAAATGAGTTCCTGCTGCCTTTCTATTTAAAATTATAAATCTTCAATCTTTTGTAAGAGTGTGAGTAAATACCTCTTTCAAATGTGAGAGTTTTAAGAAGGAAAACTATGGTATTCAGCTATGATATATACAACAAACTGAAAAGAACTGGCTTAATAAGCTTACTAGTTTAAGAAGAGACAGTAAATGAGGACCAAAATTATATAAATCTTTGTTCAGTGCCAACCAGCAATATTCCAGTTTATAATTTACTGCACATACTAACATTGAACATAAAGATGGGGAAAGTCAGTCTCACCATCTTAAAAGCTGTACCAAACCCTCAAAATAACAGGAGACGGCCTATGCCCCAGAGATAGATGGAGATTGTTAAATTTGAATGTTCTTGGATAAGTCAGTAATAGTCTCTATTTAAAATGAAATATTGAGAGTTTTTTAAAATGTGATCCTGGAACTACAAGAATGTAATAATTATTTAAAGCTGGAAAATAAATATTAGTTATTTTTGTATGTTAAAGCACCAAAGCTTGTATCATGACATCTCCCAAGATCAAAAACAAACAATAGAACCTTTGACATGATTTATTCCTGCAATTTCAGAGGAATTACCAAGGCATTATAACAAGAGACTTAAATTGGGATAGTGGTTTCAAGCCTATTTGAGTCAGATGTAAAGTGCCAAATTATGGAAACTAGGCATTGTACTTTTAAAGTAAAACTAGAGCCAAGATTTCAAAAAGGATTGAGGGAATACTTGATAGCCTATGGATTTCACTAATGCTAAACATCTGTAAATTACCTAGATTTAAGTGTCTTTGAGGTTCACTATTAGGTGATGATTAAAAGAATATGATAATAGAGTTAATAAATAGCCATGCCTATTATTTATGAAGAAATCGTAACTGGTCAATGCTCATGAAGTTAAATTTTTTGAAAGACAAACCACAGAGAAAGATGGTTGGGGTGGACTAGTTAATTTCTTTCATATTGGAGTATACAAGAAGAACTTGCTGGAAATGATTTTAAGAATTGTGTATGTGTGAAAATGTAAAGGTATCTGAAAGAAGCTCTTAAAGCTACTTTCTTAAAACAGTCTGTACAACCTCAGTGAAGGACTCACCCCCACACACATACATATCTGGTTATTGATAAAAACCAAGAATGGACTTATCACTGAGCTCTTAGTTCTATTTGGATTAAATAGCAACATTCTTTTGTTATTCTGTACATTACCAAGTTTGTGCTTCTTGGGAACTTTGTACATTTTTAAGTCATCTAATAGTATTCCTCAGGATGTTTCCTTTTAATCCTGGAAGTTGCAGTTATCCACAGGCTAGACATATATTCCTAGGTGTGTCTTTTCAGTATATGGATGAAGGTTCTCTGAGAAGCCACTGTCTCATTTGAAATTGAGAAAGCAAACCAAAAGTCTAATTTTCCTAGCCTGTTCCAGTGGTATTTCTTGAACCACATGAAAACCAGTGAGATCTTATCCTCATACCTAGAAGCTTGTGGTAAGGACCGTTGAGTCAGGATCCTTTGTTTGTTTTCTCTTTGAAAATGGGTGGTTCCTAGTACTTTTTCAAAAATAGATCCTCATGTCAACAATAGTATTTGCGGCCAAGGAGTACAGAAATGGCCCTTTTATTTTCTTTACTAGTAGACAAGCCTTTTCTTGATGTTCCATTTATTTCTTCAACTTTTTCCATGACTTCACCTCAGCTCTTGCCCCCTATATTTTTAACTTTCCCCAGGATAGCATCCTTCTGTCATCCCATCCACCACTGCCCTTAGGTAAACCTTTCTAGGTAAAAAATGGAGTCAATCACACTCCAGATCTGTCTCCGAGGCCTTTAAAATCCAAGTAGAGCACTGAAGGGCATTGGATATACCACCTTTTAGGGTATATCTGATTTTTCAGTCATTTCTCATGCTTTTCCTGGTTTTCGAAACTGCTCCTGGGTTAAGTCTACAAAACTTATTTTCCAGCTTTGGATTCTATTTCAAGTTCTTTTCATTTCTGGCTTCAGTAGAGGGCATCTAATCCTATATGTTGCAGATTATGTACTTTGAATCTTATTTTCCTTATCTGTAAAATGGAAATAATTACTTGCAAGGATGACATAACATTCAAGTAAGAAACTAAAGTAAAAGGCCTTTGGGTTTTAGAACACGACCTTTGGTTGGGTGACCCAGTTAGTACTTAGTACAAAGTGAACTTAGTGCGTAATCTTATTTAATCTCTATCACAGCCTTAGGGGTGTAGGGATTGTCTCCATTTTGCAGAGAAATAAAAGCTGAGATTTAAGAGTTTAACTGGCTTAAAAGAAAAAATCTAAATGCATTTTCAAAAGGATTTCATAGAAAACGTCTCAGTTGCCTATAACTGAACTGCGAGTGTCTTTCACTTAACTCAGTGATACTCTGATTTCTAGATGAGCCAGTCAAAAGATTCCAGTAGCTCTTCTTAAGATAATGGGATGATTTGTATTTTCATACCATCCTGACCATGAAGGACTTGGGCTGGATTAAGGCACCAGTATGGACTCATACTGGGCCCTAGAGTGCTCCATCAAGCAAGAGAAATGTCAAAGTTGGCCGAAACTGAATGAATCAGGATTTTTACTTGGGTTTTTAAATTTCATCTTTGAGACCATACCATGAGCAGATATTGGCCCATCCAGATAACTTGGTTGACCTTCTGAAGAATGTCTTTCCAGAATCATGGAACGTCCCTTTACTTACTTAATGCTTAGTCTCTTTAGTGTGTAGTTTGCCTTATCTTAGAAAGAATATCAGAAATAGACCACATTTTTCTACTGGACCACACTTCAACTTCTGGTTGCTTTCCCATTCTAACCCTTTAATTTCTACTACTTTTTCATATCTTACGCAAGGCTGCTTAAAGCAGCACCCCATGAGCCTCCCGTGTTCTGAGGTCACAATTTCAATGTGTACTGTGGTGGCAGGGGTCCCACGGGTCCCACAAGCCCCACACCAACAAGCAATTATCAGACACCAGCGGGGTGTCCTAGAATTCAACTCAATTCTGACACTATTGTTAAAAATTTTAACTTCTGAGGATGAAAGTCTTTATAAAGAAAGGGTTTGTTGGACCATTGCTAGCAAAAAAAAAAAAAAAAAAAAAAAAAACCAGGTCCTGGGGCCTGAAGTCTACAGTGCCACCAGCAGTGCCAGGTGGAAGTCAACAGGCCCCTGGTCCTGCTGCTGGCTAGCATTTTTATACATTAAGTTAGGGAGAAAGATTTAAGTTGTTTTGAATGAATTTACATTAGCTGTAGAAAAAGGGAGTGGGTGGAAGAAGTTGAAGTGGAGCTAGGCCTGGGGTAGGAGCAGAGTCCATAAGTCTGGAAAGCTCATATATAAACAAGAAGCAGAGGCTCCTGGGATCAATGGCGCCTGGCTGTTCCCTTAGACAAACGCAGAAATAGCCACCTATGAGTTAAGTCAGTTCCAACGCACACTCAGGAATGTGAGCAGTCTTGTGAGCTGGCCCGCAGCTATTAACAGACTAACCGTTCTCGTTCTCTCTCGTTCTCTCTCTCTCTCTCTCACTCTCTCCAGCCCACTGCAATTTAATGTAAAACATCTGAAGAATTTTCTCTCATCACTATCTATCTACCCACAGATAATATCAGATTCCACAGGTTAAGGACTTGGTCCTACTGCTCCCTCTACCAGTCACCAGCCCACGTTTATCTGTGCTGCTGACTGACTGGCTGTAAATCAGAGGTTCCCATGATTCGCTCCTCGAGTTTGGTTCATTTGCTAGAGTGGCTCACAGAACTTAGGATCAGCGGTTCATTATAAAAGTATATAACCCAGGAACAGCTAGATGGAAGTGATGCATAGGGCAGTGTGTGGGGCAAGAGCCACAGAAATTGCATGCATGACACGCACTTCCAGATCACATGCCCATCAACCCAGAAGCTCTCCAAGCCCTGTCCTCTTAGGTTTTTATGGAAGCTTCGTTACTATTCATGACTCATTACATCCTTGGCCATTGGTGATTCAACCTCCGGCCCCCATTCTTTGGTGAGGTCCAGAAAGTCACCTCATTAACAAAAGACACCTTTATCACTCTCGACCCTTAGGAAATTACAAGGGTTTGGAGAGCTGTGAGGCAGGAACCTTGGACAAAGTCCAAATATATATGAGAAATATGTTTTGGTCATCTAGTCAAAAATATTTTTTTTCTTAGAAATCACAATAGTGCAAGTCCAATTTCTCTAACAACCCTGAGAGGTATAAGTGCTAAGGATGTCCTAAGTGAGAAGAGGATTCCTCTTCCGGGCATGTTTGCAGGAGTTTTCATTCACTGCTGGATCCCAGACTTGTAAACCTATTTGCTTCCCTCCCTCCCCTGTCTGCTTGGGCTAATCCCAGCTTCTTCTTTAGATCAGGGATTTTCAACCTCAGCACTACTGACATTTTGGGCTGGATAATATGGGGGTGGGGACCCTGTCCTTTGCATTATAGAATGTTGAGTCACACCCCTGTCCTCCACCTACTAGGTGTCAGTACACACACATCCACTTGTGACCATCCAAAATGTCTCCTAACACTGCCAGTTGTGCCCTGGGGGTGGGGACTGGAGGCAGTTGAGAACCACTGCTTTAGACATTTGACCAGAGCCCTTGTTCAGTCAACCTGAGCAAGTAAGTCCCAAGTACTAGACATTCTATGGGCACATGAAAAAAAATGTTTTTAAATGGCTAAAATAACCACCATGTATTAGTACTTGAATGAAGCATGCTACTAAATGGTTATATACAGCTGCATTTAATCCTTAAACTCCATGAGGGAAGTAGAACCCCCTCTTTTACAGATGAGACCATCTCAAATGAATGCACTTGTCCCAGGTCACACAGTGAGGAGCAGAACCGGCACTCAGCCCTAGTCCGTGCGATGCTGACGCCAGGGTTCTCCAGCCCTGCTCAGTACGGCTTCCTTGCCCTCAAGCAGCCAGGATCCCTGAGCGTCGTGCCCCCTGCTTCACAAAGCTGTCTTCATGCACTTCCCAGGGACGCTGCCCTGAGGTCCATAAGCCTGGTAGCTTCCTCAGTCTGCTTCAAAATCTATTTAGGGAAAGATACTATGTTTGTGGAAAAAAAACAATGAAGATCTAAGCTGCCTGAGAACCCATGTTCTGGGTGTCAAGAGTCTAGAGAACCTAGGACATCCGCACCTTCCTGGGAAGTCTCAATTTTCCTTGGTTTCCCCATTTGTCCCTGGTTCCATGAAGGGGCCAGGTCTTCAAAAGCACTGCCTCCAGGCATCAGGAAGGGTTCGGGAGTGTTGTCTTACTTCGCTGCACTTTGAGAAACATCTTTAGATCGTTTACTCCCCATTATCAAAAGATGGGGAAAAATAGAAACATCCAATAAGTGTGAGTCCTTGGTCCTCTTTGCTAGATCTGTATGCAGTATCTCAGGGTGCACTGTGCAGTGCCAAAGCCATTTAGAGCAAACCCTGGTGGACTTCCTCATCCTCTAGGGCTCGATGTTAACACGCTTGGTCCAGCAAAGTTCCACGGGGCTTTGTCACTCTGTCACTCAGATCTTGAAGAAATCACTGGCTCATGTGCAAAGGGATCACAACCCAGTGCTGAGGGAGTGGGCTCCAGACCTTTCTATCTCCTACCCTGAGTTTCAAGAGCAAACATACCCTTGAGCCAGCAATGCTTAATTCCACCTGAACATTAGAGTCACCTGGGAGCCTTTTTGGAAGCGACTATGCTGGGTCTGTCCCCTTGAGGTCCTGGAGCAGTTGGCATACGGTGGGTGAGGCCAGGATGTGTGTGGTGAGGAGGTGGGGGTTTTGGTGTTAAACTCTCCAAAGCAAGGCTTGTAGACTCGGCTGCAAGCCTGAAATTTCTTTACAGCCCTGTGTTTAATCTTGATCAATGAACAATGTGCATTTTCTGAGCAACATCCATACTCGATATTAAGATATTTATTTTAAAGACTTAACTCCCTGCATGCCCTTCCAAGAGAAACAGCGACGTGCCTGGGAAGTGTTTATCACACATCGCATGCCTCCGGTGTCGCTGCTTTCCTCTGAGGCAGGTGGGATCCAGAGCTTTAAAAACCTTTTCATGTTCTCAATCTATGAAGCTTTGTCATGGGAGGAAATCTTCCAGCTTCACAGCAGTTGATGATTTTCATGGGGATTCTGGGAACCCCTTTCTCATCTGAATCAGCGCCTGGGTTTCCCCGTGGTCAGGTTCTTCAAGGGCTTGGCAAGCTGCATAGCTGCAGTTGCTTCTAAACACAAGTAAAAGAGGAACAAAAAACCCTGTGCCTGAGTAACATTCTATTCTGACCAACAGTGGGGGGCAGGGGGACCCTGACAGAGTACAGCAGGGGATACAGAGGCCCAAGCCAGGGAGGGAATCTTCTCCTCCAGAGTCCTCAGACTTGGGGGTTTCTGGTGCTCTCACTTAAGCACCTCACTTTCTTGTTATTCCCGCATTTCAGGAAGAGTTCCTTGTATTATTATACTTGACCCATCTTCCAGTCCTGTGAGACAAGGCAGTTACCCAGTTTTATAGATGAGAGAGGTAAAGGGAGCTCGGGGAGGTGGCCAGAACTGGAAACCAGGAGGCCAGAACAAGGACTAGGGGAGCTGAGCCCACATGGGCCATTTGGTTGGAATGACCTCCCACGGTGCTGACCTTGAATCTACCTTTCCTCAGAATGATTTCAGCATTTAAAGCTCTCTGAATTCACAGTTTATATTAACTATGGTAAAGCAAAGATCCCCGGGTGCAAAATTTTTCATTCGTAAAACCATCTGTCTAGTCTGCGGTGTTCACAGTAATCAGATTCTCTGGATGTCGGTGTATCTGCTACCCTGCATCACTGCACCAAGCTCATGCAGGCACTGTGCTGGAGGGGCGTACCCTACTACCTACCTACAAGGCCCCCTTAGCAAGTACAAAGCACTGTGGGGCCTCTCTCTGGGTGGACATCACTGCCTCCCCAGCACCATCCCCACGACACACTCTGCACTTGACACCCTGGACACAGCACTGCGGACCTGAGGAATGGCACTATTCAGAGTTGGGTGGCAGGCTGGCGGTATAGTCCTCAGCTTCCAAAATGAAGCCAGGCAGGGGCTGGCTGGCCACGTGAGGTGCCAGCATGCAGGGCATCCAGCCCAAACCCTGCGTGAATTTAGAGTGGCACCCATGTGCCATTTCAGAAAGGGCGGGAGACTAGGAGAGGAACAAATGTATAATAAATTCTAAGACTGACGGGGGCGGGTGGGGAGACAGCTGAGATAAAGTTGACCTTCAGCCTGGCACTCCACATACTTGACTGGAAGATCCAATAACGAGAGCTTATTGGATGAGGGTTCTGGCCCACATGGGGGTCCTAGTAAGGGCAGGGTGATGACTGGTCGGTCCTGCCTGCAGCTGTTTCTTCCACAGCCAATTGGATCTGTCTGGGCAGAGGGATGGGGCTCTGCGGGTGGCAGCTGGAAACTCAGCCAGGATGAATCCTCAGGAAGTGTTTACGCCCCCTCCTCCTCCCAGGCCTCTCCTTGCTACCGGGCTACCCACCATTGTTCTCTCCCACTAACATTTGTCAGCTGGACCCAGCATTCAGCCTGGAGTAAGAGACACATGAAAAGGACTCTGTCCTCAGTTAGCTGGGTCCTCCTTCCCACTCATATCTCCCCTGAGGTTTAGGAAACAGGACTTCAATGCATTCTTATGATGCCGATTCAATGCCTTCCTTCTGGGCAGCTTTGTGTGCCCTTGGCACAAGTGAGAAAAGGAGCAGGAAAGCTTTAAAATAGCACATAACTGGCCAATTTACACTGCCAATGTGGAGCTATTATAAACAAAAAATCCAGGTGATGCAATTTGTTGCAACTGTCTTTGGCATGGGCTCAGGTGTGTCTTTGCATTTTTAAGAGCACGTATGTTCCATTAGTGGAATGGAAATAAACACATCAAGTGAAAATTCTGTTGCATGCTCTAGGTCCATTGCAGGGCATGGCTGCAATTCAGACTGCAAATATGCTTCAGTGTCCAAATAAAATATGGCTGTCATTCATTCTTGGCTTCAGATCCCCGCAGGTAACTTGTGGTCATCAGGTGCTATTGAAATTAGCTGTTTTTAAGAACCGAAAACAGAGACTGCCATAAAAGGAAGCCACTTCCTGAGGTAGTTGATAAGGCATGTATGTTAGTGCCTAGAAATGGCTGCCACAGGCCAGAGTCTCCTGATTACAAATAAATACTTCACTGTAGACGCACGTGAATAATGGATAGACCCTCCTGAGACTTTTGAGAGGGCCAGCATCATAAATGCAGAGCATTTATTTACAAAGGGTGGTTTTTGTTTTTGTTTTTTTTGATCCCTTTAATAGTTACTGCATCTGTTGTAACAGAGAGAGAACACTGATTTGTCCTGGGACAAGGATGCTGGATCATCCACTAGTTTTACTCAGTAGCAAGCAAGTAACTCAGGTCCGTGCTTCAGCAAAATGGCAAATATACCACTCAGGGACCTGGGAGTGACTTGGGAATGAATAAAATGTCAATTGCACAAATGCTGAGGATCTATCATATTTTTATTGTCAAGTCGAAGATCTTGACTTGAGATGAAAATAGGGTCGCTACACCCATAGCCAGCTTTGTTTTCTTTGCCTTGCAAGAAAGAAATGTACCTTAACAGGATGCTCTAGCATGGGCTGATCTTGGCATTTGAGACCCTTTAGATCGCAAAGCATTTCACAGCTATTATCTATCACTGTTTGAGGTCAAGAGAGACCTTGGACAGATGAGAAAAGCACCAGGACTTAAAAAGCCTTTTTTGCTCAAAATCACATAATTATTAGTTGAAACTGGAATTAGAAACTATAGTCTTCTATTTTTGCATCCTGCTGCCTCTTTGTTACCTGGTTCTAATTTTTCCCACACCCTCGCCTGGAAAGTTCAGCTAGAGGAAGCCATCTGTCATAGGTGAATGCCTAAATTCCACCATTAGAGCTTCATCTCTATTGCTTAAGGCTTGAGTATGAATTAAAGTGCAAATGCTTCCAAAGGAAGGTTTCTCTAAGTCAGAGATCAGCAAATTTTTCCTACAAAGGGCCACATAATAAAAACCTTGGGTTTCACAGAGCATACTGCTGCTGTCACAGCTATGCAACTCTGCCTTTGTACCACAAAAGTGTCCGTAGATCACACAACAGATGAACAAATCACTATTTATAGACACTGACATTCAAATTTCTTATGAATTTCTCACGTTACAAAATATTTTCTTATCTCACACCATTTAAAAGTGTAAAAACCATTCTTAACTGATATGTCATATAAAAGGTCAGACCTTTGCTGTAAGGTGTCCTAGGTCAGTGGCTGTGCTTTGTGGGTAAAGGCTCTGATGAAAGAATTGGGTGGGGAAACTGAGCAGGAGAACGCCAAGTGCCCCAGGCAGAGAGGTGGGGAATGCAGATAGGTCATTGCTAGCTGCAGTGTTTTCACAGTGCAGTCTCATAGGCCCATCTAGAAGGAGGCAGCCTCCCACTGGGCTGTCTGTGCAGCCACTGCATTTGGGGCACCCACTGGAGCTGGTCAGACCTCACAAGAGCTGTGGCTTTAACACTGGCATCCACTGGTTGAGTGCAAGCCAACTCTTCCCTCATCTTGCTCACAGCTATACCATTATTCAGCTTATTTTTCTCTCCCCACATCCAGCTGTGAGGATCCTTGCCACACCATAGCCAGGCTAGAAGATCAGATTACTCCATATGGCTGTTACATTTAAGAGTTTTTGTTATTGCTTTCTTGTTTTTAAAATATAAAAGCCCGGGATTTCGGGTCAAGATGGCGGGCTTGGTAAAAGCAAGGTTCACCTCCTTCCACCACCACATTAAAATTCCAACCAAATTATAAAACAAACAACTTGGATAACCACCTGAAGTCTAGCTGATCATTACACATACATCTCAGGATATAAAGAAAAAGACACATCAAGACCAGTAGGACAGGCGGACCCATGAAGCAGGCTGGTCCCACACTTGCGTGTGGCAGCTGAGCACCAAGAAAGCATGGCGGCAAAGGCCCCCCTGAGGGAACGAGGGGCTCTAGCCCCACACAGGGATCTCCAGCCCAGGGTTCCAGTCCCAGGAAGAGGAGTACCCACAAAATCTGATCTAAAAATCAGTGGGGAACTCTGTCCACCTGGGTGAGATGGAAGGACCTTGAAAACCCAGGCTGAC
>CM053504.1:73902282-74013853 GCA_028627145.1 Eidolon dupreanum | reverse complement strand
CCAGGTCCCCCTTGGGACAGAGATCTGGGCTCTTTGCCTTCTGACACAAGCATCTGCTAGAATCTTCTCATTTTGGAAGGGGATGTTTGGTACAGGAAGATAGAATACAGCTGGCAAACAGGCCCAGACACAAACAGGGCGGGTGAAGCACTGGGGAATCATTTTCCAAAGCCAGATAACTCAGGACCAAGTCGGGTAGTGGCGGTGCAGGGGGCGGGGGAGGAGGGGGTCCCCGGGAAGTCAGAGCTTCTTACCCTCACCTCCCTGTCACTTGAGAGGGTTTGACCCTACTCCAAGTGCATTTGTTTGCTAGGCTAGCCAAAACAAAGCACTACAGACTGGGGGGCTTACACAACAGAAATTTATTTTCTCACAGTCCTAGAGGATAAAAGTCCAAGATCGAAGTGGCTTTTGTTTCTCCTGAGGCCGCTTCCCTTGGCTCGCAGGTGGCCGTCTTCTGGTCGTGTCCTCACACAGCTTTTTCTCTGGTGTCTCTCCCTCTTCTTGTAAGGATACCAGTCCTATTAGTTAGGGACCACCCACGTGACCTTATTTAACCTTAATTACTTCTTCAAAGGCCCTGTCTCCAAATACAGTCACATTCTGTGGGGGTATTGGCAGTTTGGACTTCAGCATGTGAATTTGGAAGGGACGCAATTCAGTCCGTAACGCCAAGAAAATAACATTGTGCAAGGTGTGGCAGTTCCAGACCTGAGCGGCGTTCTTGCCAGTAAAGGTCATGCAGAGCCTCCGTATGCAATGGCAGCTTCATTCATAAGAACACTACGCAATAGCTCCAGGAATGGCCTGCCTTTCACCTTTTGCTCCTGGCAAGGATAGGCTGACTCTGACCGCTGGCCCAGTCTCCTGTCCTTGAACTACAGGCTGTTGAACCAGCACTGAGCACTTGTATTCATCTCTGTGAAGGTGGAACAAAGAGACTATTTTCTTACTGGCCTGTAAAGGCCAGGTGGGCCTCAGCGGCACTGGGCCCTGGGCACCAAACCTAAATTTGCTGAGGACAGCACAGGTCACCTCAGGCACCCTTTTGGATTATGTTTACTCGGACAGCTAAGCAATAAGTTCAACACCCGGGGCTGGATGACACACACTTCCGCCCGCGGTACGTCACATGCTGGGTCTGTGAGTCAGCTTTCCCAGACACCGAAGATGCCAAAGAGCCATGGGATTTAGATCACACCATTAGGAGCAGTACCTGCCTCTGTACCTGCTCAAGGAGCCTTCATCTCGTAGAGTAAAATCAATAGTACTAGACTTATACTTCCATTTATGACGGAATAGGTAAATCAGACCAATTGTTTTACCAAGAACAACTTGAAAAGCTGGACCAAATAGAAAAATCATCGAACCTATCAGAGAGCTAACCTGGGAGTAAAAAATTGCTGGGCCAAGATTTGATGGAGAGGAGAAATTCAGGTGGATAAGGCAGGTGTTCAGAGCCTGGATGCATTTGCTGATTATACAGAGAGCAGTTGAGAGACTGAGCATTGCTTGTGAAAGCTTTATAGGCTGCTGGGCAAGGATACACAATAACAATGGAATATATATCAGAAGTGGAGTAAATGGAATTAAAGTTTTTCTAAGGTATTCATATTGTCTAAGAAAGGTTAAGAGCACTCATTTCCTTTAGAATTCGATAACTCAAAAAAGTATTGTAATCTCCAAGTTTGACCACTAAAATTATATATATGTTAAAAAGTGTAATTGCCAAACTAAGAAAGGAAAGGATGGAATAATTTAAAAAGAAGATAAAAAGGGGAAGAAAGAAAAGAAAAGAAACTAATTGGGACAAAAAGAGAGTAGATAATAACATTTAAGCCCAAGCAAATCAGTAATTATATTAAATATAAATGGACTAAAATGCTCCAATTACAAGGTAACGATTGTCCGATGATGAAAATAAAATCCAATTATAAGCTACTAACAGGAGGCACACTTGAAATAATGAGATACAGAAAGGTTAAAAGTTAAACTATGAAAAAAGATATAGCAATTAAAAACCTAAAGAAAGTTGAAGCAGCCATATTAATAGCAGAAAAAAATAGATTTATTTATTTTTTATTAAATTTATTAGGGTGACATTGGTTAACAAAATTATATAGGTTTCAAATGTACAATTCGATAATACATCATAGGTATATTGCATTGTATATTCATCGCCCAAAGTTAAATTTCCTTCTGTCACCGTATATTGGAGCCCCTTTACACTTATCTGTCTCTGGGAACCACTAAAATATTGTCTCTGTTCATGAGTCTCTGTCTTTGTTGATTTTAGTTTTATATCCTACATATAAGTGAGATCACAGATTTAAAAGCAAGAAGCATTACTAGAAGGTTAAGAGGTATTTTGTAATAAAAGGTTTGATTAACCAGTAAGATCCAGCAAATCTAAATTAGTATGTACGTAATAAAATGTAGAAAGGAAAATGTTGACAACTAAAGAAAAATATAGTCAAATTCATAACTATAGTTAGAAGATAGTAAGTAACACATGTCTCCCAGAAACTTTTTGGGAAAAACCAACAAAAAGTCTGAAAGAACTTTAAAGGGCACACCACTTAACTAGAGAGACTGAACCACAACAACTAATACCAAGACATATTCTAGTAAAATATTTGAATCTGAAAATAAAAAGGAGAAAAATCCTTTGGACATCCAGACAAAAAGACCAAGTGACTTATAAGGAAAAGAAAATTCTATTGCTGAAAAACACCTTAAGGGCAACATTTTATGCCAGAAAAAAATGAGTTAGATATTTAAGATATTCAAGGAATGGAAATGAGAGTCAAGGAAAGGAAATGAGAGCCAAGGACTTTTTTCTAGCAAAGCTGAATTTTGAATGTAAATATTAGACAACAACATGCAAAAATTCAGGAAATATTGGTTCTATGGATATGGCTTAGGAAACTAGTAGAGAATGAAGTTTAGAACCAAAATGACAATTTATTTTTTATGTGTGTGTGTGTGTGTGTGTGTGTGTGTGTGTGTGTGTACCATTTCCCACTAAAAGAAACCTATGCTTCAAGGAGAAATGTCTGGGACAAGAGTGGTATAAGATGAGCCTAGAGTAACTTGTCATAGGAGATGGAAAAGAAGATTATCGAAGGCACAAGTAGAGTTCTGCCTGGCCAAGTATAAGATAATTTGAGTAGCAAGAATAACTACTGAAATGGATAAAACACATAAACCAGATTCTGTTCTCTGTACATAACTAACATGCATCCATTTTTTATTTTTTATTTTTTTTAACCCCACATGAGCAAACAAATGAGCACATTCCAGATTTGGGGAGCTCTCAATGCACAAGTCCATGTTAGGCACCTGTGAGAATCATTTTGGAAACAGAAACCCCACCCCCAGCCCCACATATTCACTGACGGATAAACCTTAAAAGCATCACGGGCAGTGGGCGTTAAGAAGGGAGGGGTTTCTCAGAAATGGAGCGGAAGACTTTGGGGTTACATCCTGGCTCTGTGTGACCTTGGAGCAGTCCACTCCAGCTTTCTACGTCCTCGTGGGCACTGCGGCAAAGAAAGCCTTTAAAGGCTTGCACCAAAGCCCTTTGTCGACAGGAAAGCTTTATAGATCCCTTGAATGGAACAGCTCAGTTTTCTGCACAGGCTGGTAGGGGCAGGGGAGGGGACAGAGGTCAAGGAGACATAGTAAAAAGGGAGAAAAAAGGGCCCAAGGACTCACAGAAGAGCTCTAAGAAATCGAACCGGGGCAGGCCAGGCTTCCCGCCTCTCAGAAGCGGGCTTCTAACTGCCCTGGGCTCCTGCTGAATGAAAAGGGACAAGATTATCCTGTGTCTGGCAAGTCCTATCCCCTCCCCACTCCCCTGTCTCCTTAGTTAGGCCTTCTTCAGCCTTTAGTAAAGAGGCTGCAATGGATTCTATGTCCCTGTGCTGGATATAAGGACTCCAGTGACAATTCAAATTTAATCCTATATTAGCGTTCAGCCTGGCAGGGTCTCCATATTAAATCTGGACCAGAAGCCTGCTCACCCAGACTTCTGCTTGCATGGGCTGGGGAGTCCAGCTATAATGCGGCCCTCATTTTCCAAGGTGAGTGACTGTCAAGGGTCTTGTTTACTACATCAGCAAGGTCTGGGAGGAGGAAGGGAAAGAATATGTATATGACAAGAAAGAGCAGGGGACCTAGGCTAGAGAGAAATTTTTAAGACACACAGGGTGCTTGTTCTAAAATTCCATCAGCTTAGCGTCTTTTCTTTTTCCATTTTTTTTTTATTGGAAAATCTCATTTCAAATGTATGGTTTCAGTCCTAGCTGAGCTGCCAAGCAACAGATCTAGCCTTAAGCTTCTGCTTCCTAAATCTCTAAACTGGGTCTAAAATGCCTGCTACTTTGTTATGGAGAGACAGAAGCAAAATTGTGTAAGGAAAGCATTTTGTAAACTCAAAAGTGTTAGAATTTCCAGTCCACTTCTTCAGACGACCACCCCCCCCCCCGCCCCCGCCGCCCCGCAGGACCACTGAAGAAAAGATTTGCTAAACAAATAATGGGTGTGGGGCTACCTGAGCAGAGGGAAGGTTTAGCCCAGGAAACTACTCTCCCACACTTCAAAAGAAACATTCCACTTCATCACAAATTATTACTAACCAGCTATGCTCCTAGGTCACCCAAGAACCCCTCTTGGCAAGGGTCACACACTTCGCCATTCACTCACTATCTGAACATCCCATAGCTGTGCAGCTTTAGAAATGGCGATACTCCTGGATTTTTCTAGGACCTCAGCTAGGAAGTCTACCCTACAGCCTTCCAATCATCAAGCATTTTTTGATTTGTATCCGTAATAAGCCTGGTTCGCTGGGAGGCGGGATCACACAGCAGTTGCTAGGCTGAGTCTGGTCACAACTGGCTGGCTGTGTGTCCTTAGGCAAGTGACTTAGGCAAGTGACTTAGCAGGAAATTCCACAAACCTTGGCTGTTCATCTACCCAGCAGAAACTGATAATCCCCTCCTTACTGGGTTATGGTGAGGCTTAAATAATTCACTCAATGCATTGAACAATGCCTCCCACTCAGGTGGTCTTCAAAAAGTGTTAGTTAATTCTCTCAGATAAAAAAAAAAAAAGTCAAAACCGTAAGTGAAAGGCGTATTTCTCAGAGGGACAGAACTGCCCATGGACCCTCGTTGTGACATTCAGTGCCAGGTATGGATTCAACACGAATGATGGTTCTATTCTCCTGAACTCCTTCCAGGCCTGAGAAAGGCAATCGGGCAGGCCCATTGGCCCAGGCCTCAGGCTCGAGGGGTACATTCATCTGGGGCAGCCAAGAAAGGCTTGTCACCAACGTGGATAGTACTGAAATCACCTACCCACACAGCTGGAGCTACCAGGGTCTGTGGCTCCAAACCGAGGGGCCTGAAGGGGGCCACAAAGTCCCCTTTACATACACACTGCTCTCTTTACACACATGCAGACATTTATCAAGCTGTGGGTCCCCCAACCCCCAGTCACCTTCACCCTGCCCCAGGCATTATTCGGTTCTCTTATTTATGAGAGACCATGAGTTCATTTCAAAATGTCAAATGGCCCCTGCTGTGCTGTATCTTCACAGAGGTTGTCATTCTGTGCTCCGAGGGCCTCCGTACTTTGGGGCTATCCATCTGGATGTCTGTCGCAAGGAGCTTCTGTGTCATCAAATCACTCAAAAACGTCGGGGAGCCCAGATGCCGCTGGGGTGAGCACTGGGGGAGCCTCAGGGAGAAGGCGTGTCTCCACAAATGGAAGGCGAGGGCTGGCGGATGGGAACATATAAATTCGACCACACAGAAACAAATAACAGGTGCATTGGACAAGTGGGTTTCATGGGATGTACTCGGAAAACAACTATATTATTTTATAATTTTTGTCTATAATATATGCACTGAAACCTGCTCTGGGCCTACCCATAAGTAATCTCCAGCAGGTTCTGTTTCTCTCCTGTTCACTGACAACTTTAAAAAAACCCTGGTCAATGTCTGAAAATTTGTATTATGGAAATTTTCACACGATGCAAAATAAAGAAAATGGTGTAATGAACCCCGGTGTAATCAATCACCCAGCTTCAACGGTTATCAACAGTTGTGCTTTTTTTTTCAATTCTCACCTTCCCCCAACACACACACTTTGTTTTTCCTGGAATATTTTAAAGCAAATCCTCTGATTACTTTTAGAAACAAAAACAGCCTTCGTTCAGTATTCAGTAAGCCCAGCCCCGTGAAATAATCTAGGACTTCTGAACTTCCTTTCAAGTTAAGTCTCCCTCTTCCACCCAGCGCTGCTGAAGCCAGGGAGTCTGCCTTTCCAAAGGGGGCCCGGGCAGGTGTCTTCTCTGTTCCCTACCTGAGTTTCTCCTTCTACCACTCAGAGCTGCCTCCTTCAGGCGGGGAGTAAGGGCTATCAGCAGTCATCAGCCACAAGTCCCAAACCAGGCTCCTTACTTCTCCTCTACAGGTCTTGCCCACTCAAAACTGTCCTCGGAGCTGAGGAACAGAAGGTGGAAACTGACACCTGTCTGATTGTCTGGGTCAGAGAGCAGTGCATGCTGGGTAAACTGAACATGGCGTGGCCGGCCGGCCCTCACTATGAAGATTTTATTGGAAAGAAAATCTTGGTGGCCAGGAGGGGAGTACACACACGTCTTTACCAACTCGGTAAAAGGCAGGGTTCTCATTCCCACTCGGGTGACCTAGCATCTCACGTGGGAAGGTGAGAATCATCACTTCTTGCCTGGGAACTGCACTGAGCAAAGTGGTAGGCACTGAGCACACGAGATGCGCTGCGCTGTGAAATGCACGCTGGGTGTCCAGTAAGGTCAGATGTCTCATTAGTAGTTTTTAATGTTGAATACATGTTGAGCCGATAATGTTTTTATGTACTGCATTAAATTAAATGTATTATTAAAATCAATTTCACCTATTTCTTTTTAATTTTTTAATGTGGCTACTAGAACATTTTAAATTATGTCTGAGGCTTCATATTTCTGTTGGGCAAGGCAGCCTTAGAGACTCAGCTGAAAACCAGGAGTGACATTGTTGCATTTTAATACTAGGTTACAAATATTGCTCCCCTGCCTCCCCTCAAAAAAACTGGTCCAAGAGCCCATGAAGTTGTGACCTGGATGAGTATCTAGCTGGACCCCTTCATTTTACAAAGCAGGAAACTGAGGCCCGGAGAGACGTGACTGGCTTGGCTTCGGGTCACCGAGCGTCACTACAGAGCGCGGTCCTGCGAACCCGTGGAAAAGATGGATGCCAAACTTCCGGAAAACCCTTCAAACATTTATGCCTCTGGATACAGTATTTCAGTGTCTCGTACTGAGCGACAGCTGGGGGTGAGAAGGGCAAGTCCACAGACCTTTCCCGCTCGCTGCTGGCGGAAACGGCTGGGCGTGAGCCAGCAGACGGCACAAGGCTTCAGAGAGGTCTGGGTCTCAGGTCAACGAACGGGCAGCCGGAGGCCTAAATATGGCCCTCAGACCTGTTATGATTGGCCTGCGACGTTTTACGGTTCTTTGAATCGTCTGCCAACGTTTCAGCATTAGGAAACGTCAATAGAAACACGGGTCCCAACTTCTGAAAAATGAGATCTGGCCACACTGGGCTTGTTTTCCTGCCTGGCCACAGCCTGGTGGCAGGCCACAGCTGCCGCCCCTTTGGATGCGGCCTCAGACCCCTCTGTTCTCCTGCCCATCGCTCCCTCTCAGAGGCCCGGGGGCGGCTGCCGGCTGTAATCAACTTGATCTCCAGAGGTAAGAGGAAAGCGAAGTGGTTTTACACCTCCGTCTCTATCAAAAGGAGAAGAAATAAAGCTAGGCTGAGAAGGCTTCATATTTCAAAGGAAAAAATGTATTTTATTTTATTCAGCTGCCCTACCCATTTGCCTCACCTCCCTACTCACCATGGGCACTTGAATTTGCCATCTGGTCTAATTTGTTTCTCTTGCACCCCAAGACAAAACGGAAGGTGGCCATTTTACTCGTTTTCTATGAGGAAACCAAGGTGCTGAGACCCGCTATCCACTGAATGAATACAATGAGCTGGCTCCAGAGTGCAGACCCAGGCTCAGGGTGTCCTGAGGTCTGGGGCTTCTCTCCAGCTTGCTAACATTCCAGGGCAAAGTCACCAGGGTTTATTGGTGTAACTCTGGGAGGCAAAATTTGATCTGGTTAGCTTCCCCACGGCTTTTCCCAAGGGCTACAACTAGGAGCAGGAAGGAGACACATATTAAGCCATACTGGGGCAGGAAACTACCAAGACGGCAGTCATCACTGATGAAATGTTCAGCTTGGCATTTCTGCTACTTTCCCAGCTATCAAGACTCCCTCTGTCCCTGATGGCATCCTACCATCAGGGCCTCGGAGCCCAGTCCTGTCTCCCAAAACCTGAGGGGTCATCCACACCTAGACACCTCCAGCTTTTGGAAAGAGAGTCCCACATAAGGCCTGCCTGGTGGGGTCGGCACCCTGACTGGAACAGGGCAGTCACCGGATCCAAGGGCCCTCTCAGCAACCCCACTAAAGGGCTTGGAAGCCCCTTCTTGTTCCAGGAGACCTGTGGGGTGTTTCTTCTAGCCAAATGAGCAGGCGGGACAGGGCAGGCTGCCTCAGAAGGGGAGGGGAGGGAAGGGAATTGGGTTTGAGTTATAACTAAGGCTGATTGATATTGCTAAAAATCAGTCCACTTTATTTAGAGGTGGGGACAAGACAGTAAACAACAAGTGCACAGCAGGTGGATGCCCCAGCAATGGGCAGAAACCCATTCACATCTGTCCCCAAAACTGATGAACCAACATGGAAACAGACACTTGCCCAACTGCCTGGACTGGGTAGTGATGTTTGCAGGGTAAATAGCAGAGGATGTGAGTTCATTTCACTGGGAAATGAGTGGAGAGAAAGATTTGGAGTGGAGGGAAGTGGCCTGACTACTTTGACCAATGAGGTGAGTCTCTAAATGCAGAATCCTTCCTTGGCCATCGCTTCTATTTGCTTGCTTTTTCTCCTTTCTTTGTTCATTTAGTAAAAAAGGTCCATGCTTGGATACAGAAAGATTGCTAAGTGGGAAACAAAACAAAACAAAACAAACAAACAAAAAAACAGAAACAATGCATTTAGAATGTTACTTTTGTGATAGAATAAGGGAAAATAAGAATATTATTCAGGTTTGCTTGGATTTACAACAAGAAAATATGGAAGAATACACAAGAAATTAACAAAAGTGGTTGCTGCAGGACAGGGTAGAAGGAATATATCTCAAAGTATACATTTAAAAAAATAAAGTGAAATTTAAATAAATAAAAATACCACAAATAACATCATAAATAGTTTAAAGAGCAGAGGTAGAAAACACTCTTGATCTTACTGCTGTGATATTCATTCATGCTTATTCTCTTCCCGTATTTATCCAATGCTTTTCTTTCAGTTTTATTGAGAAGTAATTGACATACAACACCATATTATCCATATGCTTTATATTTACTGTATGAATACAATCACAGGGCTCATAAAATTGTCTCCTAATCGTTTCACTGAACATATAAGCATTTCCCATGTTGCCGGGTCGAAGACATAAAATTCCATCAACTTTCTCATTTCTAAAGATCCACGGTCTTTATTCCTCTCTTTCCAAGTTAACCAGGTTGATTAGCTCTAAAGCTCATCACTCAACACAATCGTAGCTGCAGCTGGGGTGGGTGGAAGAACAAAACAGACTTCTTCTCCCTGTACACAAGCAGAAAAATAGAGCCAGGACCCAGCCTTTCCCCCAAGGCAGCGTGATTGTTCACTGGAGCTCCCATCACGAGGGTTTTATTCCCCTTCAGAGCGAAGTGTTTTTTAAGATGTTTACTTTTTATTTTTAAATAATCATAGACTCACAGGGAGTTGCAAAAATAGGACACAAGTCCCAAGTACCCTTCACCTAGTCCTCCCTTCACCCCCTACGCCATGGTAACATCTTACATAACTGTAGTACAGTATCAAAGCCAGGATATCGACAGCGATACGACATGTGTGCAGTGCTAAGCCGTTGCATCACACGTACGGATTCTTGTAACCACCATCGCATTCAGGATAAAGAACTGTCACCACACCACAAAGGTTTCCCTCCTTCTGTCCTTCCTTCCACCCCCATCCCTAACCCCCGGCAACCAGTCATGTCTTCTCCGTCTCTCCAATTTGGTTATTTCAAAAATGTTGTATAAATGAAATCATACAGTATGTGACATTTTGAGACCGCCCTTTTGGGGACTATTTCAAATAAACAGTTGTGAACATTCACATACAGAGTTTTGTGTGGACAGACACAGCTTCCATTTTCTCTAGGATCAATCTGCATTGCTGGGTCACATGGTAAGGAACCGCTTAGTTTTTTAAGAAACAGTCGAACTGTTTTTCAGAGAGTTTGTCCCCTTTCACATCCCCATCAACAACGTATGAGACACAGTTTCTCCGCCTCCTCGCCAGCACCCCATGGCGAGCACGTCACATGAGGGGGCTGATCAGTGCTTCCCCCAGACGTTAGCTGGCCGTGTTGACAGATGCAAACTCTTTAGTGGGGTTGCTAGCCGTGAGGTGTATTAATTACGTTTTTTATTTTCTGTACTTCTGGTGCTTCGACATCTTGGGGCCTTGCTGACACTGGAGGGACTGCCTCTCCCAGGGCTGGCTGATTCCTAGAGAAAGCGAATGATTCTCCTGCGAGTGAGCCTTGCAGGAGATGCAGGCTAACCAGTCCAGAGCCCACACTTTCCAACTACCTCCTTTGCTGGGCTCTTACACTCCAGGCCACTCTGCCCCTGTTCTAATCACCCCAGGGCCAGGTATTAGACACCTAGGGGCCCCTACTCCCTAGAGCTTTCTAAAATCATACAAACTAGCCAGTTTTAAATCTGCTCACCCTGCTGGCCCATTTCTTCTCACAAAAACCATAATAAAGGCTGTGGCCTACATTTACCCCCTGCCCACTCTGCCTCCGACCGACCCTGGTGCCTCCCCGTGTGGCCCTGTAGGGCCTGGTGAGACCCCTCCTCTTGGGTACTGTGAGTAACACACTGTCTTTGCAATAGCAATTGTCTCCTGATCGGCTGGCCTCACCATACCTGAGCAATAAAAAGCTACATTTTAAAACATGAAGACGATATACGCTTATAGTTGCTGGTGGCCACCCCTACCCCACCTTAGGAGAGCCCACCTGAGGATGAAACGCACCCAAAGAAATATAGAGGAGGGATAGTGTGTCCTGATGGAATCGTTTTCAGCCCCTATCTACCTGTGCCTGAAAAGCACCCCAGACTTCTTAGTTACATAAGCTATTGCCTTTTTATTTTTTTTCTTAACCTGTTTTAGGTTGAATTGTCTGTCCCTGGCACCCTGACAGATGCACAGACAAGCCCAGGTGCCCCACTAAGGCAAGACCCAGACTTCCAGGAATGCTGTGGAAACAGTCCTTACTTAGCTGCAACCTGGCAAAGAAAGGAGGTGGCAGGTGGTGGGCACGAAGCCCAGGCTGGGGCATCCGCTAACGGGGACAGCAGCTCTCCAGGCTCAGCTTCTTCACCTGTAAAAGAAGCGGTTAGGCTGAATGTCCCTATGGGCCCTCCCTGCTCATCTCCCCTAATTCTCTGGGTTTTCGTTTCAAAGGAAAAATAATACTAGCTAGCACTTACAGGGCATTCACTACAAGTCAGGCTTTGCGCTGAGCGATTCATATGCATTAGTCATTTAATCCTTAGAACAGCCCCGTGAGAGAATGACTGTCCCCATTCTTCAGTTAGCTGGGATTAGACTGGAGCAGGCTGGTCCCGGGTGCTTGCTGAGGACCACGGCCGAGCTCCCTGGCCTCCCCCTCCCACAGTTTCCACCGAAGGAAGTTCTGTGTCGGACCTGAATCCTCACTCTCTTTCTTCATTCCTTTCTAAAGTCTTTTTTTTTTTTCCCCACAGACTTAATCACCTATGTCTTTTCAGACTTCTCTCAAAAGTGGTAGCTTCTGTTATTTTCAATATTTTCTTTTCTCTCTAAATCCCCTGCCACCTTCCCCCATGGTAATTCCAAACCAGGCATACAGTGAGAGAGCCTTCGCTCTGGGGACCAGGTCAGGCAAAGGCCCATGGCAGTGGAGGGAATGACACATTACAGAGAGTGTTCCCAAAGGCCAAGCGGAAGGGCCTAGGGACAATAAGCCGCTGGGAGGGGGCTGGGCCCCTGCTGAATCCTGCGGGGGTGGGGGGGGACACTGCTACTGAAGAATGAGGTGCCCGAGTGGCCTCTGTCTCCTGTTTGTGAAAAGTTCCAGGATGGGGTGTTCTTTTCATCTTCTCAACACCCCATAACATAGTTTTCACTCCCCGCCATGGCTGCCACCACCGTTTTTATGGATGAGGAATCTTGCCCTGTTATTTTAGCTGATAAATAGTGCTTCTGAGATTTACATTCAGGACTGATTTCTAAGCTCATGTTCTTTCTAGTACATCATTAATTAAATGTTTTTAAAAACTTCTCAGTGCATGCCACTGCATGATTCGTGGCTGTCATGGAAGATAGGACTAGCCCCACACATGGGCAGCTTCTTTCTTTGGAGGCTGAAGTCAACATGTGGTGAGCAATGACCACGCCAGGCAGCACGCACAGAGACCCTGGCCACCAGGGCAGCAGCATGAGACAGGATACGTATGCCCGGGAGAAGGCAATCGAATGGGGCGGAGGGGACTCTTCTGTACCAAAAGCTTCGATAGTCTCTGCACCCTGACTGAAAAAGGGTACATCATTCTCAAGGAGAAATGTCCTCCAACAACTATCTGCTGTCTCGAAAGGGCCATGTGAGTGCTCTTGTGACAGTGCTCCTACACCCAACCCATGGCCACCCCCCAGGCAGCAGTTGGTAGCAGTCTGAACGTGAAATGCAGAGGCAGCTCTTAAACAGGATGGACACCCACCACCTTCCCCCGCCAGCTGCCCCAGAGGTCTCCACTCCCCACCTCCCCAACCCCAAAATGCCTAATGAGATCATTCCTCCTGGGGCAGTAGATGCTCTCTCTGTGGGACGGGTTCTCTGAGCCTGGAAGGAAGTTACTGGGGAGCTGGCCTTACCTCGGCCCTGGAAGGAATCTTCTAAATTGTGCCATGTCTTGTGCCATGTCTCTCCCCTCTGGCGATGGAATTTCTGACAGTTAGCAGTTCTGGGACTGTTGTGGAGCTTCAAATCACTTACCAGCTCCTTCCACTTCCGCCTCAGCCCAACACCGCCTCCACCAGGCGGTTCACGCACCACTCATGCCTGCGCGGCCCTCTATTTAGTGGCCTGTAGTTTATTTAGTGTGCCACCAGTCGGGACGGTAATTCTACGTGTGACCCCTCCAGCTTCGTTTCTAGCGGCCAAGCTGCCCCTTGTCCACTGCGCGAGGCTCTCTCACTCTGAGGACGAAGCTGGCATTTCCGCCAGCAGCGTGGGAACGCATCCCTCCTTAGGGCTGACCTGCAGGGAACTTTGCCGAGGCAGCGGCACTTCCCATCCTCCCCACCAGGGGGCGCCGTGAGAGAGAATGTCACGGGCTGCTCATCAGAAGCCTTTCCCTCTAGAGTCCCCATTGGCAATTTTTCTCATTCTCTCGTCCCATTGCAGCGTGCCCAAAAAATACATTTTCCTGGTCTCCCTCCTACACTTTGCCATTTACGCACTATGACATTTCCTGCTATATCAGGAAAATAATCGTTAGCTAACATGGTGAGGGGTGGCGATCTTCCCTCCTGATTCACAGGTCCTTTAAGTCCCTTGCATGGGATCCTTCCAGGGCACTTTCCTTCAAAAACTGTTGAATTTTCAGGCAACTGAGTCCCAGAGATATTTAAGAGCTCTGTGCCTCACTTTCCTCATCTGTAAAACAGTGATGATATTCCTTTATAAAGTTTTCATGAACATTAAATGAATCATTACAAACAATATGTTTAGAACAGTGACTGGCATATAGTAAGCGTTCACTAAATGTTAGCTATTACTGTTGTTTTCATGCCTCCTGGGCCTGGCTGTGGGATTTCCTCTTAGGCCTAGAGCTCCCTCCGCCCTAGCCTTTCAGTAACAGGGGGTCTTTGGAGAGATGACCCAGGTGGGAGATAACGACGTTCCTTCCGATGCTCTGAAAGTCAAGCCGCTAGCATCAGGGGAGGCTTCCGGCCCGTCCAAGCCCACTTGAGCCCCAGGAGGGGAAGGGGCTCAGGAGGCCTGCAGAGCTTCAGGTTGGACAGTGCCCAGCAAGTGGGGCTTCTGTCCTAAGCGGAGCTCAGACTCTACCACCTTCCAGATTATGGGCAAATGTGCGCCTGGCTCAGTTCACTGCAAGACCGAATCTCTTGAGGACTAAAATGACAGCTGTCATAGGCTACCTCCCAGGAGTCCTTGCAACATGGCCTTAAAGATCCTTAACACACCGAAATCTAGGTGTCAGCAGCATCAGTGTTAGTTTGATTCCCTACCCCAGGGGGCAGCGGGTGCCCGGCCTGAGTGTTTGTAGGCAGAGGCGTACACTGAGCAGACCTTCGCCATCGGGCTTTTTTTACTTGGCGAGCGACTCAAAGCTGGGACCCGGTGTGTCATCTTTGCAGTACCAAGTCTAACTCAGGAGGTGCTGTGGAAGGAGAGAAAGGAGAAGCCTCAGAGGAAGGACATTCTCGTTGCCTTCGCGGGGCGATGGCGACACCTGGTGGTCATTACAGGAAGCGGAAAGTCCGCGGAGACCTCTCCCGGCCCTTCTCCCGGTTCCCTAGCCGCCTCCTCCTTCCTTCCAGCCCCTCTCGGCTGCCGCCCGCGCCCGGCCCCTTAGCTCTGCCTTGTTCTGGGACCGTGGTCCTCTGTCCCTTTCCAGCTCGCCTCCAGCGTTGTGCGCTCCGGCTCCTCCGCCCCTCCTGGGGACAAACCCAGGCCACTGGCTAGCAGAATGCCCTGAACTCGCTGCGCCTCTTTGACTCTCTTCTTCCCCAAGGATACCTGTCCCCTGGCTGCCTGTGGTCTCCTAGTAAACACCGCTCCTGCCAGCTCCTTCGCCTTGCCTCCTGTTGACAGTTCTGTGGTAATACAGAGACGGTGCCAAAGAGCCTCCCCAGGGGACCAAGGTGTCTTTTCTGTCACACTGTCACCTAGCAAAGGGCTTGCTTGCTCCGTACCTGAAAGCTGGGTGCTGTGCCCAAAGCCAGGAGTGGGAGCCCCAGACCAGGGGCTCCCTGGGCACTTCCGGGATGGGGGTGGGGGTGGCGGGCGTGGGTGAGAGGAGGAACGCCTACATGGAAGACGCAAAATCAGTCCCCCTCCCGTGGTCACGTTGATCGTCAAGCCCGGGCATTTCAAAGGTAAGGGGCAACCCCAAAACACATTGGTTTTCCATTAAGTGTCTTAGGATGATGACGATGGTAGGCTAAGCGTTAAACCCCTTCGTATGCACTAGGCACATTATTAAATACTTTTAATACATTTTTCTCAGTTTATCCTCACATCAAAACTAAGATATTAAGTATGCCTGTCAATGTTTTACAAATTTTAAAAAACTCTGAAACTTAAAGAATTTATACACATTGTTGAAGGTGCAACAAATGAGAAACTGCAGGTCTGAGGCGCCAAGACCCTTGAATCCCTACATACAGGCCTCAGGTGCTGCCAGTTACTGAGTTAGGAAAACCGCTACTACTTAGAGAACTACTACAGGGTGTTCTCATCCTCGGCGGAAGAATTCACGTTGTTCCCTGTCCTGTCTGAGTAAGTCCTATTGCTTGATCCTCAATGTACCACAGAAAGGCACCTCCAGGTACCCAGGAGGTGATCAGCCAAGTCTTCCTGCCCTGACTCTGTCCTGGGAGATTTCACAGACACCCTCTCATCCTGCCCATATCCCCGCTCAGCCATCAACTTTCTAGACTGAGGCTCCAGTTCAGAGGGTTGATTCTGGTAAGGACGCTGTGACTAACGATATCAAAAATCTTTTCATGTGCTTATTGGCCATTTATATAGGTTTCTGTGAGCCTTTAAGTCTTCTGCCATTTAGAAAAATCATATTATTTGCCTTCTGATTAAATTGTAGAATATATATATGTGTATATATATATATACATGAATATCATACACACACATATATATTTTATATAAAAATCCATATCAGATATATGTATTGTGAATACTTTCTAGATTTCAGGTGTGGAACACCAAGTGTAATTTGCTCTCTCACAAACAGGAAGTGAGGAAGGATGCCCTGAAAAGCCCTGCGTGCCGCTCCACAGCCAAGGTGAACTTTCTAGGGTCTCTGTCCTATAGGAACGACAAAGGAGACAGCAGCGATCACAGCTTTGAGTCGGCCCTGCCCTCACCCTGTGTTTCCGTGCCCTGAGCTGATCCTGCTTTCTGACTAGATGGCAGCTGTGGCAGTGGCTGTTTGCCATGGCAGTCCTGCAGTTTGTCCTCAAGGAAAGGTCTCCCCAGGGCCCCAGCAGCCCTGGGCACCCGAACCCACATGACGTTGTGCAGAGTAGTTCCTTCCATAACTGTTCTAGTTCTGTAGGTGAGGAGGGGGTTTGCGGGTGTTCATTTTATTATTACACTCCATATTCCTTAGGTTATGCTCATTTCTTTTTATGTATCAAATATCACATAGTATTGGTTTAACGTAATTAGAAGTTTTACTGCCGAGGACTATAGCAAGTGGAGATGTTCACGAAGTCATAAGGGATCTTGGAAAGCACACTATTACAAGCAGTGGACACTCGGATGCACAGTGGAACGCTTGCGAGTGTGGCCTGCTCCTGCTGCCTGTCCAGACTCCTGGTTGCAGACTGGGTTAGATGCCACACCAGGCTACTCTGATTCCAAGCTGATGGTTCCAGCTGTCACTGATGCCAGAACTGGTGGGACGGATTCTGTCCCTACTGGAACCCCTGAGTCCTGGTCCCACAGCTAGCTGCTTATGGAGAAACATGACCACCTACTGCACCTTCTCTTAAATTTATCTTTGAGGGATGCCTTTAGCTTGACCTACTTCTCTAGGTTTTCACTGGCAACTCACTAAGGTGTCATATCCCCCACCTCCCACCTTCACCTTCTGGTCCCAAAAAAAGTCATCCTCAAGAATCGTAAAGGGACATCCATAGATGACAACTATGAGGTAAGCCTTGTCCAGACTGGAAGCAGTAAGCAGAGGGCCACCTCCAAAAAAGCAATTAATTAATGGAACTGAAAGTTTATCTGATGTGACTGACCATAATGAAAGGAATTTTAGTATTCTGTTGCAAAGTTCGATGCTAAAATAAGAGCTACATTAAAAAAAATTAAAATATTAAGACAATTAACTTTAGGAAAAAAGCAAAAATTTAAAAAAGTTATGTAAGAGAGGAAATGTACACCAAGTGGCTGAGCTGTGAATACTAAACTAATCAAAAGTTGTGATTTAATTCCTTTGCTGAATGGGTAAATAATAGTGACAGTGATGGTGTGAGAGAGCTATATCCTCATTTTTCAGAGTAGGAAGTCAATGGATGTCTAAATTTTTTAAAAAATCAAGGAATGACAATATAAGTATGCTATTTAGAAAGATGGAGAAAAACCCAGAAAAAGAGCTAAGAAACACGAATGGGAGGAGGGAGGAATGAGGTAAGAGACATTGTCTTTCACAATAAGCCTTATAGAAATGACTTTTTCTAAATTAAACTTTTTGACATTATAGAATCACACGCAGTGGTAAGAAATCATACAGAGAAATCTCCAGCAGTAACATCTTGCTAAATTATAATGCAATACCACAGCAGATTATCCACATTAATACAGTCAAGATAGGCATTTCCATCACTGCAAGGATTCCTCTTACCGCTTTATGCTCACACCCGCTGACCTCCATCCTAGCCCCTCCTCCACCCCTGGCAACCACAAATCTGGTCTCCATTCCTAAAATTTTGTCATTTCAAGAATGTTCTATAATTGAAATTATCTGTAGTCTTTTTTCACTCAACAGTATACTCTGGAGATTTATCAAGGTGGTTGCATGTATCAGTAGTTTGTCCTTTTTTATTGCTAAGTAGTATTCCATGAGGTGGATATAACAAAGTTTATTTAACCATTTGTCTAAATGTCTAAAGTATACCTGGGTTGTCTCCAGTTTTAAGCTATAGAAATAAAGCTGCTATAAAGGTTCAGGTACAGTTTTTTTGTGTGAACATAAGTTTTCAGTTCTCTTGAGATAGATGTCCATGAATGCGACTGGTAGACTATGTGGTAGTTGCATGTTTAGTTTTTTTTTTTTTTTAAAGAAGTTGCCAAAGTATTTTCCAGAGCAGCTATACCATTTTACATTCTCACCAGCAACGTATGCATGGCCTATTTTCTCTGCAACCCCACTAACATACAATATCACTGTATTTTATTTTGCCCATTCTGATAGGTGTGTAATGGTATTTCATTGCAGTTTTAATTTGCATTTTTCTAATGGCTAGTGATGCTGAACATCTTTTCATGTACTTATTTGCCATCTGTATATCCTCTCTAGTGAAATGTCTCTTCATGTCTTTTGCTCATTTCATAATTAGATTATTTGGGTTTTTATTGTTGAGTTTTGAGAATTCTTTATATATTTTAGATACTAGTCCTTGTCAGATATGTGGCTTGCAAATATCTTCTCCCAGTCTGTAACTTGTTGTTTTAGCCTCTTAACAAGGTCTTTCACAGGGCAAATATCTTTAATTTTTACGGAATTTATCAATTTTTCCATTTTGGGATTTTTTTGGTGTCAAGTCTAAGAACTTCTTGATCATAGGTCCCAAAATTTTTTGCCTAAAACTTTTGTAATTTTGTTTTATATATAAATCTGATTCATTTTTAGTTAATTTTGTATAAGGTGTAAGATTTGGGTCAAGGTTCATCTTGTCTATGTGTGTCCAGTTTCTCCATACCACTTGGTGAAAAAAAAGAAACTATTTTTCCTCTACTAAATGAATTTTGCACCTTCGCCAAGTCAGTTGTGCATATTTCTGTGGGTCTACTTCTGGGTTCTCTATTCTGTACCATCGACCTGTGTGTCCATGCCTCTCATTCCACACAGTCTTGATTACTGTAGCTATATAATACCCACAATTCGGGTAAACTGATTCTTCCTACTTTTTCTTTCTTTATCAAAATGATCTTAGTTTGTCTAGTTTGCTTTCCATATTAATTTTAGAATAATCTTGTCTTTACAAAAATGTTGCTGAGATTTTGATGGGAACTGCATTAAAACTGTATATCAATCTGGAGAGAACTGACATTTCTACTAGATGAGTGTTCCAATCCATGAACATATGGCATGTTTTTCTATTTATTTAAATCTTCTTTGGTTTATTCCATCAGCATTTGTAGCTTTAAGCATACAAGTCCTATGCATTTTGTTAGATTTATACCTGTTTCTTTTTTAAGTGATTGTAAATAGTATTATATTTTAATTTCAGTGTTCACATGTTCATTGTTTATAATAAAACAATTGATTTCTGTATATAAATCTCATATTTATTGATCTCACGGGACTCATTAGTTCTAGTTTTTAATGCATTCTTTGGGATTCCTTGGGAAAACAGAAACTTTTATTTCTTCCTTCCAATGTGAATGTGTTACTACACTTTCTAGGACTTTCAGCACTGTGTTTAATAAGTGTAGTGGGAGCAGACATCTTTGACTTGTTCCCGATTGTAGGTGGAAAGCAGTTTTTCACCATTAAGTACAATGTTATCTGTAGGGTTTTGCAGATACTCATTAAGTTGAGGGAGTGCCCCCTCTATTCCTATTTTTTACTTTTTATTATGAATGGATGTTGGATTTTGTCACATGCTTTGCCTGCATCAATTGCTTTGATGAGATGTTTCTTCTTTAGTCTGATGTGGTTACACTGTTTTTCAAATATTGAGCCAACCTGGCATTCCTTGAATAAACCCCACTTGGTGATAGTGTATAATTTTTTCTTATGTATTTGGTAATATTTAAAGGATTTTTTTGTATATATATTCATGAGGGATATTGGTCTATAGTTTCTCTGATTTGTATTGTCTTATCTGGTTTTGTATTAAGAGTAGATTCATGAAATAAATTGGGAACTATTCTCTTGTTTTCTGGAGAAGACTGTAGTAGTTGATATTAATTCTTCATTTGGTAAAATTTCTAGTGAAACCACCTGGGATTGGAGATTTCTTTTTGGGGGGATTTTAAAATTAATTCAACTTCCTTAATAGCTATAGGGCTATTCAAATAACCTTCTTCATATTGGATGAATTGTACTTTTTCAACAAAGGTCAATTTCACTTAATTTGTCAAATTTGTGTGTAAATTTGTAGTGTTCCATTATCCTTTGATGGCTATAGTGATATCTCATTTCATTCTCCATATTGCTAATTTGTCTTCTCTTTTTTTGCTAGGAGTTTGTCGATTTTACTGATCTTTTAAGTAACCAGCTCTTTGTTTCATTAATTTTCCCTATTGTTTTTATTTTATTGATTTTTGCTCCAACATTCCTTCCTTCTCCTTGCTTTGGGTTATTCTAGGTATTTGAAGTGGAAGCTTAGAGTACTGAGATTTTCCTTCTGTTCTAATGTTTACAATTAGTGCTATAAATTTACCTTTCAGCATTACTTTAACTGTATCTCACAAATGTTGCTTTTATTTTCATTTCTCAGTGTATTTTTTAAAAAATAATTTCCCTTGAGATTTCTTTGACCCATGGATTATTTAGAAGTATGTTGTTTAGTTCCTGTTTGGAGATTTTCCATTATTATTGATTTCTGGTTTAATTCCATTGTGGCTGGAAGATACTCTATGATTTCAATTCTTTTAAATTTGCTGAGTTTGGGGTCTATACAGGATATGGTCTATCTTAGTACATATGTTGTGTTTGCACTTGTAAAGTATATGTAGTTTGCTGTTGGATATTTTGTTCTGTGTCAATTAGGTTGTATTAGTTGATGATGTTGAGTTCTTCAGTACTCTTTTGTTTAGTTGTTCTAACAATTTAAAAAGATATTAAGACCCCCACTGCAATTGTGGATCTCTGTCCATTCAATCCTGTCACTTTTTGCTTCCCATATTTTGCTGTTGTTTAGTGTATACATATTTAGGATTATTATATCTTCTTGATGGATTGACCTTTTAATCATTATATCCCTGTCACTGGTATTTTTCTTTGCTCTGAAATCTTCTTTATCTGATATTAACACAGCCACTACTGCTTTTCTTTAATGTTTACCCGAAATATATTTTTCCATACTTTTTCTTTCAGCTTGCCTATATTATTGTTGGAAGTTTCTTGTAGACAATATACAGTTGGATATTTTTTAAATCCATTCTGCTAGTCTTTTAATTGGTATATTTAAGCCATTTACATTTAATGCAATTTTTGACATATTAGAGCTTAAGTAGGCCATTTTATTTTTCATTTTTTCTGTTTTTTTTTTTTTTTTTTTTGCTTTTTTCCCGGCTTCATTGTGATTTAAACATTTTTTAGAATTCCATTTTATTTTTCCATAGTATTTGAGTTTATCTCTTTATATAGCTCTCTCAGTTTTAAGTATTTCCTCTATATTTAGAATCCCCTCAGTGTTATTTTCACTTTGACTATCAATTTAGAAAACTCAAGATGAGAAAAGCCCATTGTTTATACCCATATTTTTGCTTGCCATGTTTTTAATTTCTTCCGATGTTCCAACTTTTTTTATCATTTCATTTCTATTTAGAGAACTCCTTTTAACTATTTTTTTAGGATAGGTCTGCTGGCGACAGATTCTCTGAACCCATCCTGTCCCTCTGAGACCAACTGGAGGCCTAACAGGAAGACATCAAAATATAGAAGTGGATGCCAACCCCAAAGTAGGGCCACAACTAAAAGAATTATTCTTTCAGAAAGGGCTGAGGGAAAAGGGCACTACGATTTATCACAGTGAGATGGGGTGAAGAGGCTTTCAAGGGGCGTTGGGAATGTCCTAACTTTCGAGATTGCCATTTATGGGAGTTGTGATAAGGCAGGAGATGGAATAAAGCACAAAGAATCGAGGGTCAAAAGCAGAGGGCAGAGAGCGCATACATACAAGAATACATACAACTGCCCTTTCTTCTGATGTGCTCCACAAAGGAATGTTTTCCCCGCTAAGAGAATGCCAATCTACTACCCTCTTCAAGGTCTAGCCTAAAACACTAACACTTTAGGTCAGGTAAGAATGAGTTACTCGGCCTTATAAACATCTCTGGAATTCATGCCAGCAAGATTAGAAAGAAGGTATTAATTTGGTCATGCTTTTTATAAGCCATCACCATAGATTCGCCTTACCTGATACACACCCTCCACAATGACCCTCTCCCTCCCCATACAGGAGGTAGCTGAGGGGGAAATAGCTTTCCTGAATCCATAGATGGGCAATGACAGGGCCTCCAACTTCCCATTTCTGTCTCTTCTTGGTTCTCATAATCTCCTAGCACCTACGTCTTCTCCAACCACCATCACTCCACTCTCTCCTGTTAGAAATGAGAAAAGAATTGGGAATGCTCTTCCATTGTCATATTTTGAAATGCCTTTTTCCCCATTTCAGTGGTCACAGAGCAAGGAAGTATTGTCCTCAAATTTGAGAAATCTCTAAATAATTAGGAACTTTTTCCAGATCCAAAACATCCACAAGCTTAAGAAAAAGAATGAGCACATGATTTAATTGGCTTTCTCTTTTTAATCAAAAACATATTTTGTTACAGAGTTCTCAGGAAAGGTTCAACTATTTTTTAGCCACAGACTTCAACCAGGCAAAAGTATACAGAAAGCCACAAAGGAACTACCACACTTCAGCTGACCAGTTTTCCCAAAAGCAGAAGCTAAGTGTGGCTCTTCTCTGGGTTTTAGCATAGCTGCATTCCTCTGAGTTCAGGGGAGGAAACAGAGTTGGGAAATACCATCACCAAATCTGTCCCACTTCCTCCAAATGGTTCTGCAGCCCACCAGGTTTTCATTATCTGCAAGCATTCACACGCTTCCCTTAAATCACATGTCCAAGGCATTGGCCAGAACCCAATACCTGGAGGAAGTTTGCCAACTCCATGTTTAGCCTTTTAACTAATCCAAGCTCATGAGTCCTTCTATCAATGACAAGCAGCCATAGCAACAGCAGCTGGTTTCATCACTTCCTCTCCCAGCTACCACAGAGCTGGCCTCTACCAGGACTCCCCAACACCCCACTCTCAACCCGACTCCAAGGAAGGCTCTCAAGGTCCTTGAAAAAGCCAAGTTCATTAATTACACTCATCCAAGGATAGGCTGGAAGAGAACTCTGAAAGGTATGTTCCAGCCAAGTCTTCTGATCAAAATGGACCTAAAAAGAGCCAAGAATAAAGTGAATAATCATCCACTGGTATTGTTTTCTTGAGTTGTATAAACCATTTTAATTGATGCATCTGAAAGGAATTTCCCTGTTTTGAGCATAGAAGAGTTAAGAAACCAAAGACCCAAAGTAATGACCTCTAATATCATTAGGCATTTACAGTAAGTTTTCAATTCATTTTAGCTGAAAAAAATTTACCAGCACACAGCACTTAAGGGGATGGTGTTGCACAAAAACCAACCCAAAAGGCAAAATGTTATGACTAAAAACAAAAAATAAAAAACAAAGCCTTAATAAAACCTTAATAGAGATGATGGAAAAATAAAATGAAAGCCCCCCACCCCCACCCCTTTTTTTTAAAGGTATTTATTGCAGCCCCCAAGGTGGTGCTAGGCCTTTGGTTGAATTTAAGTCTTAAGGACATTCTTATGTAACTTCTTGTCCATAGAAGAATAGTAATAAAATAGCAAGCCTAGTCTCATTTGAATAACATGGAAATAAGTAAAAAGCCTCCTCACACAGCAGAGCAAAGGTAAGGAAGAAATCAAAAACTGCTGGAAGGTAGGCAAGGTCACTTAAATTTCAGAGCTGGAAAAACTCATCTAGTCCAACTCCCTCATTTTACAGATGAGGCAACTGAGGCCCAGAGAAGAAAAATGACTTGCCTAAGGTCATACGTCAAATTAGTGGCAAAGGGCAAACTAGGAAGTACAACTGTCGGGCCCCAGCCAAGAGCCACCTGTTTCAGGTTGAACGAGAACACTGGCTCTGACTCCTACCGAGAAAGCCTCTTAAATAAACTGTGAAAACTATCCACATCAACAGAGAGAAATGATTGTCTTCATCAGAGTTTTCTCCTCAGTCCTTCCTACAGTTTGAAAAAAAAGAAGGTTCATTCACTCGTTCAAGTCTGATGTTAAAATCCCTGAAATCATCAGCAATTACTTTAGCTACTACTTGGGGCAAGATATCAGACTCTCAATTCTCATAAAGGCACCTATAGGTCAAAAATATCTGTAGTAGAGGAGGAATGCCAGAACATAAGGGCTCAAAAGAGAACCACCAAAACAAAAATGACCCTCTCACTTTCTAAGGTTTTTGTTTTTTGTTTTGTTTTGTTTTTTGCTGATGTTCTCTAGGCAACAGTATTGTCTCTGGCTATTGATACTAATTTAGTAACCCTTGTAACCCCCATGAGCAGCGTTCAAGTGGAAGCAATGAAATCTTTCAAAATCTTGCAAAGGGGGAAAATATGAATATGACTCACTTCTCTCTACTTCAAGTACCTGAAACTCAGCAAGAATCAGGGAGCACTCTGAGCAGTCAAATGCCAAAGCACTGAAGTCCTTTTTAATGGTTTACAGGAAAGTTTCTTGGGTCCTGTCCCAGTTAGCTCTTGTGTTTCAAAGAAAGTTCTAGGTATGGTTATCTGGTTTCCTTGCCCAAGCAGCTGGAAAAAAATGAATCGGAAAGGGAAGAAGAAACTACCAAGGGGAGGTACACCAACGACACTCAGGAAGCGGTCACTGTCAGGAAGGGAGAAGACTGGGGTGGGTGGATAAAAAAAAACTAAACATTCAAAACCATAGCAGTCTGCAACCATTTAGTAAAGGCAAAACAGTCCTGCCTGTCTAAGCAGCCCCTGAAGTCTACAAAGGCAGTTAGGCATAGAAAGAAACATATCCAGTATATTCTCTGATATCTATATTAGATAACTCCATCAAAGAAATGGCTAAAATAAAAAAGTTTTACTGCTTAAGGCAAGTATGGATTATGTGGAAAATCCCATTCCACAGTGATACCAGATAAACAAGATAAACAACCTAGCAACAACACTGGGAAAAGTGCTAGGAACAAGGCTATGCCTGAGGATGCTGCACTGAATAAGGCCACTAACTTTTAACACCCTTCCTTATCTAGCTGTCAGAAAAAAATGGAAAGGTTCAAACGAAAGTTTCTCATAGCCTATTTTTTTCAATCTTGCAAAGGAGGATTTAGGCAGTTATTTACAGATAGCCACCTGCAACAAGATGGGTTCTGATTTTGGAAAGAAAAAGAATGCATTTCTTCATTCCATTATCTACTAGTCCTAGCCAAGCCCCATCTACAAATGAGGTGTTAACTGACTAACTTTACAGGTAATTGCGTTCATATATTCATTTACCTCAGTGATTTAATATTTACCATTTTCCCAATCTGCTACTGTAGAATAAAATTCCAGTGAAATGACTAGTGATAAAGCAAACTATAAAAACTACCATCAAACAGGATTCTACCCTACCCAGAAGAAAATTGCTTCTTCCAAAAGGCTCTCAAAAAGATTCTGAACTAATCTGATTTTGCATAATAGCTAATGAGTTACCACCAAGCCAGGAAAAAAAATATTTCACCTTATATTCTTTAACTTCCACAGACCGTGCAGGAGCACCTTGGGAAAATGTAAAATTTCCCATCTCCAGACGGGCACAATCAAAAAGATAACTGCAGTAAACTTTTAAAATGTTTATCATCTGGAAGACTGCACATTCTACTTTGCCTTCAAAATTTCTATCACATGTATCTCCCTTTACACCACATCCTTCCCTACTGAAATGGATTTTTTAACTTTGAAATACAACACAGCTAATGTGTGTTCAGTTTACTTGGATGTTTCGAGTATGGTTATCCCCAAGCCAGACCACCGAACCTGTAAACGTACAATGTTTACAAGAGGAATGGGATAAGCAAGCTATTTAGTGGTTAGGTCAATACAAATGAGCCATGCGTCTGGAAAAACAAGGTTATATGGCAGTGATTTATTGTCATTATCTTTGTATACCAGGTGTAGTATACTTTAAAAAATGAGATACACTATATCCCACGAAAGAATCTACTCCCTGGAAAATAAAGGCAACACCATTAAGGATTCCCTTTGATAATGCACTGGAAGGCACTGGACAAAAGTGGAATTGGCCTCATACTGAGTTATAAAGGTACATACTTGGTGCATCTCTCACTCAGCTTTCACGGAAATTCAACATTTTGAGAATCTTTAAGATATGAACTAGCGAGAGAAAACCCATCCAGAGTCGTATCCTCATAATAATCAGATTCTGAGAATTGTAGAAACTATTCTATCCTTAAAGCAGCCACAAATTTTAAACCTAGTGATTTAGTCTTACTCATCAAAGATGACTACCTTAAAGAAATGGAAATACCATTTAACAACTATGCTCTCAGGAATAACTGATCATAACATACTAGATGTTTTCTTAAAAGCATGTGACTACATCTAGGTATAAATATGTAGCAACTAATAACTAAAAGTACTTCTATGTACTTTTAGTACTTTTATGGCTCTTAGCAGAAGGAAACCAAGACAGGTGGCTTGGCCTCAAAGACAGACTTCTTAGCAAATATTTTCCACATACTTTCCCCAGACATGAAAAGCTTCCTTAAAGGAGAAAAGGAGGCAATAGATTATATCATAACATGCTTATGGTTCTAATCGAATAACCTAGATTTTAAAAATCTGTCATTCTAAAACTCTCTACTCTCACTCCTACTTTTCATTCACAGTAAAATGGACCTAAAGTCAATAATCTCTAAAGAATAAAAATATCTTTTTAAAAAATCTGCCAATTAAACTTAAATCATCAAACTTTTACAATTAAAATGAGGTTTTTAACAAAGGTATTTGTAAGTACTTGAGTACAAATGAGTTGGTACAGAAATTATTTTAAAAACAAAAGACATGTAGCTTGAATCAATACCTATGTTTAAATCACAGCAATAAGCAAACTCAGTGGTTACTAGGTGGTCTCAAGACTTTCTGAGCAAGGAAGTTGAAGACTTGCTCACTTAAGTCGATACAAGGATGACTATCAAGCATAAGTGCTTCTCATGATCTCAAACTTGTAACACACCTTAAAATCTTACTACACTTAGAAAGGCCTTCCAAACAAACAGTAAAAGCATCTGAAAGATAATCTTTGATTTTATTTCAAACTACTTATCTTGTAGACAATCAGGACTATTTTTGCTACAGTAAAATAAAAGCTCAAAAAATAACCAACTCTTTACTTGATACATAATGTCCATGGGGAAGTCCCAGTAGAGTGTGAGGGAAAAACCAAAGCTGCAGTACTGGCTGTTGCCTGTCATTTAGTAGAAGGTGTCCTGCCACTGAGATTGGACTCAAAAGTGCAAAAGGAAAAAAAACTTAAAAATCAAACCTAGAATTCAACTTTTTATGTTGAGATTTGGTTTTATTTATGCTACTAGCTAAGTAAAAAGCATACATATTGTGTCTGTGGTACAGTCAATACATTTGCAACTTTTCTACTTAAATTCTCTATACAAAGTCACTGCCAATTGATATGATCATTGATGGCAAAGGGCTTAGAATAACCAAAAGGTATAAAAAGTTTGCAGTCTTGCCCCGAGATACAAAAACTGAATTTTAAACAATGTTGTAACATACATGATTTAAACAGTATATGAAAAAAAAATCACACATCAAATTAAGTACAAAAATATCCAAACTACCTATTATGAACTATAATGTTTCCATTATTCTGCACAGTATTTAACATAGAATTTAGCAGTTTCCAAAATACTCATCATTTAGTTTAAGCATTGCCACCTTTGCAGAATGCTAAGATATCAGGTGGAGTGACACTGCTTTTAGTGTTTTTAAAAATACAAAACCTTTCCCTATGAATTAATGAAGAAAAAGAAATTCCTCTTCTAGGCAGCTTAGTAACCAACTTTGTGCCTAGAAATATATACTACACCTACTGTTTAACAGGGCAAAAGTATACTACTTGATAAATAGTTATCCAACAGGGATAACAAGTGTAATTTTAAATGATATTTCTTTGATAATTTCAAAGAATTCTCAGTATACACAGAGATTAGTGTTTTGCCTTGGTGAAAATAAAACTGAAATCATAAGACAATCTGAATTGAAATCATCTTCACTAGTTTAACTTGCAAAAAATATTTTGGATAAAAGGTTATATAATACATTACTATCTTATTTTTTAAACACAGAGTAAAGTTGCTCTTGGAAAAATTAACTCACCCACATGGCACAATACTTGGGAGTAAAGTATGTTCAACAATAACAACTCGCACACAAAATAACATAGGTGAATTAACTTAGAGAGCTTCTCTGCCTTTAAAATCAGCAATATTGAATTTATTCTGTAGAATAACACACATATCGATGTTCTGCATATAAAAGGGTCTAAGACAGTTTAAAGGGCTAAATTTTCCAGCATTGGAATGATTCCTTCATATATAACTGGTGAAGATTTAATAAGAATGTGTTTTTCCTGATCTTCAAGCTCTGAGCCATGCCTGAAAAGTTCTAAATAGGAAAAAAATTGATTTAATCCAGTTTCTGTCTGCTAGGAGCAAGGCAGCAAACATATTTTTCAACCCTTTATGAAAAGATAAAGCAGAACGAAAGTGAAATATATCTTCAGATTATAAACAGGATTGTATTTTATAGTCCACCATCCTGACAAAGAATGTTATGGGCCCCAACAGTAAAAGACCTCAGTCTAAAGGTTGTGGGTCGGCAATAGGCATGGTGTGAAGAACTTCATCTAGGAGCTGGAGAGCCCGGTGTAAGTGAATCTCAATCCAGCAAGGCGTTTCTTTGATGCTCTGTCTTGGGTAATCCGGCCCCCAGCCCTTCACAAAACTCATCCTGAGTATGCATAAGCGACGAAGGTCATCAACACCGATTCCAGCAGCAGCTGACAAACCTAACGGAAAATATTTGGAAGACGTCAGAGGGACAGGCTGATGCATTCCTATCCTTCCTACATCTTACATTAATAAAGTGACCAGCTTTCTTTATTTCACTCTCCCCAGCATATAACTTCTCTGTCAAAGTGCCAAGAAGTAAGTACAGATCTAAACTTTATCAACAGAGACTGAAAACTTTTGGTTAAGACAATTTACATTCCACATGAGTCTTCTAGCTCCCATGAATTATAAAGTAAATTACTACCATCTACCAGCACCCCACCAATTTTTCTCTTTAGAAGTGGAGATGAAGGGATAAGAAACAACTTGTTTTTAAGAGGTAGTGCATCTCCACAGTATGGTTCTAAGAACTTTCCTGTCTGTCTAAACAGTCTAGTTCAGAGTAAGACATGACTAAGAATGAAACAGTTAACAGTCCTGGTTCCACTAAAACTTCCTGGATGACCAGATGATGTCTGTCTCTCAATTTCACAAGGTTAACAGAAATAATATGCAATTACTCAATGGGGGCAGTAGGTGAGAATGAGAAATTTAATAACAGTTCTGGATTCCTCAGTAAAAACAAGTTTATAACATCAAAACTAGCAAATTAATGGTTTAGATGCCCGAATTTCTTTAAAAAATCAAATTCTGTAAACGAGTATGCCTTATCTACCTCTACATTGTAAACTCCTGAATGTAAGTCACAATGGAGACTCTGCATCTAATTTTCCAGTCAGAACATACAGTCATATATAGTCAATCTGCATTCATCAATATTACAATGAAACTAATGGGAGGAATTTGCATGTACTGTAGAGAAACCTGCAGGGCCACTGCAGTTTTCTTAGCCAGTGTGATTTGCTTACCACACTGAAGAGGTTAAGAACAGGGGTTGAATGAATCACTAGTTATGCCTTCAGACGTGGAAGATGGGTGCCACGTGTTTCCATCATAAAAGTCTATAGTCAGGAGTTTAACTCTGCAGTAAAAAATTCCCCATCAGTGTGAAACCTGGCACACAGTTCAATTTTACCCTAAAATTAAAAAAAAGTCTACAAGTTATCAAAATACCACCCTCACTTAGTTTTCTCTCCATGCTTAGCATACTTAAAAAAAAAAAAATTGGAAGTGCCTAATTCTAAAATTGAAATATGCTTTCCTTCCAGAATAAAGCCAAGCATGTCAGCGATAACAACCCACCCTGGCTGGTGAGGCAGGAATTAAAAGCATCAACAAAAAAAGGGAAGACGACCAATAATGTAACAATAACCCTTTTTCTTCTTCATCCCATATTCCCTTTTTGATACAAAAAGAATGAAAACAGGGTCCTAGACAAAGGGCAAATGATATAGAAGAACAGTTTTTTACAAATTCAAAAATGTTCTTATCCCAGTAAAAAGAACTTTAATTTCTATTACTGCTTAAACTAACTAATCAAATGAGTGAATCAAGATAAAACACCAACTATTACGCTCAAACAAACGAACCAAAAGCATACTTACTGATAGCTGGAGCTATTCCACCTACTGATCCTGGGCCAGGGATGTTTCCGGCCACGGCTGCTGCCTGGGCAGCTGCTGCAGC
Source organism: Eidolon dupreanum (assembly GCA_028627145.1). Lineage (NCBI taxonomy): Eukaryota > Metazoa > Chordata > Mammalia > Chiroptera > Pteropodidae > Eidolon > Eidolon dupreanum. The sequence goes on along the minus strand of CM053504.1, from coordinate 73,983,162 downwards.
TTGTGCAGTGGCCGCCTGCTGCTGCATCTGCCGGTGACACTGTCGCAAATCAAAGACCTTTTAAAAAAAAGTATAGGTTTAATGCTATGAGTCCGTCAGAAAAGATTCCATTCATCAAAAACCAATGCACAATTTATCTAAACTTTCAGCTTCGTTAAACTCTCTTATAAATAAAAAGAATTAAGTAAACATTTTAAGTTTTTATGTCTGTTTTAACTGGTAGGAAAGGTGGCTTGGAGCTCACCAAGAGGCACATTTCACTATCAGGACAGATGTGGCTGCCACATGCCTCTCTATCCTTTACCTAGGTTCATTGTGAGTCAGTCATTACTGTCCCTCTGAAAAACCACCCGTTTGTGTAAAATGAAATCATTTTAAGAAATCACCCCATCCTTTTGAACCAAATTGCCAAGTTTTCTTTAGGCTGAACGGATGACCTTGGTCATATGGCCAACTTCTTTACCATTCTAGCTATTTGGAGGAACGTTAATAAATAGCACTGTCATTATATAACATCTACATTTTTTTAGAGTTGCATACTTTACTACATTGGAGGAAAATAATAAGCTGTCTAGGACCTGTTTTAAAATACTGAAGAAACAAAGAAAATGCATTTAAACTTAAAAACAAAAAAGAAACAAACAAGGATATAGCAAATATAAAATCTTTACTGAATCTCAGTGATAGGTAATGGGATTTTATAAACGAGGTTCTCTCTTGTTTTCTGCATGTTTAAAAAAATGCTCATTGTTTTTCAAAAAAAGCTTGGCTTTTGAATGCTATCACTGATAATACTACGGTTCTTTATTAACCTCTCTGAGACCTCAATTTTCTTGTCTATAAAATAGGAATGCTAATTGTACATGCTTTTTCATAGGGTTGTTGTAACTTAGCATAATATGTAATATGTTGTCAATAAATGTTATTTATTTTGTTTTTGGCCTCCCCTGTAGCCATTTACCTTGCAGGATGAGTTAAAGAGTTCATAAGAATTTCAGGGTTCTTTATCAGCCTTGCCAAGGGCTGACATAGTAAAGAAGGGGTTGGCACTTTTATTCTTATCTTCATAAAAGTACTGGAATGTTCTTTCAGTAAGCAACAAATTATGGATGATAAATCACATCACCTTTTTTCCTAAAAAAATCAACTTCCTAAAATAATGTGTTTGATTATATTTGTATTTAAAATAAGCATGGGAAGATTACACGAGCCAACTGGTCACCTGTAGAAGCTGCAGAAAAGGATGGAGTAGGAGCCAGGCTGCACAAGGCAAACTTTCAAACTGAACCGTGTGACCATATTCCTCATTCAAATAGTACTTTTTTAAAAAAGCCTCCCACTAAGCACAAAACCTAAATGTAAGTGAGAATAACTGTCCTTAACAATAAAAGAAATCAAAGAATAAATAACATACTTTATCAGATACAACAGGTTTGGAACCCAAAGCCTTAGTTTTCAGATGCCCGAAAAAATTTTGTCTTTAATCATGGTATTCATACAAACTATACAACAACAATAAACAAAGCAATCCTCTCCCAATTGCAAATCACACTGTCATTTACGTATTTCTCCACTCAATGCCTATCTTCTAGCAACAATGAAGAACAAAACAGGCCATTTCATCCTCTAAAGAGCTATGAACTTGCCAAATATCTATGTATATATTACCTGGCTAAACTATTAGTCCTAAAAGGCTTTGGGACAGAAAGCATAACAAAGTCAGGTCTGAAAACCAGAAATTCCACAATGCCCAGAACAGAAACCACTATTTTTTTCAAGATTTCCCACGAGTTCATTAGATTCTGAAATTTACCATTGGTTTATGACCTCTTGGAAGGTATTACCTAGCATAACACAAAGCAGGGACTCAAATATTTGAAAAGCTGAATAGCTCTACAACCATTCTTTTTAAAGAAAGAAATTAATAAACTTATTTTGTAGACCAGTTTTAGGTTCCAAGTAAAACTGAACAGGAAGTAGAGAGAGTTCCCTGCCCCACTCAAGTACAATATTCCCCACTATCAACAACATTCCCCAGTATCAACAAACTGCATTACGATGGTACATTTGTTACAATCAAGGAACCTATGGTGACACGTCATTATCACCCAAAGTCATAGTGTACATTTAGGGTTCACTCTTGGTTTTGTATAATCAGTGGGTTTGGCCAACTGTATAATGACATGGATCCAACAATGTAGAACCGTACAGAGTAGTTTCACTGCCCTAAAAATCCTTTGTGCTCTGTCTATGCATCCTTCCCTCCCCCTTACCCCTGGAAACCACTGATCTTACTGTCTCCATAGTTTTGCCTTTTCCAGAAGGTCAAAGAGTTGGAATCATATAGCATGTAGTCTTTTTCGGATTAGCTTCTTTCACTTAGTAATATGCCATCAGGTTCCTTCCTCCATGTCTTTTCATGGTTTGATAGCCCATCTCTTTTTATTGCTGTTAATATTTCATTGTGTGGATATACCACAGTTTATCCATTCACCTGCTGACCGTCGTCTTGATGGCTTCCATGTTTTGGCAATTATGAATAAAAAGCTCTATAAACATCCATGTGCAGATTTTTGTGTGAACATAAGTTTTCAATTCACTTGGGTATATACCAAGGAGCATGGCTGCTGAATCGTATGGTGAGAGTATGTTTAGCTACGTAAGAAACTACCGGACTGTCTTCCAGAAGTGGCTGTACCACTTTGCATTCCCACCAGCAATGATGAAGAGTTCCTGTTGCTCCACATTCTTGTCAGCATTTGGTATTCTGGATTTTGGCCATTCTACTAGGTGTGCAGAGGTATCTTACTGTTGTTTTAATTTGCAATCCCCTAATGATGTAAGATGTTGAACACCTTCTCATACGCTTACCTGCTATTTGTATATCTTCTTCAGTGAGGTGTCTGATTTTTACTCAGGTTGTTTGTTTTCTCATTTTTCAGTTTTAAGACTTTCCTATATTTTAAATAATTGACCTTTTTCAGATGTGTCCTTTGCATATATTTCCTCCCAGTCTATGGCTTATTTTCTCATTCTCTTGACATTGTCTTTTTCAGAGCAGAAGTTTTAAATTTTAATGAAATCCAATCTATCGATTGTTTCTTTCATAGATCATGTCTTTGGTACTGTATCTAAAAAGTCACTGCCATATACAGGGTTATCTAGGTTTTCTCCTATGTTATCTTTTAGGAGTTTTATAGTTTTGTGTTTTACATTTAGGTCTTTACAATCACTTTTTAAAAGCTTTTAATCATCACTAACGAAGTATGGCACATATATATATTATTATCTGGGAACAGGGAATAAAACTTACATATAAATTTACAGGGTTTGACTTTGCTCTCAACTTTATGAGTCATTAAAAATAACCAAAAGATCTTCACACAAAAGTTCTTTACAATATGTTGTAAAAAATCACAATGACTGTCTTACCTAAATCTATGCTAATAACAGCAGCACATATTATAGGTAACCATAAAGATAAAATTTTAAAATGATTTTTATCTGCAGATGCAGCAAAAATGATTCATTAAGCACCTCAGCAAACCTTCCTTCCACAGTGGATTACTTATGTAATTACAGCACTCAAATCAGAAGACATGATTATTGGCTATACTGCTACCTGATACCTGGGTTGCCTCCTGATTATATATTGTATCTGATCCACTATACCATAATAGATTTGAGCTGTCATACTGGATGGTAAAATTAAAGCTATTACTGAAACACAATCATCTTCCTTTCAGAATATGGCCGAGTTACTGATGAAGACAATTCAAAGGAACCAAAGGTTTTAAATATTCTTTTTGGATCCATAAGGTATTTCTGATCACCAATCCTGAGCAAATCAACAACTTACCTCTGCTTTAATTTATTTAAACATATTTCCTGTGCTTATTCTTCATATGTTTATTACAAACTTATTACCTAATACAGGTGAGTGTCTTATAAAAAAATCACTGTCAACATTTTCAGGATATTGTCTTTCAACCAGAAGTCAAATTTTGGCATTTTTTCTTTCATAATACTCTCAGTCTGAATCAACACCAAGAATTAGAGAAACAGATGATTGTGTTAGTATACTGGGCATTTGAGGGACTTGCTAAGTTACCTGACTTGGAGTTAAGAAATATAATATATAATTGGGAACAAATTTAAGTGGGAATCATAATAACCTTCAACATAGCCTACTTCTAGTTTAGAAGCATTCATTGTCTCCTCTTCCCCTAACATATAGTCTTCAAAAACAAACCTGATTCAACATCATCAGAGAAATATGAATCAAAAACCACCACAATGAGATACTTCACACCCACTATGATGGCTAATGCTGAAAGACAGATAATAACAAGTATTGATAAGACTGTGGGGAAAAATTGGAACTTTTACACACTGCTGATGGGAATGTAATATAGTGCAGCCATTTCAGAAAAGTTTGACGGTCTATCAAAAAGTTATATATAGAATTACGATCCAGCAATTCCATTCCTTGGCATATATCCAAGAGAAATAAAGATATGCATTCACACAAAAACTTATACATGAATGTTCATAGCAATATTATTCCTAATACAGCCAAAAAGTAGAAACCTATACGTTCATCAACTGATGAGTGGATAAATAAAATGTGGTACATGGACTATTACTTGGCCATAGAAAGAAATAAAGTACGTATTATATGCTACATGGATGAAGCCTGAAAACATTATGCTTAGTGGAAAAAAGTCACAGAAGACTATATGGTATGATTCCATTTATGTGAAAGTTTTCAATAGGCAAATCTATATATAAAGTAGTTAATGGTTGTCTAGGGCTGTGGGAAATGTAGGGGGTGGGGATAACAGCTAATGGGTACACGGTGTCTTTATGGGGTTATGAAAATGTTCTAAAAATGTGAACATACTAAAAATCATTAAATTATACTCTTTTAAATAATATGGTATATAAATTTTACCAAATTTTACCATATAAATCTATCAGTTTCTCAAAACTGTTAAAAAACCTGAGTGCCCAGTGCTAAGCAACACTAAAAACAGATCTTACTGACTTCTGATAGCAAAAGAGCAAGGTAACTATAAGAGAATTCAAACATCTGCTTCATTTAAAGCTTGTAAAATGATATTTCATCATACCAGATTTGCATAAATATGACTACTATGTCATAAGAGGCAGGAAAAGAACATTCTAGAAGAGAAAAAAAAAACCCACAATTTAGGTCTAGCTTCTTGGTTTATAAAATGAAAGAATGGCTTTACAAACCTATATCTTCCTCAGTTTAATTTAAACGGGAAAAATGTGTTTGTGTATATGCTGGGGGATATATTCCCACTGCGTGGACATTCCTTCCAGGGTTTCCTGTTATCTGCATACATTTCGCTCCAGTAATACCATCTCTGGTGAGAATATATCTGACAACCTAAACAGATCCTTTAGTTAATGCTGCACCAAAAATTAGCAAATGAAGAAAATGCTAATGTTAGATTTAGAGTATACCTGCATCTCTTTCTTTAGAGCTAAGAAGAAGACTCTTCTGAAGAGCAATAATATACTTGGTAAACAGAAATTTTCTTTTTAACCTTCGACAGTGAACAAAAATGAGATTTAAAAAAAAAATTCTAATAAAAGTTCTCTCTTGTTCATGGTAAAAGCCTGAGATTACTATAAATATCTATCCATGACAGTAGTTTATCAAGTAATGATATGTCTCATATCTTGAGGGCTCTTCAAGGGTCATGTCTACCAAAGTAGAGATGTTACATTTATTTAACAATCCTAGAAATTAATTATACAATAGGGGTCCACATTTTTTAAGTTCAAATTTTTTCAATCCTACCCTATATCTGATAAGTTCATTACTACTGTCTGGCACATGCTATACATATTCAGTACTGCAGTGCTCTATCTATTCATTCAAATTACAGAATCCAGAGACTTCCAGTCAAGATGGATGAATAGGTATGCATAATCACCTTCTCTTTCTGCTCTATACACATACAAATGATTTAAAAAAAAAAAAAAAAAAACCTACTGAAAATGGATACCCTCCAAGCCAATCATATAATTCATATGGAAATACAAGGGGGTGGCAATAACCAAAACAATCCTGAAAATGAACAAGGCTGGAGAACTCACACTTCCCAATTTCAAAACTTACTGCAAAGCTACAGTAACCACAGCAGAGTAGTACTGTCATAAGGATAAACAGGTCAATGAAACAGAATTGACAGCCCAGAAATAAACCTTTACATTTAAGGACAACTGAATTTCAACAAGGGTGTCAGGATAATTCAATAAAGGAAAAATAATCTTTTCAACAAATAGTTGCTGGAACAACTGAATATTCTAATGCAAAAAAATAAGCTGGATCAATTTCCTTACACTATATACAAAAGTTAACTCAAAATGGATTATAGACCTAAATATGAGCTAAAACTATAAAACCCTTAGGGGGAAAAAAACACAAAACAGGAGTACATCTTCACGACCTTGAATTAGGCAATGATTTCTTAGATATGACACCAAAAGCACAAGCAGCCAAAGAATAGATAAACCTGACACCAAAAGCTCAAGTGGCTAATAAACTGGGCTACATCAAAATTAACAACTATTGGCTAGGTTCTGGTCAAGGTGGCAGAGTAGGTAAACACTGTGCTTGCATCCTCTCACAATCACATCAAAATTATAACTAAACAACAGAACCATCATTGGGAGTTGCCTGAAGTCTAGCTGAACAGAATTCCCATAGCTGGGGACACAGAGAGGAGGTCACCTCAAGACTGGTAGGAAGGGTGAAGATGTATAGAATGAGCTGGTCCCCATATCTGTTTGTGGCAGTTGAGAACCAAAGGAGCAAGGGGTCCCAGCCCTACACTGGGCTCCCCAGTCCAGGGTTCCAGTGCCAGGAAGAGAAACTTGTACAACCTCTGGCTATGAAAACTTGAGGAGACTGTGGCTGAGACAGAGGGCAGATAAAGTCGCAGATGTTCCTCTTAAGGGGCCAGGGCACAGACTTACTCACTGACGGACTCACTCACTCCGAGCTCTAGCACTGGGGCAGCTGCCCGAAAAGCACCAAGGACATACAGAGAGGACCTGGCTTCAAGGCAAGGACTGGTGGGGCAGCTTTCTCCCAGAAAGTAGTGCTGGCAGAGGGCACTGTTCCTCTGTTGAACCCTCCCACCTCCCAGTGTGCAGACTGCATATCTGAGTCTCCATCAACATGGCTAACCCTGGTCACCCCTCCCTGGTGATTCCGAGACCCCACCCCACCCAACTTGTGGGCTCACCTAAGCACTTCCAGTGGTTTTCCCATAAAAATGACTTGTCTTGGCTCATGCTGCAGAGTTTCTTAAAATCTCTCAAAGGTTCATAAAACCCAAACAAGCAACATCTGGCCTCAGCGTGCCCCACACCTCTTGCTGAGCAGCCCCAAGGCCGGCACTAGCAGTAGCCTGCCTTGGTTTATGGCTTGGCCTCTCCAGGCACCTCTAAGTCCAGGATAGTTGACGGCCATCTTCAGATCACTAAGTGACTCTTGCCAGGTGGTCCAGGGGAAGGCATAGGCTAAGCCTGGACTCAGTCTGCAGCGGGGTCTCTCCCAGGAGGCCCCAGGGCTGGCACGCCCAGTGGCTAGCTTCTGACCAAGCTAGAGCACCACCCAGGGCTGCATTCAAGGACCACATACCCAAAGGGCAGACTGGGCCCCTGTAAAGCAAATCTTGCTCCATAAGGTCAGCCCCTCACCAGCCTGTCCTCCGAACCAATCAGCCCAAGGATCATTCCCTCCCACTGGCATGCAAACAGCAACCAAGGCTCAACTACAACAGGAAGGCACACACAATCCACACAAGGGACACACCTGGAACACTTGACTCAAATGACCAGAGAAGACTGTGCCTCTGGGCCCCACAGGACCTATACAAAAGGCCATTTTCCTAAGACCAGGAAACAGTAGCCCTACTTTATAAATAGAAAGGAACACCAGGAGGCAGCCAAAATGGGGAGACAAAGAAACAGGTCCAAAATGAAAGGCTAGAACAAAGCTCCAGAAAAAAAACTAAACAAAATAGAGACAAGTAATCTACCAGATGAAGAATTCAAAACACTGGTTGTAAGGAAGCTCAATGAACTTAGGAAAGAGTAGATTAACTCGGGGAGAACTTTAACAGGGAAATATAAAACCTAAAAATGGAGACAGAGAATGTAAAAAAGAACCAGTCAGAAATGAAGAATGCAATAACTGATATAAAGATTACTTTAGGAGGAATCAACAGCAGATTAGATGAAGCAGAGGACGAATTAGTGATTTAGAAGATAAGGTAGCAGAAAACACCCCATCAGAACAGCAACAAGAAAAGAATCCAAAAAATTGAGGATAGTTTAAGGCAGGGGTCCCCAACCCCTGGGCCACAAACCAGTAATGGTCCATGCTCTATTAGGTTAGGAACTAGGAGATACAACAGAAGGTGAGGAGCAGGCGAGTGAGGGAAACTTCACTTCTATCTGCAGCTGCTCCCCAGAGCTAGCATCATAGCCTCAGCTCTACCTCAGATCATCAGACATTAGATTCTCACAGCAGCACCAGTCCCTGGTGCCAAAAAGGTTGGGGACTGCTGGTTTAAGGGATCGCTGGGACATCAAGCACACGAACATTTGCATCATAGGGGTACGAGAAGGAGAAGAGAGAGAGCAAGGAACTGAAAACCTATTTCAAGAAATGACTGAAAACTTCCCTATCCTGGCAAAGGAAATAGACATACAAGCCCAGGAAGTGCAGAGTCCTAAACAAGATGAACCCAAAGAAAACCATGCCAAGACATATCATAATTAAAATGCCAAAGCTTAAAGACAGAGAATCTTAAAAGCAGCAAAAGAAAAGAAAAGCAATTAGTTACCTACAAGGGAACTTCCATAAGACTGTCAGCTGATTTCTCAACAGAAACTACGCAGGCCAGAAGGGACTGGCATGAAATAGTCAAAGTGATGAAAAGTAAGTACCTATAATCAAGATTACTCTATCCAGTAAAGCTATTATGTAGAATATTTAGAATTGAAGGACAGATAAAGAGCTTTCCAGACAAGAAAAAGCTAACAGAGTTCATCAACACCAAACCAATATTACAAGAAATGTTAGACAGACTTCTTTAAGAAGGAAATTTAAAAATATGAATAATAAAATGGCAATAACTACGTATCTATCAACAATTGCTTTGAATGTGAAGGACTAAATGCTCCAATCGAAAAACAGGGTGACTAAATGGATAAGAAAATAAGACTCTTACATATGCTGCCTACAAAAGACTCACTTCAGATAGAAATATACACAGACTGGGGGTGAAGGGATGGAAAAAAGGTTATTTCACGAAAATGGAAACAAAAAAGGCATGGGTGGCAAAATTTTTACCAGAAAAAATAGACTTTAAAACAAAGCCTAAAAAAATAAAATAAAATAAAACAAAGGCTACAACAAGAGACAAAGAAGGACCTAGTAATTCCACTTCTGGGTATCTATCCAAAGAAACCCAAAACACTACTTCAAAGGGATATGTGAATTCATATGTTCACTGTAGCATTATTTACAAAAGCCAAGATATGGAGGCAACCTGGGTGTCTATCAATGGACGAATGGATAAAGATGAGGTGGTACATACGTACAAATGAAATATTACTCAGGGGCAGGTGAAAAAGGGGAAAGGAAGTAAAAATTAGTAGTTACAAAACAGTCATGGAGGTGTAAAGTATAGCATGGGGAATACAATCAATATTGTAATAACTAAATATGGTGTCAAATGGGTACTAGATCTATCAGGCAATCACTTCGTAAGTTATATAACTACCTAATCACTATGGTATACACTAATATTATATGCCAACTGTAACTGATAAAATTATTTTTAAAAATTAACTTTTGTGCTGTAAATCATATAAAGTAAAAGACAGGTCAAAAAACAGAAAAAAATATTTGTAAACTATCTGATAAGGACTGATACAAAGAATATACAAAGAACTCTTACAATTCAATAATAAAAAGACAACCTAATTTAAAAATGGGCAAAAGATCTAAATAAACATTGCTCCAAAGAAGATAGAGAAATGGCCAATAAGCACATGAAAAGATGTTCAACATTACTAACCATTAGGGAAATGGAAATCAAAATTACAAAGAGATACCAGTTCATATCCACTAGGATGGCAAAATAAAAGAGACAGATAATAGGTGTTGAAAATACAGAGAAACTGAAACCCTTTTCTATATATTATTGGTGGAACTGTAAAATGGCACTGCCACTTTGGAAAACAGTCTGGCAGTCTCTTAAAAAGTTAAACACAGAGTTACCTATGATCCAGCAATTCCACTTCTAGGTATATATTCAAAAAAATGAAAACATACATCTACCTAAAAACTTGTATATGAATGTCCATAGCAGCATTATTCATAATAGTCAAAAAGTAGAAACAATCCTATGTCTATTAATTGATGATGCGTAAACAAAACTCACAGTATAGAGTAGGAACCAAGACAGGACATACTTGGGGTACCAGGACCGTAAACAGAAGATGTAGAGGACAGGAATTCAACTTCTTAAAGTAATATGGAAAGAGACAATTGCCAAGTTCTTTGAGGGCTAACAACTGGGCAGCTGCCCATGAATCAACTGCTGGTAAAATACCCTGACAGCTAATTCAGAAATGCACCTAGGAATAAAATTCTTGCCTATGGCAGAGGTAAATATCAGAAAAACCTATGCAACAGGATTTAGGTCCTGAGCATACCTGGGGATTAGAACTCAACTTCTTCAAAGGACAAAACTCCTCTATCTCCTAATTATAAAAATTAGTTCTGAAATGTGGATCCCTGAGTGCCAGACTAAGGCAAAATTGCTCTATAGGGAAAAGCAAACAAAGGAAGAAAAAATTTTAAAAAAGAATTAATTCTCACAAGGCAAACTTAACAAATATAGATTACAAAGCATATGAGAAAATCCAACACCATTTAAAAACAGTAACAAAGCACAAATAAAATTCCTTGTGGAAAAACTAGAAAATACAAATAAAACATAATTCCACCTCCCTGAGACAATTTATACTAAGACATTGTACACACCATTCCAGACTTGTGGAAATATAAACAAATACAAATATCCATGACATTATTTAATTAAAAAGGGGATCATATTCTATGTATTGTTTAATAATCAAATTTTCCACACTGTGATATCCTATCAATAAATATAATTTAACATTTTATTGTTATATTTCATTATTTTAAGAAATCAAAACTATAAATGTTCCTCTAATGTCAACACTCTTAACAGGGAATTCCTGTTAATTTTACAGGATAATTAGCACTGTGATTGTTTTTTAGAAGTATTTATAAAGTGAAGATTTATACTAAAGTAGTTTATGAGTAAACTATTATAATGTTTGGAATTATCTTTAATTACTACAGGAAAAAAAGTAGAGGGAAAAAAACACATTAAAGATTGATAAAATGCTGAAAATTGTGAAAGCTGAATAATGGGTACACGGGGGTTTATTTTCTCTATACTTAATATATTTGAAAGTTTCATTTAAAAAAAGACCCCTATACCCTTTAACAGATCTGTAGTGACTGAAAATTTGATATTTTGTTTGGTGCTGTGAGATAATCAAGTGATTCCATTTTTGTAGACACTACTTGGTTGTATTATTTGTATGCTAAGAAATGTCCCAGGAATAAGTGATGTAGTTAATTCTACTAATTTATAACAGCTAACAATGAAGACGCTTAGGATGACTGAAAAATCTGAGATTAAAAATATATTCAGACTATCTAATTACAACTGTCACTTTCAGTGTATGTTATAAACTAAAATTAAAATGAGTTGAATACATAATAATTAATGAAAAATACCCTAGACTTAAACTGTGAAATGATACAGTAAGTAAAACTCATTTAATGCAAAAAATAACTAACCTTAAAAAACCTGATATTGAAGAATTTTTCATTTCTTAGGTTCTTAATTTGAAAATCTATTAATTTTAGAATTCTCCTCCATAAAATCCTGAACTGGCTAAGATAAAATTCCAAAATTTTACATATTTTATAACAAAGGAATATAAGTTTGGAGGTTTCATTCAATATTTTCAAGAGTCTATACTTTACTTTAAAACATTTGACAAATTTGTTAATAAAACAACAGGGTATGAATGCAACCATAAAACTAGATAACCAATTATGTCAATAAATAATATCCCCAGAAAATGCATTTTATACACAAACATAATTTCTGATATTTAATACATAAAAAGACATTTTCCACTTCTCCCACCTCCATCTCAGTTCTTTAAACAACAAATAAGAGTTCTCCAAGTCTAAAGTAGTTGAGTAAAACTTCCACTAACCTTTATATATGCACTTGGGTAGATCTTATGAACAGCATCTCCAGGTGCACGCCCAGCTTCTCTGTCTAAGTAGTAACTCTGTACAAAGACTGCATGGTCGCTAAGGCACCTGACCCAAACATCACCTTCCCCTTTACATTCCAACTGCACACCTTTGCCTATGTGCAACCTTAGAAAGAAAAAGGGGATTATATTTCATTTTTATAAGTATTTAAAAATATTAGTTCAGATTATACAGCATACCCAATATTGAAAAATTAAAAATAAAGGACTTTATATAACACCATAACCAAAAGACAGCCATTGTTAACATTTTTGTGTATCTCATCCTTTTTTAATATCTTAGTCATATATAATAATGATGCACATATACATATAACACTGTGTATCAGGAACGTTTAACATAAATTCTTAATGAACTTTCACAATTAAATAAGCTAACTACTATTCTTCCCATTTTATAAATGATGGAACAAAGGCTTATGCTACACTGTCCAAATCAATAGTCACTGGCTATAAATGACTATTTAAATTAAAAATAATTTTAAAATTCAGTTAATCACATGACCATATTTTAAGTGCTCAACAGCTACATGTGGCTAGTGGCTATTGCACTGGACAACACAGATAGAAACCACTTCCTTCATCACACAAAATTCTATTAGCACTGACTTAGAGTTGGTAATTTGCCAAAGTCACACAGATACTGATAGAGCCAAGATTATGTATTTATGCAAACACAAAGTTCTTTAGAGTTGAAATTACACAATACTTAAAACTATGTATATTTTCCTATAATATTTCATCTGAGGCATTTACATTTGATTATATAAACTTTTTAATGTTTTAGTGACTACATAAATCAAAGCATCAAATTTTATTTAACCAATTATTATTAGTTTTTCAACATTATAAATAACACTTGCAGAAACATCTCCATTTTATATTACTTCCTTTCGATAGATTTGTAGAAATAATATATGAGCAGAGGAAATAAAAATTAGTTTTCAAACTGAATTCCAAAAGGTCTAGTTACTATTCAAAACAGAGAAACCTCACTACTTTTAAAAAGACCATCTTATCATATTTTAAATAACAAACATCTATAAGTAAAATGGAATTCTTATAATTCTGAATTTTCAAGATAACTTTATTCTTTTATCATATTCAATAACAATCTACACTGAAAATATAACTTTGAATAAAAGACAATATACAATGTTCAAAATAACTTTTAAAATAACTAACTATACAATCATTACCTTGCTCTCTCAATGGCTTCTGTCCTGTGGACATTGGAGAGTTGACCCAAGCAAAAGCGATCTCCTCCCGAAGGGTCCACGTATCCATCAACAGTAACAATAGGGCAGCTTGAAGGAACCTTAAATGTCTCTCCTACTTGAACATCCATTTCAAAGTAAGCGATGGAACACCAATACTCAGGAGCTATGAGAGAGAAATGTGAGCTATCATCATCCCATAAGATAAAGCTTTTCCTAAAAGAAAGGATGAAGGGACAGGAGAGGCATCTGAAAATCATCCAAAAGAATCTGATTAAAATAATGATGCATTAAAAAGTAGGCATTTTCAATCTTGTACTAGTTCATAACGGGTTCTACTGGACAGATACTGGGCCAGCGTTATTGATGTAATCAAGCAAGATGTGTTCCACAGAGCCAATGCAACCATATTCCCTTAAAATTCTGTAGAAGTTACAAAAAAGAAAGTGGTATGTTGTGTGATGATCGGCACTAACTCCTGTGTTCCTGTGAAAGCCACCTGGGCCATACATAAGGAGGAGTCAAAATCAAGTCCGACTAGAATTCTGCAGAAGCTAAGTACATTCACTATGGCATTGAAGTTTGATACTTTTACTCTGATGTGCACATTTCATGTGTATTACAGAGGCATTCATATGCTTTGCCTCAACTTTATTTTTTAAAAGCTTAAGGCCCAAATATAAACTTCTCTGGAATAAAAAAGTAGGCATTTTGATGTCTTCTATTTTTCAGCTCAGGCCCTAGCATTCTTGAAACTCTAAAGTCATTTTTAAAAATCTGGAATTTGGTTCTTACCTCAAAGGACCCAGTCAATTGAGACTTTAAAGAATGGAAGTAATCAGAACCTAAAATAAATTATTTTACCATAATGTTTCATTTGACTGCACATATTTTCTAAGTAGTCTAAACTTTTATTTTTTCAAATAACACTGACTCTAAGACATATTCCAGGGAAATGTTCTTAAGAACATCAATCCCTGGCACATTTTTCTAGATCCCTAATTGAGAAAAAAGACCTAAGCAAGACAGCCAATCAGATCAGAGTCAAGGTTAATTACACTCCAACTACACAGCTGCTGTGAACAGAAATTCTCAACTGTCTCTTGGGTGAAAGGTCATTTGTTCTAGCTCTATTTTTAATGAAGTCAATTCATGTTAACTATTACAATTTTAACTTTGAAGATGCATGTAGCATATTTATTTGAACAATAAATTTAAAATAATTTTAAATAATTGGGAAAATCATTTTCTGCATCTCAATGTGCCATTTACAAACCTTGCACTACAATTTGAAGCAATAAAACTCTCAATAGTCTGAAAAGATGGGTAGAATGACAAAAACAATAGATCTTTTCAAACCCCCCAAGAATCTTAAAGTATAATATACTAAAGTACTTCATTAAAAATCCAGTTTTGAAATATTTATGAAGGTATTCCTTATAGTAAAATTATTTATTAAAGATATTACATTATGCTATGAACAAGAAATTTCAGCAAACAACTGGCAGTTATACTGGCTGAAGATTAAACTAAAGAGGTTTCTAAGACAAGATATCAATTATCTAATGTTTTGGCAACAAAAAACAGTAATAGCACCTAAAAGAAGCCTTTATATAATCAGTCCAAACAGTAAATTTTGTTACAAACAATGCCCTTAAGTCACGAATGTTTAAAATGCTGAGTAAAAAAAATGAGGTCCAAGTACATGCATTTCCTAGTTCACACTGAAGAACACTATCCAGAAATAAAATCTCAAAATGAGCAACTTTTTTCCATGAGAATCAAAACGGAGGGCGGGGAGGGGGGGGAGTTGTATAATCTCCATGTTTAAATAAGAGAAATATACTTTATCATCATTAATTGCAACATCTGCAACCGCACTTAAACCTTATTTTATTATTTCCCAGTCACCAAGAGTTTTTTGTTGTTGTTTGCCTAATATTTCAGACACCATTCAACAATGATGGTTACATAAAGCTGCATCTTAAAATAGGTTTAGAATGAGCTGACCTGCTAGCACTGGAAAGAAGAGTTTTAAGAGACTTAAGGATAAAAATGATACTGGCATCTGAGTCACACCACAGACCAGGGATGAAAAATGGCCTAGATCTATCATGAGAGATTAAGGCCTAGGAAAGCAGGAGGAAGAAGTTACTAACTGTAAGGACAGAAAGGGCTAGAGGTAACCTAAGTGGGTTCCAAAGACCTTGACAGTATTAAGATACACAATACCATGTGGAAAACTTTTCTATTTCACTCTAAATCTGCTAACACTTATTTTTAAAACAGGGGAAGGTAATAAGAATTCATTAAGTTCATTAAGCCTTTCTGGATCTTCAAAGAGTTTGCCACATTTGGGAGAGTAGGGATGAGTGGTATGGGCTTCCAGATGGCCCCCAATGATTCTCACCTCCCAATATTTACATCCTTGTATAGTCACCTCCCTACAAAATAGAATCTTACAGAAATGATGTGACTTTTGAGGCTAAGTCTTAAAAGATGCCAAGGCTCCATCTGGCTTTCAGTTCATCACTCACTCTAGTGGAAGCTAGCTGTCATGTGAAGCTCTACAGAAAGGTCCACACAGAGAGAAACTGGAGTTTCCTACCAACAATAACAACAACTTGCCAAGTATGTTAGTTAAACCACCCCAAAAGTGAATCCTCCAGCCCCAGAAAAGCCTTCAGATGATGGCAGCTCGAGCTAACAATCTGACTGCAACCTCATGAGACTGAGCCAAAGCAAACCAGCTAAGCCAATCCCAGGCCCCTGACCTACAGAAATGAAATAACAAATTGTTACTGTTGTTTTCATCTGTTGCAGAACAAAAGATTTGATGAATAAATAGAGTATAAGACATATAAGAGAACAGCATGTGCAAAAAAAGCATAGAGGAATGATGATATAGCCAAGCAAGCTTGGTTAAAGCAACTCAGGATAGTTAAAGAATAAACAGATGAGGCTAGAGAAGTACACAGAGACCAGGATTAGACACTGTCTTCTCCCCAGCTAAGGAATTTGGACCTCATCCTATGGCAAGCAATGTGTAGGAGAATCTTTGAAAGTTCTTCAGCAGATAAATAAGAACTAGATTCAAATTTTAAGAGAAATACTGAATATCAGTAAAGATTAAATGGTGGGGAGGAGGGCACTCTGATTATAAAGTCTCCCAACAGGAAGATCAGTTAGAATACTCTTAACATTGCAAGAGGAAATATTAATAGCTGTGAAGTAAAACTACTCTGGGGCCCATTAGTATTCACAGCCAAAGAGTTCAAAGCCATCTAGGTCCCAAGCAGGTGACTCCATTAAAGGTCAGCAGAGTTGATCCCCTTCCCCAACCACCTGGACAGAAACAGGATCACTTTCACCATTAAGTCACTTCCTATCATACTTAAAGACAAAGGCTTTAGTGCCCAAGTAGGGTGCTATATAGATACATATCCTCAGAACTAGTTAATGCTCTTCCCTAACCACCAGGAGCTCAACATCAGTTAAATTCTGGGAAGAATGAAGTAAATCTATCAAGGAGCCAAAAGCAATTGCTGAATCCACAACTGAGTCCAAATAATTAGCTAAATGTTACCACTTCCAACCCTACCCCACCGTGATTCCATTCAGGGTGGGTCTTTCTTCAGAACCCTGATTACCCTTCATTACTGAAGATCACTTTCTACTAAGCCACTGAGACCCCTACAAGTTACCAGGGACCACTTCTGACACTCAATGATGCTACCTTGAAGCCAACAAAAATTTTCATTCTTATGACTCTAGATTTCACTATAAAAATAAATTAATTAATTAAAAAAATATTTTTTCATTCTAATGACTCTAGATTTTCTCTTATCACAATATATTTATTCACAAACAAAATTAAGATTCTGGTACAATGATTTTAATTAGATAATTTCAAATGCAAAACCATTAAATTGGATTATTTAGGGATACATTCATCACTTTCAAAGAGCAAAAAATTAATATCCATAAAAAAGCAGGATAGTGGTTATCTCTGGAGGGAGGAGAGGAAAAGTTTTTGAGACAAAATGCATAAGGAAGGTTTCTGGGGGTGCTGCAGTGTTTTAGTTTTCAATCTGAGTGGTGGTTACACAGGTGCTGGCTTTAATTAGTTATTCATTAGACTTTACGTACTTTCCTGTACATTTCTCAATAAAAATGTATAAAAAGACAAGACTTTTTGACTCACAAAAACGTTTAAAACCACAACAAATATGAAAATATATAGAAAATCCACTAGCAAGGATAATTTAAACACATACACAATTCATATGTTTAAAAAAAAGTTTCTGCCCCACCAGCAGAATTTTTCTCCTAATCAAAACAAACATTGTTTGCATGTTAAATCAGCACAAAGTTTATTAAACTATCATATCTGCTGGTGAACAGAGTAAAATTGGTTCTAATACTCTAATGTGATCACTATAAAGCAATTTAGCCTTCTGATCCATAAATTGTTTAAATCTCTTAAACTGAAATATAAGAATAGTTATAAGCATAAAGATCTTATTCAGTTTTTTTTTTTGAAGCCAGAAGAAAAATCTGAACCAACATAAATAATAAATAACAGAACACTGTTTAAGAAACTTATGTAGCTCTATTTGAGGAACTGTGAGTCATCCCTCAAATTGATCATTACGGTTACTACAGTTATGTATTTTAAATCCTTATTGGAAATATATACAGGAATATTTACAAATCAAATGATTTTCTAGGATTCCCTTCAAAATAAAAGGTGAGGGTATGAATGAAAAGTAGGTGAGGGTATGAATGAAACAAAATTGGACATTAGTTGTTAAGAGCTGAAACAGGGATGAGTACAACTGGGGTGAGAGGGTAATTTCCTATACTATTCTGGTATTAGGTATATGTTTGAAATTCTTTATAAAACATTTTTTTAATTAGGGGAAAATGAAGTTGATAAGTTGAAATTATACATTTTTATCTTTTAAGTTAAAAAAATAGATATGAAGAGATGGAAAGAAAGAAAACAAATCAAAATTCTATGTTTATGTTAAGAAGCCTTTGGTATTTTATTTCTGAACTTTGTTTTATTACTTCTGTAGTTTAAAAAGTTATATCAAACTCTGAATTAAGAAATCTACTTAGCTATTTACTCTTTTGAAAATAATGTAATGGGTTTCTAAATTCTAGTTAACCAAGGATTCCTGAATCTTTTGTCTAAGACAGATACAGTGAATTGTTTTTCTTTCAGCATCTTCAGATGCTTCCCTGACTTTTCAAGCTACAGTTTTACAGCTGTTCTATTTTGAAACTTAGTTTCTTCTGCTGCATATTTATGTATTCAATGCTAAAACTGGCATTTTGGTATTTTATATTATAGCTGAAAACACAGTTCTTTTCTTTTGGAGACACTTAAAAAGAATCAAATAAAAAAAGTTTATGCAGGACTACACTAGCTACTCGTAAACTATGGATTAACTAATGCCATAATGAGTATTGTACTTATCTAACAGCTTAAGTTATTTTGTAATTATACTAAAACCTGTATGTATGTATGTTTCTATGACCATAAAGAAAATCTAAATATAGGGAATCAATTTTGAAATACACTTACCAGGATGATTAGAAATGGGAGGCTGGAATGCAAGCTCATTGTGAACTGGCCCTAAAGAAAAGACAATAAAAATCCCACTTTTATTTACTAAAAGTTCACCAAGGCTAAAACTTTTATTAACCTTACTTAAATATAACTATCACACTTCAGGAGTTGTTTAGATCAAGCTTATGCAACATCTGAGAACTTTAAAAGCTCAGTTTGGATTACTTTATAATTATAATAAACAAATACTCTTGAATTACTTTTTTGGATATTTAATAGCTAACATTTTATTGTTATGTGCCAAGTGCTGTTAAGTAATTTATAATTGTTGTATAAGCAAAATTTAATGTAAATTAAATTATTCATGCAACATGTAATACAGTGTAATTTATAATGCAATATGAGATTGTTAGGTCTATTCTAAAAACAAATATTTATGGTTTATTACATTAAGGATATTTCCATACTGGACAATAGCTAACATAATTGAGATGATTATGTGTTAAGTCATTGTGCTAAATAAATCTCTTACACGAATTATTACATTTACTTCTTAGAACATCCTTTGAGATAGATACAACTTTTATTACCCCTAAGGCTTAGGGAAGTTAAATAATTTGCCAATGGTCACACAGACAGTTAAGGGTCCAAACTCAGAATCCTTAACCACTTGTTATGCTGGCACAGGTAGTCATTAAAAATTATATTCTCTTAAGACATAGAAAAATAGTAACGTAACTGAAAAAAAAAAAAGAAGCCAGGATTTAACAATATATGTAGACAGTATGATCCCCTCCTCCCCACAAATTAATGTATACCCATTTATATGACTGGAAGGAAAATATCTCAAAATATTAGAAGAGGGTATCTCCGGGTAGTAGGATTCTAGGTAATTTTTATTTTCTTATTTACGTTTTTCTGTATTTTCCAAGTTTTCTTTGGTATTCTTAATCTTATATTGGAGGAAAAAAGATTTAATATATATGAAAGATGTATACTCTTGATTTTACTAAGCCAAATGAACAATGTTCCTATTCTGCCTGAAACTACAAGCTATGGTTTATCAGTAGGGTATCCCTCCCAATTGAGGTTATGAAGAGTAATGACAGA
Organism: Eidolon dupreanum; assembly: GCA_028627145.1. NCBI lineage: Eukaryota > Metazoa > Chordata > Mammalia > Chiroptera > Pteropodidae > Eidolon > Eidolon dupreanum. The sequence continues at coordinate 73,962,810 of CM053504.1, read as the reverse complement.
TTCAACATCTGAGTGTCTACAGTATGCTGAATACTATGGTGAGGGAAACCTTGAGGTCTTGACACTCAATGGTTTTCAATTCACTTAGGATGGATATACAAATACACACGAGATCTCAGAACATTTACAAAGCAAACAAACAAATGAATGAAATTCAATGTAGCGTTATGAAACATCAGCAACAGAGAAATGTATATAGTAAACATCACTCCTGTGAAACAAAGGTATGATAACATAATTATGAAAAATAAATAATACTGTTTATAAAAATTACTGAAAGGCACTAATTGTTTAATAAAACTAAATAGTAAGATGAATAAAAGATGTAAAAACATTTTTTAAGAGTAGAAAAAAAATCCTCTAAAAGAAAAGGCCCTTACAACAAAAACAAGAGCTTACAGTAATGTCCGGGATGGGGCGGCATAGGCGGGTGGTGCTGAAGATGGCCGTTTTGGTGGTGAGGCAAATTAGGTGTGTATGGTGCAGTCCTACTTCCAGTCCAGGTGGTAGTGCTGTCTAGAAATTAAGGCCCACATGGATTAATTTGCTTTTATAAAGTCTGCCTATTTTTTCTCAACTACTTAAAAGATTTTTAAAAGCATGTACATACTATGATGGTAAGTAGCTGGCTGACCAGTAAATCCATTCTGCTGCTGTCCTGGCTGAGGCCCTGAAGCTATCTGCAACAATCCTTCACTATGGCTGCCTGCCAGTATACTGGCAGGCTGACCTAGAGGAATGAGAAGACATTAACACGGTACATTTACAGATGCAATCCTATGGTTTTATACAGCAAATGAAGGACCAAATTATATCTGATAGTCACAACTACACAGATGGGCAAAAAGTGAAACTCATTCAAATGGCCCATCAAATAAAAAACCCTGCAGTCCTCTATAAAGGTAAACCTTAACTTGAAGAAGTTCAAAATTATTCTATCTTCAGTAATGTCTACCTAATTTTAGTGGTCTATTTCTTCACTATATCCTTCAAATACCAGCAAAATCCTACTATATGTCTAGCCTATCAAAACAACTTCTTCAGAAACATATCAGCTCACCCTTGGCCACTCTATCCAGCTCTGGACCTTTCTGAGTAGGACTCCAAAGGTCCAGCCTCAAGAAAATGTTAAAAACTGGAAAGTTCATTATTATCAGTGCTGATACTAGTAATGGCAGAATGCTAGGGTTTAATAAAAGAAAAGCAGAGCAGGCAAATATTGTAAATGGAATGTGATGGGTAAGGTGAGGAAGTTTAAAAAAAAAAAAAGTTAAACTCCACTGTCCAATCGTAGTGCATTTGCTAGCTAAAAAAAAAAAATTATGTGTGTGTGTGTGTGTGTGTGTGTGTATAAATAAAAAACTATCAGTCTACTTTCAAACTTTTTCATGTACTTTTAAAAACCAAGACTCATCTCCTTCCAAGAATATTATCATATTCCTGGATTTACAGTAAATTAGTTGCCCTCTCTATATGTAATACACCAGGACTAAGCTTCTTCTGGTTTCTATTCAACTGAAAACCATTCTATGATATTGCTTACTGACCTATATTTTAAGTCTCCTTTTTTTAGTGGAAAAAGCTTAATTTCCTTAGCAAGCACTAATTAATGGTTTACCTCATTTTAAAAGCATTGAAGTTTCATGACTGTAATGTCACTGGCATTACTACAACCTTTTCTTGTCTAAATGGGAGTATAATCCAAAAGAAGAGATAAATAACCACTGCTCAAAGTATCAAAGAAAAGGAACATTTCCTCTACAAATTGCATTTCCTTAAGGCTAAGACTGTAAAAAGTTAATGAGAATATTTTCCAACACTCCCCAAATTATTTATTTTTAAAGAATATGTTTTTAGTAACATCCCTTACTGCTCAACTCAAAAAAATTTTTGCAAATTATCTTAAAGGCTAATTACATGTTTATCTTTAACAACTATATATGCTACATACCCTTAGATAACTTAAAAAACTGTCACTATACAAGAGAAGTTGAACAATTTTAATTTATAGATATTTAGAAAGAAGTCCTGAAGACGTTCAGGTGCCAAATGAACATAAACTATAAAGTACCCCATGAACTGCAGTTATCTGTACTGAATTTTTCCATTACACAATTCCAAGTATGTAAGATGAAATTAAACAACTAAATCAGCTCATGTAAAACAGTCTTCTGATTCTTCTATTTTAGTCCAATTTTTCTTTTTATTTTATCAATAAATTTTTTGAGATCTAATGGGAGAAACTTTTTCCAACAAATTCTAAAACCTACAGTAATTACTACTCAATTGTGAAAATATATCCAAAAATACCAAGACAAAATTATCTGCATTTCATTCATATCACTTTTTCTGGTCATCATAGGACTCGGCCCCAGGGAACAAAACAGTTAAAATGCAGTCACTTTAGCAAGCATCGACAAAGGCATGAAAATTCAACCTCTAGATACTATCAACACAGATCAGTAGCTGTGCTCTAGCACTAATCTATGCTGCAATGTACCTTTTTTTATTCTCCATCACTACCCACTTTGTCAACTATATTCCCAAATCGGTAAATAAAGAGTAGACATAACAGAATCATCAAGCAGTTAAAAGAGTCCAGGTTCTAAAGTATGTCCTTAACCTGTATGATCTACCTAGAATATGTCAAACTATGCTCACATATTTTCACATAGAGACTATCTGAGCCTTTATGCTGAGAATGTCATCTAATGTAGCAAATATAAAAGATATCACTTTGAAGAGATGAAATAAGATGGGAGGGAGAAAGTTGGTATATTTTACTTGAAAACTCGATTGTATAAATCAGTCCTCCATTTATTTCAAAGATCAAATTTCTATACTGAATCTGATCAGATATTAAACAGAATAATGTTCCCTTTGGTAGCAGCTAACGAAGTATTAGTCTAGATCTATCAGCATCTAGTGTTGATGGGGGCTTAGATACAATCTCCTTAGCAACCAGGTGTAAAAACATCATACACATGCCAAGACTCTGCTCAGTGATTAATTTTTTTTAAAAAAGAAAGGTACAATAAGCAGCAAACTGTCCAAACTTTGGTGACTACAAAAAAAAAATAAATAGTAGTAACAGAACCAGGCCATTACTGCTTGGATCAGGCCTCAGGAAAAGCTGAACCTAATAGCCCTCTAGCAGGGATGGTGGCACCTCTATCATGGGAAAAATCTTTCTGAAATACTTATTTTTAAAAATATATACAAATATAGTTAGTTATGTAGAATCTAGATTTATTTAGAAATTGACTAAAATACTTAACATCTATCTTGAGGATTGTAAGTTATAAAAAGTTTGTTAAGATTGTTTCTAAGTTTGCACAATGGGAGACTGAGATGACTATTATAAAATAATATTCTGCCAGATAAAGCAAAATAAAAAGTGATTAAAGGAAAGCACGCAATTGCATTAACACATTTTTAATAAACATCTTGGTTTAAAACTACTTGTTAAGTACTTAAATATTTCTCTAAAATGTATCTGAAAGCTCAAAAGGCTTCTTACCTTCTTCATGTAATAGTAAAGTACAAATCAGGCCATTAATTTAAATCAATATCATAATTAAAATTATTAAATTCCAAGAGACTATATACATTGACATAAAAACGTTTAAATAAACTAAACACACCATTGTTTCCAGGACCAACCTGAAAGCCTAATTAAAACTTATTTACCTACAAAAGATAATATAGTACTTTTAATTTTTACTTACTTACTAGGAGTTTTCCTCTAAGTGATTTTATATAAATACTCAGTGGTTAGGGAAATTCAACTTGCTGACTATATCTGATTCTAAAACTCACTTGTGGAAGCCACAGGAATGTTGGGAAAGTTGGTGGTGCTGGTAGCATTAGACTCAGATGGAGCTAACAGAGCTGGGGTGCTGTATGTCTCTGTTGATGCTCGATTACTTGGTGGATGTTGGATGGTTTGAATTGAATGCCCTTCGGTGGATAACGATGGCTGTCCCTCGAAGTCATGAACATATTCATCCTTCACCAACATACTTGGTGGAGCTATACAGAAAATTAAACATATTTTAAAATCTTATAAGCATCTATTCCTAGAAAAAAAAATCTTATAAATATAACAACACCTAAAATCAACTGAAGTGTAAATAACTCTAACTTAAAATTTTTTCATATATTAAAAGCTTACTACTTTATTAGCAAAAGCTATTAATTTAGAGGTTGTGGCATCAGATAAATTTTATCGATCAACTTGACTGACTCCTTGAAATTTAAAGTTAGACTACATTCTAACAACTTCCCGCAATGGTCCTAAAGAGGTATTCCTTAGTTTCCTGATAAACCTAGAATAATCACCTTAAATATGTAATGAGAAGACTAAGTTGAGATCAAGTACTTAGCTATATCTTTTTGCTAATTTCACACTGTAGAAGTATGAATGAGATCTGATAGCTACCCAGTTCCAGGATCTATAATTATTAACAGTCTTTGAAAGTGAAGTGTACTGAACATTTCCTAAAGGGTTAGAACCAGACAGAGTAATCCTAAATGGTTAAGTCAAACTGAAATTTCCTTCTAGAAACCCAATCTAAATAATGTTTAATAAATATGTGGCATGAAAACATTCAGCAACCACCGTCTTTAACCAATGTGGTTACACCTTAATAAACAAAACCAGACTTTAGCTGATACAACATAACACCTTTTCTTGAACAAAATAGGGAATGGTTGGCTTTGTTGTGAGGAAAAAAAGTAAAATTGCATTTATAATATCCACTGTTCTCTACCCAGAATCTCCATATTTGTTTTTGGGCTACTGTTTTGGGATTTGCTTTCTATCTTTAGCAAATAATCCTTTACTGCTTCTGAACTAGGACAATCCATTGAACTTTAATACTAGGTTCTCCTTTTAGATAGTAAAATGTCCTCAAAAAAGATATTCTCTTTTCCATTAAGAATCAGCAATACTGCTCCTTATCTTTCCCTACATCGATCTTTAGAAAAAAAAGATCTTACACATAAATATCAATTAGCTGAATGACAATTTTGTTATTAAAATGAGAATATTTCAAAGTGGTAATAATTCACCAAATTCCTATGTACAATCTCTTAAAGGCCTTTTTCATGTATCAAAAATCATGAAGACTTTGATATTTTTAAAACCCATAAATCCCACTCCAAAGAGTTTCTCTTTAGAAAACTCTATGAAAACAAAAATATAACCAAAAGGATGCTTAACACATGATTATATATCAGTAAAAAAACCCAAACACTTACCACTAATGTTGGTCAATTATAAAAATACAAAGAAAAAATCATTTGGGATATACAGTGGGTATGACTGAATTTATTCAATCTTTTTTAAAAAACATTGTACTCCAACGAAGTTCTATAATTTTCTTCATATAGAGCCTGACATCTCTAATTAATTCCTGGATATTTTAGGATTTTTTGTTGTTATAGGGACTGGGAACTTTTCACCAAGATACTAGTATTGCTAATACATAAGGAGAAAGCTATTGATTTGAGGATATAGCTAGTCAAACTGATACTCACTGCTTCTGCTTTTCAGTTGACTCTTTGGCTTAATGTACAATCATAACTAAATTCTGCTTTTAAAGGAGTATGCCTCATAACTTTTTCTTGCCTAATATGTTGGCTAAGCTTTTCCAAATGTAAGTTTGGGAATTCTACCAGTCTCTTTAATCAAATAACTTAAAACATATGTTTCTTAGGTAAAACTGTAAGTAAGTATCAACAATGATAGATATCTGCAATATATTTTTGCCAAGAGAAAAAAAGGTTATAAACATGATCATATGCATGTTTAAAGATCATATACTGTAGGTAAAAAAAGCAAGGTCCAGAAAAGTGCACAAAATGCTTTTTGTGTACAAAAGGAGGGAAATAATACATGTATTTTTGCATAAAGAAACCCTGTAAGGAAACACCAGAAACTAATAAAAGTGATTACCTGAGGTAGGGGGGAATGGGGGCAGGGGTGGGAGCACTTCTTTTCACTGTATACCTTTTTATAATGTTTTGATTTATGGACCATGTATTGCCTATTCAAAAAAATAAAATTAAAAAAACATATAGTATATATTTTTAAAGTCCAGAAAAACAGACACCAAGCTATTAAGTATTTCTCTTTATGGACTAGCATTCAACAAATTCATTCACTAAAAAAATATTTATTGAGCACCTATGTTCCAGGTACTGTTCTAACACTTGGGGCACACCAATAAACAAAAGGAGCTTACAGTCTTTTATAGTATTCTTCTATTGTTTAAATATCTAATAGTGAGCATTCATTACTCCAGCTCCTCCTAGCTGTCTAATCTTGGGCAAGTTCCTTGACCTCTCCAGGTACCAATCTTATCATCTGATAAAATGTGGATAATGCCACCTACCATGTACAGGTATTATGAAAATGATGACACAATACTTGTAAATCTTTTAGCTCGGTACATGATAAAAAAGAGTACTTAATGTCTGCCATTATGATTTAGCCCTATTTTTAGAGCAGTCATACATGAATATATCTACGGTAAAATGTTTGATGAGGGGTAAAGAATGTATAGGGAACACAAAGGCTGAAGCCACAGGGCTCATCCTAGGTCTGTGCTCTTTATCACCACCAGCAGCAGACCACAGCACTTGTCTGATGATACTGTCACTATCTTATTTATCTTTTCTTCCTTCCACTAGATTATGAGCTCCCTAAGTGGAGAAAACATACCTTATTTATTCTACTGTCCCTGGAACCTAACACAGTACCAGATAATACATGCTCATTAAATATTTGTTAAAATAAATACACAGGTCAATGTGGCCATGGAAAGTTTCACAAAAGAAGTGAGACAGGCTAAAAATGATTACCATCATGATCCCAACTCAGAAGTGAAGGAACTGTCCCATTTTCTTAACTTTTAGTTACCTGGCCTTGGATTATTTCTTTGTCCAAATCTAGAAGGAGTTATGAGAAACCTGTTGTTTTCTGAGAAAATAAGCCTTTGAAGCCAGCCTTTACATAACCAACAGCAGGGGGATCTATCTAAAAGGCTGAAGACAGTCCTAGAGCTACTAAAAAGGCTATCAACTCATACAATCCCATCAATGACAGGTACTCAATAACAACAGTACTTTAGGACAGGGTAGGAGTGTGATGACTCTTCAGGATTGGATCCCTTCACAACCACTCTCCTAGGGAGATTCTGATATAGTTATCACTATAGTCTCCCAACCCCAAACACCTCCTGAATTAAATGCTTTACTTTTCCAAAAGCATGGATGGAGAATGGTGAAGATGGGAAGTGACATGATATTAATGTCTGTAGCAGTGGGGTTTTAACCAATCTTAAAGCTAACCTTCCCAGACCACCACAACAGCTTCCATTACCAACACACTGTTCTCAGAAACCTACCAACCATTAACAAGTACCAAAAGGCACTAGAGCCTATTATTAATTACATGAAAGAAACATAGACAATAAAAACAGGTAGACTTCCATGCTCTTCTTAAATTTTCTTTAAGAAGAAAATTTTATTTCTGACCCACCTCCAAGATTCTGCAACAACACAGATGCCAAGCCACTAATTTCCTTCCAGAATGATGGAACACCTTTCTAAGATTATAGTGGCTCTTTATTAGCATTTCTCTGCAAATTAATGAATTCCTACAGAATTCTGAGTTCATCAACATGGTTTAAGTAACAGAGTTAAAGTTTTAGCATATCTCTGTTCTCAAATATCAAACTAAACAAAAGTGTGTGTTTGTTTAATTTAATTGCCCTAACTCATAACGCTTTCTCCTTTTTATAATAGGATTAGGTTATCTATGATCAGCACAGACTTTAAAGTAGCCTTGTTTTATTTACTCAAAATGTAACAAGACTGAAATTCTTAAAATTATCATTCATAAAAATAAGTTAGGCTGAAATGAAAAAAAAAAAATAGAATACCAGTATTTTTAAAAGAAATCACATGATTCCAAATTACCAAACATTGTAGGTTTTAACCCATTTAAACTAGCTCTGTGAGATTCTCTTCCAAAATAACCAGTTTTAACCAATGAAAATGTGTTCTTTCTTTAGAAAATGTTTTATGTTCCCCTATTATATTTTTCAGACTACTTTAGTTCATAAATAGCAGTTCAAATCCAAAGAGCCAACAGCCTACTTAAATCCAGTTTTAAATGCTGGAGGGCCCACCCAAATCTACATTTCCAAAGCATTAAGTTTTTTTCTTGTAAATGTTACCAATATCCACATAATCTTAAATCAAGAAAAAATATAGGAGACAGGATTAAAATAAGAGAAACAGATTACGTACCATTACTCTGCAGTGTTAATCCTGAGAGATCTTAATTTTTTAAGAGGGAAAAGAAAATGAAACATTAATCATTACCATGAAAACATTTTCTATTATATCTAAAATTATAGAATGTAAATATAAACAAGATTCAAAACTGTATGAATCATTTCAAGAATAGTTGTATAAATGCTATCTGACAATACAAGGATTCAATTCTATCATGCTTTCCTTATTTTTCAAAAACAATATTTGCCCAATAAATGGGCATAATACCAACTATATATAATACTTAGTTTTAGCAGTCAAAAGCAAGTTTGCTCCAAAGTTCAAATTTAAATATTTATATTTCATTAGAAATGTATGATTCTTTAACCTTAGTTGAAGCCATGGGCCACCTCCAAATTTATAATTTAACTTAGAAAAATTAAAACATAATTGAGATCTTTTCCTTTTGTGCTTCTAAAGATAAACGCAAAGTCTACGTACCAATTCCAGGTGATACAACTCGTTCATAGTGATATGGATTCACACAGACACTGTCACATTTTAAGTCAAACGCATACTGACAATATTTAACATGTTTTAGTTCATTTTTGTGAAGATCAGGCCACCTCCAGAGACGGGCATAGATCACATGAGGAAATCCTTTCCGACCAGCAACCTAGGAAAAATAAACGACCAGTGACTGAGCATCAGTTATGAATCACACATTACACAAGGTACTTTATACATGTTCTCATTTAACCCTTACAATTCTACAAAGTCAGTATTATAATCTCCATTTCATAAATGAGAAAAACTAAAGCTCAAAATAACATACTTGACCATGGTCACAAAGCAGTGAGCTTAGTATGATTTCAAGGCCCATGCTCAGGTTTTAAAAATGAAAAAGAAAAAAAAAAAAAAGCCTAGGGTTTGTTGTAGAAACTAAGCTTAATATCTAGATATAAAATTTTTATTTATTTTTATTATTATTTTGTATGCCTACAGCACCTGGTCTTCCTAGGTGGTCTCCCATCCAAATACTAACCAGCCCCGACTCTGCTTAGCTTCTGAGATCAGCCACTGGGCTTATTCAGGGTGGCATGGCCGTAGACCATGGACTGTGGCTCCACTGGGAAGTGAACCCAGGACCTTCTGCGTGTAAAGCAGACATGCTAATCGCTAAACTATGGAACCACGTCCCTAGATATAAAATTTTTAAATCTAACAACATAAGATTTCCATACGTTTCTTCAAAAATATTAAGCAAAAGAGATGTATTATATAGTTCTACATGAGAAATGTGACCAAAGTAAAAAGTAAATTTATAAAATATAAGCTTTTAACTCAAGTTTTAAAGATATGCTTTAATTCTTCTAGACTAATTTTCATATAACAGTACCAAACATATATCATATTTCTTAATTATAGAAGGACCAAGGAGAACTCAGTTTTTTAAATGTACATATAACACCAAAAAGGGGGGGGGAGGGAAGGATGAATACTAAAGTGCTAAAGGTGTGGGTTTTCTTTTGCTTTTTATGTTCCAATTTTTTTACATTTAACTTTTTTTTATTCAGAACATTAAAAAACTTTTAAAATATATCTTTATTATATGGTAGACATATTCTTCCATATATTCCCATAATGAGTACTGGTACAGGACATACAGTATCTAAAGAGATGGAGCAGAGATTAAATTATCCCAAAGTAACTTAAGAGGAAACAAGAATTTTTTTAATCTGTCGCTACAAAAAAATATAAAAAACCCTAGAGCAAGACTAACCTGAAGTCTTCCATCCAATGTTCTCTGTATGGTAACACATTTGCTAGGATGAGCTCCATTTGTAGTTATAGCTGTTATTAAGGAATCCAATTCATCCTTTTTCTCCTTCAGTTTCTTTACCAAACTTTCAATTGCTCTTTTTGCAAATGTTTCACTCTCTCCACCTTGTCTATGGCACATCAAACTATGTACAATGCTCAGACAGGCATCATTACTTGTTGGTGTATTTGTAATAGACATATTGTCCATTTGTTAACGTTATTTCTTTTAAATCAAATGTGTTTCCAATTTCCAGAGCAATTTCAATCTTTTGGAGGCAGTGAAAAACACCGGCTAACGTTGCAAGGGAAAGTGTTAGACATGTGGTATTCAGGATAACCTAAAAAAAAAAGAGACACAGATATTAGAATACATTTTACAAAGTAAATTCAATTACTTGGGAAAAGATGGAATTGCTCCAGTTAAGTCAAAGACTCAATGCACATGATGAAAATTTGGTGCACAGATTTTTTTTAATAACAATTAAAATGCTGTTTTTGACATTCCAAAAATACTAAAGTTAGGCCTCCTTTGTTATTATAGAGGCATGCTCAATCAAGTCTTTTTGACTGTGTTAGTCACCTTGAAGTAAAATCTTAGGATGTTTTAAAATGAATACTTATGAAGACCAGTCTTGATTAATAACTAGTTAAACCTAAAAGTTTATCACTAATATACATGATTACTGAAAAGCTATACCCACATAAAAACCTGTAAATGTTTACAGCAGCATCATTCATAATAACCAAAAACACGACCCAAATATCCACCACCTGATAAATGTATAAACGAGTATATACATACAATGTAATATTATTCAGTTATAAAAAGGAATTAAGTTCTGATACATGCTACAACATCGATGAACCTGGAAAACATGCTAAGTGAAAGCCAGTCACAAAAGGCCATATATTATATAATCCCATTTATGTGAAATATCCAAAATAGGCAAATCCATAAAAACAAAAAGTAGATTAGTGGTTGTCAGAGCCTGAGTGTTAGGGGAATAAAGAATGATGCGTATAAGGAGCTTCTTTTGGGGGTAATGAAAATGTTCTAAAATTTATAGCTGTGATGACTGCAAGACTCTGTCACCATAGTGAAAACAATTGAATTGTGCGCTTTAAAAGAGTGCATTTTGTTGTATGTGAATTATATCACAATAAAATTATTATTTTTAAAAAGACCAATAAATTCCTCAAAAGATTTTACCTGTTTAAGCAAAATATTTTCAAAACAAATTAAAATATAGAAAAGGAATATTAATGAAGACTCCACTCAACTCGTACAAAACTAAAATAACTTATCTGACCTCAAATTCCCATATGTATTAAGAAAAGGCCACTGGCCTAAGAATAAATGACATAAAGCAGAAGTGGAGGCTGTACTTTTTATGCTGGGTTCTTTTTGTTTGTTGATGTTGTTGCATTCCATACTTATTTTGCTTTTATTTTCTTTTCCTATTTACTTGAATCTTTAAAAATCTGTCCCCACTACCAAATAAGTAAGACTAACTTATCAGTCTATACCAAAACCTGTTCCTCTTCTGATGACCTTTACTTCTAAAGCATTATCCCATCAAATTACCCAGGACTGGAAGCTTGGTAAAACATCTTTGACCTATCGCTCTCACTGCCTCCACATTCTCTAAGTTAAGTGATTCTTTACCTTAGTCATTTCTATCAGTCTTCTCCTTTCTATTCTCCCTGACACTGTTGCTGTTTGGGGCATCCTCAGAATTTATCAATCGCTTGGTATTTAACATGTGCTTCCTCCCTATTGTTATTAGCACATGCCTGTATTCAATAAATACATGCTGAAGATAACTTTCCAGATAACCAAAGATTACTTGCATAAGAGGTTTTGGAGGCAGAGATGTGGATTAGAATCTCAGCTCTCACACTAGTTGGACAAATTAAGTTACTTAAACTCTCTGAACCGAGATTTAAAAGGAGAGTATATAGAGCTCAAATGAGAAAATCAATAAGCAAAAGCAGCTATTGTATGAATACTGTTTATTTTGTTTTAAATGACATTTTCCTAAAATTCATTATGTATTTTTCTGTACTTTCTCCTATTAAAATTTATCAAAAGAAAATTTAGGAGGGCAGAGACTGAAATAAACCACTCAGCCAAGGACTCAAAACTCAAAGACATATAGGAGGAGCCGGGCAAATCTTATAAATGAATAAAATGTGCCAGGTTTACAAAAAACTACAGAGGGGTACAAGTTCATGCTCACTCATCTAAATGGATAGCCATTACTCACTTCCAATGGAAGTGGCATTTGCAAGTGCTTGCTCACTGCTGCCAGGTCATCAAGGCCCATTTGTATGTGAAATCTCATTTTAAGTACTGGCAATTTATTTGTGGGGAAAGGAGAGGAAGAAAGAGGGAGAGAGAGAAACCACTGTGCATGCCAAACAAAACACACCTTCAACTTAAATCTGGCCCAAGAGTACTACCAGTTTGAAATCTCTAATGCCAACTCACAACAATTTTAATTTCTAGACTGAGAGCTCTAGAGGACAAGGATTGTACTTACTTTATTCAATCACTATATACCAACGCCTAAGACATGTTAAGTGCTCCTTATTATTAAATAAATGTATTTCTGTATGCGCTTTCAAATTCCTTCTTATGCTATTTCTTTTGCCTAAGACATTCAGTCCCATTTTATCCACTTGGTAAAACCTAGCCATCCTTCAAGGAATATTTAAATGTCTCAGTTCTTCGAAGACTGTTCCATAACACACTATCTCCCCTTCCCCCAATCCTGGAGAATTACTTCTCTGGTCTGTTTACTGTGTGTTCCTGGTGTGTTATTTGATCCCTTCCTCAAATTTAAAATACACCCCAATTACAACTCAACTTATATTTGATTATGTACTTACTTGTCTCATATTCTGTTGCCACAAATCTAGAAGTTCAAGAAAGCAACACTTTCTCATCTTAAAAATTCCCAGCACCTTGCAGTTCCTGACATACACCAGACAAGTTTGTGGACTGACTACAGCTTTTTTATTCTGAGGCATTTCCTTACAACAAAATCTGAAGAGTGCAAATACCTTGTTGTTGAACTCATTTTCTGATATTACATTCCAAAAGATTTGCACCACTTTATAATGTAACTAAAGTGTTTGAATATACCTATTTCACTACAATCTCACCATCAGATGTTATCATTTCTAAAATGTAAGCTATCTTTGGGCCTTAGTATCTCAGAAACTATTTTAATTGCACATTTCTTTGAAAACTAATGAAAATATCCTTGCTTTCTTAAACAAACATAGCTTTTTCATATGTGTATGCCTTTGTTGTATTCCTTAACAAGTGCCCAAAACATTATTAAAAAGTTCCTTGTATAAAATAAAATATCAGCAGGGGTATACTAATATTTTCCTATTTTAAGTAGCTCTGGATTAAAATATTTTTAAGAAGTGGTATGTAATGATAGCAGACAAGGGCACTAGACTGGGATAAATAAAATTACATGTTCTAATTAAAGCTCTAGCAGCCTGACTTGGCAAGTTAAGATCTCTTTCAATTATCTCATCTATAAAATGGGAACAATATAACTGCCTTACCAACTTTACACTCGCTATGGTAATCAAATGTAACATATACATAAAAGCAATTTGGGAATCATAAACTGATCCATTCAACATTGTATCTACTACGTGCAAATCACTACAGATACAAAAACAAGTAGCACATAATCAGAAAGTGGATCTCAACTCTATCAGACCAACGTCCCGTTTCTGTAAGAAATAGCTTATATCACGCCCCACGTAGCTATCCTGAAACAATTCTAACCTACTTATACAGTTTTAAAAAATATAACAATGCTCCCCTAATTGTCAAAGAAAAAGATTAATATACAATAAAGTACTCATTTTAATGAAAGTGCTCAACAAATTTAAAAAGTCTAATAAAAATGGTAGATGCCTGCACTATATATAGAGTCATCATAAATATGATGATTAGAAATTCAAACCTTCCAAAACAGGTGTGTTGTTTTGGCAACTCAAACAGCACAATGTCACTGCAGCTGGTGGCACAGATTTTCCAAAATGGTGAACTCCTGATAAAGTTCCAAGCAAAACAACTTCAATTAAGAAATTGAATTAAGAGAAACTTCATTTCTGAAAAATTGAGTACATGTTAAGATGGAGTTGGATTCTAGGCTAATTATATGTCTCCTCCTATATGAATTTCTGGAGCATTTGAAAGTGTTGTGGGGTGCCAGATAATTCTTCAGTCCCTCATATTGCAGGATAGCAACCCTGGCTCCCATTCACCAAAGCTCCTCCCCCTAATTTCCACAATAGGCCTTAAAGAGCAGTACTTACTCTACTGACAACCACTTATCTAGAAGATCCAAACATATTACCCTAAGAAACAGATGCTAAAAGAGGTAGATGTTAAAGTGATTTGGGACTATAAACAAGAAAGCATGGAAAGTCCACAGGTAAATTCTCTTAAATGATATCTCGGTTAGGCAAAGTTGACTATGTTGCAGTGACAACACAACGAATCCCCAAAATATCAGTAGCTTAAAACCTACATGTAATTTTCTGCATAAACTATATGTCTATCACAAGTAAACTGTAAGCTTTGCTCAGCGTCATCTCTCAGGGATTAGGCTAACAAAGGCTCCTTTCTACATATGTCCTTAAATGGCAGGAGAGGAACTAGGATAACTTAAACACCGTCTTTTGAAGGCTGACTACCACTTCTGCTCACATTTGGTTGGCTAAAGTCATATGGTCAGTGGTTCTCAACCAGGGCAACTTCGTCCCTCAGGGAACAAATGGCAATGTCTAAAGACATTTTTGATTGCCACAACTGGAACAGAGAAGTCAGAGGCACAGTGCTACTGGTTACCTAGTGGGTAAAGGTCAGGGTTGCTGCCAAACACACTGTAATGCATAGGAAAGCCTCCCACAACAAAAATTTATCCAGCCCAAAATGTCAACAGTGCCAAGGCTGATGAACTTTAAACCACGTCTAATTTCAAGGTGGGAGAGACAGAGAAGTGCAATATTATTACTATGTGCTAGGAGAGAGCCATCAGATTATTGGTAGAATAGTACCAGTAACTACCACATGTAAAAATTTGTCAGGCTAAAGTAAAATCATAGGAAAAAGCAGAGGAATAAGAGTACAGATGTTTTGTCTAGAGCAGGTTCATGATGGGAAAGAGGGGAAGAAATAACAGCATTAGAACTGCATTAGAAAGAAAACTATACCGAGAAGATGAAGGATAGCTTTGGAGAGGGAAACAGAAAACTAGTTAAGAGACAGTGATCTGAAGAGTGATAGGGCGCTAGAGGCATGGGCAATGAAAACAAAAGAGGAGCCAATGAAATATTTCTAGGTAGAACAGACCAGATTTTTAATCGACTAAGTATAAGGTGTAAAAAAAAAAAAAGGACAGTCAAGAGATGACCCATTTCCTAAGTTAACTGAATGATGAGGAAAGAATAAGATTTAAAAGCAGTTAAGTATGCTGAGTTTTGAAAGGCTCAGTAGAGAAGTATAGCCTATCTGAAAGTCTCTGACATACTGGGTGAAGTCACTGTAATAGAACAAACCATCCCATGGTGACAGGGGTAATGGGAGGTAGAAAGTCAAGAAGAGGGACAGAGGTTTGTCCTTGTATCTATCCACTTATGTTTTGTCTCTAGTCTTGTTATTAATCAAAAATTGTCACCTCATGGTGACCGTAGGTCTAACAGCACTCCATGGACCACAAAGCCAGATAACCAAGCTAATTAATTTACTCTATAAAATAAAGAGGCTGAGTGCTGGCCTGAAGGGCTAACATGGAATTCATAAACTTTAGCTAATAAATGTTGACATGTTTTTATTTCTCAGATGTCTGTTTACTTTTGAACTGCTGGCTGTTTTACATATGAAACAAACATATATTTCCTAGGGCTTATAGATATTTTGATGAATGATCAATAAACTATGAGTATTGGGAATACTTGAGAAAAGGGCTTAAGTATAACAAGCGGGGGCGGGGACCTGGCCTGGTGAAACATCACCAGGAAGAAATTCTAATCATAGGTTTACAAGCAGAAAAAAAGGGAGTGTGCAAGTCGGCCTGCAGCACAAGTTGTAGCCTAGATTCTAACCAGAGGAACCTCTGAGAGTTACGGTTCAGGGCAGTTGGAGAACCTCCAAAAGCACAAAAAATTATACATACAGGTATTAATAACTATAAAAACCTGAGGTGGGGATAACATAATCAGAATGCTTTTAAGATGAATTTAGAGGTGTGCTTATTTACCCAAAGGTCTTAGATTTAAACATCATACTGCTACACCAGCTTCACCTTAAATAATCTTATTTAAAAATTAACATCTTTATGGATAAATTAGAAGTTGTTAAAAGAACAATCAACAAAGCCTTTAGTTCAGCAGTCCCCAACCTTTCTGGCACCAGGGACTGGTGCTCCTATGAGAATCTAATGCCTGATAATCTGAGGTGGAGCTGAGGTGGTAATACTAGAGCTAGGGAGTGGCTGCAAATACAGAAGCAGCTTGGCTCTCTCCTTGCCGCTTACCTCCTGCTGTGCAGCCCCGGGAATTAGGGACCCATGCTCTAGTTGAAGTCTGTTTTTTGTCTGCCAGCACATATTTCCCCTTCTGTAACAGTACTCATCATTTCCGAGGAGAATCTCCCCATATGGGCAAGTGAGACAATCTCCTGCCTGGCTAACCAGAGCTACCACCTAGTCACATTAGTTGTTTCAAATATGGGAGAGGACCCAAGTCAGGCCAATGAGAGCTCCAGGACTCCTATTGGAACTGCAGAGGGAAAGAAAGTTCTCTCTGCTGGAGATGAAGCTGGGAGTAGTTAGCCTGGAACCTATCTAAGATTTTAAAAGGAAAGCAAAGTCAAGAAATACAGTCCTGATGATACTGGCTGGTTGTGACCCAGATCCAACACTGAGGCCATCGCTATTTCCAAACCAAGCCAATGAATTTCCCTTTTTTACTTAAGTTTGACTGCTACATGTTTCCCAGTAGGTAATAACTGAACAAATATTGAATTAACAACATTCTCAGAAATAGCAGTGGTATAATACAAACCATATAAACGATGGAACCAATTAGTAATCTGGTCAATAATACAGATAACTTGTTACTTTAAAATAGCAGCTGTTAAACTCTCTGGTCTCAGGTCCCCTTATTTACATTCTTAATTATTGAGAATTCCAAATAACCTTTGTTTATGTGAGTTACATCTATTGATATCTACCATGTTACAAATTACTACTAAAAAAAGTTTAAATATTTACTAAATTTAAAATAATAATAAACCCATTATGTGTTAACATTAATGTTTTATGAAAAATTACTTTCTAAAACACAAATGAGTCAGTGTTTCGAGTGACTTTGTTTCCTATTTTTGCAAATTTCTTTCATGTCTAGCTTAAGAGAAGACAGCTGGATTCTCATCTGCTTCTGCATTCAATCTGTTGTGCTATGTAGTCTGGTTAAAGTATATGAAGAAAATGTGCTTCACGTAGATAATTAGAAGAGAGGAATATTTTAACAGCCTTTTAAGATAATAATGAGTATTGATCTTTTATTCAACACCAAAATGTAACAAATTGCAATTCTTAAAGATTAGTTGCAATGTGAAATCTGAATCCATATCAACGTACTTCCTGGCTCTGTTAAATTCATTGGTCTATATTGCACTTTGAATGGATCTCCCCGCCCCCTTGCATGATTTTGTAACATCAAGCATTGGTCATCTGGAAAAATACTGGTTTAAGGAGTTACACAGATTCTGCAAGTAATTTCTCAGTTTTATTATGAAAATAATTTGGAATGCATGAACTCCCTAAAAGAAAAGGGTCATGGGGACCCCCAGGAGTCACTGGGCCACACTTTGGGAAACACTTTTTAAAAACTGGAAACTAAGGTAAATTTTAATAACTGATAACTGAAAAATACATTTCACAAAAACTTTTAAATGAAGAAAACTATTAAGTTATTTAGCTTATTCTTTCAAAATGAGTTGTATCAGAATCCTCTTCAGGTTAGCCCAGCCCTACTAAATATATTATCAAAAGTAGGGCCCTATATTTATAAAGCACTTACGTCTGAGGTGCTGTCAGTTTTACAAAGCATTAATCTAGTCTATATTCTTCACTTTATAAATAACCAAAAAAGCTAGTGAAACAAATTACAAGATCATGAATATATTTAACTGATTAAAAGACTAATTACATAGAAGTTATCTCACTTTTCTTTATTATTAGCCAGTTTCGTATTCATACACATAAACTTCTTCCTTCAACTAATTTTAGTAAGAAATATCTATGATATAGATGCACCTAGTGTGTTTATGTACCATGACTGCTGGTTTATCTTACCCCATTAAGTACTACTTCTGGTCATTCTTTCACCAGATGATTCAATTACAATGACTGTCCATCTATTCATATCTAATGCTCTAGAATTCACTAGTGAATACCACTGATAAATATCCTTAAATTGGTTTTAGATTTAGAAATACATTTTGACTTGAAAAAGACCTAAATTACAAATACATTCATCCACATCAAGATACAGAAATCATACCTTACTACAAAGACAAATATTCAGTAGTGGTCCTTTTTTTCCTCAAATCATAAGATTTGCATTCTAAACATGCAAACTGGGGATTGATGAATTTTAAGTAAATTACTCCAGTACACCAATGATTGTCAAATAAAGTCTGTACTGTATTAAAACAATTGAAACAATAGGATAAGCATACTAAAATATCCAAAGCCTTTAAAATCAAGAAGTACTTGTTTTACTATACAGGTTCCCATGCCCCTTCCACTCCATTCCCATTCTGAATCTGTGTGTTGGGGGAGAGAGCGGGGGGGGGGGCGTTGGGAGGGGGAAAAGAACATTTTGTTTAATTTTTTTAAATCGCTCTTCCAGAAACAGAGATGCAGCTACTCTTAGACAGGGTGATGTAGATAGAGAACTGAACATGTCTGCATAAATAATCTCTTAAAGAACTACCAACTAGTTGGGCTTGTTGAGCAACTTTCTCACAAGTGTTTAAACCCTAACAGCAAAAGCTAAAATCAATGCAACTAGCATCTCAGGCACCAATGAAAAGACCAGTTAATAGGTGCCTAGAAAACTTCAATGTTTCCAAGCAGATCAACCTCCTATGAAGACCGAATTCCCTTGAGAGTTCAGATGTTAATTCTGGCATCTATACAAAGTCTTTAGTCTAGTCTCTAAAGGAGCCCAGGTAAGCATTTTAGAGTACTTTGAAAGATCAACTTCCTATTTAGAATAGTGATGATATACCAACTTATCGTGGGAAATAATAGCGTCCTAAAACTTGCTACCAGGCAGTTCAAACGAATTGAAAAATGAAGAAAAAAGAGGGAACAGAAAGATAGATGAAGGGACGGATTTGGAAGCAAAACAAAAGTGGCAATACCTTCAAGGGGCCCATTAAGTTAGATGTGAGATGATTTCATTGTGCATATGTATATTACCATATTAGAGAATATAAAGCAGACACAAGAGGAAAAAACAAAAGTTAGAGGACCCAAATAAGCTCAACCACTTTATAACTCCAATCTAGCTGTACCCTAAGCCAATTGAACCACAATTTCTGGGGGTGGGATCCAGCCATCAGTGTTTTGTAAATTTCTCCAAAGGATTTCCAAGTGCAGCCAAAGTTGAAAACCACTGTCCTAAACCTTGAGAGTAAAAAGACAATAAAAAGATGAAATCCACACAATTATAAGCTTTCCAAACTTCAAACAATTCTCATTTAAAATGTAAATAATAAAATATAGTTCTTGACCTTAAAGGTATTTACAATTATCACCAACTTGAAATTAAGATGTAACAATAGACACTCTTTACAATCAGTCTCTGGTAGCTTTCTATCTTAGCAATGATATAATTTGCAGTAGCAAATAATCAAGACTTAAGTTATAAGATTCTGACCACCTATTACCCTAGTTTTACATAGGTAAGCACTACCCTCATTTTTATCCACTCTCATTGTTAAAATAAATTTTCCTGGATGCCAATCACACCACATAATAGTGTCAAGGTGACAGACCTAAAATACCTTGTTCCGAAGAAACTGAAATTCAGCCACATTGCCTATTGCTAAAATTACACATTAGAATGAAAAAAAAAATCAAAAAATTCTAAATTTGACTCATTATCAAGCACATATTTTGACATATTATGATGCAACAGTATCATACTGGGAGTCACTCAAATGACTATCGAAACATGTCAATTGGATTTCTCTTTTTAAAACAATTGAATCTTCAACTGTTGAAAAAAAGTCCAAAACTTGGCAATTTAACAAACTTGTATTAAATTCTGTTATTCTGTGCTGACTTCTTTTTTCTTTTAGTGTAGAAAACAATAAAATCATTGAAACTGGTTAGTTTTATACATGATTAAACATTACCTCAGAGTCATCTTTAATCATCACTTAAGCAAAACAAAACAAACAAACAAAAAAACTGCCTAACTACACAATCTTCGGGGCGGGGGGGTGGGGGGGATCCAAACATGTACAATGAGCACTGAACGACTAAAGCACATATGTTTAAAAAACCATTCACTCTAAAATCAATGAATGAAAAATGAAAAAAAGTTAGATGTGAGCTAGAGAGGAACAAAATAGAACTATGCAAATTTTAAGCATAAAAATAATGTATTTTCTCACCAAAAGAGGCAAAATTTTAGGCAAGATTAAATACATTTTTTAAATATAATGAACAAGGCAGAACATGTAGGGTTAACTGCCCTGCTAGAAGCCTCAGCAATTCACAGCTCAATTAGAATAGTGTCTAATGATGTTACTATAACACCAGCTCACTCAGAAAAAAACAGCTTCCAAGCCTGAGAGCAGGAGTGTGGGCAGCATAAATTAGTTTTATACTTGCTCTCTAATTGGTAGGGGAGGGATCTGAAGGGGAATGCAGAAAAAAGAATTCACACAAATGGAGAAATAGCTCAACTAAAATGTAGCTTAAGAAAGTGAAGCACAGGTTTTTAAATAAGATTTGCTGCTTCCTGGTAGAAGAAGAATTGCTTCAAGCAGCAAAGCCATCAGAAAAGGTCAATGATCCATATAAAACTTATTCCAAAAAATTTCAGAGTGACTTTCTCAGCACAAATTTTCATTAACTCTGAAACCGACTTGAAGTTTTTTTTTTTTTTCTAAGCCCAAGATTTAAAATGAGGGCACTTAGCTCAACAGAGAAATTTCTACTTATGCACTCCATTTCAAAAATAACACAATTAAGATGTAATACCTCTTTAAAGCAACCTTCCCAAAAACCTGGAAAGCAAAGAAAAAGCCATTTCTATTAACACTCACAAAATGATATATCAATTTTGTCTAGAAAGCTTTTAGTTTTAACTCCTACAATTTAAACCTACATAATTCATCACCACCTTAAGACCTAAAGATACTCTAAATCTTAAATGCTTGGCCTGCTACATTACTTTTGTTCTGTAACAAATTCAGTAAAGAAAACAAAAACCATGACATTACTGAAGAAACATTAATGAGAAATCAAATTTTAAATGTTAGTTTTATCCATCATTTACAACTTGAAATGTCATGTACTAACTTTCTAAAGAGAAAAATCCTTAGCAGAAAAAGAAAAATTACACACTAGAACTTCATACGCTGTATTTCAATTGAAATATAGTCTCTGTACAACATGGCAAAGACAATCTATGAAATACACAATAAAAATTATTCAAATGCAATGTTCCAAATCACTTTATGAAAGCATGTTGTTCTGTATTGTATTTTCTATTAAGACTAGATGTTTTCTTCCAGCAAAAAGTACTGAACACCCCAATAATCAAACTGCTGAGACTAAAAGGATGCTAATTCTGACAAAAGTCAACAAAATTTAGCCAAGACTATATGCCTTTAGAAAGTCAATGCGAAGTAATTAAAATAATTCCACATTATCTTATATTTATTATTCCTAAACCGGCAGTTTCACCTTAAACTCTGGTGCAAAAACTAAAGGCATTAAGAAACTAAATTCAAAATAAATTAATGAGAAATAAACACATTCATTTCTAAAGTTCACTAGGGTTTTCACGGGGAAAATAGCTATCAACCTTCTACAGGGTTTTAAAAAAAACTCTATTCCCGCAAAGAAACCTTTCAAGTTAACTAAACACACCCATTTCTTTGAAAATCTTTAAAAATCTAGTTTGCGGCGTGTGACGGAGCCACCGCCCTCCACCCTACACCAATTTCACTTCCAGTACTTGTAGTTCTAGCAATAAAATAAACTATGTCTTTTACTTTTTTATGAGGGGCGTGGGGGGGGGGGTCAGTTAGATGCTAAGATTGTTTCCTGCATAGCGTCATCACCCACAATACTCAAAAAGCAAGTAAACAAATCAAAGCCAGAAACCAATTAGAATGATACAACCAGGAAGAGAAAATAAGAAAAAGAGAAAACAAAAAATTTGCTTGAGAAAAGAAATTAAGACAAACCATTCACAACTTGCATTTAGACACCTAAGGCAATACACTCGAGCCGACCCTAGGCGCTCAGGCGCGGAGGACAGTGAAACGACTCAAGAACAACAAAGAGGAGCGCTGGCCGCAGCAGGAGTCCCTGCCCGAGTTTAACTTGATTCTGCGACAAACTGCTAAGGGAGTTCGGGACCCGAGGACCGATCCCAGAGCCCGAGGTACGCGAGGCACCGAGGCTCAGCCCGTGCCGCCTAAGGGCAGCTGGCCCGGCGCGGCCCGTCGGCCGACCGCACTCGCTCTCGGGGCGCACTGCCTGCCTCCCGCGCACTCCCCGCCGCCGCCGCCGCCGCCGCCGCCGGGAGCCCGCCCCGGGGCGGGGAGGCCGCGGGCGGGGTGAGCGGGCTCGGCCGGGGGAAGGGGAGGGGACATGGCGCGTTACCTGGGCTCGGGCGATGACGACGGGAGTTCGCTCTCCCGCCGGGGCTAGTCCGCGGGGGCGCCGGGCCCGTCGCTCCCCCGGCGGCCCGGAGCGCTCCTCGGCCCCCGCCCCGACGCGTCCGGGCCAGGCCGCCCCTCCTCGGCGCCGCGCCGCTGCCCGCGCGGGCCGGGCCGCCTCGAGCTCCCGGGCCGCCCCGCGGCGGGGGGCCTTTCTCGCGGCCCGTCCGGCTCCCCTCACCCGCTCCCGTCCCCTAGGCGGCCACGGAGCCGAGGGGAGAGAGGGAAAGGCCTCCCGAGGAGAGCAGGCGGTCGCGAACGCGGGCTCCGCCACTCGAGCCGCTCCGTTACCGCAGCGGCGACGACGACCCAGGGCCGAGGTGTTGCTGCCAACTTGTCGAGAGGACACTGAGCATGCGCGCGCGAAGACCACATCCGGGTAATTTCAGGGTTTGGCCCTTTTTCCCCCCGCAGCTTTCCTTTCTCCAGGCTGCCCCCGCCTCCCGCCCGAAGTGACGGGAGGGTCGCTCTGCGCAGGCGCCCGCGGAGGTGCTCCAGTCCGCGGACTGCGCGGAGTCCCGGCCTGCGATCCGGCCCTGCAGGGAGGCGCTGCCCCACCGTGGTGCGGCGAAAGGCTGTTTGAAAGGCTTGGTCACAGGATAAGTTAGCATCCCTTTGCAAAAAAGTACCCTAGCAGCGCGGGTGAGCTCGGCGAATAGTGGGTGTCCAGCAAGTGTTAATAAAACAGCGATCAGCCAGACCTTGTTTTTGAGGACCTTTGTGGGCACAAAAATGAGACTTCGTCAGCTAGCGGTTTACTTCGGGAAGAAACTGGCGTTGATTGCACCTTTCTTCCCTTTCCTCTAGCCCTGGATTACTAGATTCAACGGTATTTAAATTCACGAGACTCCCACTCATTTGAGAGCCTCTCCAGGTGTTACGAAAAGTGAGTGGTTCTTGTTGAAGGAGATTTAGGCGGAACGTCAAAGTTGAAAGGGACCTTTGAAGGCCTATGACACACCTGTTAACTAGGTTAACTATTGGGTGGAGAAAAGCGTAAACTCTGCTTTTGACTTTATACTTATTTTAGTCGAAAATTTTACAAGAAGCACGTATTTCTTTTTTATTTAAAAAGTTTCAGAAAATTATACATTTTTCACCCACCAGGACATACTTCCGCTGGGGGGGGGGTCTCACCAAGACTAATTAGAAAGTTCTAAAGTCATTTCTTAAGTCATAGAACCCAGAAACTCTCTAGTCCCCCTCCTACCTTTCACACAGTGCCCCACCCCCTAACTCCAGGCGGTCCTTGTCATCACATCTCGGGCTCTTCCCTCTTCTACCAGAAAGCCTCTAAAACTCTCGTTTCACTGATGTTCCCTTATCCTTGGAGTTCATGAAGAATTTCCAAGACTAGTTTTAAGGGAACTCATTTCCAAATCTTCCACTGCTATATTCACTATTTTCTACAATCGCTCAGCTTCAGAAAGCACCTGAAGACACAGCGTTCCTCTTCAAAATTGCCCTTCTCCCACCTTAGATTAAAAAGTCAAAACTTTCACCTGGTGCTAAGGTGATTCAATCCAAGACATAAAAACCTCCAGGGCAGTTCAAAGAAACATTTCAGAGATTGATGTCTGTGCTGAGAAAGTAAACAACCCGAATTAAAGGGTTATAAATTCTTTTGCAAGTTAGGTGATTTCCAATGCTTTGTTACCAAAAAAATTGAAGGAAGATCTAAGTGATTCTAGGCAACATACCTCAGTTGGAATTAAAAGAATTGAATAACATTGGTATAACTAATTTTTTTTCATTCCATTCTATTTTAGTTATCTATTGCTGTATAACAGTATTACCACAGCAGCCTAAGACAACACAAATTTATAGGCTCACAGTTTTTATGGGTCAGGAATCCAGACATGGCTTAGCTAGGTCCACCGCGAGATCACAAAATGAGGCCTGACAGGGAAAGGATCCACTTCCAAACTCATGTGGGTTTTGGCAACACTTAGTTCCCTGAAGGATGCAGGACCCAGGGCCTTAGTCCCCAGCTAGCTGTTGGCTCCCTGAGTTCTTTGGCATGTGACTCTCTCCATAAGGAAGCTTACAATATGGCAGCTGCCTTCTTCAAAGCCAGCAAAGAGGACAGTCTCAGTGTAAGACATTGAATACAACCTTATGCCACATAAACTCATATGTGTAATCACATACAACCCATCACCTTCACCATACTCTATTGGCCAGAAACAAATCACAAGTCTCACCCCCACTCAAGGAAAGGAGACTACAAGGGTATGAACAGGAGGAGGTGGGAATCATATAGAATCACATTAGAGTCTGTCCACCACACCTAATTATGCAAATGACGACCCCTATAGGCTCAACCTCAGAATTTTTCTTCAGGTTCCCTTCATCTTCTTGCTAAGGGAAACTGACTTTCTCCCAGTCCACTGCTTCCCTTTCCCCTGCTCAAGTAGTGGCAACTGTATTTTCAACCATAAGCCCCTTAGATTGTGCCTTAAGGTGAGGTTAAGTGTCCTTGCTCCTCAGCATTGCTTCCAGACCATCCTCTTCTCTCTTTCCTATTAACCTGCAGCTTTAAATCTTGTTATCCAGTACCCCTCATCTGATTTTCATTCCTCTTCCTTTTTCACCATTTGCTCTGGCCAGCCATTCCAATGCCACTTCTGTCTTAATCCTAGGTTGTTATAATATATGGTTAGATGATCTTCCCATTACCTCTCAGTTCCTTGACTTCTCCTCCAAGGCTGTTGTCCAGCCTTAATTCAGCCACTCACTTCCATAGGCACAATCACAGGAACTTATCAAACTCTGCAACTTCTTCATAATCACAATTTAAACATGTCACACTCTGAATACCACTTCATACTTCCATATTTCCTTATAGTGCTCTAATTCTAACAATTCTTCAACCCACATATCTATTTTCTCCCATCCTTACCCTGGCCAATCATTACAATTACTCCTTTGCACACACTTTCAACCCCCCTACTCTCCTCCCCCTTTGTTGTGCTTGCTGAACTAAACCACAATCCTGACTCAAGCCAGTTTTCTACTTCTTCACACCAGGATCCATGCCTCTGAATGTGGCTAAAGAAGAACACAATTGCACTGACTAGTTTCACTTTGATTTCATCACTAGAAACCTCAAGCGGGCCTTTTAGTGCCGCCCATGAATCCTATTTCCCTCCTCCATTCTTCCGGTTTTCATAACTTTCCTGTCCTCTAACCTACACCTCTCCTGTGCCCCCATCCTCATTCTCAGTTAATAACCTCGCTTCCTATTTCATTGAAAAAATTGAAACAGTGAAATGAAAACTTCCACAGAATCCTACCACCTTATCTTCCCCCAACCACATACCAGCATCTGTAACCTCTTCTTCACTTTCCACTCCAGCACAGTGTGAATTTTCCATGCTCCATGTCCCTCTGCTAAGGCAATAGATTCCAATCTTGCCTTGCCTGATTTGATTATGTATGCCTTCTAATCAAGACCATCACTGTCACTCCAGCAATTATTCCCCCTCTTCTATATTATCAGTGTTTCACTCTCTACTGGGTCACTCCCATAGTTTACAAGTAGCTGCATTTCTCCAGCCGTACAAAATCTTCTCTTTGACCCTCTTCGATTGTCACCCATTGCCCCATTTCTTTGTTTTTTGTAACAAAACCTCTAAGAGTTTTCTATACTTTCTGACTGTACTTCTCCCATTCTGTAGCAGCAGAATACATGCCATATGATACAACTTACAGAAAGTTCAAAAACATGCTGAATACAATGTATGTGATAAGACTACATACATATATAATCAAATCATAACGACACACAGGGTTACATATGTGGCATATTTTAGGTCTTCAACTGAGAGGGTTTCTCACCCTCTCTTAAACTCATTCTATTCTTGCTTTCATCCTTAGCACTCTAAACTATTCTTGTCAAGGTCAACAATGAACTTCACATTGCCTAAATGCAATGATCTAATCTCAATTCTCATCATAATTGACTTGTTTGTAACAGCTGACACAGCTAATCATTTGATTCACCTTATTTTTTCTTTACTGCACCCTGTTCGTTTATCTCCTTCATCACTAGTCCCTCTCTCCCCTGCCCCCATTTCTTCCTTGTTGATTCTGTCTCTTCTCCCAGATCTCTTAACCTTGTAATGGACCAGGGCTCATTTCTTGGATTTTTTTTCTCCTTTCATTGGTGATCTCATCAAGTCTCCTGACTTTCAATACCAACTAAGATATATGATATTATATCTTCAGCTCAGACCTCTCGTTTGAACTCCAGATTCTGATACCCAGCAGTCGACTGCACATCTCGATTTTAACATGCCACAAACTGAGCAATATCCTTCCTCAAACTTGTTCAACTTACCAACTTCTCTATCTTATTGATGACAAGTCTATCCTTAAAGTTTCTCAGACTGAAACCCCTGGAGTCATGCTGGACACCCCTCTTTCTTTTGCATCTGACATCTAGTCTGGAGTCAGAGTATCCCTCACCACATCCACTGCTAACCCCTGGCCTGAGCCACCATCATCTCGTGCTTGGATTACTCTTCTAAAAGCTCTCCCAGCTCTCAATCTTGCCCCTTAGAGACTATTCTCAACATAACAGCCTGGGGTCGCCCTGCTAAAACTTGTGAAATCATATCACTCCTCTGCTTAAAACTCTGCATTGGCTCCTCATTTCACTCAAAAAGTCTATGTCCTTAACAATAGTCTACCACCCTACCCCAAACATTAGCTCTCTAATCTCATCTCTTGTTATTCTCCTGGATGACTCTGCTGCAGCCTTAGTGACCTACTTTGTTAACCCTGGAAGATACCAGCCATGTTTCCAAGTTAAGGCCTTTGTGTTGGCTGTTCCTTCTGCCTGGTACTTATTTCCCATAGATATCTGCATTACTAGCCTCCTCACCTTACTTTATTCAAATGTCACCTTCTTAGTGAGGCTCATCCTGACCTTGTTAAAATCACAACCCATTCTAAACCCTCACTTTATATCCCAGACTCCCCTTACTCTGCTCTCTTTTCTCTTATCTTCTAACTCTTATTTTCTAACATACTCTATTATTTACTTATGTGTTATGTTTATAGTTTATTGCCTATCACTCCCCTCTAGAATGTAAGCTCTGTGAGGGCAGGGATTTATCTGTAGTGTTTACTAATGTATCCCAATTACATAGTGAAGCTATTCACACATAGGAGGAAGTGCTCAATAAATACTTGTTGAATGAACAAGGTGTTTTATGCTTCTATTCATAAAAATGAAAACTAGGAATAGAGTTGACTCTGAATCCTATTTTATTCCAGTGAAAGTATTCTACGCTTTAAGATTAATAGTTTATCAAAATTTGTCATATTTTATTTTGTTTAAATCAATTAGATATTCAAAATTGTATACATAATAAAATCAAGATGAGTTTTTTAAACTTAGAAACTCAGTCAAAAGATTTTTTTAATTTTATGTAATGAAATATGATACGCTGGTCAAAACTTTTCAGCCTAAAAATCTTTTATTAAAATGTTCAGGGGCAAGATAAGGAGAAAAAGAGTGAGGTAAAATTTCTTTTAAAGAAAAGCTTGTTCATGTATTTTTAAAATAAATGACAGATGCATTATGATATCTTGATTCCTTTGGTTACACTTAAAGAATAATGTAACAATCTTATTTTAAAATGTCAATATTTATGCCAGAAATAACAAGATTTACCATTATTAAAACTTAAGATGAATCACTTAGATCTTGACCTTTAAACATACAAAAAGAAACAGTTTCTCAAATTTCTTTGAAAAGGTAAGCAAGCAAGAAATCTGGAAGACCACAGTCCCAAAGCACTCCAAGGGAGCTAAGCTACCACCTTGCCTAAAACTTCTCCAGGAGCAACATCTCAATTCCCATATCCATCTTTGACCTGGGCAGCCAAAGGCTTGAAAGTTTTCTTTCCCTTTTGTTTTCTTTGATGGTTCCACTTCCTGTGACTTGCAGCTTCCCAGTATCAAGAAAAATACAGAGCTTTAACCTTTTCAATCAGTGGCAGAGACAGAGAGCTCTCACCTGTGGCACCACCCAGCTAGGAAGAAATGGAATAATATATTAATGGGGAAATGATCTAGCAATTGACAGCTCCAGGCACACATTGCCTTCATGACATTTTAGGATTAACCCAATGTTTTTAAAAATTATTCAAGCTTCCCTTGAAAATTATAATGTTTCCCACATTCCTATAAAGTACCAGAGTAAACTTTGTCGTCTCCTTGGGCTTAAAGTGTAGGAAGTTATGCTTGAGGGTGACTGATGTGCATTTGACTATTGAGTGATTTGTTCTTTCAGTTTCAGAGAAGGCCAAAGACTTGATGCGAAGATGAGAAGAGAAGATGGGTGGAGCCAATGCTCTATTTAACTTAATTATTTTCTAAAAAGGTATAATAGGTGCTATCCATGCCAGATCCAGCAAGGGCCACAAGGGCAGCTGTGGACAGGATCCCAAGGGAGTAAAGGGGTGGAGACAGGCAGGAAGGAATTAGGTGGGAGGGGAAGGGAAATTACAGCCCACCTTTGTCTGGCGTCAGGCCTCTAAGTATTAACAGAAGCTAGGGGACAGCTGAAAGTGAGGTACTGGAGCAATACAACACCCCTTCGTCAGTCCTTACCATTCAAGTAATGAACATTTTACTCAAAGTAGGTGCCAAGTGTTAAGGGATTCAGAGGTAAACCTAAGCTAGCACATGCCCTTGGGTAGCTTAGTGGGGAAAGAGTGAAGTGTTAAAAGACAATTCTGATGATTTGGGAATGGAATACTGTGAGAGAAAAGAGAAGGAGCCACCCAATCTTGCCTGAGAGAATTTAGAAGGCTTCACAAGAAAAGTAGCAGTTGAGCTAGATCTTGAGATAAAGCAGGAGTTTGCCAGTACAAAAGGATTCAGTGGGGACTTTCAAGGCAGAGAAAACAGCCTAGAGATACGAAAGTGGTTGAAGTATTTGTGGAATGGTAAAAAAAAAAAAATTCATAGATAATTGCCATACACAAAACAAAACATAAACAGACTTATAAGAGGTTACACATTATAGCATTGTTTACTGTAACACACTGTTGGAAATAACTCAAATGTTTACCAAGGAGATTGGATAAATAAATTATGACACATCCATACAATAGAACAATATGTAACTGTAAAACAGCGAAATTCTTCCCTGTACCTATATGTAAAAATCTCAAAGGTTACTGCCAGATGACAAAGTGAGATCTAGAACAATGTGTATATTATGCTATGTTTTCTTTTAAAAAGGAGGAAAGATAATATATATTTATAACAATTATGGTTGTATGAGGTGGAATGGGAACTGAGCAGATGGGGGATGGGTGAGAGGAATTTTTCACTGTATAATTTCTTTTATTTTTGAACCATGTAAATGTATTACCTATTCAAAAAAAATTAATTGAAATGATTCTAATTTGAAATTCAACGTGACTAGAAAATGTATCCTTATTCCTCTCCTTTAAAACTCACTGATCCTCTAGGATCCACAGTATTTGTCAGGGTTGGTGTCTTTTCTGCTCTTAGACTGGGCAAGGAGTTCCCTGAGGACAGAGATTCTCTTTCCTCACTTTCTCCAAGTACCTCGCACTGGGCCTTGCACACAGCAAATGTCAGAGAATGTTTGTTGAATGAATGCATGGAGGAGAGAAGAGGGAGATAAGCCTGCGAAAATAGCTTTGGGGCCCAACTATGAAGGAAGACATGCTAATGATCTGAACTGCATCGGGAGACAGATACGTTTGGGGTGGTTTTTTTTTTACAGTTTTGGTTATGGTATAATTTACATTTATAAACTTTTTAAGTACAGAGTTAGACGAGTTTGGGTAAATGTATACATTGTGCAATCAGCACCACAACCAAGCTTTAGAAGATTTCTATCACTCCCAAAATTTCCCTTGTGAGCCTTGGCAGTCAATCCCCACTCCCATGCTCCTGGCCCCAGGCAACCACTGACATACTTCCTGTTGCTAAGGTTTTGGTTTTTCTAGAATTTCCTGGAAAACCACAATGGAATCTTACAGTATGGAATTATTGTGTGTATCAGTAGTTAGTTCCTTTTTATTATTGTTTAGTTTGTTATATATTCCATTATGTGTATATATAAATCCATAGAAACAGAAAATAGATTAATGGTTGTCAGGGGATAGGAAAAAGGGGGATTGGGAGATGCGGGGTTTCTTTTGGATGAGATGGATATGTTTTGGAAGTAGATGGTGCTAAATGGTTGTACAACATTGTAAATATATGAAAAGACACTTAACTGTATACTTTAAAATGATTAAAACTCATAGAAACAAACTGATGATTACTAGGGGCTGGAGGTTGGGATAAATGGGGAGATGTTGGTCAAAGGGTACAAATTTCCAGTTATGAGATGAATAAATTCTGGAGATCTACTATATAGCATGGTAATTATAGTTAACAATACTGTGTTATATACTTGAAAGTTGCTAAGAAAATAGATCTTAAATGTTCTCACCATAAAAGAATGCATTAACTAACCTTATAGTGGTAGTCATTTTGCACTATGTGCATGGGAGACAGATATATAAGATGTACACATCTTAAACTTACACCGTGTTATATGTCAATTATATCTCATTTAAGCTGGAGGAAAATAAAATGGTTAAAATGGTGAATTTCATGTTATGTAAGTTTTATCTTAAAAATTTACATTTTCAGTAAGCATTACTAGCAATGATTACTAAGCAAATAGTCCTTGGAGGCGATTGGTTCAGACCGATTTGGTTCGGGTGCCCATTTCACTCCTTACTAGCTATGGGACCTTGGACAAATTATTCTGTCTCTGTTTCTTCATCTGTGAAATGGAGGTAAAAATAGAGCCTATGTCCCAGAGCTGTAGGGGGGACTCAGTGAGATAATGCATGTAAAGCCTTTAGCATGGAACTGACAAGCACCTAATTAGCTACTTTTTAATCCCCCTACACCTGCCATATATCAAGTTTATTATATGTCTTAATTTATTTGATTCAACACGAAGCAGGAATTATTCTTAATCTATAGGTGGTGAAACTGGAACCATCAAGAGATTAAGAATAACTTGTCCCCATATTGAGGGACTTTTTATAAAAGAACTGGTTTATATTCTTCAAAAATGTCAATGTCTTGAAAGACAAAGAAAGACTGGAGAACTGTTCCAGATAGAAGAAAATTCAATAGCTATGACAATTAAATGCTATGCATGATCCTGAATTGGGTATGGGAAAAAATTGCTATAAAGGACATTATTGGGACAATTGACAAATCAAAATATGGACAATAGATTAAATAATAGTACTGAATCAATGGTAGATCCTAATTTTGATAACCATAGTATGCAGGGCCAGAACTAGGGTGCGAAGAGCAAGGCTCCTAGGATGCAAAATTTAAGGGTGCTCTCTCAGGTCCACTCTCTCTCAGGCCTTGCTTGCCTCACCCTGGATCTGGCCCTGCCGTTGTGGGGATGGAAGACAATGTCCTTGTTCTTAGGAAGTGCACACTGAAGTGTTAAGGGAAAAGCATACTACTGTATGCAACTACCCCTCCAAATGTTCCAAAAAAATAACAACATATAGGTAGAGAGAGAAAATGTGAAAGCATATGTGGCAAAATGTAATGATTGGTGAATCTGGGTAAAGGGTATACAGAAGTTCTTTGAACTATTCTTGCGAGCTTTCTGTGAAATTAAATCTAAAAAATTTTTTAATCACTTGTCAATGTGATGGAGTTCCTTTAGCCAAAGAGCTGGAATTTGAACCCTCTGTTGCCTCCAGCCCTCTACATAGTGTTTGGTGTGGAGGTGCCCTGCCACCCAAATAGCTATAACCTGAGGCCAGGGCCTAGGATGGCCTCCTGACCAGGTGTCTCAAAAAGGAAGTGGTCCTCGTGTATTAGAGCAGTGTTTCTTCAGCCTTAACCTGACACAAACCACCTGGGGATCTTGTTAAAATACAGATTCTGATTAAGTGGATCCAAAGTGGGGCCAGACAATCTACATTTCTAACAAGATCCCAGATGAAGCTGATACTGTGGGTCCCTGGACAGGAGTTCCAAAGGCAAGGCCCTAGACAGCTAGGACCTAAAATTCAAATTTTGGGGGGAAGGGAATAGTGGAAAGGAACACTAAATGATTTAAGAGACTGTGTGCAGTTGTGATTCTATACACTTCAAATGCTTTTCAATGAGATGCTCATTTTTCCAAACATCCTTTCATTTAATAAGCATGTAGTGAGCCTACTGGGTGCCATACTTTAGAGTGAGGAATTGAATGGTAATGAATATTACTGAAGGAGTTATAATTTACCCAGTCTTTCCCTCCCCCGAACCCCAGGAGATTCCAAATCAGCCTTAAATCTAAAGAGTTTTTAGTCCAACAAGTGAACTTGGCATCTAACAGTCTCACTCAGTGTCACAGGCAAAAGAGAGAACATAGCAGGCAGGGAGTGCTAGAAATGACAATTTCACTAAAAGCAAACAACACAGACGCTTTTTAAAAAAAGATAGAATTGGCATTTGTGCTGTGACATCATTTCAGTGATAAAAAAATCTTGTAATAATATTTGTATGAAGTGTTCTTAGCTTTCGACTCTGCAGGGGAAAATAATATTACCTTAACTTCACCCAAATCTTTTCTTGTTTTTAAGCATTTTTCTTGGAAGACTTTGAGGGAAATACTTCACTTTACCTTGAACCAAAATTAAAGTCGCTAGTGGTTTTGTTTTTGTTTTTGTTTTTGTTTGTTAAGATTTAAAGATAATCAAGTGCTACCTTTTAGAGTTGGAAATGAGGTATTTAAAGAAGGATGCTGTGAGCATTTGAGCAACACATATCTCAAATCTACTCCTCAGGAACCAGCTATGTGAAGGATAAGGCTAACTGGTTCCAAGATTCAGCCTTTTCAGTCCCCCACCAAGAAAATGTGGCCAGCAGAGACTTCACCTCTCCGAGGCTTTCTGAACCTTTCCCTTCCTCCCAGTGACACTGCTGCCTCTCGCCTTTTGCTTCTTCCCCTTTCCTTTCCCTGACTTTCACTTCCCTGGCACTTTTGACAAGCTGCACCCAGCTGCTGCCTTTTAACTCTCCCAACACTTCCTGCCCTCGGTACCCCATCCCTGCCTATGACAGTGCTTACAGCTCACAGGCCAGCCCTGCTTAGTGACCCTGGAGAAGCTCTGTAGAATCTGCTTCTAAAATGTGCTGGGGCCACAGCCTTCTCTGAGGCCAAGGGAGACTCCTCCAAGGCTTGAGTACCTGGGCATCTACGCATGCGAAGAAATGAGAACTCAACACCCTTATGGCCCCAGGCCCCTGAGGCCACCCGTGGTAGTAGCTGTTTCTCTCCCTTCTTCATTTTAGGGAGGCTAATTTTCAGGTTAGCTCCTACCTAGCTCAAAAATAACACTGATACTCTGTAAAGAAGATGCCCTGGCTCCGAAGGCCCTCTCCAGCCTGGACACCTGTCAGCCTGCCCCAGCACACACATAACCAGAGTTCTTCTGAACTTGCCTGAGGCTACATGGGTTAGTTAGAATTCTGGCTCTGACTCAGGTCCTAACCACAGTCCACAAAGGCTCTTTGGAAAAGCATCTTTACTGGAGGGTTTGACCCAAAGGCCCAGGACCGCGGACATCTGTTGTCCTCCCCTACAGCCTGCCCTCCATCATCACTGCTCCCTCAGGAGCAAATTGGAATTGATTCTTTGGCCAAGGAGAAGACCACTGTGGACAGTCAGGCCTAGGCCCAAGGTTTACCCTCCCTTCTGCCCCCACCTTTCCAAATCTCTCTCATCCCATCATGAGGCCCAGCCCTCCTCCTACCAATGACTCCATCCCAGCCGATCTCATCCTTGACTTCCTGCTGTTTGGGATGTTTACATCCTATTTCATTGGGAGACTGTAGCATACAGGTAGAAATTATGGATGGGCTTTGGAGTCAAAGGAACAAGTGTTCAAACCTGGCTCCATCGCTGTATGTTCCCGGGCAAGTTAATGACTATTTCTCAGCTTTAGTTACTTTGCCTGTAAAAGTAGGTATCATCACACTTGTTTAATTTTTTTTCCCTGAGGGTAAAATGAAAATTTTATTGTCCAACAAAAATTTGTGTGCCATTTGCCAGGCACTGCCTTAGATGGGGGTATAGTGGTGTATGAGTCAAATTCCTTGTCCTTAAAGAGCTTACATTCTAGTGGGTGATACAGATAATAAACATGGAGCCAAAGGAATAATATAATATTGAATAGTGATTACTGCTATTTTAAAATAAGAGCATAGAGAGTGATTAGATTTGGAGAAGGAGTAGAGTACTATTTTAGATCGGGTGCTAGGGAAGGCTATCTGAGGAGGTGACTTTTGAATAAGGACCTTTATTCAAACCTGAAACTATGGGATTGTGATTATTACATTTATCACAATTGAAAAAGGTAAATTGGTTTTTATAAATCAGTCTGTTTAATATCCATAATTCCTAGGGAGTTAGGAATTATGCAGGTTCATATATAGAGTAGTATCAATTTTGGAACACCAGTTAGGATATTACTATATGCAAATGATTGAAGATTCAAAGTATGGATGTACATAACCATGTAAATAGATGCTACAAATTTTTGCAAAAATGCCTAAAAATGGTCTTCAGCAGATGCTTCTAAACTCCCTCTGGATTGCAGCTTTCAAACAAAACAAGAACCCAATGAATTTGGATCAGAGATCTCTAAAACCTCCTCCACCCCCACAGCTGTCTTTATTTAGTACTAAATTTAGAGCAGATGGAGAAACGAGCAAGCGAGACAATGCTTGCATCTGCTAATAAATTAATACCACTGAGTCAAGCAAGTAGAAAAATCTAGAGTAGTCTCTACTGGTTAGCTGAGCTACAAAGAAGGCAAGGCTTCCTGCTTTTGAAGAGCTTATTATCTATAAAATTTCAGCACAATATTGTTTGCTAGCATTTATTGAGGGCCTACTATGTGCCAAGCACTATTCTAAGTATTTTACTCATTATCCAGTTTATAGAGGAGGACACTGACTCTCACAGAGATTAAGTGACTGCCCAAGGTCACATGGCTAGTGACAGAGCTGGGATTCAAAGCTCTTAGCCACCATGCTAAAGTACTCTTCTAGAAAGACACAGATAGGAATGGACTGCTTTATATTTACCATTTATTCATTGTTTTTTAGAAGCACACCTATCCCTCTTAGAATGTTCTGCAGGTCTGTACACAGCAGTTATGCTGAGCCTTACACATAGTAGGTGCTCAGTTGGTATTTATTGATTTGATCATGGACAATATTATTTTTGATACCTAGGTTGCTTTGAACATAAAATCGTCTTAAGAACTTAAAGAAGCTGACAAATGCCTTGAGAGATGTGTCAGAGGCTTGATTCTGCCTTGCTTGTGCCCATTACGTATGGTCACACTGCATTGCAAGTCATTTTCCCTCCTTGTCCTTCCCTGGAGGCTGTAAGCTCCGTGAGGTCAGGGATATTGTCCAAGCCTCGTCTCATCCTTAGTGATCAGCCCAGCACCTATGAGGAGGTTGAAAGGTGAATGGCAGGAGTCCAGCTGGCATTTAAAGCAGAAAGAAATGCGTTCGAAGGATACTGGGGGAGCCCCCGAATTGAAGGAAGAAGAAGAGCAAGAGCTGCAGGAATCAGAGGAACTCTGGAGACTGAACCAGGGCTCCATGCTGCTGGGGCTGCCTTTCTTTCAATCCATTTCTGCTTCTGCCTGAGTAAAACACATTCTCCCAAAGCCCTTAATTTACAGACTTCTTGTCAATCGATGCGACACAACAGTCAAGGGGCTACTTCCTCATCCCCAGCTCCAGTGAAAACCATCTTGAGGAAAACCCCAGTTGGCCCTCAACCATGATCACAACTCTGGCCAATCACTCTGGAGCACTCCCATTATCCAAGCCTAGAATGTGGCTTATCCCTGGGGGCTGGGAAGTGGGCTACCAAGAAGAAGCCTAGTGTGGGACTGAAGAGAAGGATGATGTGGAGGCATGCCAGGTAGTCAAAAACAATGGCTACCACACACCTAATAGGTCTTAAATAATGAAGACTAAGGATATGGGCTGAGGGTCCAGAGTGAATTATTTCCTTAAAGAATTGATTCCATGTTAAAAAATGGTAGGGCTTCCCTGTCATTCAGTTTATATTCATTCAACAAATATTCTATGAGTGTCTGTTAAGGGCCAAACACTGTTCTAGATGCCGGATATACCTGTCAGAAACAAAACAACATCCCTGTCCTCCTGAATTTTCCATTTTAAAAGGAGGCAGATAATCAACAAATGAATACACAAATACATACTATGTCAGCTGGTAATAAGTGTTATGGAGACGATTAAAGCAAGGTAAGGAGAATAGGAAGTACAGGAGAGGGGGTTTGGGGTTTTACAGGATAGTCAGGCCAAGCGGCTTTGATGAGATGACATTTAAGCAGAGACCTGAAGGAAATGAGAGGGTGAGCTCTGTGAAGAGCTAAGGATGGAATGTTTCAAGCTCAGGAAACTAAGTGGAGAAAGCCCTATGGTGGGCACGAGCTTGGTGTGGAACAGCAAGGAGGCAGAAGGAGTGTGGAGATGATAGGAGATGAGGCCGGAGCAGAGGAGGATTTACCACAAAGCCAATAGCACTTGGCTGTTCTTGAGGGGAATTTCAGGAGTTGTGGCGAGTTCTAGGTGGAGTGGTGGAGCCAGGCTGCAATCTTGGAGCATTTCTACATAAACGTGTCAGGTAAATTGCCTGAAGAGATGTCAGAAGAAAGGGACCTGCATTAAATGGTTGTGATCGATTTTCTCATTCTAAATTAACATTCAATTTTGTACCTGATCTTATATTCATAATTTATATTCTTTTTCTTAGCAAGGACCCATACCTTCTTCCCCTTCCCTCCCTTTGCCCATGGTGTAAGCTTCAGGTTCAGCAAACTCTGGATCCCACCCTAAACCAGAGAGATTGGGGGTGGGTAGGGCTAATCACATAAGACCTGGTAGACCGTGGTCAGAATTTTGTCTTTTACTCTTTGAATGAGACATGGTATTATTGGAGAGTTTTGAGCAGAGCAGAGACATGACCTGAATTATATTTCTAAAGCATCATCTGACTGCTGACATTGAGACAGACTGTCTAAAGCAGCACTGTCCAATTGAAGTACAATGTAAGCCACATATGTAATATTTAATTGCCTAGTAGTTACATTAAAAATAGTAAACAGACAGATGAAACTAATCTTAATATTTTTATTTAATTTAATATGTCCAAAATATCACATCAACATATAATCAATGTAAAAAAATGATTGAAATATTTTAGATTCTTCTTTTCATATTGTCTGAAATCCTGTTAATATTTTCCACTTATAGCATATTTTGGTTTGGACTAGCCACATTTCAAGTACTCCACAGTACATGTGGCCAGTGGCTTTAAAACAAATGGAAAGCAATGTGCCCTGACCCAACCCTCTACAAGCTGGCATTCCCTGCCCACCCTCTGGAGCACTCTGTGGGCATTCCACAACTCCATGGGAGTTAAAGCACATCTAAATGATGAAGGAACAACCTAGGCTCCAATTTGGGGTTTAATAATGATCATATCTAACTTGTATAGAGAACTTTCAGTTCTAAATGTTTATGTATGTTAAATCATTAATCTCTATAACGATTTATTCATAGCAATACTATTACTATTCTGGATTTATAGATGAAGAAACCAAGGCATACAAGAGATGAAATAATTTACCCAAGACCATATTCAGTCTTATTTGAGAATCTGTGCTCTCACCTATATACCGGTGGTCCTCCTGATGAAATTTTTCATAATTCTTTTTTCTCCTTGTGCTTGTTTTCCATTTTACTTCCCTTTATTAATATTACACTAGTCCCTCCTTATCAATGGGTAATATGTCTCAAGACCCCCAACAGATGGCTGAAACCATGAATAGTACCAACCCTATATATACCATGTTTTTGCCTATACATACAAACATACCTTTAATAAAATTTAATTTATAAATTAGGCACAGTAAGAGATGAATAATAACTAGCAATGAAATAGAACAATTATAATAATATACTATAACAAAAGTTACATGAATGGCTTTGGGGCCATTATTAAGTAAGATAAGGGTTATTTGAACACAAGCACTGAGATACCTCCACAGTTAATGTGATAACAGAGATGGCGACTGAGTGAATAACAGATGCGGAGCCTATACAGAGTGGAGACACTGGACAAATGGATGAGTCGCATCCTTCGTGAGGTGGAGCAGGACAACATGAAATTTCATCATGCTACTCAGAATGGTACATGATTTAAAATTTAGGAATTGTTTATTTCTGAATTTTCCATTTAATATTTTCGGACTGCGGTTGAATGAGGTTGACCACAGGTCACTGAAACCAGAGAGAGCAAGACTCAGATAAGGGAGGACTACTGTATTCTTATGCTTCAACAACTTTTATTGGTCACCATATCATATTTTTCTACAACAAAATATGAATATTTTTTGAAAAATTTTATTTCTTGTGACCATAAGAGTCAAGGGTTACAAAATTTCTTATGGTTAAACTATCATTAAAATTATAAATAGTTACAATTGATCAAAATAACCTAAATACAAATTACTAATATAAAAGGTAAATTTTATTGGAAATATATTTCTTAAAAAAGGTGGTTTTTCTTTTTTTAACAATTAATTCTGTATCCATCAATAAATATTACTTGATGCTGACCAAGTTCAATATCCGTGCTATCTCTATTTTTCATTTTTACAGATGTGAGCACTGAGAATTTTGTTTTATAAATAAGTAAATGTGAATGAAAATGGTTTTCTAATACTAATACTAGCCAATTTTTGAACTATGTCCAAGTTGTATGACAAAAAATTACATAGTAATTGGTGGTCGCTGGGGGCTGAAGAGGGGGAAATGGGGAGATGTTGTTCAATAAATAAAGTTACAGTCATGCAAGATGAAGAAGTTGTAGAGATCTGTTGTACAATAATGTACATATAGTTAACGGTATACTAACATACACTTAAAAAATTGTTAAGAGGGTAAAATTGCGTTACATGGTTTTGTTTTGTTTTGTTTTGTTTTGTTTTGTTTTTTATACCAAAATTACCAAAAAAAAAAAGAGTCAATTCTGATCCATCAACAGATGAATGGCTAAACAAGGTATGGAATATCTAGAGTAGAATATTCATTATTCAACCGTAAAAAGGAATGAAGTTCTGATGCATGGATAAACCTTGAAATATCATGCCAAGTGAAAGAAGCCAGACACAAAAAACTATATGATTCCATTTATATGAAATTCCCAGAATAGGCAATCCATAATGAGGGAAGGTGGATTGATGGTTGGTTGCCTTGGACTTGGGAGATGGGAAACTGAGGTGTGATAGATAAAGAGTAAAGGATTTCTTTCTGAGATGATGAAAATGTTCTAAAATTGATTTGTGGTGATGGTTG
The DNA here is from genome assembly GCA_028627145.1 of Eidolon dupreanum. NCBI lineage: Eukaryota > Metazoa > Chordata > Mammalia > Chiroptera > Pteropodidae > Eidolon > Eidolon dupreanum. The sequence goes on along the minus strand of CM053504.1, from coordinate 73,922,201 downwards.
TACAACTTTATGCATATGCTGTAAGCCACTGAATTGTATACTTTAATGAGTGAATCGTGTGATATGTGAATTATATCTCAATAAAACTGATTTTTTTATTACATTGTGATTGTATTAGTTTACTATTGCTGTATAACAAAATACCACAAAATTAGCAACTTAAAACAACACTCATTTATTATCTCACCATTTTGTAGTTGAGAAGTCAGTGGTTGTTGACTGAATTTTCTGCTTAGGGTCTCACAGGTCCAAAATTAAAGATTTACAAGGGCTGGGCTCTGGGGAAGAACATGCTTCATCGGTGTTGTTGGCAGAATAAAGTTTCCTACAGTTATAGGACCGAAGTAAACTTTTTCTAGCTGGCTTGTTGGCTGGGCATCTCTCTTGGCAACTAGAGGCTACTCTCGGGTCCTTGAATGTGACCTCCACCATCTTCAAAGCCAGCAATGGACTGTCACATTTTTCTCATGCTTCAAATCTCTCTAACTTACCCTTCTACTACTGGCCAGAGAAAATTCTCCTTTCAAACCATGCTCCTGGATTGGGTCAGGTCCGCCCAGATAACTTCTGTATCTTAAGGTCAGCTGACTTGAGATTTAAATCATATTTGTGAAATCCATTCACAGCAGTACCTAAACTGGTGTTTGATTGAATAATCAGGTAATATGAATCTTTAGAATTCTGCCTAGAATTTTCATCAAAAATATTCTCTTTTTTCCCCAGCAATATAAGTGACACATAACTCAAAAATGTTCTTAAGCCAATTTTTCATTGATGTATAACCTACATACAGAAAAATGCCTAAATCACAACTAAATGGTTTGATTATTTTCACACTGTAAACATACCCATATAATCCTCACCTAGATAAAGACTTTTAAAAGTTTTTAAAATGCATTCTAAGGGTAAGCAGCCTCTAAGACAGCCCCTGCAACCACCCCTGCCTCCTGGTATTTATGCCCTTGTGTAATCCCTTTCTCTTGAATGTGAGCTGGACTTACTGATTCACTTCTTAATGAATGAAATGTGGAAGAAGTAATGGGATGCCACTTTTGAGGTTAAGTTATAGAAAGACTGTGGCTTCTGTCTTGAGTGCTCACTTTATCTTGCTTGCCCTGTGAGAAACCAGCTGCCATATCATGAGACAGCCCCATTGAGAGGCCCATGTGACAAGGGACCAAGGTCTGCCTACAACTATGTGAGAAGCTTGAAAGGGGACTCCCTCAGCTGAGTCTTTAAATGAACCCACAGCTCAAGCCTGCAGCTTGACTACCTCATGAGAGATCGAGAGCCAGAAGCACCTAGTTAAGCTGTGCCCAGAGTCCTGACTTACCAAAACTGTAAGAGAATAAATCCCAATGTTTTGTAGTAATTTGTTATGCAGTAATAGATAACTACTCTAGATCCAAATCCTTTATCAGCTATTGGTATTGCAAATGTGTTGTACCACTCTGTGATTTGCCTTTTCACTCTTTTGAGAGTACCTTCTATGAATAGAATTTCAATGTCCAATTTAACGATCTTCTCCTGTATTGGTAGTGCTTGTGTTCTATTTAAGAAATCTTCCCCCACCCCAAGTCAAGGAGTTATTCTATATTATCTTCACATTTACCGATAAAGTCCTTCTGAAATTGATTCTGGTGTATTAAAATAGGAGTCGAGGTAATTATTTTTCATTATGGACATCTGATTGACCCTCCATTTATTGAAAAAACAATCCTTTCTCCATTGCATAGGGATTTTATATTAGTCATAAATAAAGTACTATATATGTCTGGTTTTTTTTTTTTCCTGAACTTTATCTACTCCATTGGTTTGTTTGTCTTCCTTACAACAATATCACATTGTCTTAATGACTGCAGTTTTATAATAAGTCTTGTTATCTGGTAGTGAAGTCTTCTAATTTTATTCTTCTTCCATGATTTTTCCTGACTATTCTTGTCTATTTGCATGTCCATATAAACATTTGAAATAGCTTATAAATTTCCTCATATATACCCACATACACACCTGAAGACCTTTTGATTAGGATTGAAATTGAAACTAGATAAATTTAAAAGTAAATGGCATCTTTCCAGTACTAAATCTTCCACACTTATTAACAATGTGTACTGTCCTATGTATTTGAGACTTCTTTAATATATTTCAAGAATATTTTGTAGTTTTTGACAGCGAGGTTTTGTATACCTTTCTTTAGATTCATTCCTAATTTTTTATGGTTTTGATGCTCCTGTAAATGGTGTCATTTAAACTTTTTCAATCAGTTTGATGTTGGAATATAGAAACAAACTGATTTTCTTTGTACTGATTGAATATCCAGCAACTTTGCTAAATTCACTTGTTAATCCTAACATGTCACCTGCTTATTTTGGATTTTCTATGTACATAATCATATCATCTGCTAAAAACGACAGTTTTATTTTGTCCTTTTCAATCCTTATACCTTTCACCCATTTTTCTTGCTTCATTATACTGGCTAAGACCTTCAAATAATGTTGTATAGAAGTGGTATTCAGTGGGCATCCTTGTCTGTTTCTCATCTCAGGGAGAAAGCTTTCATTATTTTATTACTATATATCTGTTATATTTACTATATTTTTTGCAGATAATTATTGGGTTATGGGCATTCCCTCTTATTCTTAATATGCAAGAGTTCTTATAATTAATATATTTTATCAAAAAATATATCTATGGAGATCATTTTAACACTTTTTTCCCATTAATTTTGTTAATGTGACAAATAATATTGATTTTCAAATGTTAAACAAAACTTCCATTCCTGGAATAAACTCCCTCTGCCAAGATGTTTTACTCTTCATATTTAGTGGATTCAGTTAGCTAATTAGTTTCTTTAAGGTTTTTATGACAGAAATTAGTCTTTAATTTTCCTTTCTTTTAACATCCTTAAGTTTTGGCATCAAGGTTATGGCTGACCTCATAAACTGAGCTGGGAAGTATTCCCTCTTTCTATTTTCTAGAAGTGTTAATGAAAGAAAGGTATATTTCTTCATTAATTGTTTAGAATGAGTCACTGACAAAACCATTTGGGCTTGGAGGTGTGGATTTTGTTTTTGTTTTTTTTTTTTGAAGGGTTTTAATCACAAATTCACTTTCTCTAATAAATAGAAAATTTGACTGGTTCTATTTTTTTTCTTGGATCAATTCTGGAAAATTGTTTTTTTTTTTTAAAGAAGTGATTTGATTTTAGTAATTTTATTTAGAATTAAAGTTACTTACAGTATCCTTTAACAGCTAATTAATATTTGTAATATCTGTAGCAATCTCTTCCTTTTCATTCTTAATAATAATCTATTCTATATTATAAATAATCTATATTGTAAATAATCTATCATTGGATTGACTGATGAATAGATAAATAAAATTTGGTATATCCATACAACAGAATATTATTTGGCCATAAAAAGGAACGAAGTACTGTTATAAGCTACAGTTTGGATACATCTTGAACCAGTCACAAAGGACCGCATATTATATTATTCAATTTACATGAAATACCCAGAATAGGCAAATCTATAGAAACAGAAAGTATCTTAGTGGTTAGAAAGTAAATTAGTGGTGGAAAATAGCTTAGGGCTAGGGAACTGGGGAGGAAAGTGGGAGCAACTGCCAAAGGATACAGGGTTCCTTTGGGGGATAATGAAAATGTTCTAAAATTGATAGTGGTTTTTGACTGCACAACTCTGTGAAAATATAAAAACCCATGGAATTGTATGGTATATGAATTATATCTAAACAAAACTGTTTTAAAAATCTATCGGACAGATGAGATATTTCTTGATCTGGATTTGATTAGATCCTCGTTTAATTTTGTTCAAAGCAACAAATTAGAAACAACTCAACCTGCAAAAGAATCTTATCTAATCATTCATGTCTCAACCAATATTTCAATGATCCCTTTCTTTGGTATCTCAGATGTTTGTCATCCTGGAGCATTACGCAATGGAACCAGCAAGACACTTAGTCTATCATCGTTCTCAGGAAGATTGATTTTAGGAAATATGCTATATCAAAGTATGTCTGTGAACACTTAGAAAAGTCTTCGTATATCCCCAGGGGCATAAATACCTGTTTGAAGATGGCTGCAGTAGTTATACTGCTTCTCAGTAAAGGCACATGGGGGAAGAAATCAATCGTGTTCCAGTATCCACCAGCCGTGTGAAGATGTGCTCTGTGTAAGGCCCTTTGTAAGCCAGTTAGAATCAGTGTTTGGGGTGCTTATCCAGACATGGGTATTTGTACAAGGTCAGCTCCAGTCCAGTATGTTTGACAGAGATATGGTCTCATTTGGACAAGCCTATAATCTCAGGAAGCCACAACAGTATAGAGAACCACCTAGACAAAATAACCTTGGTTTCATTTTGGTGGCACTGAATTAAATGTTACTTAGTTCTACCTGAGGCTGCAGGAACAGTTTCTGGCAGTTACAGTTTCTGGGATTTATATAGCTGGGAAACTTGATCCTTTGCCTTTCCCCTTTTACTTTTTTTGTGGGCGAATTTAATCCTTGTACCTGCCAAGTCTGCTGGTGTATAATTAGCATGCTGACATCTGAGCAATAGTGTTTCTCTGCTAGTTTTATTTAGGAGTGGAAATATTTTTTTACTTTGGATAAACTTAGGTACCCTCCTCAACTTGTTACCCTCCTCAGCTTGTTACCCTGGATATGACTGTTTTTAATCCTTGTAGTATATCCATCAAGGACACAGAAATATTTGTGTCCACATGTCAGCTGGTGTTACCCTGTCCTTTAAGATATATATGAAATTGGCTCAAGTACTCAACTGCCCCCACCCTCATTTATGGGTTATGTAAAGATTAGTGCCCTCCCTACCCTTTTCTGAAAATTCCTCGGAGACTTAGATTTTCGTGGTCATCTGACTCCAGCTCCTGTGAACTGTCTTAGTTTTGGATTGTCTCACTCTCTCACTCCTGCTGTCTTCCCCCCATCACCCCCCAGGACAACCCAGTCATGAAATTTAGAACTCGTTCTTGTTGGGTGGTGTGCAGGGTTGGGGAGAGATCCCCAAGTGCTGAGTCGAGCCGACTTCAAAGAAAGTTTGGGGGAAAACAGAGGGATTTATTTCCAAACAATGCAGCCGCCATAAAATTGTTATCAGATTCTCACATTTCTCTACCATGCATGGAGCTCCAGATTCCTGCATGGGGCTTGGCCTTCTCCCCTCATTCGTTATTACTTTTGCTCTAACTTTCCTATACATAGCAAAAGCCAACATTCCAATTTCTTAGGCAGAGAAACTCCTTTTCCAGCCCTTTCCTTGACTCTACATAACTGTCCACCTATCTTAGGACACCAAGCTAAATCTTTAGAATTCATATTTATAAGGATTTGCCTCATTGAGGTCACAGGTAACCAATCTCTCCCTCCTCAGTTTTAGTTGAGAGATTAAGGGTGGGGATTTTTGTTTGTTTTTAATATTAATCAGGAAAAATCCCTAGGAGAACAAAGTATTGCATCTTAATAGGATAACAGGTTGTCAAGGTACACTGAGCCAGTCACCACTATTTATGGAATGCCTAATATGTTCCAGGCCCTAAGCTAGGAGCTAGGGCACAAAGGGAAACAAAATTGACACAGTTCTGTTCTTCTGAAGCTTACAGTCCTAGTGGGAAAGAGAAACATCAAATACTCACATAAGCGAAATGAAAATATAAAGTGACAAGCACCAGGCTGGTGGGGTACAGGTGCTGTAAGAGAAATATGCTACCTAGAGGGAAGTCTAGGAGGGCTTCCATAAGGATGTGACTGCAGAGCTGTGATCCTGAGGCCCAGTGAGGGTTAACCTGGGGAGAGGAGAAGGAGCATTCCAGGTCAGAGGGAGGAAAGGGAGCAGTCCGCCAAGACTGCAACAAACAACAGAAACCTCTGACAAAGAACTACGGAAGGCTCGTGTGGCTGGGGCTACAAAAATGAGTGGCACTGTGGAAAGCCCAGGCTGGAAAGGGTGGGTAAGGCAAGCTCATTACAAATTTTCAATTGTGTGGGGTGGGGGCGGAGGGCAGGGGGTAGGCTCAGATTTACATTTTGAAATTAATTGGAGACTAGGAATTTGTATTCAGAGCAATGTCTTATTGTGTGTTTTAATGTAATTTTTAAACTAAATGGATACAAACACATACCAGTAGTTCAAAATATCAAATAGTACTAGTTCTATTAGGCTTATGAAAAATAGCAGTCCCCTGTCCTTACCCATTCTCCCTGCAGCTTCCACTAAGGATCCCTTCCTCCAACTATTCCTCTGGTACTTACTACCCCTCCCTTTAAAACATAATATACTTAAAGTGCTCTTTATTTTTCAGTTTTAAGTATTGTTTAGTTCCTACTATGGAAGAAAAGAATTTCTTGATCTTACCCCATGTCCTGCCCCACCCCCCTGAACTCTATTCTTACCCTGCCAAGAGCAAACATTCAAAGCATTACCAGCATTTCCTTTTAATTCTGCCCATATAAAAAAAAGTGACTCATTCATTACCTGAAAAAAACATTAATAAGAACAGAGCTGGCACATTTCACTATAAGTTTACACCTTTGTGAAGACAAGATGACTTTCATTGTGTATATCATGAACACATTTGTAGCAATAAGGACTTTTGTACCCTTTCAAGTAAAAACTACCACATTTTTAAGCTCACCTAAGAATATTCAAGAAAACCACTGAATTACATGTGCTAGTTGAAAGACATAATAAAGTCATTTGTACTAGGAGGCAAAAATAATCCTTATAAATGTCTTAGAAGAGATGTGTTAGAAAGGTCATTAATTGATGATACCCTGTACCATCTATTGATGGAGTAATGAAACAGGCCTTGGTCATGCTGTTGCAGAGTGTGGGCTAGAAAACAAGTGGGTGATTCCTACCCAGATTCTAAAAAAATAAGTCAGATATTCTGACGTTCAGAGAAGTCAATCCTAAGGAGATATGCAGAGATACAAAGATTTATGCCCAAGAATACTCATAATAGTATCATTTACATATAACAGAAAACAATCTCAATGCCCCAAAAGCAGGAAAATGGTTAAATTATATCTATTGAATGGAGTAATATAAAGTTATTAAATTCATACTTTCAAAGGACGGTTATGGGAAAATGCTCATGATGTTAAATGAGAAAAACAGTTGAGGTCAACCTACATGTAAAAATATGGATGTGTGCATGTGTATAATAAACACATATAAACATATTATATGTTTAAATATGTATAAAGTATCTATATATACCCCAATTTTTTTTTAGTGCATAGAAAAGAGAGCTTTTCCCCTCAGTATGATCTGCCACCTATATACTTCAGAATCGCCTGGGGACCTATTAATAAATGCAGATTCTTGGGTCCCACCCCAGATCCTCAAAGCCCAAGGATCTGTCTACACACATCCTTGTCCACATAATACTCACACCTCAGTTTCAGGACCACTGGACCAGAAGTTGTAGCTCTCTGGATGGTGGAATTATAAGCAATCATCTTCTTTTCTTGAATCTTTAAAAAAAATTTCTCTACCAAGCATATGCTGCTTTTATGATTAAAAGATATTAATGAAGCATAAGTATTAGAAAAAAGAGCTGATTTGGGGGTCTATTTGGGTGAGTCTAAACACCTTTTGAGAACTGAAAAGTGCACTTTTTTCATCTAAAGTAAGCAGATACTTGTGGATTTCTGATACTTGAAAGTCATTTTAGGACAAAGAAAATACTAAGTGTAGATATGTAATTCATTACCTCAATAAGTTGTGCAGGTAAAAAATACAATTTTGAGAAATATCAAGGAACAGCATTTCTCAGTGTTCTAAGACGTTCCTTGGCAAAAGAGGATTCAATGATTGAGTAAGTTTGGGCACAATACAGTCTAATCCCTTCCCAGAGTCCTACAACCAGATTATACGTTCTGGGAAGTCCAATATAAGCTTCACTCTTAATTCTAGCACCACAGATTCTTAGAGTATGTCTTACCATCAAGAATGGATTCTAGTCCAGAACAGAGTCCAAGAAAAAATTTTCACGGTGCACTGATACTCTACACTTGATTCAACGTATCAATTCATTCTCACATTCCCATGGTCTCTGAGGGCTTGACCCACATATATTAATAGAGCCTGATTCTAAAGGCACATCTCAAGTCAGCTACCAAATAATGCTCAGGAGCAGCAAAACTGAGTGCCAGGCTACAAGATTAAACTGTTGAAGGAACTATATACTTTTACTTATCTGTTTCTACTGCTTAGACAGTAAGCCTGGAATTTTGTCTTATATTCATTTACATACTCCCAACATGGAAAGCCTGGCACTTAGTTGGTACTCAGTGAATGGAGCACCACCAATTGGGCAAAAGTTTTTGGATACATACAGTAATGAAATGGGCTAGGCACAGAACCTCAACTTTAGGTTCTAAAGTTTGCACCCTTATGATATAGGGGCCTCATTTAATTCAATAAACATTTCTGAGTGCTTACTATGGGTGACTAAGATACAGTCTTTATACTCAAGAGCTCCATGCAGTTGAGGTACTAGTACTAGCCATTCTCTCTTTTGTAGGTTTAGGCATACTGTGTCTGATAAATGTTTGTTTGAATCACATTCAGAAACCAAGTTATACTTTAAGTTTGGTACTTTGGTGGGCCAAGAGCCTAGAGTAGGGCAGAACCAGCCCATTCTGGAGACTGATTCAGAATGGTGGAGATATTAAGTAACTAGACCTATCTTCATTATTGCTACTTTAGGGACTCCAGTATTATCCAGGAGTCAAATTTTTACTAGGGAAGCCCCAGAACCTAAAGGAATTTAACAGCATATACCATAACAATATTTCTAAATATGTGTACTATAAAACTCTCAGGGTTCTTGAGATGTTAATAGATAGTATATGGAGAAATGGGGCTGAGAAAGGGGTTCAATAGAGCTGACAGGCCTCTGTACTGCAAGACTTCTCGATGCCTTTAAGCAACAGCCTACCCTCTTTTTATGCACTGTTTTATTTCATCTTCACAGTGATCCTGTGAGGTAGATATTATTTTTCCCATTTTAGAGATAAGCAAACAGAAGCATAGAGAGTAAATGATCTGCTCAGACCACACAGGTACCACCATAAGGTACAGAAAAGGACTCTGAAATTGGGCCTGTCAGGCATCAAAGACTGGTTTATGACTACTCAAGCTGTACTGTTTTTAATATATCAATGGACACTAGAAACTCCCAGAGAAACACATAGCACAAAGAGTTTCCCAAACTGATTTGATTAGGGAACCTTTATGAATGCATCAGTGCTTGAGACTAGCTTTCATGTAACACATTTTGAGAAACATTGTGGGGCAAATGAGTCAGAAATATCCTACGGAGGACAGAAGGAAGGTAGAAGGCAGCTCAGAAGAAAAAGCTATTCTAGAAAGGACATTTGTTAAAAATGTCCTCAAAGAATTATTAACAGAAACATGTAAAATTAACCCTCAGTTGAATAAATATCATTTCTTTGCCACTGGATTCATAAGCTCCAGCTAAGGGCTCATTCCATCAAATGATATTTGATATGACATTTTAATTCCCACATATTTACTTAGCTATTCTTTAGGATTTATTGTAGAATTTGACTGACTTAGTAGTTTGACTCATTATGTCACCAATTTTGATAATTTATATTCACATTGGGAGTATAAGTTTTAAGTTGCTATGTATCTCAATTAGTCTGCAATTTGTATTGTGGGGTGAGATAATTCTTTTTTGTACAGAACTGACCCAAACTTTGCAGGATCTAGCATCCCTAGCTCCTACTGACTAAATACCAGTAGGAATCGCCCATCAATCCCCCACTCATTTTGACAAGAAACATCCCCACAATTTCAAAACTCCATCTAGGGGAGTGGTATCACGCCCAGAGAAGAACCACAGGTTTAGAGTAAACCTGAAAGTTCGATGACATATTAATTGAAGAATAAACACCTAGCCCAACAATGTATTCAGCATTCCAGCAAAGAATTCAAGATTTAACATGCCAGCTTCAATTCTACATGTCTGATGTCTCATTACATTTCTCTCTATTCTGTTAATAACATGAACAGATTGAAAACAAACTGCCAAAATACCATTTTTAGCCAAGAGGGCCAAGCCCTGTGTAATGTGCCAACAACAGCAATAAAGCTGGGCAGAAGCTAAGCCTGGGATTGCATGGGGTACTGGCATGTATCTGAGGAAGGAGCCACGAAACACAAAGTATACCCGAATAGCCTATCATTTTGTCAAATTTGGACTTTAAAAAGGATGCTGGTTTTTTTCTTTTTAAAATGATTTATTATCAAAAAGGTTGCTCCCTCTCACTGCTGAGTCAACTCAGCAATGCAGCTCCATCCTTTTTAGGATTATTAGGACCCGAATAATATTAGACCAAAGCGACAACAACATAACAACAATAACAACAATAAACTCGACTGCTGGTTCAGTAACATAGTCATAGACATGTCGGTATACAGTCAGGAACACCGGTTTCATTTCTTGATCGGAATGCCAATCACCATAAAATCTTCTGCTAGAGTCACTTCTTGGAAATCCAACACTGACTCAGCTTGCTTTTTTAGTTCTACAATCCCATCTGTTTCTCCTTCTCTGGCCAAGGCAACTGGTTTGTACCTCTGACTGAAGTGAGTCAGAACCAGCCTCTTTGCTTGGCACAACTTTGCAAACGCCGCTGCCATCTGTGGCGTGCTGTGGCCGTGCTCCTTTGCTTTGTCAACCTGGGCGTCATCCAGGGTCGCTTCATGGATCAACAGGTCTGCTCCAAAGCACAGCTTCACTCCTCCATCACCCACAACCCCAGAACAGTCACCCAAAATGCAGATTTTTCTTCCAACAATAGGCTTTTTTAGGACATCTTGGGGAGAAATTGTAACTCCATTTTCCAGAACAACAGAAATTCCATTTTTCAGCTTCCCATAGGCAGGACCTGGAGGAACACCTAATGATGGAGGCAGATAACATCACATCATGGGGACGGAATTTATGACTTGTTAAGAGAGTCTGTTTTAGCAACACAGCAAATAGCAAATGGCAAAGGCATCCAATTCTTTTCATAATTGTTATAAATATTTTACTATTTGTGGAAAACTGGAATATTAATACATTGTTAAAAGTTCAGTTTTGGCAATGCTCTAGTACTTAAAACATTTCCCAAGGACAAGTGTCAGATGGGTTTTATGCTCTTAAGTCCCTCTAAGACCTTATTCCAGTCAAGATGACAGCCTTGATTCTCTGCTGTATACAGGAATAAGAGTTTTTGAGAATGTTTTATTCAATAAGCTCTTCTTGGGCAAAATTAGAGTCCATTTAAATAATGACAAGGTACCTACAAACTAACAATGCTGTTAGGGTTGTTTGGATGACAAAATCAAGGAGCATTAAGGGCACACATATATAATCTTCTTTGGAGACAGAGGCAGTTCCACATTTACTAAACTGTGCCTAAATCTCATATTAATCTAGAATAATACCTGATCATCACTCTGGACAAAACCTACAAACAAACAGAATGTGTTTACTAATTCTAACATATATCATGTTTAAAGTTTCCCAACATAAGAGTATTTCCATAGGTTTTTAGATAATAAAAAAAAAACCTTTGGCCTGAGTCACTTTTCATTATTAGTCTGTATTTTGTTTTAGTTGGTAAAGAAGGGAGAGGTTAGGTAAATAAAGAAATAAACATACAAAAGGCACCATCATGCTTTTTATATGCTCTGCCATGGTTATGCCAAAGAAGGTGGTGATGCTAGAGGTACAGCAGACCTGAACACTGCTTTGAGAGAGGTGCTGCAGACCCCCTCAGGCATGAAGGCCCAGCATGGAGAAGGTATGAAGCCACGGATGGCCCCGAGCCATCTTTGTTTGCCTGCTTCCAGCTGTGATGAACCCAGCTATGTAAGACGGTTGAGGGGCAGCGTTCTGAACACCTAATTAACTTAGGCAGGGTAGAGAAGGCAAACCCTGAAAGCAAGTGGTTGCAGTTGTGAAGTTAATATATGGCAAAAATTCTTAGGCCAAAGATGTCATTGAAAACATATTTCAAGAGGAAGACATGACAAAATAAAAGCTTGGACCTAAGACAACAGCATTATGCTGCCAACCAAGACAGTGAAAGTTGAAGATAAGACTAAGAGTGTGCATCAGAGGAGCTGAAAAGAGAAAGACTCAAACACACACTTGGGTTTTGCTCTGAATAGCATCTTTTGGCTCCAGGAATTTCCCTTAATAAGTGAACTTTGGGCAAAAGAAATGAATGGAAAAAATGTCAGCTTTAGGCCTATGAGACAGGAAAGGAAGGTCGCTATGACACTTCTAACAGCTTTAGTTAACAACAGCTTGATTGATGAGAAGGAAAGGAAAAAACACTTACCAAGGTCTTTTAGTTTCTGTGCATTGAGTTTACCTGGGCGTTTCTTCTCCACAACTGAAAACCCAAAGGAGGGAATTCGGTGAAAGAGGCGAAATGCTTTTACAATAAACTGTTCATCATCAACCAGAAGGTATGAGTTTTCTTCTGAGTCTAATACGATAGTTCTTCCTTTCCCTTCTTTGGGAGGGCTGTCCACTCTACTCATGTCTGTAAATTCTTTTAGTTCTTCTGTGGGACACTGATCTGCTGTAGGCACCAACTCGTGAACTACGTAAGGGAAGACCAACTCCGTGTGAGAGAGTTCCATGGTTCGCCAGATAAAGTCCCGAAGTCCTGCAGGGCCATAGATTTCAATAGGCTGTTTGGCGACTGTGGAGCCACTCTGCAGGCTAATTGTGCAGAGGAGGCCAGGAAGGCCAAAGAAATGGTCTCCGTGAAGATGCGTGATGAAGATCTTGGTAATTCTCCCTTTTGATTGAGGGAGAGAAATAAGATTGGGAACTTTTCAGAAATAAAAATCCATACAAAGCCACTTGAAATATGTATAACAACTTACAGAGAAAGTGCTAAAATGAATTTAGAGTTTTAGTTATCACCATAAACTTATTTTTTTATATTTTTCTACATGATTCCAGAAGCAAGAAAGATAGGCTTTATTTCACTAGACAGTTTTAATAAGGCATAATTTTTTATATAAAACATCTTCAAATTACAGTGTTAGTTTTCAGAGTATCTTTCTACATATCTTCTTAATCATTAAAAAAAGTTGCAATAAGAAAGTGTACCAAAATAATTCACTTAAGTAACTAAATAGGCCTCATGTGTCAAAAGCATCGGACAGTTACACTGCCCCCTCCTGCTCCCTCTGAGAATAGCAAAATAGGTATTTCCACTGGCTCCAACTGACTGGACTAGTGCCTGAACCCACAAATGCCTTTTAAGGACTTTCTACACTGGACAGAGATTAACTAACCAAGTTTGAGCCTGCTTGTCTCAGTGAGGTTAAAGGAGGAGGATTAAAAGGAAGATGATGAGGGAGGGAGAGGCAGGGGGAGAAGGATGAAGGAGGTAGCAAAGGAAGCTGGGTGAAGAACCGAGAGGGGAGGAGGTGGGCAAGAGACTCCAGAATGCAGATCAGAAAGAGGATCCTCTATGGTGTTATGTAAAAGTCTGTCTCTTACCTTCAGCCTGAACTAACACACAGCTTTTTCAGCACATTCTGGCTTAGGCTGTAACTTGATTTACCTAATGGAAAATGAAATTTGCTGCTGGTATGTGGCAGGATGCCATATTAGCATTTTTCTAAGATGCGCCACAGGCATTTTTAAAGTAACAATCATAATTAACACATTTTTAGTATAACAGAGGCTTCGGGTCCTACCTCATGGCCCACATATTTCAAACATTTGCTGCCATAAAAGAACAGGAAAAGTTTATTGTAATGTGATTTGTCCTGTAAAATCAAGACAAAAATGTTCTCCCAAGAGTGTTCCAGTTACTACACCAAGCCCAGACCCCTGTGGCAGAAAACAACAGATGGGGCAGAGGCTGATGTTGCACCTTGAGACTTCCCAGGTGGCACTCTAGAAGTTTCAATGTGCTCCCTTTTGTGTTTTCTTTGTAGTCCTTGTTTTTGCTGTTCTTTTTACTTTAAGAACCTTTTCATTTTCCCTTTCCTGCTTTCTGGGATGCCAAGGCACCCGCAAGTGTAACCTGAGACCTCTACAGACAAAAGAACTGCAATGGTTGTTGAGTCCTGATCTCATGTTGACCTCAAAAGTGCCGCATCAGACTTTCTACTGCAAAACAGCCAAACCGAACTCCAACACAATCTGTGGACCCAAAGCAAACGAGTCAAGTTAATTAAAAAACTGCTTCCCACAGTTATCACATGTTCAGGGAAGATAAACATTTCATTTTTCAGGAAATCTGATTTCAGAGGAAGAAGGAATGGCAAACACAATTATCAAAAGTAAGTGAAAGCTATCAAATGAAGGAAGAAAATGCATGTGTTCCCTTTCACTCGAGAACAAGAAAGTTACAGGGGAATATGTCACCCACTGAGGAATGGAACAATGATGCAGTTATATTTACTGCCCTAGAAAAATGTCTGCAATATATGCAATATATTGTTTGTATATGTTGTTGAGTTGAAAAAAAGCAGGTGACACCAAGTATTGTGTCAATCCATTTATACAAAATTACACACACATACACACAAATAAACCTACATCATGACCATGTATATATGTACAGAAAATTTACCTTATTTATACTTTTCTGCTTTGTTTGAATTTTTACAGTGAGCATATATACTTTTTATAATCATTTTTAAGGGAAAAAAGGAAGGCTTAAACTCGGTCTTTAAAATTACGAAGGAAATATAGACATGGCAAACCTATAATTGTTAATCAGATGACTGCATATTAAGACCATTGAAAGAAGTATGTTTAGATAAATAAGAAAGTACTTCCTTATGAAATTCATAAAATATTATTACCCAAGGAGGCTGTACAATTTTAAAGAGTTTCGATGAAACAAATAATGATAGGTTCATATTGGGTTACTGAGAGAAGCCAAGATGCTTTGAGGGTGCTGTATTCCAGTCTGAGACTGGGGACTTTTGAAGTGCTAGAGTCATAGATAACATGTGTGATTCCCATCTCACTCTCCTCTGAGACCAGGAATTTTTTTTGAAGCCAATAAAAATTTCATAGACTAAAAGTTCTCTTAAAAATATTTTTTGTCAGGCTTAGTTTTGCAAACTGTTTACTTTAAAAAATACTATGTAAAGAAGGTATAAAATACAAAATATTAGAGAAAAATATTATGGCAGATGAGACTTAAGGTGGTACCCATGGCCCCTGCCTCCTGCTATTCATGTCCTTCTACAAAACCCTGCCTTTAAGTGTGGGTAGGACTTGTGACTTGCTTCTAACCATAAAATACGGCACAGGGTGAAATGCCATTACACTATTTAAGACTCTGTCTTGCCATCTCTTTTGACTACATCAGACTTCCTGTTGAGTATCTTTCTCCCCTTCTGGTACCACTCTAAGCTACCATGAGGCAGAAACCCCCAAGACCAGAAACTACAGGAGGCCTGTAAGAGCTGTGGGCAGCCTTAGTCCTACAACTCCAAGGATTCTGCCAACAACCTAAGTGAGCTCTGAAGTAGATTCTTCCCCAGTCGAGCCTCTGATGAGACCTCAGCTGCAGGCGATAACAGGACTGTAGCTTAGTGAGGCCCTGAAGTAGAGAACCCAAATAAACCAGGCCCAAACTCTCTGACCCAAAGACACCATAAGATAATAAATGCAAATAGGACCTGAAATTTATAATCTGTTAAGCAGCATGAGATAACACATACAGTATTAAATAAAAAGTAAAGACTTATCCCTACAACCAAACTTCGAGCACCCATACTTAACAGTTTGTTGTTTCTATTTTAATCATCCTGCCACCTCAACCCCTATTCTCTAAACTGTTACATATTACAGCCTCCACTCTTGTCTATGCTTCGCCTGACAGTTCTCGCAAAAGGAACCCCTATGTGATCCAAGGGACATAAAGCGCAGTACCTGCCCTCACCTCAGGGTTTTAGCACAAGACAGTATATAATTATGACTGAACTGTGTACACCTTAAGGCCACGTGTCCCAAATGATATAGTTTCTTCCTCCAACAGCTCTTTTCTTGACTTCCTGTCTAGATCTGGGGCATCGCCATCTGTAACTTGTAATAATTTTCCACTTCTTCACACCCTAGACATTCAAACGGTCACTACCTCCTGCTGGCTCTACAAGTACCTCTTAGACTTAGTCTTCTTCATTGCTGTCCATACTTCCCACTTCAATATCCTCATCCTCTCTCCTCTCAGATGAACACAACTTCCTTGTAATTGGTCTCCCTGATTCTATTCTCTCTCTCTCAATACATCTGCCATAGGGAAACTGTCCTAAACCACAAACCAGACCATGTCATTCCCATGCTTAAAACTTTTAATGGTTCTTATTGCCAACAGAATACTAAGGGCCAAATACCTTAATGTACCAAAGAAGACTTCATAGTCTGCCCTCACTTACTTGCAATATTCTTATCTGTCATCTATCCTAGCCAAATACTCAATTTTCAAGGTGGCTTAGCATTCCTCAGACATGTCATTTCTCTCCTGGGAACTCCCTTACTTGTTGCTCATGTTCTTGTCTGTTCCTGCAATGTCCAGCCCTACTTCTCTCACCAGAGAAACTTCTATTCATCTCTTAGATCCCCGTTAAAGTGTTACTACCTCTAGGATGCTTTCTCTGAACACACAGATATAATAGTCAGTGTCCCTAGTGCTCCAGAAGTACTTAGAAAACACCTCCATTATTCTACTCATCACATTACAATAAGATTGTTTGCATGTCAGTTTCCACCAATAGACCAATAGATCCTTGGATGCTATAACTCTTTCTTTTAGTCATCAAATGCCATGCACTGAGTTGAGTCATACAAATAGTAACTTCAATAACCACCATTTATCAAGATCCAATAAGAGAGAGGCACTATACTCTCTTATATGAACCTCTTATTCATGTATTAACTGAATAGGTATTTTACTAGGCATATTTACTAGAGTAGATATTTACTAGGGCAGATATTTACTATCAGGTACATCAGTGATCAATGAGCTTAGTACAGGGAGGTAGTACACATAGAAATGACTATTGAAATAATACATAATATTAGATATTGATGATCTTAAGTAGTCAATAAAAATAGGATGGAGCAATAGAATGCTTGGGGTGAGGGAGGAACTACTTAACCCTGGAGGTTCACAGAGCTTTTGAGGAGATGGTATCTGAGTTAACTGATGAGAAGGAAACAACCACACAGAGAAAGGATTATTTTATATAATTCTCATAACATCCCTTTTAAGTAGAGTTTTTATTCTCATTTTCAAGATGAGGAAAGTAAAGCTTAAGCTTGTGGATCTGCTCAGGTCACAAGCCAAGACACAGCTGGGACTGGAACCCAGGGTTGCCTGAGTCCAGGCTGAAGCTTTTCATCACTATACTCCTAGGTCTCCCTCCTGCCGGGCCTTTGCTCACTCCACCCCCTCTGGCTAAAACGTCCTTCTCCCCAGCGCAGGGGATCCCTCCTCTCCCTTCAACAACTCACTGAGATACCCTCCTTGATAACTCCAAGTGGAAAAGAACATGCCCCTCCTCTGAACATCTACTGCCCTTTGCAATCGCTCATGATACTTACAACTTTCTCCTGGTGGAAATAAGTGTGTACACTGTTCCTCTGCTTGGGCAGTGTCCATCTAATATGCTTGATGTGTCTCACTCCATCCTCTACTCCCTGAACCTCTATAAATCTTTGCTCTCAGTATTTATGCAAGAAATAAAAAGTAAATAAATGAATGAAATTCAGTGGGCGTAGCCAGACCTCTGAGGGCCTTCCAAGTCTTGCTAGCACTGAAGTGGGATGCAACTGTCGGGGTTATCTCTGAGCAAAGGCCCAAAGACAGCTAAGAAAATAAAGCAGAACGAGAGACAGTCTTAATGAGATAGGTGAATGCATACTAACCTGCTTTAAGTTGGCTTTTCATAAGCTGGGTCTGGGTTCCCTCCCCACAGTCAAAGAGCCAGCACTCGCCCTCACACCGAAGGACCAGAGCAGAGGCACCCCGAGTTGGGGATGGGTATGCTGCGCCTGTCCCCAGAAACGTCACATCCATAGACATCTTCTACCCTGCAATGGAAAGATCACCTAGGGATTATTTCACATTACTGCTCAAAATCATCAAAAAAGATTCCTGAGAGTTTTACTGTTATTTAAGGCAGTGAAACTATTCTGTATGATATAGACACGTGAATTATACATTGGTCAAAATCCACAGAATGTACAATACAAAGAGTGAAGGAACCCTAATGTAAACTTTAGTGAATGACAATGTATCAATACTGGGTCATCGACTGTAACAAAAATACCACACTAATGCAAGATTGTAACAATAAAGGGATCTGGGTGTGTGTATGAGGGAGTATATAGGAACTTTGTACTTTCCAAGCATGTATTTTTTTTTTAAAGTCCTTCTAATAACCACTAAACAATAACCACTCTATTTGAGATACTGAGATGAGATTTAATTACACCTACTATGTGGTATCTGTGGTACTCATGGTGATCAGCCCTCTTTCTGAACAATTATAAATACAGCAATGCTCTACAACACTACAGTAATACTGATACCTCACAGTAATGCCCAGTGAATGTCTCACTCCCCTAAATGACAGGGTACAACTGGTTAGGACTTGGGTTTCTGCTATTATGTGATCGGCAATAAACTGATCAGTGTGTAGATTTTTGCTAACTCCTGGCATCTCTCTTTTTCCTTTCACTATTTCTGGGCATACCTGCTATCTCTGATATATTTCCATGATGGGAGATGTGCATCAAATAGAATAAGAAAAAACTCAAACCTACACCTAACCAATTATAGATTAGCCACTTTGAGAGCAGAAAACAAACATGTAAATATTTTTTTAAAAAAATACTAAAGTAAGAAAATTTGACAGAGAGCTGGATAAATATAAAAAACTATCAATAACTTTCCTCAGTCCTAGTAGTAACCAGATAAATAGAAATGGGAAAATTCTCATTCACAAGAAAAAAACTTGATAAAATCACTAGAAATAAAGTTATTAGGAAAGGAACAGGCACTAAAAGACTCAAACACATACACATTAGGTTTCTTAATAGGAAGACTTAATATGTTCATCTTTTCATAATTAACGTAAACACATGTAATGCAAATTCTATCAGATTTCCAGTGAGAATTATCTCAGAACAAATACCGAAAGATCACATGGAAGAAAAAATGTCTGAGAATGGGCAAGAAAATTACATCAAGTAGTGATTAGTGACATATCTTTCTAGATATTACACTTACTAAACAGGTGTAACTACAAGATAATACTATTGGCACAAAAATAGAGGTGGAACAGTAGGGCAAGGGCAAAAATAAACCTAGGTAGGTATGGGAGTCAGTATTTAATGAAAGTGTAAAAAGAATGACTTATTTAATAAATAACATTGACAGAATTGGCTATTTTTGCAGAAAAAAGTAAAGTAAGATTCTCACTTTGCATTGTATATAAAAACACATTCCATGTGATTTAGAAATTTAAATGTAAAAGGTTCAATAAAATGTTTTAAACTATTAGGAGAATATGTACATAATGTGAGGGATGGGAAAGCCCTACTGGCAAGACAGAAACCCAGAAATTTTTTTTAAAAATAGACATTTTCACCACATAAAAAATTTCATATATCAAGACTCATAACAGAGGGCCTGAACTCACCAAGGTGAGAGGTAAAGCACAGAGCCATTTGGGATAGCAACTCCGTGGAGAGAGGGCTTTGGATTTCAGCTAAGTTCCTCATGTCTTCCCCTGAAATTGCTTCCCTTTCATGGAAGCAAATCAAAGTACAAGGCTCTATGATAACCTACAAGGACT